>JAAFCE010001036.1:13964647-14126488 GCA_013389805.1 Trigoniulus corallinus
GGGGTTGAGTTCCTTAACTTCAGTGATCAGACGACAACTGGGGTGTCCAACGCAATACAGTGGCTCCCCCTACGCACTGACAACCACTGAGTAGACAACCTGACGACTTTTGATATTCTATTCAAGCAACTTGGCCCGCCTTGTTGGCACAAGATAACATGCTGAACTAATGAGTCAGTAGCACCAGGTCCGACCCCGGACCGAAGAGGTTGGCTTCTTTCGTACGAATGGTCGTACGGCAGAGGCCCCAGTGCGCCTTCCTTCGGATGTGATGTCAAGGCCGTGATTGTGCACGATGTCACCACTGGACGTAAAAGAACCCTTACTGAAGATAGGCAAAATTTCGAGGAGTAGGAGTTCGCCCCCTCGAGGAAAAATGCCTCAAACAAATCAAATTAGGCCGCAATAAATAACTAAGTATAGAGGTTACAACAATGGGTTGGCAGCCGGCTTTGTTAAAATGCCATCCAACAGATAACATCGATCATGTGTTCCAAGGGACAATTTAGATATGTACCTCAATAAAATAAAAGAAGAAGAGATCAGCAATATTGAGTATCGCCGCCGGCAGGTAGCAAATAGTGTTAAAAGAATTTACGGGACGATATCGCATCGCTCCACCGTAGAGATTATTTTATTCGGCTACTACACTGCCAGTCTTAGAGAGACAGTACCCTAATTAATTGTTCATTATTATCCCTCGTTTTCAGGATCGGTTCTAAGTTCCGGCGCCCTTGAAATCATCACCAGTATCCCATTACATATCTAGAATTTCACACCACCTCTAACTGTTGCCTGATGGCATATCTCGACACCCGGGCAATAATTTCTCATACTCTTTTAATGCTACTGCCTTGTCAATAATCAATGCTTATCAAGAAATATATACAGGGTGTGCTGACAATTCAATACTGACATTAATCATACAGAACTAAGGCATGCATCTAATGGAATTGGTTGCCATGACAACTGCAGCGTCGGTAATCAATCCTTCGTGAACAATTTAAATAAATGATCACGTCCTTATCGTGCCGAATCACATTTTGGAGTTTCACTGTATTTTTCGTCAACGTTATCTCATACAGGGTGCGGCACTAGCCCAGTGCCCTAGCAACAATAACAACAAAAACAGCAGTGTGGAAGGAAGCGGGTTCGTAACTATGGCAACGACCATCGATAACTCGTTCAGACATCAAGAAGAAAATGTTCCGGAAAATGTCGTATCGAGTTACGACGAGTTGGGAGATGGGGCCATCATCACAGTGGCGGTAAAACATAAACCAGCAGGGCTCCATACAAAAATGGCCAGCATGAAACATTCATCAATCAAGAGCCAAGAGACATGCTCTTAGTCGATAGTTATGGGCACTCAAGTGAAGAAAGGCAGCATGTCAATCAGCAGGGTGACTACTTCCGGTTAAGTAGGGGGAGGGGATGACAAAATGCACACGCTAAATAGTAGAGCTTCTCTCAAACGTCAAATTTCTCCTGGTATAATCAAGGACTGTAGCAATCACCTTCTTGCAGAACAAAGACGAAACAATACACTTATCTAGGCACCCTCCAGGCTGCATACTACTATTTCCGGTTTGGTATTCTGCCACGGTAGGCTGTTGTGTCAACGCTGAATAACGGGGGTTGACTTGTCTACTTAATTACTCGTATTTAACGATCTGCATCTCTTCCGTGTAGGAAGAGGGTTTTCTTACATGCAACGGCCACATCGTACACCCTCCAAGACGGAACCACGGCTTTACCCCTCAATCGATGGAAAGCACATACTACATGCTACTACTACCACTACTACTACTACTACAACCTTCCTCGTCGCCCCTGGGTCAAGTACATTTTTCGTTTCATTGGTGTTTTAGGGCCCATCACCTACAAGGTCATTATAGCGCCGTCCACTGCATAGTTCTAGTGCAGTGAATGCACAGACACTACACTAATGCGACGATTATTGTATTAGCAGTACCCAGTTTTCCCAAGCGGCCACCCATGTCAGTACTAGCTGGGGTTGCTTGCTTAACTTCAATGATCAGACGAGAACTGGTGTGTCCAATGCAATAAGCCGCTCGTCAAGTACATTGCCATTGTGTTGCACAGGCTAACGTTACCAGTCATCCAGGCTAAAGTACTTAGCGTTCATAGTCGGATCATGCAATTAATGAACGAGCCATTCATTTGACTTATTTTCTGAATGTCCCTTACCTCGTTAATACGCTGCCCCAGTATAGTATCTCCAATGTAAGCGACGTGAGAGGGAGACGATAGTACTCTACTTAAGTGCAAAACGCCAATTTCGATTAGTGTCCGGCTGGCACCTTGCTTTCCGCTTGGAAGAGTCCGTTTGACGTAAATATTTGACAAGTAAATTTCATTCCAAGGTAAGCAGAAAATAGAAACCAACATTCATAGTTGGAGGGCACTATGATTATTACCTTCGACCTATCTCCTTCTGGAGGGTAATTTACCAACACCAGAAGCAGGGGGAGCGGCGAATTGCGTTGGACACACCAGTTCTCGTCTGATCACTGAAGTTAAGCAGCGCAACCCCAGCTAGTACTGACATGGGTGGCCGCTTCGGAAAACTGGGTGCTGCTAATACCCAAAAATCGTCGCATTAGTGTAGTGTCTGTGCAGTTTCTGCATAAGAACTATGCTGTGGACGGGGCTCTAATGACCTTTGTAGTTGAAGGGCCCTAAAACACCAACCAGAAGCAGGAGGGAATTGAACTCAGAAAGGGGAAGAGACCTTCTCTTACAATTCTAGTCCTTGTGTTTATGCATATTTTTAAACACAGAAAGGGTTCAAAACTTTGCATACAGCTAAGGCTGAACATAAAGTGCCGTGACTGCATAGTCGATAGAGGGCGAACTCAGGCGTTTCCTCTTGCCCCCACTAGCAAATCACTGATTTAGGCAAGGATTGCACCTGATCCCCAACTATTGTGGAAGAGGCTGAAAACAATTCCCACTCAGTTCAAAAGTCAATTATAAATCGTGCTCAAAGAACCGGAAGTGGTTGCAATGCATGGAGGCAAAACTAGGTCTTGAAACGAAAATAATCATCTGTCCACCTTTTGGTGGGATCCACCTTATCCCACATTTCTTAACATCTAGTTAACCTCTGGTAATTAAATCTCGTTAGGTAAATTATCAGAGCAAATATAATTAGAAGACGCCTAATACATCTTATTCAACAAAGATTTACCTAAGTGAAAAGTATTACACTGAAGAGCATAACAACAACAATAATAAAAAAAATGGCGCTTCAAATTTCAAACCGTCGCCGTTGCCACTCAGCATATAACTGTACCAGGTGTGCCAAATTCTTCATTTCTTAACCACCAACCACTGTTTATTTCCGTGATGCTATGAATACCTGATATCTCACAGGCCGCAGGCTATTTGATAAACCAGTCTGAGAATTCCACCGTCAGGTAAACTAGGCTATTTCACTTAAGATTGCCTGTTCGGTTACTCAAATATTTACCGTTAGTGTGTCAGCCACTGCCAACTTCAGTTGTTAAAACAGTCATGCACATGCCCGGCCCTGAAGTTGGTCGAAGGAGTGAAAAAGTACTGACCCTGCCGTAGTCTACATCCCATCAGTGCCAAGTGTCCAAGATGGCATTCCTAAAAGCGAAGGGGCACATGAGGTATGGTCCAGTTTAATGTATGCATAATAATAATGCAGCATGCCTTTCGGCATGCTGCATTATTTCGGCATGAGGCACTAATGTGCCACCTGAAAGGGTTAATTCAGACAGAATAAATATTTTCACTACAAACAATTCTATGAAGAGGAAACTAATCCTTTGTACAACATGAAGATATAACTCATACGGAAGTAACTAATGACAGCATAGTAACTGTTGTTTGTTGGTGTTTTAGGGCCCTTCAACTACAAAGGTCATTAGAGCCCCGTCCACAGCATAGTTCTTATGCAGAGACTGCACAGACACTACACTAATGCGACGAGTTTTGGGTATTAGCAATACCCAGTTTTCCCAAGCGGCCACCCATGTCAGTACTAGCTGGGGTTGGGCTGCTTAACTTCAGTGATCACACGAGAACTGGGGTGTCCAACGCAATTCGCCACTCCCGACAGCATAGTAACACCATCATTCTGAAAACCCTACTCCTGTTGCGGGTCCCTGGTTCCCTCCAGATCAAAATTCGCCTAGAATCTGTGGCTAGGCTGAATATTTATCCGTTATCACCTCTCCAACATCAGGGAAGACCATTATGGTGGTGGAGGTGTCATGGTGTGGATAGGCAAAGTGGTGTAGCCACCCGGGGCGGTCCCCTCCCTAGCTACGCCACTGGGTAGGCATCATGTTGTATGACATCTGTTCGACACAGGCTTTCCAACTGCTCAGAGGTATAGCGCCGCTATCGCAAAGCCATATGTGCGACTATTCAGGGGTGCAGTAGGCTCTCATCATCATCACACCCTTATCCCGCCAGCGGCTTGGTGGGGCCTGCGGGTTCTTATCCCCACTCACGCCTATCCCCCACCAAGTCTCCCTCCAACCCGCACGCCTCCATGTCCCTTTGCACCACCAGCTCCCACGCCCGTTTTGATTATCCCTACTCCTGGTGAATCCGATCACCCGCAGTCCCATAATGGAACTAATAAGTTCCTCCTCCCCCTCCTCATCACATGCTCATGCCACCTTAGCCGATTTTCTCTCATCTTTTCCGTGATGTTCCCTACCACAAGCTACCTCTAATATAATCGTTTCGGCTCGTGATATTCCACTCACGTAGGCAGGGCAGCATTCGCATCTCAGCCACTTGCATTCTCCTTTCATGGTTCTTCCTAACTGCCCAACACTCTGAGCCATACAGCATAGCGGGCCTAACGACAGTTCTGTAAACTTTGCCTTTCAACTTTATTGGGACCCGGCAGTCGCATAGGACTCAACTTGCCTGTCTCTACTTCACGCCGCTCCCCATTACTCTGGAAAACAGATCCTAAATAACGATACTCTTGCACCACTGGTATCACCTCACCCCCTTGCCGCTGGCCACTCTAACTGAAAGCTAGGTAATGTCTTCTTCATGTTCACCTTTAGGCTTCAGGGGTGCAGTTTAATGGATGACAATGGTCGTCCACATAGGGCCCAATTGGTGGATGAAGATCTTCAAAGTGAGGATATTCAGCGGATTGATTGACCAGCCACATCTCCTGACCTCAATCCTATTGAACATGTCTGGGATGGATTTCGGAGGGTTACGGCAATTCTCCAACCACCCCCCAGGGCCATCCAGGAGCTAAGAAATGATTTGATAACAGGAGTGAATGCAGCTGCCTGAGGGACTTTATCATAAACAGTATGATGACTCGCTGTGCAACCTGAATGCGTGCTAAAGGTGGCCCTATATACTCCCTAACAGCCTCATTGTCGGCACCATCTTGCAATGTCAAGTTTTGGCATCCCTGCTCTTACGTGAATTACTTATGATTTTACAAAGGTATCTTTAGGCTGTGGTGTATAAATTGCTGTTGTTTATTCCTGTCTCCATACCAAATTTTACTAAATTCTTTCCAGTAGTTTTTGAGATACTGTAAAAAATTTGTTTATTCTCTTCATTTTGAACATGAGTGCATTTTCACGCCATATGGAAAGGATTCTTTCACGGACAGATGGCATTGTATAAGCTACACGGCGCCAGGATCGATCCCCCAACCATGGAGTCACGCAGTCAAGTACATTAACCACTAAAAACAGAGACGGACTAACGACAGCTGAATCGTAAGTTAAAAATCTAAAGGAGGAGGTTGACTACCACATCAAAGAGAAATTCCAAATAGGGTTGAGAAAAAAACCATTTGCTATTTTTTTAAATAAAAATGTGTGCTACTTCTTTCAGGAAAGTTCTAGTCACCTGCATTTTTACCAGATATTTCTTAGCCATTAAATTGAGCATGTCAGATGACGTCATTAGATTCCCAGACTACGGTAGAAAAAATGGTTGGCATGCAATCTGCTTATCATCAAAGATTTTCCTGTTCATTCCACTGTAAACTTTACTTTCTGATCGTCCCAGATATCACATATGTGAGAATACCCCCCCCCCCCGGACCGGTGTTCGCGTCTGATACGTTCCGACCAAGGACACAATTAAAAAAAATCCAAGGTGTATTTGAGAAGATGAGCATTTTTTAAAGTCCCCACGGGGTTGGGGTAGGTTCACACCCTCGAGTATACCTACGTGTTTGAGATTCGGAGCCTAAGCCTCCTGTCTCTTGCACAGAAAAAAAAGTAAAAACGGGCAAAAGTTCCCGAAAAAAGAAGCTCGTCCCCCTTCCCCCTAGGGAGCGGCTTATTGCGTTGGACACACCAGTTCTCGTCTGATCACGGAAGTTGAGCAACGCAAACCCAATTGGTACTGACATGGGTGGCTGCTTGGGATAATACACGCATTAGTGCAGCAGTGTCTGTGCAGTCTCTGCATTAGAATTACGCAGTGGACGGCGCTCTAATGACATTGTTGTAGTTGAAGGGCCCAAAACACTAACAACTCAATAACTTCTGGGGACGGTCATCGTTATCATCGTTAACTCCCTTTTTCATCAAAGGCAGGGTCGGATGCCCATTTTTGTACCTTGGGACAAATAAGTGATCTGTTGGACGATATTTTGACGTAGCCGGTCGCCAATCCTAGTGCTGCAGCTCCAATGCTTATTTATCGTCGGCCTATTCATTATCGATGTCAGGGGGTTGCACGCTCCTACCCTGATCTAATCTATACGAATATTTTACTACATGTAATACGGGTTCTTTTACGTGCAGGTGAAATCGTCCACACTGCACGGAGCCACAGCGAGTCTCCTGTGCGAGAGAATTTACCACCTCGGTCCTGTATAGCAGGGGTGGCTGACCGGTCGATCCCGAAGCCAGTTTTGGTCGATCACTCGCGATGTGTTGACTTAACACCCGCCTCGGTGACGTAGTGGCTCAGTGTTTCTAGGTCTGCATTAGTGGTTTTAGGTTCGATTCTGGACCGAGGTGGGTCCAGTATCGAACCTCCCCCTCCCCACTTTGACTACGCCTATGACAACAAGTCGATCGCGACACGTTTTTAGGATAAAAAGTCGATCGCGACACGTTTTTAGGATAAAAAGTCGATCGCGACACTTTGTTAAGATAAAAAGTAGATCTTATGTACACAAAAGTTGGCCACCCCTGCTGTATAGAACCTGGGACAATTCACGCAATAGTCCAGCACGCTACCTCTACGTTACCGAGGCCGCTCTGTGGTTGACTGACCGACTATAAAATTTACATTTCCGTGTAAGAAGGGTGGTTGTACGTGCTAGTCACAAGATACACCGCATACGAAATATTACGCCCTTTCAGCGTCCGTCAGAAACGAAACCACTGCTCACGACCTGATTGAAATATGCCCATCTTGGAACCGAGAGATGCCTGTGACGTCACGGAGTATTGTACGAGGTAATGGGGTAGAGATTCATCTAATTTCTCATCGCAGTCTTCATTTACTGCTCTAAAAAATCGTCATGGTTTGTTGCTGCTTTGCTCTCATCACTTTTCCCACCAGTTTCTAAAATGCTTTCAACCCACTCTTAGTGTGAAGCGGTCCATTTCATTTGGGCCAGCAAAAACACACACGCACACAGGAAGGTGGGAGGTGGAAACCCTGAATGATTCCTTTTTTTAATGACCGTGAGAGTGGTAACTGGCCTCGAAAATATGTTCGTCGGTGAACGACCAGAATGGTCACTGGGCAAGCACGAAAAGTCATAAAGTCCGGAAGTCAAATTGCCTGCCATCAGTGGAGCAAGCCATCCAAATGCGTTACAGAGAAGCGTTTAGGGGACGGTGGTGTGGGTCAGGTGCAGGCACTATTTAATTTTATGAATAAAAACAAAATATTATTAATGAATAAAGTTTATTAAAGTAGCAACGGGGTCACTTTGTGACCCGCGAGTCACAGGTTCGCCCCCACTGGTTTAGGAATTCAAATCATCGATGCTGGCTCCTTCAGTTAGAATCGAACCCGTGACCATGGAGTCACGAACCATGCACACAACCCACCGCAATTCTTAATGAACTTTGTAGAGGAGTACCAGAGAAACTGCTGTATAGCCTAAGGTAGAGAAATGTCACAAAGCTGACGTCACTTATCAAATATATAATTAGGCTAACTAATTACAGGTGTGGTTATAATGTAGTTGCCCCCTTTTAATCACCATTACGTGTACTTTTACTATATTTCTAGTACTTGAGGGGAGGTGGGGCTGTTTGAAAAAAATGGGTCATTCGAAAAAGGAGTAACTGCTGTGAAATTGCTACCTGATCACATGCATTGTCCGTCCATGTCAAAATCTATTCACTCCTTGAGATTCCGCCCACACAGCCCCTGTCTCCTTTTCACAAAACAATATCATTCTTAATTTAAAACAATTCATCTGATATTACAATTGTTGTATTAAAGGCTGAAATCTAGTTCGTGAACATTTCAGGCCAGAAAACACAGAGGGTGTCTCTTGATCGCCCTACTATACCTTTGTCGTTCCCAAATCACGCCCATTAATTACATACTTAACAGCCTTGGACAGCAGCCTGAATCACCAGTATAAAGACATTTACCATCTCTCCAAAGACAGCTGGCCACTATGTCAACCATGAAACTTTTGGTGACACCATCACAACGATTACTACTTTAAAAGGCAAATGACATGAGCAGAACGACCGGGTTACTACTAGAGGCCAACGATACTTGCAGAAGCCGAAATGAAAGTTTGAAGAAATCGTAGCAGGCCATGAGATTGCCGAGGTCAAGCTGATTGAGTCGTTGCCTATAGGTTCCTCCTACCACACCTAGTCAACAGTCAAACCACTGGAAGTCTACTAATATAGGTTATTTGAAAGTACCCAAAAAAGGATAAGAACTTCGAACGTACAAGCTAAAATTTGATACTGGCTACTTGCAGGACAGACAAAAAGATGAGACAACGATTGCAAGACAGATAAATGGAACACCGTTTGCAGAACAGATAGAGGACAGGGCACCGTTTTCAGGACAGAGAAACGGGATACCGTTTGCATGCCAGACAAAGACGAGATATTGCTTGCAGGACAGACAAAGAGACGGATTACCGTTTGTAGGGCAGAAAAGAAACGGGGCCCTGAATAACGGGCAGAAACAGACGCAGAACTTCTGATCGGACACAATGAAACAGGACACGTTTCTTCATAAGTTCTTTATTGGACAATGACGGGGATCTTTAACTGGATGGACAAAGACGTACATCGGAAAGTTCTTTTCGGATTGATAAAAAACACGGGGGGGGGGGGGTCTATCAGGTGCTCTAAAACCGGTCAAGCACCGCATTAAAATAATCCGACGTTGATGAATTTATTTCCTCATCAGATGATGGAACGTCAGAAGTTATTTGTTGCCAATTGCTGCTTGCTCTTGGGAGCGATCTAGTCCGCTCTCGACAATTAGCACGTCTACTTTCCTGTGTCAAATTAACATACAATTTACAAAGTGATAAAGTTAAGTGACTTGTCCTGGCCTCATGTGCGTCACTAAGTGACTCACAAAGCGTCTCAAAGCTCTACCAAGCATAAAACCTGCCTTTCCACTTCAGATGATAAAGTCTAAAAAAATTAGTGACTGACAGCAAACACCTTGCAGCACGACAGTAGCTGACAGCGCCATCTATTGATTAATAGCTACAATATCCATGCCGCATTTAGAATTTGAAGGTGACAGACGGAGCACAGCCTCTGCAAGAAACGTTGTCCTCACCAAAAAAACGGGCCAAGCCACACCAGCTCTCATGTTTACTTTTCCTTAGGCCGTCTGTTCCACACCACCTCAGCCTATAGGCCTATATTTTAAAGGTGTTCCCGGGAGGAGCGGCGCTGGGGCCTCATTCATTTTGGGTATCACTGGGATTCAAGGGCTCAAGGAACGTGTACAGGAGCAAGAGCGTCGATTCCAAACGGTCGGGAATGCAGTTCCACGAAGGTTTTTCAATCGCAGATAACTTAGAACCGCAACTTTTACTTCCTGTCTGATAGAACGGGCACGGAGGTTATCAGAAAATAGCTGTAAATTCGTGTAGAAGTCAATACTCGTATATTGCGCTCGAAGGACAGGCGCGTCTAACAACTGATCAATTTATTGCCGATCTGTCATCTATGAAGGTCATTTCCGGAGGCGAGAGGGTCGATCTCTACATCTTGGAAATTTTGCCAAAAGTACCCCTTTATCTATCTACATATAGCAAAGACTCGCTTAAGTGCAGGTGACAATGCGCATCAGAACGGGACCTCGGATTTACTTCTCATTGTCCGAAAGGAACCAGCTGCCTTGAGAGACCGAACCTGCGATCCACGCTGAGAACGCCAACCTACAAAAGAAGCAGTAGAAACGAGTATCAACCCCTTGAAGAGTGCTATCAACACCACTTTCTACACGTGTAATTTAAGGATAGAGGTAGTGACGACACCAGGTAATAATTGTCCATTAACATCACAATAATAATTCAGCAGGTACTTATGATTACCCATGGGAGCGGCTTATTGCGTTGGACACACCAGTTTTCGTCTGATTACTGAAGCTAAGCAACGCAACCCTAGGTAGTACACTAACATCGGTGGCAGCTTGGGGAAACTGGGTACCTCATCCTCATCATCTCGCCCATCTCTCACCTGAGGCAGGGTCGGGTCTGCGGGTTCTAATCCTCCACTCCCGCCTATCACCAAGTCCCCCTCCACCCCGCACGCCTGGATGTCACTCTGCACCACCTGCTCCCACGTCCATTGGTCTTCCTCTACCTCTGGTGCCCCCAACTACCTGCAGTCCTACAATATCTCCCACCCCTAAGCTACCTCTAACATAATCGTTTCTGGTTCTGTCGGATCTTGGCACGCCACACATGTAGCGCAGCATTCGCATCTCAGCCACTTGCATTTGTTTTTCAGGGTTCTTCCTAACTGCCCAACACTCTGAGCCATACAGCATAGCGGTCCTAACGACGGTTCTGTAAACCTTGCCCTTCAACTTTATTGAGACCCAGGGTCGCACAGCACTTCACTTCTCCACGTCTTCACTTCTTCACGTCTCCACTTCAGCCATCTTGCATTAATCCTACGGGTCACGTCAGAATATATTTCCCCATTGCTCTTGAAAACTGATCCTAGATAACGAACCTCTTGCACCACTGGAATCTCCTATCCCCCAGAACGAATTTCACCCCCTTGCCCCTGGCCACCTCTACCTGATACCTCCGATACCCGGGTAACCTGGTACCTCTAATACCCAAAAATCGTCGCATTAGCGTAGTGTCTTCGCAGTCTCTGCATTAGAACTATGCAGTGGACGGAGCTCTAATGTCCTTGTAGTTGATGGGCCCTAAAACTCCAACAAAAACAAATATGATTACCCATATTACGTTTTACTAACAACATAGCAACACACCCCATTCATAGGGCATTCAAACTACGGGAAAGGGTTTAACAACCGGGTTCAGACAAATGAAGGCTGCAGTCAACCACCCCACTTTTCATTTGGTCCACATCGTCATACTCGCAGTTTGGGTCCTAGGAAAGGAGTAAAAAAAACTTCAGCACAAGTTTTGGCCTGAATACAGAAATTCAGCGCTATGAGTTGAACCCAAAAAGGACCGTTTAGAGAGGGTGTGGTAAAAGTAGTGGTGACTGACTGTATATGATAAGATAGGGATCCTTCCCCCAAGTCAAAGATTCTCACAAATGAAAGATTCTCTCTCATCAGCATGGAACTACAACTCTGCTCCAGCATCGACTGTTGTTGTTGTTGTTTGTTGGAGTTTAAGGTCCCGTCAACTACAAGGTCATCAGAGACCCCTCCACTGTATAGTTCTAATGCATATACTGCACAGACACTACACTAATGCGACGATTATTGGGTATCAGCAGTACCCAGCTTTCTCGAGTGACCACCCATGTCAGTACTAACTGGGATTGCGTTGCTTAACTTCAGTGATCAGACGAGAACTGGTGTGTCCAACGCAACTCGCCGCTCCCCTCCAGCATCGATCTCGTAATCACGCACGAACCTCGAACTCGTACACAACGAGACAACGTCTTTGCTTCTCATCCGAAGGAAGACAATTCAATTTTCTCTCTCGTCCCATAAAAACAGCCCACGTCTCCGTTAATCAAACCTTCAAATCATGAGCTCAAGAGTTAAACTACCAATTAAGCTACGAGAAGGGGGTCGGAGACCTTAAATCTTGGGTTTGGAGCTGAAAGAAATATCCAATCTCAACCAGATCAATCCACCTTTTCGAATTAACAATGACTATTGGTCTGTTCACGATTTACGTATCGCTGAAAGAGTTCTCCAAAACGCTCACGGTGAGGGCAGAAAGGGCGGGGGAGGTAAATTACTTTAGTACTAATTTTCCTGATGGTAGCCTACCATAAAGCAAAAGGAAAGGCAGTTTCAAATTTCCATCCCATCAGGGGCATGTTATATTTTTCACCTTCGTCAGAAAGTAAAAAGACCCGCCTCGGTGAAACAGAGGTAGTAAGCTCGATTACTGCGTCAGTTGTTTCAGGTTCGATACTGGGGTTGCCTTCTTTCGAATGAGATAACCTTCCAGTGCGCCTCCCGTCAGATGGGAAGTAAAGCCGTGACCCAGAGCGGTGGGTAGGAGAAGTAAAAGTACTCCAATGAGAAAAAAAGGGCCGACTAACTGCATAAAAAACCATTTAACAGATAGCCCTGTGTTCCAGTGGGGCGTAAATGAGTACCCGATCCTACTGTAGGGAAAAAGGGTTAGGAGTTGCTTTTTTTGCGTCAGAAAGTAGAAACCATCGAGCTGGAAGAGACCAGAAGCGAACCTGTGCACCACGAACTAAGAGACAAGTAGGTGACAAAATAAACTGACTTAGAGCCGTTTAACTGAAATTCCATTGACCACCTCACGTCAACTGCTCCGAACTGGCGTTAAAGGCAACTTGGGTCTGTTGCGAAGGTTTCTCAACACCACTGCCTCTAACCAGTCTGTTCTGCTCTGCCTGAAACATTGTGAAAATGTTTACCTTTTATATCATGAAGCCAATTATGTTCTGGAGTTGACTTCAGCAGCACGTCAACTGAATCTCGTCATTGAGGACGAAAATAGAATTTTTTTGATGGCGCTCACTTAAAAGAAAACATCCGGTAAGAACTGATCTTTTGCACCACTCGTTAAGTGCAAGATCACACCGGGCAACCACTGAAGCGCCTTGAACTACCTAAGACGGCCTCTAAGTGGTATGAGGTCTATGAGGTCCCGATGGCACTATCATCGTCATCATCATGTCTTTATTCCATTAATGGCCCTCCGTTTTCAGCAAAGACCTCACACAGCTTCATGTCCTGCTCCTCTTCAAATGACATACCCATACGGATTCAAATGCACTGGAGAGCAATCTGGTCCATACAGCACAGCAGGCATAATCACTGTCTGTAGACCCTTCACACTGATTGGGACCCTACGACTGGCCTGTCTAGTTCATCAATCCTTCATTGAACCTGTAGGTGATATCTTCATACCAGTTTGGATATTTTATCCCAAGAATCTCAGTTATTATACCCTTCTATCAATAGATGCCCCCCCCCCCCTAAAGGAGACATCGTCATCTCAAGTTTCATTCTTTCCATTTGAAAACCCAGGCCCTCACCCTCAAATAAATAATATCTGAAGGTAAGCGACCGATGTTTAATAACGCACTAATCCAAAAAGAAATCGTATTCTAGAGACGCATGAATTTGAGGTTCAAAGGTCAAGCAAACTAGTATACTGTAGCTCCACAGAATTCCTTCAAGGTGAATGGCAAGGTTGATGTTCGTCTTTTCATTCTCAGTGAGTCGAAAACCTCAATTCATTCAAAATTCAGATCCTGAATAAACTTGATTCGGATGTTCTGGGATCGTGACAAGACTGGTGGCATCGCAACACCCCCTTAAACACAGAGCACCATACATGTTATTTTCTTAATAACGCACTATAGATCCGTACCCTTGGAAGAGGGCCATCAAAGCTCTACAAAGTGAGTAGAGGTCGACTTCAAATCCCCGAATGAGCAATAGGGGTAGGGCGATCATGACTATAACGTCCTATGTAAGCAACTAGCAACATAGCTGCGATATCGACAGCCGTCCATCTCCAAGTAAGTACAGCTGCCAGGCAATATTCCGCTTTAAACTAACGTAAAATTCCTAATTTCCAGCTGATGGTTTCCAGTCGAGCAGCGACGGTCAAAAATGAGGCCAAAAATGTGATCTGCCGGAATCTGTGTGATGGGAATGAAATGAACGTGTGTCTGGACACTCATGCCTGAAGAAACGGGACTTTAGAAAGACCTTGGACAAGGGTGACTATCCTTGCTAGTAGAATAAATACACCGCCCTTGACCCAGGCCGCTTAAGTTTTCTACAAGTGTTTAGGAGTCACCCGTTATACTGCATGTTCAAGGAGTTGTTTTACAGTCTGTGAAATTACTCGGGATTTCCATCATGGTCGGCAAAAATGTCTAGGGGTAATGCTGTACAAGCATTCTATATAGGTCACAAGAAGACAACCTGTGAACCCTGTCCTACTTCTTCGTAAAAGTGGTCAAGGAATAATCTCATCATACAAACTTATCACCAGCAAATCGATAAACAATCCCAGTTCAATCGGCCCATCACCTAAGTTACGGCTACAAGTGCAAGTGCATTTTCAATTACACCAATATCATGATTATTCATTCACTTCTGGATCTCTTCTCTTCATGCAGTTGCAGCCCGAGAAGGTATTCTTGCAGAAAGGGTCCCTTACGATGTAAGGAGTGGAGCTCCCCTCTCATCTAAAGGAAATCACCTAGAAACAAGGATTGAACTCGCAACTAGAGACACACGAGCCAAGCACGCCACCACTGAGCCAAAGAGACGTACTTCTTCGGCTTACAGCTTGGATACCAGTCTTCACTGTTCCAAGTCACTGTCAAAGAAGCACTGGTCCCAACCGGTTTAATAATTACCGTCAAACTCCTTGTCCCGCCTGTTTGAGAATTCTGCAAAAATGACGACGAAATTCTCTGGGGATGAGGGGTGGGAGAGGGTTTTGGCATATCAACTGGCAGAGTGCTTACCGCGGGCGAATAGCTAGGAGGTTTCCGAGACTTCTGGTCAGAACAAAATTGTCTGTTTTGCATATCTTGAAGCAATGGTGGTGCCAAATTGGCTATCGTGAGGACTTGTGTGGTTCGTACAATATCACGTGCCTGTACATGAACCCAGGTACACGGAAAGCATTAGCGGGCGGCCTCCCCACATGTGAACAGTAACCCACAACATTCCTGATGCAAATAAAATTTAAACGAGACATGACAGTATCGTCCAATATACGCCCAGAAGCAGGGTAGAGCAATGGGGGTATCTTCCTGTTCACCTCCGTTTAACTGGAAAGAATCATCATATTTACTTTTAGTTAACACAACAGCTACAACTTTTGTCGTCACACTGCCAACATCAAATAAAAAAAAGGTCGTCTTGTCACCATTCAGTCATCTTCAATCTCCTTCGTCACCCACAATTCGGAACAAAGCCTTAGAAATTGAGCTAACACCCTAAAAATGCAAACAAACAAGACCGTGTCCCAAACTCCACCCCCACTTTCCAGCCTAAATTACATGATATAAGTCCTCCAGAAAATTTCACAACCTCTTGGAGATACTTAGCACTATGCAAACCTATTACGAGGGTGGCGGCACATGTGGTCCCAACAGATACTCTTCAAACAATGCATATTTGTCGGGACTGACAACTTCAGGGTGGAGGTGGCGTGAATTCTGATAAGGTAACAGAGGGAGAGTGGTGCGAAAGACAACAGGGAGAGGGCAACAAAAAAAGCACTACCAACAACACACCTACAAAAGAAATTTAAAAACATAGCTGGATGGAACACTAAGGGAACAAAAATCTCAAAACGATGGCCTTCACCCAAGTACCTCCTTTGGTGTACCTCTCACCCTCTTCAGTACCATACACGAATTTGCGCAAGGAGTTTCAAGTGTTTTTATTTTTTTGTCATATTGGGACACGTGACCATGACAGGGCAACAATACCTTATTTTCTATTCAAACGCTTTTATTTTCTCTATAATTCCTTCTTATTTCAGGGGAAAAAGACGTGCAGATGTGACCATGAAAAAAAAAACCGAGAAAATAGTGGCTCAAGAATGCCCACGTAATTTGCGAGTTTTCCAAATTGGTGGCGCGAGACATTAAGTATTTTGGCAACTTGTCTATTGTGGATCCAGCGAACAAATTACGGCTAATCAAGGACGCTGGTCGCGTGCTCATCGTTGTGCATTGGGTCTGATCCTCGGTCAAGCTGAGAAATTTCTGTGGCTGCGAGAGGGGTATATATCCACCCAACAGGGTGCATGCAGTGTCACCTGAACCTAAAAGAACCCTTTCAGCGTGGAAATGGCGACACATTTGCACCATAGTCTAACCTCCATCAACCCACTAACACGTGACCGGATGTCATTTCATATTCACTTAAGGGGAGGACAAATCGACTAATTATGTCTACTCATGAGCACCAATTTGGCTAGTCAGCCAGTCACGGTGACTAGTAAAACCCAGAAACTACCGCCGTCAGCAGCAGAATGTCCTTTGATCCTACTCTACCTTTCAAGGTCCTTTTTCTCTTACTTTCCATCACCTGAAACCCAAGATTCGGTTACGACTGTTCAGGGTTAGGACTCGTATTATTCATATTTGATAAGAACCAATAGCCTTTCTCAACATGTCCGTCCTCTTTCACACGAATTTAGGAATTCCGAACAATAGAGCTCCAACATCTTCAAAAAAGCCCCATCAAGGATTTCAAAGAAGTTCCAGGCAAGGGAAGACATCTAACAACAATGGGTCCTATCTTGTTCTGAATCGTGAAATTTTAAACCTTCCAAACTAAAAGATAAAAGGCGGCGCCCCTAAATGGTGCCTTTAAAAAAAAGGCTGAGGATTCACGAAAACAAGCCTTAGATCCGTCGCGGACAAAGTGCTTCATTGGAGGTTCTTCCTTTCAAGGCACCTTGCAAACCGTCTGAGGTCAACGGGGGCACGACATCTGTTCGAAGTACAAGCATAGTCTTGCAAGAAACGTACAACTCAAAATTACGGCAGTCGCCACAACACTGCTTTTCACTCAAAGAATTGGACGAGACGTATAATTGAAGTGTCGTCGGACCTTTGGAAGGAAAGATACAGGAATTTTGCTGTGCTCGTTATGAGGGGCTCTACAGACAAACGTTAGGCCCGTTGCACACATCCGATTTTTACTCGAGCGAATGCCACAACAATCCAATGCACACATGCCTCAAAATGTCGCCAGTACACATTTGGTAACTGTTACAGAAGTCGTGCCCTTTTTGCCTACGAAATCGCGAAACTAAGAAACCGCAATTGTGATATAGACGATGTGTGTAGCACTTAAGGCCCAGCGCAAAATGAGACGCAGTCTCCGCAGGGGACGCAGGGTGATTCACTATAAATTTCTGTGGCTCACATGATAGTATGTATTGTTTGTTTGTTTGTTGGTGTTTAAGGTCCCGTCAACTACAAGGTCATTAGAGACCCGTCCACTGCATAGTTCTAATGCATATACTGCACAGACACTACACTAATGTAACGATTATCGGGTATTAGCAGTACCCAGCTTTCCCGAGCGAGCACCCATGTCAGTACTAACTGGGCTTGCGTTGCTTAACTTCAGTGATCAGACGAGAACTGGTGTGTCCAACGCAACTCGCCGCTCCCATGATAGTATGTAGCTGCGCATGCTAAGTAGCAGGGTGACGTGACTCGGTGCCTGCGCCACGTGACCCTGCGGAGCGCAGTGCCAATGCCGCAGTTTCCTGCGTGAAGTTGGTATGACAATAACAAAAAGCTGTGCGAAGCAGAGAAGTTTTCTTGTTATTTGATGCAAGTATGGTGAAAAACTGCGAATCAATGTGCGGTGATTGCCTACTAGCAGAATTTCGCAGGGCTGCTACACCCTTCGCCACCTGCGTCACCCTGCGTCTTCATTTTGCGCCTTGCCTAATAGGTCAAGAGGTACTATGTGATTGGATGTGCGGGTGCGGCGCCGTTACGATTCCGTAGGGATCTGCGGGCATTTCAGACTCAATTTCAATATGCGGAGCCGCAGCGGTGCCGGAGGTATGCGCACTCCCCCATTGCAACTAAGGCAAGGCACAAAATGAGACGGAGGGTGTAGCAGCCCTGCGAAATTCTGCTAGCAGGCAATCACCGCACATTGAATCGCAGTTTTTCACCATACTTGCATCAAATAACAAGAGAACTTCTCTGCTTCGCACAGCTTTTTGTTATTGTCACGCCAACTTCACGGAGGAAAGTGCGACATTGGCACTGCTCTCCGCAGGGTCACGTGGCGCAGGCACTGGGTCACGTCACCCTGCGACTTAACATGAGCAAGGGAGCGGTGAGTTGCGTTGGACACAGCAGTTCTCGTCTGATCACTGAAGTTAAGCAACGCAAGCCCAGTTAGTACTGACATGGGTGGTCGCTCGGGAAAGCTGGGTACTGCTAATACCCAATAATCGTCGCATTAGTGTAGTGTCTGTGCAGTATATGCATTAGAACTATACAGTGGACGGGTCTCTAATGACCTCGTAGTTGACGGGACCTTAAACTCCTACAAACAACAAACAATTAACATGCGCAACTACATACTATCCTGTGAGCCGCAGAAATTTATGGTGAGTCACCCTGCGTCACCTGCGGAGACTGCGTCTCATTTTGCGCTGGGCTTAATGTATCCCATGCCGTAATTACGATGTCGCAGCGGCGCCGCACGAGTAAAAATGGGATGTGTGCACCGGGCCTCATGTTAGTAAGATAGCGCGATTTTCTGGTGCGCAAAGAATAGCAAATTCGATCTTAATTCGGTCTAGGAAAATCTCTAGCATATTAAAGCACCCAGTAATGTTGAAGTGAGCCTTCCAGCCAAGACATGGCTGAAAAGTTAAATTCCCACCTATAGTCCAAAACAATCGTACAAGAACCTAACAGCAAACTCACGAGTCTTTGGAACGTCAGGCAAAAGTGAATATTGGAAAAGTCTACCGGTTTCCTGAAACTCCAAAATCAAAAATCTGGAAAGAAAAATGACAGTGAAAGCGGAAATCACCTTGAATTAGACATGACACCACGTTCCTTGTAAAATAAAAGCGCATGGCGTACTTCCCACAACATGATGAAATAACCCAGAAACTCAGAACTATTGATTTCTCCGGACACAGTACACAAACTCGGTGAAATCCATTACGAATCTCATCACGGTTCGGTTACTTCCGAGAATTCCCTGCAAGTCACGGAATTTCGGGAACGGACACGTGGTCAGTAAGGAAATCAATTTCGATTCCTTTCCAGAACTGCTTCAAAAAGAGTACAGAAGATAATATTTCCACACTGACAACAAAGTTATATACGGACATTCTCTAGGGATTCCTGCAGGAGGTAGTGCACCAGCGTAGGAGGTAGTGTAGGAGGATTACAGTGTCAGTGGTCCCAGGCTCGATTCTGGATCGACTTCTTTCGAGCAAGAGAGATTCCCAGGGCGTCTTCCGTCGGATGGGAAGTAAAGTTTAGGCCCCGTGTAGTAAAGATGTCTTCTGCACGTAAAAGAACCCTCTCAACTATGCAACCGGTAGATGAGGCAGTATTCCCAGTAAAGAAGCTCGCCAGTTCTCGTCTGATCACTGAAGTTAAGCAACGCAACCCCAGCTAGTACTGACATGGGTGGCCGCTTGGAAAAACTGGGTACCGCTAGTATCTGAAAATCGTCGCATTAGAGTAGAGTCCGTGCAGTCTCTGCATCAGAACTACACTGTGGGCGGTGCTCTAATGACCTTGTAGTTGAAGGGCTCTAGAACACCAACAAACAAACAATCATCCCCTGTCGTCAGTGGAGTTCCCCAACGAACAGTAGGCCGACGACAAATAATAAAGGGGTTTGGAGCAGGGGTTTCGGCAGCTTAAACAGATCGCCCATGTGTCCATTGCAGAAGGACAAAGATGGGTACCCGACCGCGGAAAAAGGTTAGCAGTTGCTTTATCTCTATGGATTCCTCGTCCTACATTTAAGGCCGGGAAGTGCCTCGTTATCTTAATAATGGGAAATTAACCTTTCCGGGCTATCAAATGAACCTTTGGACATCACGACATCCCCATCAGGATGTCCCACTGAAGACCAAGGTGCACTCCATCAGTTTAACAGAAGGCCTTTGTCCAAAACACGACCATAGGCACTTAAAAAAATCACGAAGGCACACAGCTTGTACTACAACTGACCATGAACAGACTCAGGGACTCTTAAGAAGTAGTAAAATATGGTGCACTTCCGGGTCTGCAAGGAAAGTCACTGTAATGATCTTCGGAAAATTAAGGCCGCAGAGAAAAGTTAAGAAAATAAGTTTCTGCAAAGACTGACTTACCATAGAAGACCAAAGAAAAACGAGGATTCCTTTCCAGGAGTACTTCCGCCACCAGTTTTACACGACAGGTTCAAAATTCTCATTGGACCTGCTCTGGGGCAACATCGATCAAACAGATTACCGATGGCTGCTAGGCACATTCAGACGCAGGTCATGATCCGGACATCAACTAACGCCCTCACAAGACATATGCTACAGAAGATTTAGAGAGCACCATCCTTGAGGAAGGCCACGCAACTACTTCCAGAACAGTCGAATTCCCAAGTGCCAGCAACAACAGCGTGCAAAAACCGTGAAAACCTTGAACCGGCAACAAGGCTCTGGTATTGAACCTGCTAGAATCAATAGTAAATCGAACGTGTGACGTTTGCCAGCAGAGGTATGAAGGGCACAGCAAAAGATCAACAAATCAATTTGATAAACATCAAACCGATCATGCAACAACACCCAAAGTCACAAGAGTCAAAATGTTAATAAGTACTTCAGCAGTTCAGGCACACAGACCATTAGTTATTCCTACCAGAAATCACATCAACAGGAAAGCAGGCAGCTGTCAGAACACTTTCGTTAACTTAACGGCGAACCGCACGACAAACAGCCTTAAAAAACACAACCAGATGTAAATCCTGCACTCATCAGAGGCACAATGACACTAGACATGCGGCAATCCACAGTCAATACCTTTCTTGAGCATCTTGTTCTGAAAAACTCTGACTCCTTGAGTCACCTCTTTTGCTCTTTCTGATAATCGGCTTAACTCATCTACCAGAGGTCTAACAAGCTCTGAAAGTCAAAGTATATTCCTAGAAGACACCTTGAACTTCACCAAGATATTTCAAAACGATATTGCCGAACACTTTGGAAATACCTGATGATGGACAACTCCCGGCAGAGTAAGTTCGCCTTTTAAGTAAGCCTTTGGAAAACTTTCTGGAAATAACACGTGCGCAAGAGTTCTAACTAGGCATCAAGACACACCTGAGATACTACTGTGGCTCTCCAGCGTGCGTGTGTTGCTCAACAAAGAGGTGACGAAGGTATTGCATGCTTTAAAAACCTCTTACCAATTTCCGTCACGAAACGTATGGAGCGCCATCCAGCTATAGCTCTCTGCACATCGTAATTCTTTAACAACCGTATAAAAGAGTGGTTCAAGAATCTTGCAAGAATCATCATGAATCCCCAACACTTCTTGCAATTCTGCCAAATGACTTCAACAGAGCAGAGTCAAGGCCACACACACCACCACCACAGTCACGAATACGATTGGTGTTAATAAGAAGCGCATTAACTACATTAATTCGTTAACCTTTCCTTTCCTCTTCAAAACAGTTGTTAACAAGGCAGGTTATTACCATGACAACTGCCGGCGGCAAGAATGAGTTAAGTTCAATGAAAAGCTATGACAAACCACTGATACCGATTAAATAAAGGGTAACACGGGATTTTCCTCCAGTCACGCGCTCTAGACCTCCCGCCAACTTTAAGGCCGGGCTCTGAAGCGGTTTGCGTGTGCTGCCAAGGTTGATTACAAGTTGACTGCATCATTTAACGTTTAACTCTTACGTTTTGAAGGTCACCTACGGACTCCTGGGTTGACATCAATTCCTTACAACTCCAAACATTGTCCGAAATGGTACTTCGCAGAGAAAGGGCTATTTTCCGTGCCATCACGTACATAGTCAACCCAGTTATTATTCGAGTAAGACACTTACTTTTTCCGACTGTCCCAAGGCAAAATTCAAGAATGGCATAGTGGAACTGAAGAATTGCGAAAGGACCCTATAGATTATATTACAAAGCCTGTAGTGTCATATCGCCGTAATGCAATCTGTTTTGTGACCGTTACTAAAGCCTTAGGTCGTAAGGCCCGTAACGTACCCCAAATTGTGCATATAATTAAAAGTACAATATAATTGAGGATAGAATTGCATTTAGAGGCCATAAGGCTGGCCAGTAAATCTTGGACGACCACGACAAGAGATATTTGTTGAGTGTAATTTCGTAAGGATCCATTTTGTTAGTAGGGAGCTTGAGTTACACGTCGGTGTTCAACTTACACCGACGTAAAGCACACGAATTGCGTACTGCGCAGGTGCACATGCCCCTATTAGGAATGTTGCATCTGCGCAGTATGGAAATCGTCTGCTTTGCGTCGGTGTACGTAACGTGTAACTCAAGCTCCCTAGTGCTCCAACTTCGCAAAGTGATGTTCAGAAGCACATTGGAAAATCGTTAATGTACAAACAATCTATCCGGAATACGGTCCGCAGGCCTAGGTTCCGTGCCGGTGTTCCCTATCAAAAACCACTCTCGTTAGTCGTGTCAACATCAATCGTTAGTCGTGTCAACATGTTTGTTTGTTGGTGTTTTAGGGTCCTTCAACTACAAGGTCATTAGAGTCCTGTCCACAGCAGTTCTTATGCAGAGACTGCCACACACTACACTTATGCGACGATTTTTGTGTATTAGCAGTACCCAGTTTTCCCAAGCGGCCACCGATGTCAGTACTAGCTGGGATTGCGCTGCTTAACTTCAGTGATCAGACGAGAACTGGTGTGTCCAACGCAATAAGACGCTCCCATGCATCTTTATCGTTCTGGGAGACTAATGGCAGTGATGGAAGAACCAAAGTGTGGAGGAAACGTAAGACAGCTTTAGACCTGAGGAATGTCAAACCCACCGGGAAACTCGGGGGTGGCGGAGTCTTGGTGTGGAGCAGTAAAAGTGGGAATCTTCAGAGTAGTGTTGTGAAATTGGTAGGGTTGCCAGATTTCTTGCGAGTCAAACCAGAACCCCCCCCCCGAAAAAAATCAACAATATTAGACCGCTTAGTTTTTTCCATCTCCTCGAGATTCTGGCTCGCTTGGGCAGCCCTGTAGCTTCTGTAACTGGAACCTGTGGTGCCAGTGCTACGTTACCGCTTCCGGCTACTGTCGATCTCACGCATACACTCAAGCCTATTTGAATTTCCTGACATCCGCGCACCGACACCATGCACAAACTGTATGTACGATGAACGGAAATGTTTAAAACGTCTGCATATTTGGAAACTTTGAAAACCGGAATTTTTGGGCGTGCCGAAAGGTTCGTTCGGGACACCGGGATACGAGGCTTAAAACCGGGACAATTCCGATTAATCGGGACGCCTGGCAACCCTAGAAATTGGGAATAGGTGGCTACCTCCAATTTTAACAAGACAATGACCCTAAACAAAAGCTCTATTCGTGCACAGTTGTGGAGTAACTGCACAAACGTAACCATACCATCCTTAGTCACCCGCCCAGACCACATCGAGAACGTCTCGAATGTATTGGACAAAAGGGCCAGAAACCGTAGTATCTCCACATGCACTCTGAGGATTATTGCCACCGTCGAACTGAACTCAGGCTTCAGCAAGCGGCTTACCACTGCGCCTCGGCCTTCTTCAGTGCGCGCCCTGACCATTGAACCTCGGTTATCTTCAGTGCGAGCCTTTGTCACTGCATCTCGACCTTCCTCCCTGACAGCTTTGCTACTACACTCCGGCTTCCTTCGGTGGGCGCGTCGGCGATTAGTCCTCAGTCCGGATCTATCAGCGATTTAAAACTACTCTTTACTCACTACCAACTATTTAATAGGGCGTTAGTTACCGCCATAAATGTGTATATTTGTCAAATATGACACAAGTTGGTGTCAGATGTCAATGGGCACAGACCTTGGGCACTCCCCTAGAGTTGCATTATTCGGTGTTAAAAAAAGCATAGTAATGCAACCTCTGCCGTGTAATGACTTCATATCATCTGCCGCCCTCAATTTGACGGATATAAGTGGATTTTCGCAATCAAAATAACATCGTTAACAAGTCAACCGTTTGGATTGTAAACTTTACAAATAAACTTTTTATAGTAATGAAGAATTTTTCATCAAGAGTCGCACCTTTCCAACACTTTCTCCACCCATCAGGTTGCCCGTTCTAATAACCACACCATATCAACGTAGGGGATACCCCACCCATGTTTAAAATAAAATGCATCATCACAGTGCATAGCACGTACATATCACCACCGTCGTATTTCACACCCGAAAATAAGCGTTGGCCACACCAGTTCTCGTCTGATCACTGAAGTTAAGCAGCGCAACCCCAGCTAGTACTGACATGGGTGGCCGGTTGGGAAAACTGGATACTGCTAATACCCAAAATCGTCTCATTAGTGTAGTATCTGTGCAGTCTCTGTATAACACCTATGCTGTGAACGGGTGTCTAACGATCATGTAGTTGAAGGACCCTAACACACCAACAAACAACAACCCGAAAATAACGTTTATTCACACAATCCCATCACTCCTTTTCCAGCCTATAGCAGGGCCGGGTACCCATTTATCCGATCAGAACTGGGTACACAAAGTTGTTATATTATAGACGGAATTTTTACGCAGTCGACCGCCGGCCAAATGCTGCAACCCCTTGCATATCTTAACGGCAGTATTTTCTTCGTGGGGACAAATTCGACACTGCACCGACGCCTGGGGAGGGGGGGGGAGAGACCTAGGAATTTTGTCGGTCCACTCACATTATATACTTAATGCAGAAAGGGTTCTTTACGTGCATGCGACATTGCACACACCACACGAGGCCACGGTCTTACTCCCCATCCGATGGAAGGCACACTTGCCTCCTTCTGTTCTTCTTTCGCGCATGAAAAGAAGGGAGCGGCGAGTTGCGTTGGACACACGAGTTCTCGTCTGATCACTGAAGTTAAGCAACGCAAGCCCAGTTAGTACTGACATGGGTGGTCGCTCGGGAAAGCTGGGTACTGCTAATACCCAATAATCGTCGCATTAGTGTAGTGTCCGTGTAGTATATGCATTAGAACTATACAGTGGACGGTTCTCTAATGACCTCGTAGTTGACGGGACCTTAAACTCCAACAAACAACAACAAAGCATGAAAAGAATTACCCGCCTAGGCCAGGATCCAACCCGCAATTAAGGAGTCACTAGTCAGGTAAGCTACCTTTGTACCATGGAGGAGGTTAATTCTAGGGACTGACAAGAAGCGACTTGGCTGTATTGTGCCCACGGGCTCGGCAATAAGATACAGGGTGAGACAAGTGTAAACGACTTACATCAAGCTCGAAAGATACCAGACAGGATTGAACCTGCAGTTATACACTTAAGAACAAAGCACACTGTAAAGTCGACTACTATTCATCGAAATCAATCACTGCCAATCCTAGTTCTAGGTAATATGCCCAACAACATTCATAAACCGTCTGCCTAACGTGTCGACGATCCAGATTTTCTCCGTTTCATTCTTTATGCTAGGTGATCGATAGCCCATAGTCTTCAAAAGAAACAAGGGGTTAAAATATTAAAATTTAGCAAAATACAATATTCAGTAGTATATATCCTAGACATGGAATTTCAAGATAACAGCAACCAATAAAATCATCCATAATTTCCTGTCAAAAGTAGCTCAAAATTCCATCTCCATCAAGAGGAAATTAAATATTGATGCAACTAATAAGTGTTTTGCTGATGCACATCCTTCACGATTCCAGAATGAGACATCCTCTGTGGATCCTTGCAGAACAACGTGACAAGAGGAAGGGCAGAGACGGAACGAAGGGGAGACGGATGGCACGCGTTTTTAAACAATCGACTGCAAATATAAGACAGGCAATAATCACTCATCCATAATACATTTGCATTCTCTGCCTAGAGCACTGCCAAGTCAGTACTTTCGTTCCAGGAAAAAAAATCGTTCAACGACAATTAAAAATTATCCAGCCAAAAGTAGATAGAGTTGCCATCTGCATATAAATATCTGGTACAGATAAGGCAAGGCATTTTCCCAAGCGCCTCAGCACAAGCTATTATTGGCATAATGAATGCGAGAGAATAGGGAGGTGAGGAGGGTAGCGAGACTGATGCCAACTTACAAGACTCCAGGACCTCCACAAAAGACTAAAATATGTCATACACATGCCATCTTCGTTATTAATCTACTACCATTTGGCAACTACCCGCCCATAAGCACCATTGAATTCTTGGGCCAAGTCCTTGCCACATGCCTCTCCAGGTACGCTCAGAAATTTGGCACACTTTAGGGGCGGGGGTGAATGGAAAAGAAGTTCAGTCAAAGGCACCATTCAGTAACGTCTGGCAGACAAAAGGAACTAATGGATGACCAACTAAGCCAAGATGTGCCACTAAGATTCCAAGAGGTCTTTGAACGACGCCAAGGGTTCCTTCAGAACAATTTTGATGGTCAACAGCATATATGAAATTCTCTAAGAAGATAGGGTGGCGGTGGAAGAAGAGATAAAGGAAGATGCCAGAAAAATTGTTACTAACAGCCTGCACTCTAGGCTCTGGAGTAAATAAAGGGCTTGCTTTCTGCTTCTGATCATTATGGTACTTCAAGATTAAGAAACGTTATAGCCATTTTTTGAGCTTAACTTTTGACTTCCTGCCAAGGTAAAATGTGAAACACTGACGGCAACAACACAAAGTTTGCCCAACTATGCAAATTCCCAGAAGTTTCATAAAGATTTTCCGCAAGAACGAAGGCCCATAATTTCACGTTGATATTGACTGATTCTGCTAATTGATTAGTCACTGTTAGCTTACTGTTGTCACCTCATGACAAGTGTTCTCATATTCACTCAAATTGAACTAGGCGTAGTCTTCTAGAGCTCATGGTCCGTAGGATCGATCCTGACGGACATGTAACGTAGCTCTTCGCTGGCGAGACAGGAAAAGGAAGACGAGCTCTTAATTGACTCATCACAATGGATCATTCAGAAAATAAGGAAAAATAATAGCAGCAAGGAACTGACATCTTTTTTTCCTTGTTAAAAATGTTCCTTTACCTGCAAAGGTTGCTTACAAACTTAGAAGAA
The DNA here is from genome assembly GCA_013389805.1 of Trigoniulus corallinus. Classification (NCBI taxonomy): domain Eukaryota; kingdom Metazoa; phylum Arthropoda; class Diplopoda; order Spirobolida; family Trigoniulidae; genus Trigoniulus; species Trigoniulus corallinus. The sequence goes on from JAAFCE010001036.1 coordinate 13,992,068, forward strand.
TTCAACCAGGATATGCACAGGCAGGTCGACTAGGATTGGGGAGGGACGGTCGACGCCATGTGGGACAGAGTCGCCAGAAAGATTAGGGAATGAGGAGAAGCCATGTCTGGTCAGGCTAGAGTGGGAGGCACTTCTCAGGGTAGTCAGACATGGTAGTGGAATGAGGAGGTTGAAGCAGCCATCAAACAAAAGAAGGTGGCATGTAACAGGGAACCAGGGATCCAACATAATCTATATACAGGCCAAGAAAGCTGCTAGGATGAGTTGGAGACAAAAGAAGCGGAAACTGGTCAAGGCCCGAGATAAGACTGCTAAGGATATAACCAGGGCCATAACAGTCAAAGGTAAGGGAGGTAGAGTCTGTCTCTACTTCTCAAGGGCCAGAGCTATGGTGCATAGCTCAGAGTGTTAGACAGTGAGGAAATTCCAGGAAAAGAGAATGCAAGTAGCCGAGATGCGGATGTTGCTTTACAAGAACGGGGTTTGGAAATTTTTGTTTGTGTTGTTGGTGCTTTAGGGCCCTTCAACTACAAGGCCATTAGAGTCCTAATGAAGAGACTACATAGACACTACGCTAATGCGACGATTTTTGGGTATTAGCAGTACCCAGTTTTCCCAAGCAGCCACCCATGTCAGTGCTAGCTGGGGTTGCGCTGCTTAACTTCAGTGATCAGACGAGAACTGGTGTGTCCAACGCTATTCACCGCTCCCCGGGGTATGGAGAGCTGACAGAATAAGGAAGGATTGGTGGTGGGAGACATCGTGGAGAAGATGAGAGAATATAGATTAAGGTGGTAAGGGCATGTGATGAGGGCAGGGGAAAAGGATCTCGTTAGACGAATTACAAGGATGCATGTTACCGGAAGCACCCGGGGCATGGGACAACCAAAGCAGATGTGGGAGCAGGTTGTTCGAAGGGATATGATGATGTACTGTGTGGATGGGGGCCTGGAGGGGGATAGGCGGGAGTGGAAGATTTGAACCCGCAGATCTGACCCTGCATCAAGGCGTGATAAGAGTGAGATGATAATGATGATTGATAACTCAATATGTAGAGCAATCTTTTTGTTTCGTTGGTGTTTTAGGGCCCTTTAACTACAAGGTCATTAAGAGTCCCGTCCACTGCATAGTCCTAATAAAGAGACTACACAGACACTACGCTCATGCGACGATTTTTGGGTATTAGCGGTACCCAATTTTCCCAAGAGGCCACTCATGTTAGTACTAGCTGGGGGTTGCGTTGCTTAACTTCAGTGATCAGATGAGAACTGGTGTGTCCAACGTAATACAGCCGCTCCCTAGGTAAAGAACACAGGCTTGTTAACTCTCTGTCCCAGGTCGGGGGACCATGGATTCCACTGGCCTGCATAGAAAAATCTGTGGTGGCCGACTGGGTTTTTAACGTTCATGGTTCGTCAGTTCAATCCTGACGCAGGCTGGTTGTCGTAAGTAGTTTGTAGTTTGGCAGTTGCGTTGAACACACCAGTTCTCGTTAGATCAATGAAGTTAAGCAGCGCAAGCCCACGTTAGTACCAACATGGGTGGTTGGCAAAGAACGTTGGGTGCTGCAAATTTCCCCTCTCCTACATCCTCTACGCCTACCACCTCATCTCGCGCGAGCAGCGTCCTAAGGGTTCGGCCTGTTATGGCTGCTTGGCTTACCCCCAACCCGTTATTGTAACATAACATATGAAAGCAGTGTCCATCCGGTAGGGGATTCGTACAGGCTCGAAGGCCGACCGATAATAACGTTCCGATTCCAATTGACACTGAACAGAAGGAGTATATAATGGTTTCTCTATCTTCCGGTTCAGCCAGGATCGAACCTGCGAACTAGGTCAAGCCATCATTGAAGTTCATCCCTGATTTAGACAGTATTCGAAAGTGCTTTGGGACAGGATTGAAACAATAATGAGAGTAATGCAAAGTGCAAACTGTTTTCGTCTTTCCCTGCAGTTGTGGACTGCCCCTCTTCCGCAACTGCCAAAACTTTGAAATTGAGAAGTCACACGTTTAAGATCCGGATGTTGGATTGTTGAATTCCTATAAATGCATCTCTTGAAAAATATAAACACAGTTTGACCCTGAAAAGCTTTTTAAAGTCATCTGCATAACTTACGATTTCTCATCCTTTCGGTTCGCCCACTCCCTTCTCAGTCTTGCCTCAACAACTACTCCACTCATTTATTGCAACAGTGTTGCAGGCATTAGGGTGGAACAGTTTTTTTCAAGTACAGACGGCATGTTGTGATTGGGGGGGGGGGGTCATAAAGAAATCAGCAATCTAGCGATAATATCGCTCCGATTTCGCTACAAGCATCAAGCAAGCATGAAATGCTGCTATCACCTGAACCTTGTGTCTACTTTGTATCTCGACAGAACGCTTGTGTTTGAAGCTCAAGGAGCACAGATTCTTTCCTGGTCGAAGTGGATGTTTTTTAATTGGTCAAATGTAAAATCCTTCAAATAAAAGATAAAAGAGGTCGTTCCAGTGATGTGAATCGCCGATCCACGAACTCCGACACAATAATCAGAGACTGACCAGGCAGAAAATTATGTCACAACGGATTTGGACCTCCGTCTAATTAGCAAGCATTGCAAGGTCAATTCCTAACGGCGGCAACCAACAGTGTAACGGTGTCTTCATAGGTAAGATCGAACCTCGGGTCACCGGCAAATAATTCAAAATCGCACCCCGATACCGTCCTAGCGTCACAATATGGGCTGTTCGTGTTTTAGGGCCCTTCAACTACAACGTCATTAGAGCCCCGTCCACTGTGTAGCTCTAATGCAGAGACTGCAAGACACTACACTAACGCAGTCCCCAGCATGGTCATTAGCAGTACCCAGTTTTCCCAAGGGGCCACCCATTTCAGTACTAACTGGGGTTGCGTTGCTTAACTTCACTGACCAGACGAGAACTGGCGTGTCCAACGTAATAAGCTGATCCACAATATGGGCCTCACACGAAATTAAGCATGGACACCTCCTCATCACATCATGCACACCATATGGTCTTTGATTTCCTTTCCCACATGATGGAAAGTCAGGGTCTGGGTAACAAATAAGAGCCCACATGCCTGTTGAGTTTAAGGTACAAGAGTTCGCCCCAGGTTCAGGTCGCAGTAAGCTTTCCGTCCTAAGTATACTGTAGGAAGTAAAACGTCGTAATCCCGTGTGTCTGCGCGAACAATACCCCCTGTCTGCCCATGAGACCTGAACCCCGATGTCGGATAGGATCAGAAGGGTTCATGGGGATTTAGGAAAATACCACTACCAGCCTCTGGTAGGCCATTAAACATTATCGAGTTACAAAGTGATTATATAATAAGCATAGCCTATTGGTACTTATCAGGCATTTTAACGAGGGATCATCTTAAAGAACCCCTCAGTTTTCCCAATAAATGGATGGCCCCTGAGCTTCAAATCAACAAGAAGCGGTTGGCAGTCGTTGCCGTGCCACAATCATCAGCTCCACACGCAACCAGATCTCTTTAATGTCAACATTCATTTTTTAATGCTACTCAGTTCACATAAAATACTCATTAGGCAATAGATCACAGATAAACTAATGACATTGGGTTTTTCTTTGGCAGAACATCATTTTGTTCCGGAACAACGTCTATGATAAATGAGTATTATTGGTAATAAGTTGGCTACATCTGAAGTATCAGTTGGGTACTACACAAAACGAAAATGAGTAGTTGCCTCATATATATTAGTTTAAGAAGGATCACACCACTCTAAGAGAATGCTGGCAGAGAACTGGTGCAGTCTAAGTAAACCGTTCAATCCATCACTTTCATGTTATGTGGGCTGTCAGTGCAGTGATGCACATCCCGCCTGGAATTCAAATGAATGTGTGTCTGGGGAGTAGGGAAGGTTGAGAGGTACCATCAGTGTCCAATGGCTTGATGACCGTTAAATTCCCATAGTGGCTCTTGACTTAAGATAAACCTTGATGTTGAAACATGTCTCATACTATTACTACTACCACAATATGGTTCTCTCTAAGGCAGGGTTGTCCAACCTGGGGTCCATGGAGGCTTATAATGCGGCCCGCGGTCGGCTGACAAAAAAGGAAAACAACTGTCTGACAATTAATCATATCTTCATCAGCACCAGGTTCAAAAGTCTCATTAATATGATGCGTTGTTTGTGCTATGTAACACCTAACGTTACCTTCTCCCGGTTTGGCTTTCACGACCTGCGGCCTGGATTCTGTTCTTGGAGCAGCCGAGTGGTCCACACAAAGGTTGTACAACTCTGCTCTAAGGGAATAACAACTAACCTTTTCCCCCGCCTATGACAGGGTCGTACGCCCATTTTTGTTCCAATAGGACCTATGAGCGATCTGTTGGACGGTGTTCTTTCTCAGTCCGCTGTCAAACTAATGAAACAACCCCGCTATTCTTATTTATCGTAGACCTATTTTTCCTTCATTAGAATAATTCGCCTACGCCAGGGGACAAGCTTCTACACCTGGAAATTTTGCCAATCGCACACGCCGAACAGAGGGGGAGCGACGAATTGCGTTGGACACACCAGTCCTCGTCTGATCACTGACGTTAAGCAGCGCAACCCCAGCTAGTACTGACATAGGTGGCCGCTTGGGAAAGCTGGGTACTGCTAATACCCAAAAATCGTCGCATTAGTGTAGTGTCTGTGCAGTCTCTGCATAAGAACTATGCTGTGGTTCGGGCTCTAATGACCTTTGTAGTTGAAGGGCCCTAAAACACCAACAAACAACAACAACCAAACAGAGGCACAGCTTTACTTGAAATTTCTGCGTCGAAATCCCGAAGCCATGATCAGCCGACTATATCATCAAGGAATGTAGGGAAAGGGTTACATTGGGCGGATAAAAGTTCCACTTGAAGACCAATACAAGATTTGAGTTTACAGTTCTTGGGTCTCTTTGTGCAGGTGATATAGTAGACAGCATACAGGCACCAGGTGCGCCTACTGTGAGTGAGCAACTGCGCGTAAAACACCCCTTTCTACATGAGGTGAGGAAGTGAAACATTTCCACCTGTAGGAGCTGGCGCCAACATTCCCCTGCGGTCGGTAAAACGTCTAGAAATCGTTAGTCAGGCGGTAGCGCAAACCACACTTGGGAAAAAATATTCGTCTAAGCAAGGATCGAACCTGAATACCTTCAGTTCACAATGGTACTTGCAGCTACCAATGTAGGTTAACTGTCGCTAAGCAGACAATTACATTGAAGCGTCACATATTTTTATATTAACTGCTTGTTATCATCTCATCGCCTAGTAACACACCAGCGAAGAAAATGAAATTTTAATTCAAATTACCAACGAAACACACCCAATCAGCCAACCGTCCGAAGATGAAAATCGATCGCAAAACGTTTGCCAATGCCATCCGAGACAATTTTCCCAACTTTCACTCCACATCTTTCCTTTTTCCCCTTCGTTCTTTTTATTACTATCCTTCTGGAAGGAAAAAAGCACTTTCTTCAAGACATTTACGCCTCATAAATTTTAACCCAAGAACAACCCAAGAGGTCCACGTAATTGAGGTCACTATCATTATGCCATCCAAGCTATTACATCTAATAATACTATGTCAGTACTCGCGGACAGCTGCTCTCCAGGCATATCATTAAAGTTTCAACGGAGTGTCCCCATCGTAGATGACGTCTACAACTATAAAAAAGGGTATAGGTTACGTTTGGTTGGTTATTTAATATCGGAGAAGGCGAGCTCCTTACAACTGGGAATTTGCAACAGAGGTGCCATTGTACACACGCCAAAAGTAAAGCAATTCCTAACCCTTTTCCTGCCTATGGCAGGGTCGGGTACCCATCTTGTCCCTCTGAATGGACATAAGGGCGATATATTGGTCATAGTTTTCCCGCAGCCGGTTGCCGGCCAAAGCTGCACCGCTACGCTTATTTATCGTCGGTCTAGTGTTCGTTGGGGAATTCCACCGACGCCAGGGGGCGGGCTCCTACACCTGGAAATGCCTCATCTACCCGTTGCGTAGTGCAGAGGGTTCTTTTACACGTGCAAGTGACATCATGCACCAACACGGAACCTCGGTTTTACTTTTCATCCGTAAGAAGGCGCCTCTCTCTCTCTCTCTCGCCCGAAAGAAGCCAACCCACCTCGGTCCAGTATCGAACCTGGAACTCCTGACGCAGTTGCCGAGCGTGCTAACCACTACGCCACCGCGGCGGGTTCTGGGCCATTGCACACACACCATAGTACAGTATTTTGAAGGATAGGTGAGATGTGTTTACGTGCTGAATGTCCGACTCCCGTCACCGGACTACTGACTAAAATGACTGCTTTCCTATCCTAGGTTCTAGCCTTACTTCAGGCTAGGCCCATTCTTGTGTCCTCGGGGCTTCAGCGGTTGCCAGTGTCAGCCAGGGATGCTCTTCGGTGGAATTCACTCTTCTTTTCGCGTAGTATATCCTCCACATAGCGAGAGACCATGTCCCAGGCGCACTTGAGCTTTACCTCTCATCAAAAAGTGACAAGGCTTGGTGAAGAGTGAGACCAATTAAGGGCTTAATTGATTGACGCCGGCACTATTTTGGGATCGTGAGCCCCGTTCTTAAATGAGCTGGCATTTCTTGGATAGAAAGAATATGAGAGAGAGGGGAGGTGATAATTTACAACATCTAAACAAAATGTCATGACCGTTAATAAAAAATTGTTAACGTTTCACTGATAACAGACTCATCATGTCAGCCCTCAACGGCACAATTTACTGAAAAAAAACTGTGCACCATTTGGAAAATTAGGTTATCACAATATAGGTCACTAGCTTCGAAAGGTGAACGGCGTATGAAAAATACTAAGGTGAAGTTTTGATGAAGGACAAATGAAATGAAGGGAAACTAAAAGAAGTACAGCATTTCTGTTTTTGGGACGGGAACATTGTCTTTCAAAGTGGAGTTCCCAGTTCTATCCCATATGATGGAAGGAGCATGGCCACTCCACCCACATCCAGATCCACGCTTTGTTGGCCAGATTACTATTAAATAAGTTAGCAGGTGAGAAAAACAACACACGGCATCAATTTGCAGCCTGAAGTTCAAAAATGCATGCCTATTTACTAAAAGTGCCTTCTAAGAAAAGATGTTTGGGTCAATTACTGTCATAGTTGGAAGATACTGAAAAGCAGAAGACTTCCGGTGAAAGTATTCAATTGCCAATCAATATAGAAAGCAAAACCTCAAACCGTCATTTTGTTAACTTGAGAAGTGCCCTCCTGGCCGTAAGAATCTCCCTCCCCCGGTACATCAAATCAGCAGATCTAGGGCTCATGTCAATGAAACGAAGTAGAGTACCAAGAAGCGCGAGGCGAATTTTTAGAAACACTACCGATCTCAGTATTTCGGTTCGAAAGTTTCTTGATTAGTCCAGCAATCATAAAATGGTTCCTCTTACCGTTCCCTTCTCAAAATCACGAATGAGATGTAGGACACCGCATTTAAACCAAAAAAGTTCAATACCATCCGACCCTTGCCCTCGCCTAACCCAGAAGGGATGAATTCTCGCTATTCCCACACCCTGCAATGTTCGGCCGTGTAACCTACTCCCACATTTTGCGTTGGGTCTCCCGCTTCTCTAACCCATCTGCACGACCTGGGACATGCACTCCTATTATGAATTTAAGCCAATTATTCCTTCCCTCTTTTTTGGATATATGCAAACAACCTTGAGTCTAGTCTCATCTTTTCTGCAACGTCTCCCCTACACATGTATTGCAGCAATTTCAAGTAACCCCCTTCCCCGAGCATATGAATGGCCAGTAGGTAGACAGGACTGTTCAAATAGTTCAGGTGTCTTCTACTTCTCTGCTTGATCTTTGTCATTGTAGTTCATCTGTTTCTGCCTTTCACTTTGTCTGTCTCGTCAGTTTCTGTCTGGACAAGCCGAGCTCAAATATTCCACCCAGCAACAGACGGAGAGAGGTGTCCAAAGTAAATAAAATATAGTCGATGCAGGCTGCCAGATAAAGTATATGTCAATCCCACGATGGACGTGAATATATTTGATATATCAGCATCTACAACAGAGTGCGTCATATACGAACGACCCCTGACCATCGCACCTCTCTCTACTTATTTCCCTGTCCCGCTCCTCTTCATCTGCAACCACCACACGACCTCGACATTGCAAAGCATTAACCTATCTCTGTCAATAACGCACCCTCCGCAAATATTGGCTTTGCAACTTCGCACTTTATAAAATCTGGTGACTACAGATTGCGGCACCACATCGACACATACCACATATCCGAACACCATGCCAAATTTCAATCGTTTTGAAACGACAAAATAATTAACCAATACATTTTAGGCACCTCCAATTAATGTCAGCCTGACAAACAGACACACATGTCGAGGACCACGTTAATAATATCAAAACCGCTCACAACATTAGGCAAATGATTCGGATAATCGACATTTTACACTGTTGCAATCAATGGCATGACGTCATCAAGGCGACACTCGTTGTCGCCAAGGCCAATTCTGCATATGTAATTGGCCTTGTAGAAATACCCTTCCCTGCTTGAAACTGATTACAATTTTCCGATTCCGACCACTTGGCTGGAGGGTAGCCGGCAGGGAATGTCGAAGGGGTCATTCACTAAATATGTCCTTTCCATTATTGAGCAATTAAGAAATTAGGATGTTCAGGACTGTAGCGCGTCTACGTGAGCTTACAAATGTACACGGTAGGACACTATCTTCACTTGCAACAGGGCGGAAGATCCATTGGGCAAATATTCTGCCTAGAAACCCACACAGCGATTTCCTTTATCATGCACCCAATGTCGAAATACCACATCTTCTATAATCCTACAGTATTTCTCGGAAACTACACCTTAGATGTCAAGAGAATCAAGGACTTCTGCCGGGGGGAGGCGAACCTATGCATCCGGGGCAAAAAAAAAAAGAATGAGCCACTTTCCCCCTGATACCCTCATGTAAGTTCACAGAGTAAAACTAAAACTTTGTCTCTACATGCAGAATTTCTGGGTAATTTCTACAATGACACACATTTCCTTATGAACAAGTTTTCAGGAATATGCTAATTAGATAGTTTGAAGGTTACCTGTACGTTCCTGTTCTTAAGGCCACTGCTGGACACACCGTAAGTCACTTACCCTGTAGGTCTGACCTTCACCCCTCCCTCAAATACGGTGATAGTGCCGCTCGGCCTCCTTGAACGACCGATAACTATCGTGTCCCAAGTAAATTTCGCAACTATGCCATCCCTTTGCCAGCCTGTGGTAGGGTCGGGTACCATTTTTGTCCAATTGGGATACATGGGCGATATATTGGACGGTATCTTCAGAAAACTCACCGACGACCTAATTCTGCAACTCCAGGGCTTACTTTTCGTCGTTTTTTTTTTCGCTGGGACACTTTTTCACCGACGCCAAATAGCGAGTTCCTAAACGCAGAAACTATGCCGAACGACGCACATGTTATACTCTATGTGGCAAAGATGCTTTTAAGCGCAGGTGGCACTGCACACACATCACAGGGCACAGCTCTAAGCCCAATCGACGAAAGATGCAGTTGGAGGTTTGGGATTCCCTGTCATCCTCACCTCGGCTAGAATCTAACCTGCACTCACGGACTCAAAAGTCAACTAACCTGCAACCACACAGCAGGAAGCCAAAAGATGGACAGTGGCTTGTTAGCGGTTGCCAATCAGTCGTCAAATTGAGCGCTTATCTACTTACCCCTAGATTCTATTGTATGAAGTTGAGGAAGGGAAAAGGCACCTTGAAATGGGAACCTTTACTGATCGTAGCATTCAAAACAGATCTGAACATCATCCAAATTGGAAATGTTCAAAGATAACACAAAAAAACTTGCCACAAGCAAAAAAAAAAAAAAAAAAAAAAAGACAAAAATGCTCTTGCGTGAAATGCGTCCATCAGAGCAGGAGCAGCAACCATCAGCTGGAAGAGATATTGACGACAGCAGACTGAAGCAGCAAACGGTACTTTCCAAATGTCAAGGCCGAATTCCGATTCAATAACTTCCATCATTAACGGATCGATAACCTGATTTGTACCTAGTCTATCACCTCTAATTATAATGGATACATATGCATATAATTAAAAAACATCAATTTCCGTTTCACTGCTACCCCAGCCTCTAAACGATCTGCTTCCACCTGCACTTCCTATCCTGGAAACAAATTTATTATTCATGTGACCGAAATACACTGCATTATTTGATCACCGCATTAATCTACAGTCCATTTGGCACAGTCTTCTGAATACAATCATAACAGAAGAATGCATAGGATATATAAGATGATCTACCAACCGGAAATGTCCAATAAAGACAGTTTCTGAGCAATGCTATTTACCTGCGACTTCCGCTTTCACCAACTACCTCTTTTCTTAAACCTACCCAAAAAGTATTTCCGTCTTTTTTGGCATTTGAAGATACAACATTTTATAGAAATAAACCATCTGTCGAGTTACAATTCACCTTGATTTCTTAGCACCGGAAATGAACAGACATCTTTCGCTTTCGAGAGAAATTTCTACAAGGTGTTCTAGAGTTTCTTCGATAATTATTTAGCTTCAGTTGTTAGTTTATGAGAACTAAGGGCAGCAGATAATAGGGAGTAAAGCCTGTCTACATACTGTATAAGGCAGTTTTTCCGATTAAAAAGAATTAATATGCTCCCAGGGAACGGGACATCGTGCACAGTCCATCAGGCAGAGACTTTACTCCAGAATGAAAGGTATACCTGAAACTTCCTTCTCAAGGTCCAGACGAAACCGACGGCATCTTGTATCGAGCCTGTACTTCACGAAGTGGAAAACCAGTAATGAACACCAGCAAGAAACAATCAGTTCAAAAAAAATTGAACCTAGATCCACATGTTTCACTTCAGAACACGAGACCCTTCCCCCGTATAAAAAAGATGGAAGTATAGAATGACATGAAGCGCCCAAAATCATTGGAAGTCCCTGAGGTGTCTGGGTGAGGTCCGGTTGCAGTCAGAGCTTGGGAAATATTACCTTTGAGAATTCTCCAAGGGCTTGCCACCCCTCAGCTTGTACTGGTACGAAAACTTATGATACTGACATGTAAAAAATGTGAACTCAATGCAGTTGGCCTTTGCCCTCCAAGTCATATTAGCCAGAAAATTGCCGCCTTTCACAGTCCACGCACTACTAATATTCAGATCAAAACACATCCCCATTAATTAAGTACCCATGTCAGCTAGTCACTTGTCAACAGAATTAAATATGTCACCATATCGGCATCAGTGACTAAGTGGCGCCAATGCTCAGCAGATCAATTGATAGTGCGAGTGACCCTCAGATTCAAGGGGCACAGGCTCGACCCCGGTCAAGACGAATGCCTTGTTGATGGCGACAAATAAATTGCGTTGTCCGTGGGATTACGAATACAGTATAGTACTGGCTTGCGTAACACCACATAGGCCTATACTCAAAGCTTCTGAAAAACGGAGAACACTAGAACACTGCGCAGATCGCCAAATTTCGGGGTAAAGGTGTCAGAAGGACATAACCTTAGAGCTGAAGGGGATAATCCAACAAACGAGCATTCAATAGTTCAACCTACACATCATAATTATAGGTGTTAGAGGCTGGGGTTGAAGTAAATCACGGACGTCATTCAAAGCATGTCTCTAATGTGGCTCCCATCTACCAAAAGATTCTTATCTCTTTAACAACGACTGACCGACCCACGTCCTTTTCGGGGTTATTCCTTGACACTTACATGACATGATACGTGACTGGTCTGCTATTAGCAATCACTCATCTTCAACAGCATACACCGACACGTACAACACTTAAGAGTCGTTCATAAAGAATATACTAACCTAAAAAGCTTTCCTGAACTAGTACCTAACATTGTAAGACGTGCCTGAAAGGGCTTGAGGCTTTTGGTCTGTAACCTGCCTCCTTTGACCATTCTCCAACGATTCATCTTCTGAGTTCCCTTCTTATACAATCGCATTTAACTTTCTATCCTCACAGATTCTCTCATCCAGTAACTCTTTCCATCAAATATTCATCCTCAATTCTGCCGATTTCTGGGTTCCTTCTTACTCTTCTCCTTTTTTTCTCTATTTGGTCCTTTACAACTCGCTGGTACCCAACCTTACATTGGATGAGAAAAGGGGTTAGAGAAAAAGCTTGATGCAAGTTATACTGTCAACCATAGGCACAGTTCGACTGTTTCCCCGAGTTATTTGACTATGATATGCTTACCAAGATCCGTACCTAGGAACTTACCCATCCACATATTTTTTTCAATGATGAAAACGGTGCAGGTGGCATTGTACACATCACACAGGCCACAACAGCTGCAACCGGAAGGTAGAATTGAAATTTTGTGGGTTTTCATGTTGCCAAACCAAATGAACCTACCAGCCTCGAGTAAGGATGAAATGGATTTCCTTCACCACTAAAAATTTCTTAGATCAAAATTTCTTAGACAAAGCGTGGAAAAGTTCTTCAAAATTGCAGGTGGTGTGAAGTATTTTATACTTTCATTTTCCTACCTCTAAAATTAACCAACCAACAAATCTAGGGGGATGATTGAATACCTAAATTCCAACTTACAAATGCCAACATACTTTTCTACCCCTAAGTTGATTAACTAAACTCCTCCTGCAAAATTAGGTTAAAGCGTGTGACTTCATATCTGGTGCCTTCTGAAACAAATCACCTTATAATGGTGCTTGCCTATGACCGGGAATAACAAAATTATGCTTCAATCGAAAGGTGTGAGAAGTTACGTCATGCTCTTGCCAGAAATTACCTTAGAGTTCAAAGAACCTAATTACCATGAGTCAGAAATACCACCACGAGATAAGAAACTTGAGTAGATTTCGTGAGTTGATTTCTCGACAGGCGGCTTCTCGAAATCAAGTATCCCGATCGAGGACTCGAACCGTCGACCTCTTGCACGTTACACTTAATGCTGCTCTCGTTCGTTCCTTCATATGGCACATAAGCGAGAAATGGGTCAAGAAAGTTGGCACCCACAACTTCAACGTTGGAGATTATGAAGAGGTAAAAAAAAAAGAGGGGAGGGGGGTTTAACATGATTCTGGAAATCACAAAGAACTTCATAGTCAAACGTTATTAAATAATAAACTTGCACAAATCGAACTACAAATGTGAAACGATTGAATGCGATGAAAATAAAACTGCAATCTATCAGTGAAAAAACGACCTAACATACAATGTCATCTTGTTTAAGGTTAATGAAACTTGTGTGTACTCACCAAACAAAATTTACTAAAAACATGTTGTAATTTCACACGGAAATTTCTTCCTCGTCTCTTTTCTTTGAAATCCACAAAATGACAGTTTGTCTTAACTTGACTAACGTCCACCAAACAATAGAAAGAAAAGCAAGGCTAATGACCAGACACAAAAGAAGTGTGGTTAGAACTCCATTGCAAGGAATAAAAACTTATAAATTTAAATGACGATTGGATGGGGTTGATACATAAAATGGTTTTTAACAACCAATGATGAAATATTTATAAAAAAAAATAACCCCAGTGTCTTCTCTTCAGCACATTAAAATCTGGATCACGATCGAGCCCACTTGTTTAACCTGCGATGCAACTATTCACCATTGTACCTAAGAGCGCCCGTGTCGCTCAAAAACAACAACCTCATAAATAAACGAAGAGTAAATATGCCGAATAAACAATACAGTCATTTCCGAAGTGTAAGATAAGACCAAAAGTTTAAATTATAGCTGGCAGTTGCGCCATTCAAAATTACCACGTGATAAACAGCTGAGAGCACCAAAGTACCTCGCAAATGGTGACTCCCGTATGAATGGAACGAAGGAGAACATTCGAATACGGTGACGACACCTCGTGACGCCAAACACCAGTTCAGTCCATTCCAACATTGAGGGGTGAACCGTTTGTACATGACTAATGGCTACACTACTTGAAAGGAGGTACAAGGAGGGGAACTGACAGCGGCAGAGTTTAAGGCATTGCAGGCGAACTTCTCGGAATGGTAATGTTATTTTAAGGGCCACTTAACCATCAATTTAATGCCTGAAAACGCCTACTAAATACTTAAAGAGTCATAAAAGTCAACAAGAGCGCCAACTGCTATGGCATAGCAATCTAGTGATGCCCATCCCATCAATAGTAGCGCGTGCTCACCTACATACTAAGGGACTAGATGTGTTTGTCCCTTGTTTGTCAACGCTTTAAAAGACCTTGGATCTGGGATGGATTGAGAATGGGGCCGATGAATATTCAGAAAGTACTCCAAGGAAGAGAAACTAAACAAGTGCCCTTTATCACTCCATGCCATTATGACTGTCCCGAAAGTAAACTGAAAATGCTCCATCAGGAAATGGGCCGACATCCGTATCTAAAATTGACAGGGCGTGCATGCTACTTGAGGTCAACGTATTCAGGTTCGCCCTTGGTCAATGTCGGTAGTTTATTTTCTGATAAGGGTCATCTTCCATCGCACAAGAGCTAAAAAGTGTGGATATGCAATGTCACTTACCAGACCACGAAACCTGAACAGCCAGGAATTAGACAATCCGTACTACAGAGATTGGTTCCTGGAGGGGCAAGGACCATTTTAATCTTCATAGAAGCAACACCATCCCAGTCTGCGTAAAGTACACTTAAAAGCTTGCATCGGTCAGCATCTATGGTCCCGTGCTTGACACGAGAGTCCATGGTTGCAAGTTCAGTTCAATGCAGAGTAAAAGTAAAAAAAAAAATGAACACATTTATCGGTTTACGTCGTTGGTGTTTTAGGGCACTTCTACCTTCTTCTTACGACGATTTTGGGCATTAGCCGTACCCAGTGTTCCCAAACTGCCCCCATGTTAATACTAACTGCGGGTGCGTTGCAGGAAGCGGCGAATTGCTTCGGACACACCAGTTCTCGTCTGATCACTGAAGTTAAGCAGCGCAACCCCAGCTAATACTGACATGGGTGGCCGCTTGGGAAAACTGGGTAATGCTAATACCCAAAAATCGTCGCATTAGTGTAGTGTCTGTGCAGTCTCTGCATAACAACTATGCTGTGGACGGGGCTCTAATGACCTTGTAGATGAAGGGCCCTAAAACACAAACAACAACAACAAACGGGCGCGTTGCTTAACTTCAATGATCACATGAGAATAGGTGTGTCCAACTCAATACAACCAAAAATTTCCAGGTGTGGGTGCTCGCACCTGGCATCGGTATAAAAAAATTGTCCCCAGAAGGAAGTTAAGGAGACGTGAAATAAGCAGAGGCTGTGACATTATGTTGAGCAACGAGCTACATACACAAAGTTATGAATGACGATAATGATATCCGCCATGACTTCAAGTGCCAAGCAGGCTACCAAATGAGTTCCCCGATGGGACAAGGAAGAATTGTAGGAGAATTATAGTTCAGCTTGAAGTTTTATCAACGAGCTTGATTAATCTGTTGGTGAGCAACGTATGCTTCATATGCGCAGGACGTAATTCGTCTGCTTTGAGTAACATACGTTTTTCACTAACGGGTCACGCAGTCTCGTTAGTATCCGTCTCCAAACACACAGTGGCATATTGAAAATCAGGTCCAAACGAGCAAACTAAATCTCCACGTAGTAAATAAACTTCATTGAGCAATTGCCTGGCCTTGAACAACGCCTTCTCCAGCTGCCCTCTCAGGCAAACACTATGGGCGTCAAGAAACCTGGAGGAGAAAAGTCACCAAGAAGTCAAACAGCCGAATAAAAATATGCGGCCTAGGGATAAACGACAACTAAGTATCAGGCAACGGCATTTTAACATCTCAGCAAAGCACTGCATCGCTGTGTCAGGTCTGGGAAATTCCTATGATGAGCCTCAGCGTTGTTGTCCCGCCTCGATGGTGCAATAGTTAGCACGCTCGGTAACTGCGCCAGTGGTTGCAGGTTCGATATGGGACCGAGGCGGGTTGGCTCCTTTCGGGGCGGGCGAGAAAGAGACCCCGAGTGAGCCTTCTTTCAGATGAGAAGTAAAACCGAGGTCCCGTGTGGTGCACGATAGCATTTGCGCGTAAAACAACCCTCTCTATCATCATTATCATCACACCCTTATCCCGCCTGTGGCAGGATCGGGTCTGCGGGTCCACTGAACATGCTCTGACCGGGGGGGGGGGGAAGCCAGCCAGGCGCCTGGAACCTGCAGGATATATTGGCTGACTTATCTGTGAGGGGGGATGCCGGCTTACCACATTGTTCAAACACCGCATTATGCAATCAAAAGGAAACTATGTTTAGGTATATTTATCCTCAAAATTTTCTTTGTTGTCCGTATTTTGCTGATAATTCTAAAGAAATTCAAAGCGGTTGTATATTTGTTCCAACAATTTGGTCCCAAGTTCATCTAACACCCTTATATTAACAAAGATACTATATTGTGTCCAAATATTTGATTTATTAAATTTATGAGTGTCAATTTAGGGATTATACGTAAACACCTACCTGCACAAATATATTAAAACCATCTACTTCCTATACGACAAATAGTTAACTGTGTTTCCTTTATCAGAAGTCATGAAGAAACCTGCAACCCTATATGAAGAAACAAGCACCCTCTAGTGAGCTACCGAATTTCAGCAATACAATATACTGTATACGATATACAATATACAGAATACAAAAGTTGCTAGGTCTAAGCAGTGACGGATTTACCATTAGGCTAATTAGGCTGAAGCTTAGGGCCTCATCATTTAGCGGGCTTCAAAACTTAAGAAAAGGGCCTCCAAAGGACTTAAACAGGCCCTCAAAATTGAAATAGCCTAGGGCCTCTCAATATCTAAATCCGGAACCGGATCTAAGTAATAGCAATATCGCAGTCCATCAACGAAAACAAATTGCTTGTTGGTGCATCACTTATGGCAGAGCGGAAGTGCGACACTCAGTAGCAGGAAGCATGACAAAGTAGTTTATGGGCTAACTTCCGATGTGATGGATAGTGTACTTCAGGGCTTTCTCGGTAGAAATCTAGAAAGACCTCCAGCCCCTGCCAGAATCGAACCAGGGAACCTGAGCTCAAATAAGGGGTCTACGTCAATTTGGCGGATGACAATTTGGCGTATGACAATTTGGCGCATATATAATTTGGCGTACATACCGATCTCTTGGGTGCCCAAATTTGTTCAAAATTGCAACGGTCATAACAACATATTTCAACAGTCATTGCAGGGTAATAGAACAACGAATGCCTACCATAACTGTGTTATAGGGCCCTAATGACCTTTGAAGTCGACGGGCCCTAAAACACAAACAAACCCAACTGTGTTATACGGGACCGTTGCAATGACTGTTTTGGGGGATGCAACCCCTCCCATGCACATATAAACTTATATTTGCACAATATGTGAGGTTTAGCTCAACCCCCCTGTATTAGCTAACCCCCCCCCCCGACGAAAATCCTGGATCTGTCACTGGTTATGACAGTTGCAATTTTGAACAAATGTGTGCACCCAAGAGATCGGTATGTACGCCAAATTTGTATGTACGCCAAATTGTCATACGCCGAATTTTCCGTACGCCAAATTGTCATGCGCCAAATTGACGTGATCCCTCAAATAAGATACCATTTGAGCAGGAAATCGACACATGGCGACCATAAGACGATTCAGTAATTGTAACAAAAGAAGAACAAGTTGCGAAACACAAAAACTGCCCATTAAAGGGGAAAAAAGGAGGCACAGTTTACAAACCCAGTCCACGTTTTTGTCATAAAACAACACTCTTATGCGGCATAAAAGATATGAAATTTCTGCAATTCTTTCTTTCGTTTTTGGCGCAGAACTGACACACTATGCCGAAAAACTGGATCACAGATACTAGTATTATACATTCGTCGGTGAAAGACAAACGGCCCTTCATCAAGCAATGTCCCTGCATACCAAAACCGATGAATGAGTTGGTGGGACTATTCAAAGAAGGGAGGGGGTAGAGAGGAGATCAGTAGAGGGAGATTAGTAAGGAGTGGGAGAGAAAGACTTTGCAGGTGGTCAAAAATATTGGGGGCAACAACCAACAGCTTCAGGACCTACATTCCAGAAACTAGAATACACACAAGTTATATCCTCTGAAATGAAAACGAAATAGTCTACGTCATTGGGAATAACACACATTCTGACCATATCCACCCCCTCATAACCCTTTTTTTTTCTTAGTCTGACCACAGAATAATGGAAAGGGGTTAAAGACAGAAACACAATAATTGTACCATAAATAGCAGTCAATTCATGATTATTTAGGACAAATGACTCTCCAAATGGAGAAGCTTTCTCTAGAAATTGGTGGCCTATTAACATCCAATGATACTTCTCGATTGAATAACTGGAAATGCCGCCTATGATTTAAGGAACCACAAAATACAAAGACATCAAAAAGCCACATAAATACTGGGTTGTACTAATTCTGTATACTTCAATTCCGGTAGCTAAATGACATCTGTTAAGGCACTTGCAAGAAGACAATAGTAAAACCTCTGATTGCATCTTGCATTGTCAGAACGATAGAAATTGGCTCTTGGAAATGTCATGTCACGTTAGGGCAATGTGAGGGCTTGGCGTTGCCAAGATGAGGACTGAGGAGCAGCACAATTTCACTTTCCATATCCTGCTGTCCACCGTACAGACTATCCCACGTTCGCTTATACCAGCGGTCTTCCGGGAACCCCAGGGTTCCGCAAATCAAAATTAAAATTCGTTAGCATACTTTTATAAAGGTGGGGTAGTTTTAAGGGTTCCGTGAGTCGACGAAGTTTGAAGACCACTGGCTTATACCGATCTCTACCCCATCTACCACTCAGAACCTGCACTCCTGGGATGGACCTAACCTACTTCTACTCCTCGCACAGTGGCCAAACCACCAAAATCCATTGAATTCTAATATTCTTTCCAAATTATCCTATCTCTTCGATTTTTAATTTTTCAAGACATTGATCTTGGACAAGGGTCGTGAGGCCTTGTGTGGCTGCACCGCTTGCACATCCCTCGGGCCAACTCGGCATGCAGGTGACGAACACTCGACCGAAACTATCAGGTCTTGGCAAGGATCAAACCTGGGAATCATGAACTAACGAGGGCGGCTCTTTAAGTAGACAATTTCTGTCAGAGCCAAGCCCAGGTGAGTAGTAAAGAGAAGGATAGTGAAGAATAACGAAGTGAGGATTTTTATTGGGGCCATCTAAATAGAGCTGTTCATTTGATTTACTCAGACCTGAGTCCCCGTTTTTCAAAATTTAGGAGACAAATCCGTGAGCTTTGGGGGATGAACCACTTACATTTGAGAATGTTGCCAGGTAAATACAGGTACGGTAAATTCTTTTCCGTGATATCGTATACACAGCACATTAGGCTACTTCCTACTCGATGAAGAAGTCACCCTGTCGTTCTAAAGAAGCCACCTGGGCCAGGATGGAATATTCGATTAAGAACTAACGGGTCAAGCATGTTACCAATGAACCACTGAGGGGGATATTAGCCAGGATTAAATCTGCACACTAAGAATGAAGCAGGTTGCCAACTGGGCAACCGAAAAGGAGTAAGGGGTGATGGAGAAGTGAAGAATGAATGACGTCCCCGGAGGACGAACGTGTCACACATCGTAAAACGCTCCATGATTTTGTTATATATGATTTCAAAATCTCATTTTATGTATGACTGTTAAGGATGAGAGAGTAATGGGAAATGTTTCAGAGATGGAGAGCGGGGGGTGGATCTAAGGCCATCAAAATGGAGGGCGTTTTTTCTGTGCTTTTAACCGCAATCTGATGAAATCTTGCTCTGGTTTCGGTTGCTGCTGCTGCTTCAAACTCGTAGTTTGCCAATTTTTGCCCATTAGAAAAACAGATGCGCAGTCATGCACCGGGCTCTATATACATTACACATGTGGCATCAGCAAATTTTTCACTTAATCACGGTTTGGTTGAAATTTATGAGTAGTCATCAGGCACAGGGTGGGCCCAGAATTGAAAGCCAAGTTTTTAAAAGGTAATCGGGCGAAAAAGCATCGAACATTTTCATATACAACCCTTTCACGATTGTAAATCAAACCAACATGGCGTAGCACAATCAGCACCTTAGAATGAGGGCTCTATCATGGAGAAGTGGGAGTCCTTAACTTCTTACTGCCAGGAGGGCTTAACATGCCTGGATAACTGACTCATTTGACACTTTCTTTTCCTGTACACGAAAGAATTTGCCCATCTTGGCGAGGATTGAACTTGCCAACATTGAATCATGATTAAAACATGCTAATAGTATGCCCAACCAGGCGGGCTGAAAGAAGTTGAGACGCCTACTGCTACTGGACTAGGGACGAATACCAATATTGAAATATCAGCATAAAATTTCAGAATTCAGTTTTGATATCGAAGAGACAATTCCAGTATTGATATAGAACTATTATATTATTATTTATTAACGCACACAAGGTGCAAATTAAGCAAAATAAAGAATCAAACTCAATTACATGAAAAAAAAAATGGCTGAGAAGTTGTTGCTTAAAATGGACGCAGTTCATGCAACACCTATATTCAGAACAAATGAAAACTGAAGCACAAACAAATGAAAAGTGTGTAAATGAGACCATAGAGCACTGGAAATAATTAAAAGTTGACAGTAGAGCAGCAACACATTAAAAGGAAGTAGGTTGTGTTTATGGCACACATAATCCTTGAACGTAAGGGAGCACGTAGGATTAAACCAAGAATGGAGTTCTAAGAGAGCTTTAGGGGCTTAAGGTAACACCTAGCAATAGAAATGAGGAAAGGGTTGGCAAACCAGAGAATGGGCAGGACCTTAACATGGAAAATCAAGGGGGAACTTAAAGAGGTTGGGATGACAGGTTTGGGCCGTTTAAAAAGATAACGGAGGAAATTGATCTTACTTAGGAGGACATTTAGATATGCCCAATAGATGCACAGACAGGGGCTGATAGGTGTACTAATAACTACAGGGCTAGGAGAGAAAATAATGACTTTTGTCTTGTCAACATTAATTTTCATGGAGTGGGAGGCATACCATGAGGTGAGCCAAAAAACAAGAGGTGATACTTCCTGGGAGATTGCAGTTAGGTGATCAAGAATAAAGGCTTTTGCAAGAAAATCGTCGTCCACAAAGGACCACAGTTGCCAGTCATCAACGACATTGGAGAGAGGCTATGGTCACATTAAACAACAGTGGTCCAAGCACTGACCATTGGGGAACACCCTGATGAAGTCACTGGACAAGCTGAGAGGTTTGTAAACAGGCTCTCCAGCTGTTGAGATATGATCTAACCAGGTTCAGAACGTAAAGGTTATGAACAGCAGGAGTAAGTAAGAGATGGGTATGATCAACTGTATCAAAGGCTTTGGCAACATCAGTTATGATTAAGATATATAACTTTGAAGATGATAAAGTGGAGGATATTGCTGAAAAAAATAGAAAATATAGAATAAGATACTGATATGCCAGGGTGGGAGCTGAATTGGGAGGGAGAAATCAGAGATAGAAGGTCATCTCGAATAAGATCATACATCCACCATTCTAAAAGTTTTGCAAGTGGGGAAAGAACAGCAATTGGCCTATAGTTAAGACGGTCCACCAAGGACCTTCCTTTGTGGACAGGAACTATAAAAACAGTTTTCCAAACGGGGGTAGAAACTGTGCACCCTCCATTGATTATAGAGAAAAATCAAGAAACTCAGGCTCTTATGATCAAGTAGTTTTACTATAAATGGTGGTATACCATCAGGAACAGAGGCAACTTTATTCTTAAGACGGGATATATAAATAAGCAACTGGGGGAAGAGTCGAACAAGAGAAGAAGTGCTGGATAGGGATTTGAGAATAAACTGCTGGGGATAGAGAGACAGAATTTAATGAGTTAGCAAGTAAATGGAGAATATCATCACCAGCACCAGGGTTTACTGTGGGATTGCTTTAGGCAAGTGTACAGCCTATTAACAGTATGCATAGTGTACAGCCCAAATAAGTAACCAATAACCATTGTAAACTATTCAGTTGAAATTTTAAGCTGCTAATAATCAATTACATCAAATGTTATCTCAGACATGACAAAAACTCGGACTATGTGGGGGGGGAGCTCCTACACATGGGAATTTTGCATAGTACACAACACGAGACCTCGGCTCTACTTTTCATCCAAAGGGAGGTGCACTTAAGGCTTCTATCTGATCGAAAGAAGTCAACCCCACCTCGATCCAACATCAAACATGGAACCACTGGCACAGTAAATCGAGCACGCCACCTACTGTGCTGCTGAGGCGGGTGTTTTGTACCTATAGCTCCATGAAAAATGCATATACTGTATTTGCAAATACCGTTGTTGTTTGTTGGTGTTTTAGGGCCTTTCAACTACAAGGTCATTAGAGCCCCGCCCACAGCATAGTTCTTATGCAGACACTACACTGATGTGACGACATTTGGGTATTAGCAGTACCCAGTTTTCCCCTTGCGGCCACCCATGTCAGTACTAGCTGGGCTTTCGCTACTTAACTTCAGAACTGGTGTGTCCAACGCAATTCGCCGCTCCCTTGTAAACAGTGGCGTAGCCAAGGGGGGCCTCGAATATAACGAAGAGGTATACACCCTATCGAGTCATATCCCCCTTCAGAAAATCCTGGCTAGGCCACTGCTTGTAAATATCGGTATTAACAAAATTGTCGCTATTAATACCGGTATTAGAAAACTCGACATTCTAACACCCCCATACTGGATCACATACAGTGCCGGATTTAGATATCGAGAGGCCCTAGGCTATTTCAATTTCGAGGCCGTTTTCAAGCCCTTTTGAGGCCCTTTTCTTAAGTTTTGAAGCTCGCTAAATGTTGAGACCCTAGGCTTCAGCCTGCTTAGCCTAGTGGTAAATCCGGCACTGATCACATAAGAGGTTCTCCTTTTAATTTGAGTCATTCTATACTTGCCCTAAAATGGACTCCAGAGCATTACCCGACGGGGATTCCTTGTCTCTACCACAATCAAAACAATAACCACGAATTCAACTCTACCACATAACCGGACACACCATCCGATGGCTATTATCTATGCGTTAGGGCTAAAACACTGATGTTCTATTGGTCATATCACAGAAAAGGATGGTAATCATTCATTGTCGCTATAGAAACACGTTCAGGCAATTTCGGTAGTTTGTTGCGTCAGGATTAAGTCATTTATTCAGTGTGGGTATTTGTTATCTAAATCCAAACAGACTACTCTTATCCGGTCATTCAGAGTGTTGATCCGGATAATGTTACCCTAATCCAAATTCTCAATTATCAAATCCGGATATCATCCTTATCACAATATAACTGTTGGCTAAAAGTTTTCAGTTTAATAGTTAACTCAGTTTGTATTGTGGTTACCCACAACGCTAACTGTACAGAATATTTAATTCAATCCAGAAATGGCGAATGTTACTCCATTACCATCCGCTCCTTTCCCCCTAAAGTAATCAAAATCAGTCACAGTAATCCCTCAATGTCACAACTATATCCAGAAATCCTCAAAAAACCCCCAAACTTAATCAGGGAAATTGTTACTAAAAATCCGTGAAAATTGCTAAGTCTATTGGAAAATCATTAATTACGTCAGAGAGGTTTAGCGCACAAGACTAGCGGTGGAACTTCCTTGAAACATTACTCGCCTTAAGGCTGACAAACAAGGGTTCAATACCTTGACTAAGCAGGATAGACACTCAGCTAACAGTTTCTTTTTCTAGATCCCGATCCTAGCACCGGCAAAGGTTTCGAACCTAGACCAGAAACTCAGAAAATGTAAGAATCCCTATTTGTCATAAAGTCCTTGCTGGTAGGATGATGTAATATACTGTAGCTAGCAGCTGGGGGCCGTTCCAATGAGTTCACTTTCGAGCTCCGCGTGAATCACGCATCCCCTTACAGGTTATAGTTGTTTGAAAGATGACCAACTACTTTACAATTGCTTTGGAACGTTGATCTTAAGTACTTTACCTCTTGCTCTTTACCTTTTATCTTTCAATGGTGCGACCAATTTTGGAGTATGGTAGTCCAATTTGGTTTCCCTTCAGAAAAGATTTATCTTGGGAAATTGAAAGGATACAAAGGAGGGCAGCAAGAGTTGTACTCCGCAGGTTTTCTCACAAGGAGAGTGTGTCTGGCATGATTAGGGAACTAGGGTGGGTCATATGGGTCAGAGTGCTGGACAGTGAAGAACAGCCATGTAAATCGTATGCAAGTGGCCGAGATGCCAATGCTGCGGTACACGAGTGGCGTGTCGCGAGCAGATAGAATTAGGAATGAGTATGTTAGAGGTAGCCTGGGGGTGGTGGACATTGCCAAAAAAATGAGAGAGAATAGGCTGAGGTGGTATGGACACGTCATGAGACGATTTTTTGTTTGTTTGTTTGTTGGTGTTTAAGGTCCCGTCAACTACGAGGTCATTAGAGACCCGTCCACTGCATAGTTCTAGTGCATAGACTGCACAGACACTACACCAATGCGACGATTATTGGGTATTAGCAGTACCCAGCTTTCCCGAGCGACCACCCATGTCAGTACTAACTGGGCTTGCGTTGCTTAACTTCAGTGATCAGACGAGAACTGGTGTGTCCAACGCAACTCGCCGCTCCCGTCATGAGACGAGGGGAGAAGGAGTTCGTTAGGTGCATTCCAGGACTGCAGGTGGTAGGCATCATTCGGGGTAGTGGGATCAAGTTGTCCGAAGGGACATGGCAGTGGGCGGGGTGGACAGGGACTTGGTGGGAAACAGACGGGAGTGGAGGGCTAGAACTCGCGGACCCGACCCCGCCTCAGGTGGGATAAGGGTATGATGATGTTGATGATGGTGGTGGGAAACACTCAGCCAACGGCGTGTATCTCACAGCATTAGTCTTTTTATCAGACTGCTGCTGCTGGGGTGTGATGGACCTCTGGTTGGAGGTGTGTCCCGGGCTGAGTATAAGGGGAGAAAGGATCATTCATATAAACTGAAAGAGATCAGGGCACAGACGGATTCATACTACTGGTCTTTCTTACCAAGGACCATTCTGCAATGGAATGGCCTTGGAGGGGGTAAAGTGGAGGGCTTCCTCGAAGGAAACCCCACCATTGCTAGTATTGTACGGGGGCCATTAGAATTATAGCCTAGGGTTTTGGGCATTCTATGGTAACGTAAGTAGGAATGAGAGTTGGTCTCTCCACTGCCATATTGGCCAAATAAGGCTGCTTGCAGTGTAGTGAATTAGAATTAGAAATTAGAAATTTTGATTAAAACTAGTGTTAAATACCATTTCGACAATTGTCTTGGTGCTTTTAAAAACAAATTTCTAAAATAAAAATAAAGTCAACACTGCATTGCCCTCATGACAACGCACATGTTACGATGTGGCCCTCGGCGTGCTACGAGTTTGACATGCCTGTTGTAGACCTACTTGACAAGAACCCGAACTGATTCCCGCGGACACTAGTTCTATCTCAGAGACATTCTATTACTCTTCCCCAGAGCTTCATGGAACGGATCATTAGCTAACTACCGCTGTAGTTACCACAATCTTGGACATCACCTTTGCCCTTGAATAGTGGTACTATCAAACTCTCACGCCATGCAGAAGGCATTCTATGTTCACTAATTATCCTACTGAAGTTTCCCTAGCCACCTGATTCCTGTCATTCCTAGGCTATTCTTCACTTCAATGGGGACTCTGTCTGGTCCCTACAGCTTTTCGGCCTTTCATCTTCCTAGATGAAGCAACAAATCTGAAACACCAAACATTAATTCTCTTAATTACACATGCTTACAAACATTATTATCGACAACAAAGTTAAAAACAAAAGGTTGTTACACATTCACTGTTGAGGAGACTAACAGCACATGCTTCAACAACGTTGGCAACATTACAAATTGCAACTGACTTTTTAGCAAATTACCTGTAGAATGCATTTCAGACGAAAGTTAAGACCTCAGTAGGCTGGAGTTGACTAACTGTTGGCAAGAATGTCCCTTCATTTAAAAGTTATGGGACAACAAGCCAGTCGAACATAACTGCTGCTTATGTCGTCAGTTAACATCATGAATGTGTTGTTGAACATTTGGGAACAAAGTAATAAGAATGCAAACAATGAATCAGATGAAGTACACCATACAAGGTCACGGAACCGAAACTATCCTTCAAGATTGGAAACTCAACGAAGGACGTAATCAAATGGTAAATATTTCCCACCTGAAAGATAAATGACACTATTATAATACACACACGTTGAACAAACATGACCAACGCAAGTTCTTCAAATAGCTTGTTGCTAAAGTGGTTGCAAGTCGCCTCCCGGGAATGGCAAGGAGGAGGATTAGGGCACCAGCAGTAAGTCAGGCTCCCCATAAACTGAAGAGATGAAGCAGTCAGTAATTAGTCATGATGTTTATCGGCGATATAGACTTCAATATCATTATCAGCTTGAATGGTTCTATTTTGGGGATTGGGAATATCACCGTCTCTTTCTTTTAAAGATAATAAGTAACCCTAAAGGTGGGTCCTGACCAGACCCACATCGGAGCTCAGATCAGTGGTACAGTACTTGAAATTTGAATGGTCGTGGTAACTGCTGAGCATGAAGTCCTAAGGTCGCTTTCCGAGCCCGATTTAAAAACTCCTTGCTGCTCTCCTAACAGCAGCAAGCTTGAAGTGCGGCCAAGTTGCGTTGGACACACCAGTTCCCGTTAGACGACTGAAGTTAAGCAGCGCAATACCAACTTGGGTGGTTGGTAAAGAACGTTGGGTGCTGCAAATTAACCCTCTTCCTCGTCCTTTCACCTACCTCCTCATCTCCCGCGGGCAGCCTCCTAAGGGGTTGACCTGTTATGGCTGCCTGGCTTACACCCCAACCCACAAACCAATCCAATCAATCAATCAAGCTCCTTTGCAGATCTCGTAAGATCAGTTCTAAAATTTAGTAGAAGTTACCGGCGCCGGGGGAGGGGCAAAAACGAACCCCTGCATCTTGAAAGTTTGCTGATCGATCTACACGAATATTTTTCTCTGCGTGGAAAACGTGCTTTGACATGCAGATGACTTCTCACTCCAATTCGCCGCTCCTAACCTCAAAGGCCTCGGGGAAGCGGCTTATTGCGTTGGACACACCAGTTCTCGTCTGATCACTGAAGTTAAGCAGCACAAACCCAGCTAGTACTAAGATGGGTGGCTGCTTGGGAAAACTGGGTACTGCTAATCCCAAAAATCGTCGCATTAGCGTAGTGTCTGTGCCGTCTCTGCATTAGCGTAGTGTCTGTGCCGTCTCTGCATTAGACCAATGCTGTGGACGGGGCGCTAATGACCTCGTAGTGAAGAGCCCAAAAAAACATCATCAAAGTGCTCGGAGTTTACCTCCAAGTGTCCAACAATGTTTGCAACGCGTTATCTGACGTAATTATGGTGGGATAAAAGTACATACAAAGGAGCAAGGTACAGTACAAAGTTCATCTGCCCAGATCGCCTTAACAAACACTAAAATTGCTTGGGATGTCATTTGGGCGATATAAATCCCTACCCTGAAATTAAGTACATGACAAAAGGCATCGGCGCTAGGGTTATGAACATTACTGACGTTCAGGAACTGATTATTGATATTGGTATTGGAACTGAGTATTGGTAATTTGCTTGTTAAAGCTTACCTTGCCAAATGAACTACGATTACACTCACTTCTTTGGTCATGAAGCATGGGTAAAGCAAGTTCCTAAGCCTGTCGCCAAATAATCACGAGATAAACAACCTTTTAATGCAAATGCAGCATATGTGTGTGATCAAAGACGAACAATAGAGTCCTTGACAGCAGTAATTCCTTCCTCTCAGCTTTTTGACCATTTCTTTCACCCGTCAGTTCCTCTTCTTTTTAGTCGGCAAAGTAAACAGGAAGACATGTTGGGAGTGTTTTGATGGGCAACAACCGGAAGACAGACAGGACGCATGCAACAGTTCAGTCAAAAGACTGAGGTCATTGTGAGAAACAAAAATGGGACCTGCATTTCCATTAACGATATCGATTAATGGGCATCACTGCATCTTGTTCCCCATTGAAATCCTCTTATCAGTAAATTTCCAGAGAGGTAATGAGATCCCCCTGGTAACTACCAATATTATGACCCAAACGCAAATCGTGCAAATTAAACTCTAAGTCCCCCTCATCTCCTTTGTAGTAGATGAAAGCGGCGGTTGCTTTTACAATATTAAGAGTAGAAAATTTTGAAATTGAGGAACCACCAACAAATCCATTTCACAATTATATAGACCGACCACAATGTAACAAGGCAGTTGATGCCTTTCTCTGAAAATGCATTTCCGGTTAATCAAAGTACTCCAACGGCGAGTTATTTTGAATGCCTCAGACTAGAAATAATCAAGCAAATTTATAAACAGCATGAGCTACTCGTATTCAGTAATGAAATAAATCGATGCAATAGCAGTATTACCAAAAACATTATGAAGGCCTTAATTGGTAAGTCGGGTGGGCATCAAATTACTTAACGTCCGCCCCAGACGTCTTGAATGTTGAGTGGCTGAAAAGGGTTCCTTGGTTTGTAGATTAATTGCTTTTATTCTCCCTATCTGATGGTCAGTTATGTTTTATATACCGTGTACTCTACCTCCATACTTTGGATATCACTGAACAAGAGCTTTATGTTAAAAAAACATTCTACTACACATTCTACTAAACATTTTACTATTTACTCAATGCAGAAACGAACCTGTGGCTATGAGCTCAACACCTAAACACTACTGAGTACCAAGGTGGGCTACAGCATCGCACGCTCAACAACCAAGAACGCGACCAAAAACGGTACTGAGTAGTCAGTGTGATGCTCTTCACTTCTTTCAGCCCTGATGACACTTGTTCAATATGTCACTTTATTTAGACACTCCGCCCAAATTACTGCAGTGGCAACATATCAATGACGCCCTAGGATCAACGACCCTAATCCAATTGATCCTTCCATCAACATAACTAGTGACCATAAACCACCAAATCGGTAGACAAATATCTAAACTGCCAAAATAATCAACAGGCCCAAATGAGATTTCGGTACTAAAACATTCCATGTCAGAAATCAAACGAGCACTTCGGAGCCAGAATGATAATAAAGAGCCATAAGTAAGATGTCTGCAAGCCCACATCAGTGGCGTAGGCTGTAGCTTGGTTTTAGGTACCATACTGGACCGAGGTAGGTTGGCTTCTTCCGCCTTCCGTGTAGGCTCTCCAGGTGTAGGTGTTAGCCCTCTGGCGTCCGCGGAGTGCGATGATAGATAAGAATAGGGGTTGCAGCTTTGGTTGGCAACCGGGGGCGTAAAAATGCCGTCGAACAAATCGCCTGTGTCCATCCAGAGAAACAACGATGGGTACTGATGGATAGTTGTTTTAAGCAATATGCCTGCAAGACAAACTCATGTCTTTCATTGCACCTGAGCCACCCATAAGATGGTCAAGGTTTCGCAGAGTGGCTTTGAAGGGGTGCAGCCAGATGAGGACCACATTGGGGTGGTCAGTTGGGCTGCTAAAGACAGTTTGTCTGAAAAGTTCTTATTAATAGAGACAAGATGGCGGCTCCCAATATATCGACTTTGGCCGTTTGAAGTAGACTTGTCCTAGGATAGTGTTATCGACTATCCTCTACCAGGTTCCCCTCCACCCCGCACACCTCCATGTCTATACAGTATATACACCAGAGGACCGAAAAGCGCATCCACCATCGCTTAGGATAGAACCTGCAGTCATAAGTTGGAATCATGACGCTACCGAAGCAGGGTTATCCACTTGGAAGGTCCTACAGTTCACCTGGCTATTCCATAACAGGTACAGAGAATAATCGTTGTTAGGGTAAATTTATTTAGTCATTTATTTCAGATACGATTACCTTACAGGAGATTTTTATTTTGGTTGAGCAGTTAAGCTAAATTAATTTTTCCCTTGTGGTTCCAGTCCAAATGCAGTCGACATACATATTACATGTGTTATTAACTTTCCGCTCCGCCCCTCTTGGCTGCAATTTTTGAAAAAAAAAATGATCAAAGAGTAGGCAAATTTCGTAAATATTTTAACACTACCAAAACCTATGTATTTAACTTAATGAGCCTTATTTCGCTACAGGGAGTCCAAATACAGTTTACATATTTTTTTGCCGTTGATGCACCATTGTACTTAGTCTCTAAACAATTGGTATCAAGTCGTTACTATGGTAACGTGGTGACGCCAACGTTGAAAAAGGTGGTACAAAATTCTGCGGTTATACTGATTCCAACGGCCAAACGCCTTTGCAAAAATTTAGCCTTTAGGATTTCCGGGTGACATAATAGTAGCTAAATGCCAAATGGCTTTGCTGTCAATTTCACAGATGGGCCACCGCAATGTGTACAATGGAGAAATAACATTTGGAGGGAAAGCCGAGGCTCAAATCCGACCCTGCCAACTACATGCCGATGTCAGGAGAAGGGCACCTGGAGGAATCTTCCTACCCCGACTGAAGGCATACTTGGGGTTTACTTCTCGCCCCTCAAACCTGCGTTATGCATTAGACTTGGTCCCTAGGGTAATGAAGCAGTGATATTAAGGGTCTTGAAGCGCCACCTGGGCTTTATAGCAGTGCCAAAAACATCTTAATGGAATGCGAATAGTAGCTGGATTTCTGCTATTTTGGACCGTAATTCAGTTGGAAATTCTTAGATCAAATGCGTCGAAATCGTCAATTCAAGAAAGGTTTTCTTAGATTGATCAAATGTTCAAAAACCCTTCAACATTACCAACTCCATAAAAAAATCAATCAAACATGTTGAAAAGTAGGTTACAATTTCAACAATACAACAATTGGAGTGGTTTTTATGGAAAAACGATCTAATGGACCCACTGAAAAATCACTTTCAGGCCAATTTTATGATCAGTAGGCTTTACTTTCAAGGAACCAAATGTCTTTAAAGTATTGGGTCCTTCTATGTGAGTGATCATTTTCCACTTGGAAATAACGGCCCTAGGATCAAACCCTCCATACTCCCCACTCCACTCACGACTCCACCTCTTTACTTGAACATATTCTCGGTGATGACAGGGTCGGGTATCCACGAGTCCGGGATTTCTGAGCGGAAGAAGAAGACTGGATGGCTAAAGTTAAGAAAGGTCAGGGTATAAAGATGGATAAGTACTGACCAACGGTTTGCGTGGTTAGCTGTCGACCTTCTCAGTCGCCTCTCACCATGCTCCCGTCAAGGACAATTTCTGACGCAGAGAGTAGAATGATCCTTAAAATCGCCTTCAGAAGGCCAAGGAATGCTATAAAGACCCAACGTACGTGCGACATCTTATCTCCACTACAAAATCATCCTCTCTGTTATGTTCGCTGCTGAGCAAAATTTATCAACGTTTTTTTTTTTTTTTTTTTTTTGAATAAGCGTTATTTTCTGCACAGAAAGGGCTCTGTGACGAAGAGATAATCACTACCTGTCACACACTACCTGATAATCCAGTTTTGGAATTTCCCTTGTTTCCTCCTGCTGGTAGACGTGGTACCAACATACTATAAATATTTTAGCCTATCAAATTCGTAAACTTATTAAAATTCTTATTTAGCTGGTTATTATTTCAATAGTTTCCTAAAGTTTGCCTTTATTCGCCCCACAGTGCCCAAGAATTCACAGGATCTTAACAGGACCCAAAACAATTGATAAAACTACCACCACAAATACCGGTAATGCATTCCAAGTGAAAATAGCAGAGTTGTTTAGGGGCAGCAATCATACATAGCAACACTGTATTGCAGGGAAGATCTCGCAGGGGAACTTCTGAGATGAAAGATGTCAAAAATTTCTGAGGCTTTCTAAACAGCGATCAAAATTTCCAGGGAATGGCAGTCCTTTTTTAACTCTGCATTAAAAGCATTGCTTGCAAACACATCACAACTCATCCCAATCAGGCATTATAGGGAGATAGAAAAAGAAACCCGGTTGGAATGGTTGGAAAGTTGGTGATTAAAACTAAGAGAATAAAGGCATTTATTACAATTTCTAAAAAATGCTAAATTCAAAAATCGAAACTATGTCTTCAAATAATAACAATACAGTAGAACTCCAATTATCCGAATCAATTGGGACTGGACCCCATTCGAATAATCAAAAATTCGGATAATGGGATTTTTTTTCCGAAAAAAAGGGTCTAATTTAATTTATTACTGTTTGTATGTTGAAAATGGGAGAAAAAACTATTTTAAATAAAAAGAGCTTTTAATTAATCAAATGAAAAGAAAACACTTTTACATATTAAGCATACCTAAAAGGGCTGTACATTAGTACAGTATAGTATGTACATGTACCTTACTGTAAATGAAAGGCATTGCTTACTGAACACCTCGGTCAAAGTAAGCTGTTTGACTGTCAGTATCCGTTTTCGGGCAGCCAAGTCGCGCATTATTTTGCAAATCACAGTAAGTTCCCTCTTAATTTTTTTTCTGAAATTCTGAAAGCGATTCGGATAGTCAGAGTTCGGAAAATTGGAGTTCTACTGTATAGTGAAGGTATGGGAATTTGATCTTCCTCGGTGACGCAGTAGGTAGCGTGCTCGGTAACTGCGTCGGTGGTACTAGGTTCGATAATAAACCGAGGTGGACTGACTTCTTTCGGGTGGGTGGTGAGTTGAGTTCTTCGGTGGAGGGTCTCAACGAACAGTAGGCCGACGATAAATAGGCATAGGGGGTTGCAGCTTTGGTCGGCAGCTGGCTGCGGAAAAATACCGTTCCATTATTTCACCCGTGTGTTCATTTTAAAAGGTTTTGTTCGTTCGTTGGTGCTTTCGGACCCTTCAACTACAAGGTCATTAGAGCCCGTCCACTGCATTGTTCTAATGCAGAGATTGCGTAGACATTACACTAATGCTTTTCCCAAGCGGCCACCGATGGCAGTACTAGCTGAGGTTGCGTTGCTTAACTTCAGCGATCAAACGAAAACTGGTGTGTCCAACGCAATAAACCACCCCCCTTTTAGAGGGACAAGATGGGTACCCAACCCGGCCATAGGTGAGAAAAAAGTTAGGAGATGTTAGTTGCTTTAGCGCAGGTAACGAATTTCTAATTATATCCCTATGTGTAGGGGACGCTGCAAAAGTGGCCGTTTGGTCTTTTGCTGTTACTTTATTTGTACAGATGAGGAATACTCATAAAGTGTCTTGTAAAGTGATTAGCAGTAGGGTAAATGATGGAATGAAGGGGAGAATCGTATTGTATCTGTGTGATCCAGTGGGTGAAAATGGGTGCCCTACCCTGCCATAAGCAGAAAAGGGTTAGTACAGTAGTTGCTTTTTTTTTTACATTACTTCAAATGGCCAAGTGACAAAGATATTTTTTGTTCTCTGGAGAGTAGGCCTGTGTGAGAAGAAAAACCAGTAAATTGATCAATGAGGTGAACCTCCCCTTAATTACCAGACATTAGGCGTGCACCACGTAAAGGAAATTACCAGAGCGACACAAAAGCCACATTTCAAATATGGACGGCCGGTGTCCAACATACACCCAGCAAAACTTAACAACCCTAGGACAATGACCTGCAACCCAAACAACTCAGGCAGATGTTCACAGACAAACTACCTTTTGCCATTTACGTGATCTAGCCAAATTGCATGCTTTCACCACATTTCTGGAGCTCCACTAACCAACGGTTTAATGATCGATAATCACACACTTCAGAACAGTGACAGAATGATACCAATAGGCACAGAACTTCCGGAAGTAGAAATTTCTTCGCCGTGAGCAACCAAGCACAAAGTTTTGTAGTCAAATGGCATGCGTATTTTAACTTCAGCACCATAGTAGTGCTACCGAAACTTTACGCTCCGCGAAACACACTAACAATTTCAGGGAATGTGGATTGCACAAAACCTGGAGAACAAGCTGGATGACAGCATTGTAAGGCTCAAGGAATATTATGGAGGACTTTAAAAACCAATTTTGAGGCTCTGCCAACCAAGAAGGCGCTTCTCAGTGACCAGTGGCCGTTACAAGATATCCCCTTTTTTTTCTCGAACCTTGTACAATAATATCAGATTACAGAGATTCTTAGATTGCCGTGGTAACAGTGCACCTCTCGTCGTGGGACCGTTAGAATATTTCACAGCGTTTCCAAATTATGGCCTTCAATGAATCTTTCATCATAAACGTTCTGCATTCCTAAACGACAAAGTCACATAATAATCTTGGTACATTCTCTAAGGATTCTGTAAAATTCTGTCTTGTAACGCCCCATAACAACAGATTCTTAGGAGACTTGCCAGTTACTGTCAAGTTTCAAAGTACAATGTCTCAGAGTCACAGAACACTTTCAGATCATGGTATTCATTAGACAAACTCAAAACTTCATCAGCAATAAAGGCTGAATCAAATAGCAAATAATCGCCGTTCCTCACAGAAACGGCAAAGGACTATCAGGTCCTTTTATCATCCAGAAGTACGGTCCCAAACAGCAACTACTAACCCATTTCCGACCTACATTAGGGTCGGGTGCAAAATTTGTCATATGGCAATCTGTTGGATGGCATTTTAACTTAGCGCTAGTTTATTTCTCTTCATTGAGGCACTCAACACTTACTGACGCCAAGGGACTACCTCCTCCTACACCCGAAAATTTTGCTGGACACATCGTATATGCAGCAAGAGTTCTGCGGGGCCACAACTTTATTTCCCTTCTGACGAAGGACACACTGTGGGCCTCTATCTTGCTCCAAAAGAAGTCGAAACACATCGATCCAGTATCAAATTTCGGACCACTGACGCAGCAGTCGAACAGGCTACCCCCACCCAGGAGGGTCCGAATGTTATCGCTCCAAAAACGAAAATTTCAAAAAATGGAATAGAGACTTTATCAAGGAATAACAATGTGCAGTGAACTACGAGACTGCAAGACTTGAAAACTACGAGACTGTTCCCTTTAAGATCACCTGACACGCCGCACACTGCAGTTAATGCAATGACCAATGACTGTCCTAGTTGAGGAGTGCAGCATTAGCAACCTGATTGGCCTGAAATCTTGATAAAAATAACAACAATGGAAGAATAAAGGGTTAAAGATTCCCATTCATTTTGGATTTTTTAACGTTCACCGCCCACTGGAATATTTTCTAGCATGTATGTGTGTGTGGCTTTTTCCGCAAAAAAATTACCACAAAGAAATGAGACAGTAAGAACAACTTTGCTCTTCTGGTCCAATGCTCCTTGTCACATTTGGTCAAAATTGAATGTTCACCAAAAAGACAAGACGTCCTAGAATGAAAGCACCTAATGGTAGTGGTCGCACAAAAAGAAGTAATAATATTGATCTCCAGATGCCCGACCTTACACATAACAGAATGGTCCATTATTGAATCCTGCATTCCACAAAGTGACAACTTTCCAGTTGCGTCACTGAACGCGTCATTTGTTCTCTTTCAAGTCCATCACCACCACCACAACAATGCTCTCCACACCACCACTAAGGCACCCATCACACTCAACAACGACCCCATTTTTTTTCTATATCTCATTCCATGTACTCCAGAGATAACATCCATCTAGTTGACGCGATCCATATCTCCGAAAAAAACCACTTACTGCCCTACATCTTCTTCTGCCTCCAGATCCAGCAACAAACTAGCAACACCGATTTCATCAAGAACAGTTAACAAAGTGGAAACATTTGATAAAAAAAAATCACTTTCTCAGTCGTAACATTGTGAATCGGTCAAGCGGGGGGGAGGGGTACTGACTAACACCCACCCTGCAGGATCGCCTGAGTACACGCCTGAGTTCTCTCTCTTTTCAGAACCCTCGGCTGCCACTGTCACAGCCCTAAGTTGCACCACGCATCGGGATCCGGAACCGTCGCCCCCGATATTTCGCCCCTGGGTACTTTTCGCCCCCGAACATTTCGCCCCTCAGATGTTTCGCCCCTGGGAGGGCAAATGGCCGTTCTTTTTTTGTTATTTTTGTTATTCCGTTTTAGGTAAGGTAAAAATCAAGGGCTAGTGCCAACTGACCCTTGAGTCAATGCCAGCCCTTGATTTTTACCTTATTTTGGCC
This sequence comes from Trigoniulus corallinus, assembly GCA_013389805.1. Lineage (NCBI taxonomy): Eukaryota > Metazoa > Arthropoda > Diplopoda > Spirobolida > Trigoniulidae > Trigoniulus > Trigoniulus corallinus. The sequence goes on from JAAFCE010001036.1 coordinate 14,028,155, forward strand.
GGTTTTTTTTTTGTTATTCTGTTTTTATCTAGAAAAACAGCATTGTTCGTTCGGACCTTTTTCTGAGTGTTTCAAGGAATAGGTAAGGTGAAAATTCAGCAATTTCGGCAAGAATGCTACGCATTGTGGAGGACATCAACGATAGAAATTTAATAGACTTTCTGAAAGGCATAGCCTAAATGTCTGGAAATTCACTTTACCATTAATATAAAAAAAGATTATTAATTTAAAAAACCACTAGTGCCCTACAAATCGATGTGTTTTCGGACATAAGGTAGCGACACGCGCATGAGCCAAATTTTACGTTGGTAGTTTTAAGCATCGACGCTGCCGCTATTTTTTTAAGTACAATTTAGCAGCCGAACATCACTTAAAAGACTTTGACGGCGTGAATTTTACGTTTTAAGTTTGCGTTTACGTCGTTTACCGGCCATTTACCTTCCCAGGGGCGAAATGTTCGGGGGCGAAACGTCCGAGGGGCGAAATGTGTGGGGGCGAAAGCTCCGGGGGCGAAAAGTACCCAGGGGCGAAACTTTATGCTAGGAAGCCTTCACTTTTGCTGATCTCGATAGACGGTTCACGTGCCTCTCGCCTAAAAGGATATCACTCACCCTTATGAGTATCGAACCTTCAATCATGACTTCAAGAGTACTGCAACACTACCACTTAGCTATGGAGGCAGACAAGAAAAATATAAAACTTTGTATGCAACATCATGATTCTATAAAAAGCGTATAAATAAAATGGTATCAGAAAAATGGTATGGCCAAAGACAAAAATACCTATATTTCACACTGGATGAGAAATTCAATTTTCCCACAAATTCCAATAAAATGACTACTGTGACACATTTTCCAAAAATTTCCCTTCGAAATTTGATAAAAAGAAAAAAAATGACGATCAGAATCCATTTATTATTTGGTGAAAAAAAATCGACAATGGATGATAGCCCTCCCAAGTTATTGCATACTGACAGTATTCCGATTATAAATTCATGCTGCAAAATTCCAAGTAGGGCCACAGGATCGATTCCAGTTATTGCTAACAACTATCACGGAGGGACAACATAACAATGGAGTTCCAATGAATCCGAGGTTCTATGTAGTGTGCGCACGACGCCACCTCTAAGCAAAACAATGTTTTCTGAACTACAAAGACAAGATTGGCGAAATTTCTAGCCAGTGGGTGCTTGCGTGCCCCACCCTACTCACATCCCAGACACCTTTATCAGACTCGACAACTATTTTATCGATCACTTGCCAGGTCCTGCAGTTGTTTAATCGTGTACTGGGTTATTTAAACTCGTCTTTCAATTGCGTGGAGGGGTGTGCACACCACCACCCACCTTCTACTATACAGGGATAGAATTCTTTAGTATGCAGACAATGTACTGTCCAAAGTGCTGTCCGAAGAAAGCTGGACAAGAGATTTCTTTCTAGCTCACCCTGCAGTTACAAGATGTGGCGATTTTGAAGAAGGTGTTGTGATGACGGATTTCGTTATTAGTTGCACTAAATAAAGATGAGCAATATTTTAAGTCTTTTGCGTGACCTGCCCTTTATTAATTCTAGCCTCTTATTTCCTTTTGGCATTTTGATATTAAGTGTGAAGAATAAGTATTCGGTATACTCCATTTTAACAAATTAATATATATAATGATATTTAATAAAAATTAAAATGCAAACTAAATATGTGACTGTTACATGTTTTCGTCAATAGCTGCAGAAATTGTCGACTGCCTATAACAAAATCACCAAGAGAACTAACAACCGGCATTGCAACTTTATTTTTCATACTGAGCAAAAGGGCAAACATGGGATTTCCTCCCTCACGCCAGGACACTGCCCACTCTGGTAAGACTCAAGCTTAGAAACCACGAATAACGCACAACTGACAAATGAGGAACATGGGAAAGAGTGAGTTCATTATCCCACTTGTGGCAGGGTCTGGTCTGAGGGTTCTAGCCCTCCACTCCTGTCTATCCCTCACTAATTCCCATCCACCCCGCACTCGGTCATGTCCCGCCGGAAAATCCGAGCTCACGTCTGCTTTGGCCGTCCCTTGCCTCGGTGTTTCCTGAAATCTGCACCCCCATAACTGTCCTAACTATCTCCACACGTCCATACAATGTCAATCTGTATTCTCTCACCACCCCCGGACTACTTCTAATGTACACGTTTCGAATTTTGTTTGGCATTTCAGTCATTTGCATTCTCTTTTTATGGTTCTTCCCTTGTGCCCCCGTTGATCCGCAGTACTAATCCCAGATATTTAACCTCCTGTACCTTAAGAACCTGTGCCTCCTCCTTGAAGTCCCCAAAGATTTTAACGTCGTCGACAAAAGCCACGTATTGAGGTACCCATTCCCCTACTCCAGCAACATATCCGCCCTAAATAGAAGAAAAAGGTATGGACTAAGGGCCGAACCATGATATAGCCCGACCTTCACTCGGAAGCTTTCAGTGTTCCCCATTTTGTTCCTTACGCTGGTAAAGCATGTCTTGCACTGCCGAAGTATACCCTTCCTCCGTCCCTCTGTACCTCTATACTTCCTGCACTACATGTCTCAGGACAGTATCGCACGCCTTCTCAAAGTCAATGAATACTGCATGAAGCTCCTTATTTGCCGCCTGATGTTTCACAATCATCTGCCTCAAAAAGCACAAACCTGAACTGATTACCTTTGACACCAGTTCTATCCTGGAGGCAACATTTTAACCTCTACAGTTGCTGCATTCCTGAGTATCTGCTTTTCCTGTGAAGAGCGGGACTATCCAACTCTCCCTCCACGCAGCTGGGATCCTATCTCCATTACCTTACAGCTTCTCCAGCCAATTTAGTCCTGTGGTCCCCAGGCAATGATACGCGTCGATGGGGATCCTATCCGGGCCTACAGCTTTTCGCTTTTTTCATCTTCTTGAATGCCTTGAAAATTTCTTCAACTTGTATCATATCATGTCCACCACTCCATACGAGGTAGGATGGGTATCCATGACACCCCTAACGCCTGTGGCATTCAAGAGACTGTGGTAATATTCCTCCCACCTCAGGATTACAACATCAAGACGGAACAGGACCACCCCAATCTGCCATGCTTGACTGTTAGTGGTCATGCTATATCCTTGGATGCCCTATGTCTTGCCTTGGCCAGCTTAAAAACTTCCTTCTCCCCTTCTGTTGCCCCTAACTGATGACAGAGGGTCTCAAACTTCTAATGTTTGGCCAAGGCAATAACCCTCCTCACTGTTTTCTTTGTTACAGTGAGCTTAATACAATATATTGTTTTGTAAATACAAAATTGGCATTCATTGACATTCAAATTAAATTATGGTTGGAGGAAAAACACGGGACTGGGAATCTGCCAATAGTGTCAACCCTTGAAAGAGTCACCCGGTGCGGTTCGCACCCCCCCCCCTCGGGACACCACTGAATAGAAGATAACGTTTGCATGTCAGTAATCATCAAATCTCCAAACCCTTTTTCTACTTATGGCTGGGCAGGGTGACCATTCGCCCCATTGGTAAGGGACGTAAGGGTAAGGGATTGGCTCCAACAATGGGAACTTTGCCGACCAACACATACAGTATTTTATTGTATCAAAAGAGTTCTTTTATCTCAAGATGATAATAGTAAACATTACACAGGATCTGGCATTCGTTTCCTACCCGAAGGTAGGCGCACCTTCCTGAACCACTTAGACTGGGTACCCGCAATATATATTGGATTATAGGGCAAGAAAATGTCAGGCAACACTCCACTTCCGTTTCTTGATGCGCGAAGAAAAATTCATGGGTTACTTTTTCCTACAACACTATTTCAATAAAATTAATTTCAGATTGGGATGATGACGAAAATGTCAGAATCTTCCAGCCATCCCTGATGTAGGAACGGTACGTCGCACGCAACATCAAGCCCAGAAGCTCAATTTCAATGCCAAATAAGGACGACATACTGAGAAAGAACTTAGTAGAGCACCACTACATTTCAAATGTCAGCCATAATAACAGTAGGCTAAATTGAATAGGAAGTCAATGAAGCGTAGGTAGAACTGTTGACGTCACCATCATCTTCATAGTTACAACAATTCCGCCATATATATCCTTTTTTTATGTCAACTAAATATTAAATTAGATTAATCAATTTTACAAGCCGACGTTCCAGAAACACGTGCATCATTATCAGTATTTCATCACTACAAACTCTTTCCCCGCCTATGGCAAGGTCGAGTAACCACTTACCCAAGTGGAACCTGGAACACACAGGCATAACATCGACCTGTCTTTAAGTGGGAACACTTTCTCTACACCCGGAAATTTTGCCAACTCACTCGTAATTTTTATCCCATCTAGAAAGGGTTCTTTTACGCGCCAGTGACATCGTACATCCAACACGGGACCACGGCTTTAGGCAAGGCGCAAAATGAGACGCAGGGTGTAGCAGCCCTGCGAAATTCTGCTAGCAGGCAATCACAGCACATTGAATTGCAGTTTTTCACCATACTTGCATCAAATAACAAGAGAACTTCAAAAAGTGTCACGCCAACTTCACGCAGGAAACTGTTGCATTGGCACTGCGCTCCGCAGGGTCACGTGACGCAGGCATTGATTCACGTCACCCTTCGACTTAACATGCGCAACTACATACTATCATGTGACCCACAGAAATTTATAGTGAGTCACCCTGCGTCTCATTTTGCGCTGGGCCTTACTCTCCATGCTCAGGAAGCCGTGTAGTACATTAGACTTTCCTCTCGCATGAAACAGGCCATCATCAGCGCCTATGATCGAGTCCCCAACATGGAACCACGATGTTAATCATTGATCATCAAGACCAATCATCCTTATCATACCCTTATCCCACCTGTGGCAGGGTCGCTGTCCAACCCACACACTACCAAACCCTTACGAACAACGTGCTCCCACATCTGCTTTGGTCTCCCCTTACCCCAGGTGCTTCCAACCACCTGCATCCCTGTAATGAACTTCACGAGCTCCTCCTCCTCTCTTCTCTTTACATGTCCATAGCATCTCAATCTACTGACCCTCATTTTTTCCGCGATGTCCCCCACTCCCAGGCTACCTTTAATATACTCACTCCTAACTCTCAGCTCTCGACATCTCACTCAAGGGAATGGGGTGGGAGCCTAAACGTGAAAATTTTGCCAAGTTACAAGTATCCCGCTTTAGACAGGTGCTTTTATTTGCAGGTGACATCATGCGGACCACACGGAACCAAGGATGTAATTCCTATCTAATAGAAGGTGCACCTGGCGCTTTCCTAATGCCCGAAAGAAGTTCTGGCCTCGGCCAGAATCGTACCTGAGATCACAAGTTATTTCAAGCAAGCAACCACTGATCTAAAGGGGCAGATTATTGAATGTAAAAACGGGAAGGAAGAAAGAGAGCACCTGGGAGCCCGTGGCAGATGTGTTGGATGAGGGTCTTATGGCAGGCGACACAATGACGCAGCTCTTTAAATCACTGCGTAGAAAGCGCATGGGAGCGAGCGTCTGCCAAAAACAGCATCCCAAATTACCATACCTGAATTTGAGTACAATTCATGTGAAAGTAAATTAATTACATTTAAAACTGTGATCTAATTCCCTTCTACAATCGCCCGCAATCCAATAACTGGAGCGTTACTCAAATGTTATCTTGCTGCTTGGCACACATAATCAATACCATCAAATTGCTTTACTCTGCAGTCTCCACCTCCGCATTCAGTCATAACCATGACAGGATGGGGAAGATTGCAGCCCACCACTGCTACAGTGCTTCCTTCAGATGCAACTGATCTCATTTCTGGGCTAAAAAACATTTCTGGGAAATTCACTCTCGTCTCCCTGACGTCATCCCTTCATTTGGAAACATGGCTGACTTCTGAGTCAGGCTAGATAATAAGGATTTTGGGGAACGTTCTTACGAAGGAAGGTCTCAGAAACGGGCATAACTCTTCAATCGATGACGGAAGGGTTGATTCTGACTACTGTCAGTGTAGTCTTTACACCGCCGTGCAAACTATAAGGGCCAGTGCCTGCTCTAGCACTTATGCCGCCCCGGATAAAAAGACAAATTGCCGCCCTTTGAAGCAGCGCTCTGTTCTCACACTTACGGCCAAAATGGCGTCCCGGACAAATGCCCGGGATGCCCCCCCCCCTTAAAGGGCATCATCATCATACCCTTATCCCGTCTGTGGCAGGGTCGGGTCTGCGGTACACTGAACATGTTCTGACTGGGGACACCCCAGCCAGGGGTCTGGAACTCGCAGAAATATAGGTTGGGTTGTCTGTGGGGGGATGCCCGCCTACCCAACTTATTCCGACATCGCATTCTACAACCAAAATAGAAACTTTGACAGGTAAATTAATGCTTTGTTGGTTATAATATTGCATGGTGTCTGATCTATTGCGGGAGCGGCGAGTTGCGTTGGACACACCAGTTCTCGTCTGATCACTGAAGTTAAGCAACGCAAGCCCAGTTAGTACTGACATGGGTGGTCGCTCGGGAAAGCTGGGTACTGCTAATACCCAATAATCGTCGCATTAGTGTAGTGTCTGTGCAGTCAATGCATCAGAACTATACAGTGGACGGGTCTCTAATGACCTCGTAGTTGACGGGACCTTAAACTCCAACAAACAACAAAAAAAAAAAAACTGATCTATTGCACAATAACAATAAGCAATCCAATGCACACACATGCAGAGTAAACTATAAGGGCATTTGCCAAAATTTTATATCATCTAGCCCTCCACCCCGCCTAACTCTCCCAAGGTCCCAGTCAACCCCCCGCATTCCCATATCCTTACGAACAACCTGCTCCCAAGTCTTCTTTGGTCTCCCCCATGCTCCGGGTGCTTCCAACCACCTGCATTCCTGTAGTGCACCTAACGAGCTCCTCCCCCCTCTTCTCATTACATGTCCAAAACACCTCAATCCACTCTCCCTCATTTTTCTGCGATGTTCACCACCCCCAAAGCTATCTCTAATATACTCATTCCTAATTCTATCAGCTCTCGACACCCCACTCAAGCACAGCAGCATTCGAATCTCGGCTACTTGCACTCTATTTACGTGATTTGCAAAGTTTTATATAATCGTCCTTAGAAAGTCACCAACGCGGACAAACGTTACCAAACGCCTACCTACCTACCGAGCGCCCCAGTTTCAGCATGCCCCTCCCTATATCATGTGATACATTCTTTCTGATCCATGAACGCATCGCATTGTAAAGCCAGCAACTACTAACTCTTTGTGTACCCATTTATGTCCCTCTGAATGAACAGATGGACGATCTATTGGACGGTATTTGAACACACCCGGTTGCCGATCAAAGCTTTACCCCTATGTTTATTTATCCTCGGTCTCGTTGGGGCACTCCACCGACGCCAGGGGGGGGGGCGAGCTCTTACACCTCGAAATTTTGCCTCATCTACGCGCTGCATAACTTTAGAGGTCGAAATGACATCGCACACCACATCTCATCCGACGAAGGCGTACTCAGGGCCTCTCTCTAATCCGAAAAAAAGTCAACCCCCCTCGATCCAGTGTCGAACCTAGAACCACTGACGCAGTAATAGAGCACGTGTGCGCGATTCGAATTGGGAAAATCATTATTTGCCTTCATATGTACAACCTTGTAATAAAAACCAATCACTGCGGTTTCTTAATCAGGTCCATTTTGACAACCATAACGACGGCCATTGCTCAGGTCATACAAATCACGGATATTTAACCGGACAATCTAATAAAAACCATATGTCCAGAACATATCCCCCATCTTTCGCTACAAATTCTCATTTAATGAGCTCTCCTAAATGAATGACGGAGTCTACCATGAAACATCTGTGAGTGAGCAACATGCCATGTGGTACAGATACGACCCTGACCAAAGGAAAGTTGCACTGAAGGGAGAGAAGGGTAAGAGTGAAAATGGTGTGCTCCTTCCGTCGCATCGAATGGAAAGCACAGTGGAAGTCTGCGATGCAGTGCACATCTACTCACCACTAAAGATCACTTTCTACATAGAAATGTAAGGAAATATAGGATGAACAAGATCTCCAGAGGTAAGAACTGAAGATTTGAAAACGTTAACGTCGCGACAACCATATGCTTACTTACAGTTTTCATTCAGAACTTTTTCTAGGTAGCTGACACACCCTCTGCTCATTCATAGGTAGAAGATATGATTTGCCAGGTAGACCAGCCGGTAAAAATAGACCAAGGCAGTTGCCGGAGCGTCCATAATGACGCCATAGAAACCATTTAACGTAGTTCAGTAAGTTTAAACACCTGACTGAATGACAATGACACAAATTACTAATTATAATTATCAGTCCGCTTAAATAGATAGGTGACATAATGGCAGTAGGGCACGCGCACATGCCAAACGTTTCTTAAGTAAAAGGTGATAGGAAAATTCACAACCACAGCAAAAAAAACATCACATGATGTGCCCTACGGGATATCTACGACGTCAAGTGACTAAAATTATCAGGTGTGGGAAGGCGCTGGCGTCGGCAGATTGACAAATATCCAAAATTGTCATAAGATATGACGCTGTTAACAGAAAGGGGGATGGGCCGTGGCTTGTCGTTTGCCGTCATTGTATTACAGGGCACGTCACAAAATGCTTTGAAAATATGCATCAACTATGAAGACTGCAGCTCTTGCAGTAGTAGTAACCACAGTTTCGGCGGGTCTCGGTAATTTCTCCTATACCGGCAAGAGTGGTTTGGCTTAACGTCAGTTATCTACATGAAGTCATTTACCGACCAGAAGGCTGGGGAAGGAGGAAGGAAAGGAAGAAGCATGTTTAATTTGTTTTTCTCAGTGTAAAAAATAGGTTCATTTACGTGCTTGGTCTAGGCGACCATGGCCAAAGGCTTTCACTGGAACCTCGAACCTGCTGTCATGCCCTCAAAAGTAAGGCACCCATCAACTACGCTACCGAGGCAAGTTCATTTCCAGACCACGAAGGCTCATCCATGATAGAAGTCGGTAAAGTGTTTTATGATAAGGCAAGAGAGACCTGAGGGGTGTTTTCGGGCATGAATAAATGAATGAATCTGAAAGAGAACGGGAGCGGCGAATTGCGTTGGACACACCAGTTCTCGTCTGATCCCTGAAGTTAAACAGAGCAACCCCAGCTAGTACTGACATGGGTGGCCGCTTAGGAAAAACTGGGTACCGCTAGTATCCAAAAATCGTCACATTAGTGTAGTGTATGTGCAGTTTCTGCATCAGAACTACACAGTGGACGGGGCTCTAATGACCTTGTAGTTGAAGGGCCCTAAAACACCAACAAACAACTGAAAGAGAACCACTGAAAACAGAGATACAGGTCACCAAATGACCTCTGCAACGAGGTCTGCATAACTTTAACCCATCTCTGCCTTGTTTATTTTTAAGATGCTTATCAACCAACATACATCGTTATATTATCCATTCCATATGTCATCCAGCAGCACATCTTCATTTAATTTGAATTCCGACACCGAGGAGAACATAGTTTCCATGACAAGTTGCCGGTTGCCTAGGAGTAACCGATTCCGTACAACGTAGTCTGATTATTTACCAGGCTACCAGTTACAACAGACTGTCTGATTTGTTATTCTGAAAAGTGATTATATTCTGTGTGTGAGGGGTAAAAAAATTTACGAGCATTTTGTATGCATCCCAATAAGGAGAGGGTGTGCTAAGGTATAAACTGGGTATCTCAACTTACCAGAGCAACAACAATATCCCAGTTAACAGCAACCTTGTGTAGTCAAGGCTGTAACTTTCCATAGCAGATCACCACTAGCATTTTCCAACAAGCATTTCAGAGGTCAATTCAAAACTTGGATCACTCAGATCGTTAATGACCTCCTTTACAACTTATTTTTGACGTACTCTAAAATATGCAATAAATTTAAGAGAAAGATTGAATATGTCCTTGAGTGCCTAAGGGTCCCTGAATGACGTCATGTGTCCGTATTATTGACCCAAGAAAGACTTTAATTACGCTACAGCATCCACTTCTAAAGCAATTATTCGACTAGACTCTGTGACAACGACTTACAAGTAAGCAGTTCCGTCTGTGGCAGAGTTGAATGTCCATCAGAACCAGGCAGATGACCAGGAGAATAAAACTACAAACAGAAAAAGAAAAGGAGTAGGCCTAAGAGGAACAAGAACTCTGACACCTGCCAATTTTACTACTCTTTCAGTGCAGTAAAGACGATTTTTACTTGCAGGTGGTATCGGGTACGTCAAAAGGAACTAGAAATTGTCATCCAATTGCAAGTAAACTAGAGTGACCTCTCTTCCAAAAAGCCACAGTATCGGCCGGATTAGAACCTGTTTACCGTTAAATTATAATAAAACACGCTATCGATTACGCTACGGAAACCAGAAGTGTGCAACTCGTGATATTTTCCTGGTCTGAAAGAGCTGTTCCGTGCACTAGGAGATGTAGAGTTTCCGATCTCCAAAACTGACCCTAAGACTAAGTCCTCAGAGTCAGAAAATAAAATACGTACCAATTCATCAGCTCCCAAGGTTGAAGAAGATAGCTAATGACTGACGAGCAAATCGACATGGGGAACATGGCGTCTAAATCCTTTTAAGACATTATAGGGCGATACAGGGGATAATTTGCAGGGGATAAGGGGATAATTTGCAGGATTCAAACCGGGTGCTTTTATTTTTAACTATCCTTGTCCGTTGCCTGAAAGAAGCTAATCACATGGTTAGTGACAGCTCGCAGTTGGAAGCTCACATGTCAGAGAATAAGAGAGGTCTAAAATGGACATCACAGCAAAAGCAAAGCAACTCCTCATCCTTTCCCGCCTATGGTCAGGTCGGGTACCCATCTTGTCTCTCTGAATAGACACATGAGTGATACATTGGTATTTTTCGCAGCCTGCTGCCGACCAAAGCTGCAACCTCTATGCTTATTTATAGAGGGTCTACTGTTTGTTGGGATACTTCACCGACCCCAGGAGGCGAGCTCCTACATCAATGAATTTTACCGCATATACACAGAGAAAAAAAGAGAAGCAAACTCAAAAATTACTCCTTTTTCACGATTTTACTCATCAAAAGGAGTAAAACGTGAAGTAAATTCAACAACTACTTCCTCTTTGCTATTTTACGCCATTAATGGAGTATTTTGAACCACCTGCATGCACACAAAGTAAATTCGGATTTTTCAAATCATTACAGGTGCAGAAAAGAAGAGAAACGACCATTCAATTCTACAATATCGCTAAAAACCGGTAAGTTAAAGACAAAGTAAGCTAAAGAAAAACTCAGCAACTTTTTAGGCGAAAAACTTTCTGCCACAGAATCAAACTAACGTATTTCGATATCGCTACTAATGCATAGCATGTGCATGGTGTGCTCTGAGATTAATATTATGTACCATTAGTCATGAAACTGAAATGATTACCTGCAAATTAACAATAAACCGATGATGCTTTTATACAAGACCCTGTCCTACACGGCATCTGTTGTCCCTTCCCAATCCCAGCCCACCTACCAGTGTACTGCCTCTTGAAATTCCTGTTTTGGTGGGTAATTCCACCACTTAATAACCACCTCGCCTTTCCGTGAATTTGCCTTGCCTGCCGCTTTCACTTGCATTTCTAACATTAGTAGCCTATGGTCACATTCTTTTTAAAACTTTTCACTGGTGAGAGCCCAGCAATCACAAACCTCTGCTCTATGTTGTCCTATGATCATAAAAATCTATCTGTGAGCTTCCTTGTGATGACTGGAATGTGATCAGGTGTTTGTCCCTCTTCCTAAACCATGTATACCAACAAGTAAACCAGCTCATCAGTCTCTTAACCTGCTATTTATTCTTTTACCTAGGATGAGCCCTTACTACAGCTCACCATTCAATATTAATATTACTGTATATCCACCCCACTTCGTTTCCCTTCACTGGCTCTATATACAGTATAAGGCTGTACGGGTTCCCCACATTTCATGTTCTAAGATTAGCCTCTTTAGCCTCTATAGGGACACCCCAGCCAGGCTTCTGGAACCCGCAGGAATATTGGCTGGATTGTCTGTGGGGGATGCCGGCTTACACTACAGAAGACACTATGCATCAGAGTATGTCGATGGAGTATGTATCGGAAACCGTCCTGTCGCTGCAGGATGGCCCAGAGACATCGCAAGGAATGCGCCCCTCAACCACCAGGATCCACCTATCCCACGGAATTCGGGTCTCTACGCACAGCAAACACGTGGGTAGGAGTTTCCTTACAGTCATCTCCCAGAGAAGCCTAATCGATCAGGGCCAATTGTGGTGCTCCAGGTTAGCCGTTCCTGGGTCTGCCCCATTAAGCCGTACTTTACGACATGCACTGGGGAAACTGCCGTGTGGCTATTCTACCCCGGGCACACATGGGCTACCTCCTGCGCCACCGAGGTGGATAAAATGGACATCACAGCAAACAGGATAAATCGTTGGCCCCTTAGCAGTAGTGACCTTTCAAATTATGCAGCATTATGGAATATTCCACATTTTATAGGAGACATGGGTGTCGGATCCTAAGAGGGGGCGACGCTGTGAGCTCCATTTTGATCAAGGATCAAAGGGTGTCATCAACTGAAAAATGCTAATAGAATTTTTACATTACAGATCCCCGAGAGTAATTTCTGGTCGATTTTGGAGAGATCGATTGATGCTGCACTTTGCTCTCCAGCAAGGAATAAGTGGGTTCGCTTCTAGTCGAGGTCGTTGGTTTCCTTCTTTCGAGGAGGAGGAGGGAATTCTCAAGAGTGATTGCCATCGGATGGAAAGTAGCCTTAGAAACTACTTTGTGGATGTACGACGTCATATGAACGTAAATGACACGTAAGCGTCGATCGTCATCCGATTACCTCGCCAACGGCAGGGACGAGTCTGCTTCGGCTTGCCTCTATCCCCGTCTACTGTTTAGAAGGTGCATTTCTATGATGGGCCTACCCAGCTCCTCTCTCGTCTCATATGATAATACTCTAATGTGTCCTATTTCTAAGCTGCCCCAAGCATATTTCCTTCCGCCCTTGTCACCTTACACATATACCGGCAGTTATGAACGTCTGCCATTCACACTGCATTTCCAATGGCTCTTTCATATTGCCAAGTACTCTGATCCATATAGTGGTCCAAGCACTGCCCTGTATAACCAGTCCCTGTTTATTGGGACTTTACTATCATATAACACCCCCACTTGCCACTTTCCTATGGGTCACACAGGAGTTTATTTCATGTCAGAATGAGATGGTAAATGTTGCTCCTATTTTCGGACTAATCCTAGTCAGTCTCAGTGACCAGCGTGTTACCTTCGTTCCAGGTTGCTCCACAGTATCAGTCTAAAGAAAACAAGAATCCCAGGTTTAAGACCATGCATGGGTGGAGAAAAATGGTTTGCCATGTTTCCGACGTGACAATCAAGAGGTCACAACCTTAGTTCGGCAATCGGTTGCTTAAAAATACAATCCATAGCTCTCACAAGTATTCTCGATTCCAGAACACATGGGAACTCGACCTTGCCATAGACGGCAAAGAGTTTGGAATGATAATTTCTAATTCTGCTAGAAGATATTTCGGTCGGTTTTCAGTCTTGCCAAGAGCACCAATAACATCAAGAAGGTCTTTGTGATTTTCAGCTTTCGTTGGAAACCTGAGAAACAACTCTATCAAGGGACTCATATGTTTAAGGACATTAAAATTTAAATTTTCAGTACGGCGTAATAGTCTCTAATAAAATAAATGTCTAATAATAATAATTCCACAGACAGTCGTCAGTGAGCAAGGTTAAAAAAATCTTGCAAAATTCAACGAAGTCCAACTTGCGTAAGGTCTCATGAGAACAAATTAAATTTCCTATTTGAAGTTCCAAGAAAACCTAAATCCCATCTCTGCGTCCTTAAGTCTCCAAAGGTCCCAAATGGATTGTTTACGAGCAAAAAGTTTTTACGCTGCCTACTGTACGCAGTTCACTAACGAACCAGACATTTTTATGGCAATTGAAAGGAGTAGTAGTAATTTGTCTAAGATTTATTTAGTCAAAAATAACAATTATTTATTAAAGTAGGTGCAGAATTCGCCTGCAAGAATAACAACGGCAATTAATAACACATCAACCTTATTCACCAACACTGGTAACTTATTCATTTGGGAACTCCTAAAATTAATCCTTAATAAGCAACAGCATTTAAGTATTATTAATAAGTTCGTAATAATCGTAGTCATAATTGGTTAACGAATTCCCTGTGTGCGTTCTGGAGCAAATCATAAGGTTCACAGCTTCCTTTATGATCTGAAGAGGCGATTCAAAGGAGTTAGAACATTGCACTGGCAGGCAGTAACGGAAAACTGAGTTTCAATCACTCTGCCCGTGTGCTAATGGCCGCTCTCTCGCTCTTCCCATCCATGTTAACTTCTCAGTGTCCCTTTACCTTTCTCTTTCCAGCTCCCTATTTCTGAATGTCCTGTTGTACGTTTGTTGCTTTCCTTTTCCATTCTTGTTCTATCAGGATCTCACGGGCCTCCAACTGACATAGGCGTAAAACTGGTTAAATGTAGCAGAAGCAACTACAAAAATTTTGTTTACATGATGCGCATGTCTGAACTGCAAGCCAAAGCATTAACATTATTCAAGTTGAAACAACTGTGCACCAATGTCATTTACAGTTTAATCTGAATTCGGTGGGGGTAGTTCGAAGATCCACTTCTTGAAAGTTACTCTTTGGTTACCCTAGAACGATAGCCACACCAAAGCAAATCCTAACCATTTTTCCGCCTACGGCAGGATCGGGTACGCAACTTGTCCATCTGAATGGACACAAGGGCGATATATTGGACAGTGTTTTTCCACAGCCGGTTGCCGAACAAAGCTGCAACCCCAATGCTTATTTATTCTAATTCTAATTCACGACACTGCAAGCAGCCTTATTTGGCCAATATGGCAGTGAAGAGACCAACTCTCATTCTTACATACATTACTAAAAAGCTCCCAAAACCCTAGGCTTAAATTCCTGTGATCCCTCTACAACACTAGTAATGGTAGGGTGGCTTTTTATGAGGCTCTCCACCTTATACTTTCCAAGGCTATTCCATTGTCGAATGGTCCTTGTTAAGAAAGACCAGTAATATGGGTCTGTCCCCAGGCGGGAGGAGGGTGAGATGATGATGATGATGAACACCTCTACCTAATATCCCTCATTTTTTCCGCGATGCCCCCACCTCCAGGCTACCTCTAATATACCGTAAAATCTCACGTAATGCCCGCGGATTATACGCGAAACATAGGGTCATTTAGTGCGGACTATAAATGAAACCAAGGGTTCTCAATGAAAACTGCTCCTCATTTTCTGAACATTTTATTACACTGAACAACATGACTTTACACAGGACGTTCTTGTTTATATGATAATGCAATATAAAATCTTTCACATTTCAATTTCATCGTCAGAGCAATCTGACATTTCATGTTCAAATTCATTTGATCCCATTGCCCCTACAAGTTGCGCCACTGGTTACAGTAGGAATTAATTTTATATGAGTGCAGACTATATTTGAAACATACCCATCGCTAATGCGGACTACAGACGGGTGCGGACTATATTTGAGATGCGGACTTTACGTGAGATTTTACGGTACTCATTCCTAACTATCTGCTCTCGACACCCCGCTCATATACCGCAAAATTAGCATCTCGGCTACTTGCATTCTATTTGCTTGGCTCTTCCTCACTGCCCAACTTTTTTATTATTTGCAGGTGCTTTAGGGCCCGTCAACTACAAGGTCATTAAAGCCCCGTCCACTGCTTAGTTCTAATGCAGAGGCTGCACAGACACTACACTAATACGACGATGTTTGTGTATTAGCGGTACCCAGTTTTCCCTAGCCGCCACCCATGTCAGTATTAGCTGGGGATGCGTTGCTTAACTTCAGTGATCACACGAGAACCGGTGTCCAACGCAATTTGCCGCTCCCAATCACTGCCCAACACTGCTCAACACTCAATACCCATATAGCATTGCGGGCCTAACCACTGCCCTGTAAAACCTTCCTTTCAATTTGATTGGGACCCTCTTATCACATTGGACTCTACTTGCCTGTCTCCACTTCAACCATCCCTCATTGATTCTATGGGTCACATCTGAGTATCTCCCCATTGCTTTGAAACGCTGATCTTAAGTACTTTACCTCTTGCACCGTCTTCACCAGTTCGCCCCTAGGAAGAACGTCACCATTATCTCCCTTTTCAATCGTCCCTTTAATATCGTTTAAGCCCTTCTCTACTTGTTCTCTGGAGTCAATAAGTTTAAAATATCGTCAGGAAATGCCATGCACTGAGGGGCCCATTCCCCTATTCCCTTCAGTAGCTCATCCATAACCAGAATGGAAAGATATGGACTTAGTGCTGAACTTTGGTGTGCCCCAAACTTCACTGGAAAGCCCCCAGTATTCCCCCAAGGTGTACTTTGCCCTGGGGTCCTATCCTGATACATATCCTGAACTATTCCAATAAACCCATCTTCGACCTCCTTTTTCGTAATACCTCCCAAACTACTTGTAGTTGAACACTGTCATAAGCCTTCTCCAAGTCGATAAAGATGGCATGGAGATCTTCCTTTGCTGCCATATACTTTTCTATAATCTGCCTCAGAATGAAGATTGGTTCCATTGTGTACCGAATTCCATTGAATGTCGTCGGTGCAGAATGGAAACTATAGACAGTAGGGGCAGATGATGACAGAGATAAGAATATATATATACAAGATCCATCATCGGGACTAGGTGAGTAAGAGGAGTGGGAAGGGAAGGTAGAGAATAACCAAAACTGATTTGATAACAGGCAACACGGAAGGAAATGGCTCTTCCGTTGCGACCTGGATGGCAGGGCAGTCTTTTGTGAAAGGAAATGGTTGATGCAACCTAACTATGACAGTGCACTGTCCCACTGACAGTGTCTTACTATGACGATTCTCTGGCAGTCTTACTATGACCGCACTATCCAAATAGTCCGGCCAAGTTGCGTAGGATAACACCAGTTCTCGTGAGATCACTGAAGTTAAGCAACGCAAACCCACGTTAGTACCAACATGGATGGTTGGTAGAGAACGTTGGGTGCTGCAACTTTCCCTTCTCCTATATCCTCTATACCTACCTCCTCATCTCCCGTGGGCAGCCTCCTAAGGGTTTCAGCCTGTTTGGGCTGCTTGGCTTACTCCCCACTCTATCTGCTATCGTATTACAGCAATCTAAAATTAAGATATGCATGCATTATATGGTTTAACGTCAGACGAAGATGTTTTATTCTGACGAAACTAAAGAATGTACCCTAGACGGCAAGTTTTTCTACTTGTGTACTCTGTCTATCGTTATCTGCCGGGTAAAGAAGGGGGCCCTGACATGCAAACTTCATGATCATATCCCCATCATTCATCCACCTCTTTGACAATGTCTTTGGTCCTTCGTTCAACAAAACACATCATAAGAACCTTAGCCAGAACTGACAATAAAGCGGGACAACTTAAGTTTCTGAAGACGCTGACTCCAAAATTCCAGTGCTTGATGTCATCAATATTGATGGTGATATGACCTGCCTAGGTTGCGCAAAAGGTAGAGTGCTCGACTTACTGCGCCAATGGTTTCACGTTCGATACTAGATCGAGGTGGGTTGGTTTCTTTCGAGCTACAGAGTAGCCCCGGGAGCACCTTCCTTCGGATGAGAAATAAAACTGAGACCCCGTGTGGTGTAGGGTGGTGTTTGCAGGTAAAATTCTCAGGTGTAGAAGCTCGCCCGCTGGCGTCGTAGAGTGCCCCAACGGACAGTAGACCGACGATAAATAAGCAAAAGGGTTGCAGCTTTGGTCGGCAACCAGCTGCGGAAAAACACCGTCCAATATAATCACCCTTGTGTCCATTGTGAGGGACAAGATGGGTACCCGATCATGCAATATGCAAGAAACGGATTAGAAGTTGCAATGATGTTGATGATATAGCAAACCAAAAAACGCCAAAATCAACTTGCTTTTCTAACTTTCATATGATCACAAAAGAAAATGCATAATCGAACAAAGTCATACGTTTTGAGCACCTCGTTTACACGGAGTAACACTTTAAGACTAAAAACATATCAAGGTTGGACAGTTTTTTGAAATGAAAATAAAAAGATCACACATGCTAAGGTTTTCTTTAGTTGAATGAAACATTTGCGATATGCCATAACACTGAAGGTAAACGAAAATATCGTCACACCACCTAACAATCATCTAAAACAACAAACTCGCTCTAAGTGAATCTTCAGAAGAGAGAAAGAAGAAAAAAAATCCTACTATGAGAAGGGTGGTCAAAAGTAAAGTGATCGTGGAGAGCCTCAGCAGGAGGAATAGGCAGCCCGCAAAATCAACAGTAAATTGTAAACTGTGCTCAAAAGTTGTCGTCTCAGTCGCTTTTTATGACGAGAAAAAAATACTGATTCTCTGACACCAAACTAGTTTCAGATAATAAAAGAGTATCGTCAGATTCACGACTGATAACAGATTGCCAGTACCCACTCAAAACCATTGAGCTTTTAAATAAAAAGGGTCCTCTTAGCTTACAGTACAAGTCGAACCATCCTACTGGACAGGGCTCTAGCTTTTGACTCACGGGAAGATCGTTGTTTGCTACTCTTCAGCGAGCCCATTTTTCACCATTGGCAAATGTGAGCACCCATATGATTTCGGGTTGCCCAAGTAGTTTCTTGTTCGGTTGGCAGCAGATCTAACAAGGCCACAGCGATTTTAGTTTCCTGTCATTTGCTCGTTTGTTTTAATGGTGTTTTAGGGCCCTTCCGCTACAAGGTCATTAGAACCCCGTCCACGGCATAGCTCTAGTGCAGAGACTGCACAGACACTACACTAATGCGACCATTATTAAGTATTAGCAGTACCAGTTTTCCCGAGCGGTCACCCATGTTAGTACTAGCTAGAGTTAGGTTGTTTAACTTCAGTGATCAGTCGAGAACTGATGTGTTCAATGCAATAAGCCGCTCCCGAGTTTCCTCTTACCGACATACTGAGGTACATTATATATGTATAGACGAAACAGGGGATGACAAAGATCACAGGTGGAGAGAAGGGCTGTGGAATATGTGGGGATCAAGTGGAGAATGGCAGGAATGTGATACTGGCCTGTCCAGCGCTGGATCACTGCAGAAGGAGTCGGGGAACCCCCACATTGGGAGAGGTTCTTGGGGGTGATGGGTTTTGGGGTGGAGCGGCTGGAATGGGTGCGAAAGGCAAAGGTGTTGCTAGGGTGCTGGTGGAGATCTAGGCATATGGGTCGAGCATGAAAAACCTCCCTAGCAAGGTATCCGTCGCAAATGATTACAAATTCATATATATATATATATATATATATGTTTGGATTCTATCCCGGGACTCACACGGGGGCTCATGACGCAACTTGCTCCGCATGAGCAATCGATTAGGTTTACCTCTGGTTATACGACAGAACATCATTCCGCATCAGTTTTATATAGCCAAACCGCAACGAATGTCAATTACTGCACTGCTAAAAGTCATCAAGTTAAAAATGTGACTAACTATTTGTGAACTATTATTGACGCTAGCCCACGATCGTGCCCGGAACTAGGTGGCACAAATGCAGATAGACTAGCTGCTAATTTCTCACCCTACATTCCTGACAGAAAGAACAGTAGACCGACGATAAATATGCATAGGGGTTGCAGCTTTTGTCGACAACCGGCTGTGGAAAACCATGTCCAATATATCGCTCTTGTGTCAATTCAGCGGGACAAGGTGGGTACCTGACCCTGCCATAGACGGCAAAAGGATTAGGAGTTGCGTTGCATTCTTGGCAGAAAGAACTCAGTAATGATTTCAAAAAAACCTTTTACAAGGCCTTAAAACCTTAGACACGAGTTGAAGAAGAACTCTGCTAGCAAACTGAAAAGTGAAAGGTCAGAATACTGTACTCCACGATACTGCGGAAATTCCCAAATATTCCATTTATTGAGATCACACGCTTGAAGGCTTCGATTAAATTACGAAGATACTTGCATAGTTTTTGAATGACGAAGGCTGTATTTGTAAAATTCAAATTGATTATATCAAATAAAAGCTCCTGCAATATCGACAAATCAGTAAAGATATCAAAATGCTTCAATACAAACATACTGTACCCAGTAAGCCACTGTGTATATCATGTAAGTAGTACATAATGATTAACAATTGAGTTGTCGTTTTTCTATTAATGCAAATAAAAGGGTTCAACTGAATATTAATAATGTCTATTGTTTATCCTAGTCGGTCATATGGTAGACGACAATCAGGTGGTGGTTTTGTATTATACAATGCTCGAAGCAGATGATTACATACTAAGTAAGCCGCACAGAATAAAAACAATCACCGCTACAGATTCTATTCCAGCGTTCGGAATTAGACTTTGAATCGCACTTACCCCATAAACCAGTCCACCGTATCACGAAGATATTCCGGTAACCTATCCAGTTTGGCCAATTGTCGTCCCAACGTCCAAAAAAAGCATATAAACAGTTCAATTATCACAGAAATTCACTACTTCTGCAACTCGAAAACCGAACGTCAACAGCAATGCATCAAAACGGATGTCAGCCATGTGCGACGCAAAATAGTTGCTTCACTTCCGATTAGCTAAGCATGCGCTAGGATCGCCCAAAAGAACGAAGCGAGCCGTTCAAAGCTCAGCCGTTGCTCAAAATTAGCCGTTTCAAACGCTCGCGTCTACCACAACTCACAATTTTCTTCGGAAAAACAACGTGAAATTTGTTGTAATACATGGTTTTTGTTGCAACCGTGGATACGGAACAGACATTAAATCTATATAGTATACGAACAATAGGTTTTCTGGTTTAAAATTGGCTCAAAAACATCGTTAACTACACGACTCTGCTTCGCCCATACTTTTTTTTCAAAGCGGGACGTTCGAATGGCGATAGACAATCGCATTCATGAAAATCGATAAAGAAAACTGAGTTTCTACAAAAATTTCGAGGCATGCCGATTTCGATCAGGTACTAAATAAATACTTTCCAAATACTCAGTTTTCCACTTGGAGAGAGATTTTCTGACTTTCTTATCATAGTGACACTGAAGAATGAAACGCAATAGTGTTTTCGATGAGTTCTTGATTTGGTCCAGAATCGAACCCACAGCCACAAACTCGAGTCAATACAATTTGAAAGTTTTGGTTTAGTTTATTTAACGACGCCAAGGTGATAGAATCTAAGGGTAGATTTCACTTTAATCCATATAAAACGATTATTTTTAATACCCTCATTTTCAAAATTAAGAGAATTAGCTGGCACATTTATTGAAATCTCTCAAGAACCACTGCGCAAAATTTAGTAACTTTTGGTATGAAGACAAAGTAACATGCAACAGTAATTTAGGCCCTACAACAGGTAAAATCCCATTGCCAAATCATGAGAGCACGAATGCTCAAAACTGACACTACAAGATGGTGTCAAAAAACCCCTCTTACCACTGCCGGATTTACCAATAGACTAATTAGGCCGAAGCCTAGGGCCTCAACATTTAGCGGACTTCAAAACTTAAGAAAGGGGGTTCAAAGGGGCCTCAAAATTGAAATAGCCTAGGGCCTCTCAATATCTAAATCCGGCACTGCCTCTGACAGATGCACAGGTTGTGCAATTAGTCATCATACCGTGTATGAGGCGGTCCACTGCATCAAAGCAGTTCTTAGCTCCTTAATGGTTCTAGGAGGTAGTTGGCGAATTGCAATTGCCCTCTCAAGTGTATCCCAGACATGTTCAATAGGATGCAAGGCTGGAGATCTGGCTGGTCAGTCAATTCGTTGAATATCCTCACCTTAAAGATATTTATCCACAGTTTGGGCCCTGTGGGAACGAGCATTGTCCACCGTAAAAAAAAAAGAACTGAGAGCCAACTGCACCCATGAAAAATCGCACATAAGGTTTTAAGATCTCTTCTCTCTAAATCTCTGAGTGGTCAGAGAGCCGGTGTCAAAGACGTGGAGTAGTGTGCGGAGTCGCCTGCTCACACCATGACACCTCCACCACTATAATGTTCCCCTTTCCCCGATTTGGAGGGCTGATAGCAGGCGCCAGGTTCTCCACAGATCGAGTTTCCTCTAGAATTTATGGCTAGGCTAAATGCCCATAACGGCTGAGGACGACGGGTGAATAACCCAATAAACCCATCACTCATCCATCATTTTCAAGAAATAAATTGCAGTAATTAAACGATCATTAGAGTAGCACACATGGAAAATGACAAGTGGACAGTACATCGTATGACTGGTTGTCACACAAAAGGGGATACTGTATATAAAATTGGTTAGGTTATATTGCCCGCTGTTCCTCACATGTAATCAACATCCTAGCAACAAACCACGTTTGATGAATTGGCTTAGCCTGTTTGTCAATAAGCCGAATTTTGTCAACTTCTGAGTATGCCACGCCATCTAGCGATCAAATGGTGCTTCACACCACTCACATTATGGGATCTTTCCTAAATTCTCCCAACAACTAAGGCTTGATCTGTAGGCCATAATTTTAATTAATTCTGTTATTTAGTGTCGGTTTGGCCGCCTAAGAGATCATTTATCGACAGCCATTGGAGGGGATGGGGGTGAGCTCTTGCACTTAAAAGTTTTGGAAATCTGCACAGCCCTCTACGCCCCTGTAGGATAGCTTCTTTACAAAATCCGTGACTTGTTCGCTCCACTACAGGTTAAATCCTAGTTGACCCTGACATCATAAGGTCAGCAATCAAGAAAAGTACCAATTGAGTTGCCAAGCCTAGTCTCGGGAGGTGAATTGGTTAAACCAAGTTCGTTCCTGTACGAAGGCCGTGGTTTACTGCTCGTTAAGTAGGGGACCTAAGGTGCACCATCCGTCTTAACTAAAGTAAGCAATGCTGTGGTTCCTTGTGTTGGCGTTCAGTATCGTCCACACTCACACGGAGGTGGACACCCGTTTCGAGTATAAAATAGATCTGAAAAAAGGTTGAGAATAAGGTGGGTTGAAAGGGGCAGACTAGATGACTGCCACAAAGTTTTTAGGTGCTTCCTACAACATATTATTATTATTTATTATTTTACGTACAATCTGTACACAGACACAACACAAAAAATAAACCAAAAGATTAGCATAAACACTTCAGAAAATGGTCATAAAGAATCTTCCTAAAATGTCGACAAACTCGCAATGCATTTAAATTCGGAACAAAGAAAGACCCGGGAGCGAACCTCGTAAGGGAGGGCATTCCAGGAGTCAAAGTAATTAAATGGGAAAAACTTCCGACGTATGTCACGTGGAGGCCGAGGGGAGACAAATTGAAACCGTCGGGCCTGCCTCACGGTGATTGCAGATCGGAAAAAGTCTGAGACATAATGACATGAGTGCCTAGAAAAGCGAAATGCTTTTGCCAGCGCGGCCAGATTAGAAAACTGAAGAAACGGAAAATAAGGAAGGAGTTTGAACTTTATACACCTAGGAGTAGTCCTGGTCCCCCCCAGGGGAGACATAGCGCCGTTCGCAGGACTCGGGTATAGGTTTTACAAAGCCTAGCAAATGAAGAGTGGGAAAGACTGCCCAAAAGCGGGGCTGAGTACAAGATAAGCGCTTGGACCTTACCCCGAAAGATAATAGCTAACTTTCGTTGTGTAACAACAGAATGCTGGCGTCGAAACAGGAAAATTCCAAGGACTTTAGGGTAGTCTCACACTGGAGCCGACTACGAGCGACTTTTAGTCGTGCGTAGTCGTACAAATACGCACGAACGATGCAATTCCTTGTTTCCCTATGCATCCTCTCACTTTGGCTGCGACTCAGTCGTCCGACTACGTGCATACACTTCCGACTTGCGACTAGATCCCAACTGGTTGGGAATTTTCGTCCGACTTTGTGCGACTTGCACAAAGTATCTTTTGTTTTATGTTTCTTTTGCGCTTCTTGTCAAAGCTGTGGGGCATGAGTGGGGTTTTCCCGACGCAAGTCGTGCGTAATGTGCGCACTCAAGTCGTCCGACTAAGTCGTGCGTAGTCGGAGTCGCACATAGTCGGCTCCAGTGTGAGGCTAGCCTTAACCGCGGAAGTAGAATTAGGAGACTGGTATAGGATGAAGTTAGAGGACTTTGGGCTCAAGACCAGAATTTGTGTCTTACTCGTATGTAAACGCATCTGCAAGGTCTGATACCACAGGCCGAGTCTGACCAAAAGGACATATAGGAATGTGGTGGGCTTAATATTTTATCCCGGGGCTTTACACATGGAGTGACTTAACTGGTGGTTAGTATTAAAATCCTAAATTGGTTAAGGTACAGCCTACAGGGAGTCTCATATTGTAAAATGAATGAATAACAAACGTTGGCGTATTTGATGGACGGATCTACAGTATTTTTGTGGTAGCGCTATTTACGCTCGTCATCCGCTCTAAGCGTGTGCCATTCACTTTGTATTCATAAACTCTTAGCCGCTCACCTAACGGCAATTTGAAATTTTAAATGTTTTCTAGGTGGTAGTAGTTGAGGGCAGTTTGGAGTGAGGGGAACATCGCGGAAAAGATGAGAGAAGAGGTATGAGGTGTATTGAGGTGGTATGGGCATGTGACGAGAAGAGGGGAGAAGAAGCTGGTTAGGTCCATTACAGGGATGCAGGTTATTGGAAGTGCCCGGGAAAGAGGAAGCCCAAAGTTGTCTGGGGGCCAGGTTGTACGAAGAGATATGCTAGCGTGTGGGGTTGATGGAGACCTTGGCGGGAGATACTGTAGGTAGGAGTGGAGGGTTCAGAACCCACAGACCCGACCCTGCCACAGGCGGGATAAGGGTATGATAAAATGCTGACTTACCTCATTCATAGCTCACAGCTGAACACCTTGAGATAAAATTGGTCACTTCCTATTCTTAAATGGTTCCTTATTTTGCCCGTTTGACTCCGTTCGAATGTCAAGACTGCAGAAAGGTGGTTGTCATTTTGCCATCAATTTGCTGTTATCAGTAGGGCTTTTGGCCCACCATCATGATTGCCCGGGTCAAGTTATTTAGAGTCAATCATAGATGGTTCGAGATGAGGCAAAATTTCCAGGTGTAGGAGCTCGCTCCCTGGCGTCGGTAGCATTCCCCAACGAACACTAGACCGACGATAAATAAGCGTAGGGGTGCAGCTTTGGCCGGCAACCGGCTGCAGAAAAAAACTATGTCCAATATATCACCCTGTGTCCATTCAGAGGGACAAATGGGTACCCGACCCTGCCATAGGCGGAAAAAGGGTTAGGAGTTGCTTTTGCATAGATGGTTCGAGACTTTTCATCTATTTGCCGTCCATTCTGAAGGTTATTTAGCGACACCAGGGGGTGGGCACGTTTCTACACTTGGGTTGTTTGTTTGTTGGTGTTTTAGGGTCCTTCAACTACAAGGTCATTAGAGCCCCCCACACAGCATAGTTCTTATGCAGACTGCACAGACACTACATTAATGCGACGATTTTTGGGTATTAGCAGTACCCAGTTTTCCCAAGTGGCTACCCATGTCAGTACTAGCTGGGGTTGCGCTGCTTAACTTCAGTGATCAAACGAGAATTTTCTGCGCGCAGTGGTGACATTGAACTCACCTTATAAAAGCCACGGATTAACTTCCTGTTCAGTAGAAGGCGCACTTGGGAGTTGGAGACCTGCCCGAAGAAACCTTGGTTAACAAAAACCTACGAACTACGTCATGATGAAGTCTGGCAGACTTCACAATATTTAGGAATCAGGCCTAATGTGTGCAGCCCAAAACCTAGGACCCTCCAAGTCATGTCTGTCAACATCTGCCATATTCAGTTAATATGTGCTTCCTGTTTCTTTCTCATTGACTAGGACTTGAACCGTATATTCTCTGTACAGAAATTGACCTGGCATTCCGATCACAAGAAAGGCAACCATTTACCTACCGAAATTCGTTCATCCCGCTCCAGGAACTTAATTGAAACTTTATTCTCTCGTGAACTCATCATATACAGGTTCAATTCCGACACCCCGCTCGGGGGTTAGACGTAAAAAACCCCTTTCTATGAGGAAAAATGCCCAGAGATGGTAAGCTAACGCTTATTTTTAATATCAGTAAAAAAGTTTACTACATTGAACATAGAAAATACGATTAACGAACCTGAGACACGATCCCACGTCTTCACGTATGACATAGCCCAGATAAAGAAAACTCCCGCTTG
Organism: Trigoniulus corallinus; assembly: GCA_013389805.1. Taxonomy (NCBI): domain Eukaryota; kingdom Metazoa; phylum Arthropoda; class Diplopoda; order Spirobolida; family Trigoniulidae; genus Trigoniulus; species Trigoniulus corallinus. The sequence continues at coordinate 14,054,381 of JAAFCE010001036.1, forward strand.
GGAGCGTAAAATGCGCTAGGTGAGCATTGTCAGCAATGCGCCATGTATATTCAGGGCGAATTCTATTATACCGTATCCTAGCAACGCACAACGATATGGATTAACTGTACGGCGTGTGTTGTACAGTTTTCCAATGGTAAAGTGCCTTTCGAAAGCAGTGGTTATCAGTTGAGTGACGAAGTCAAACAAGGATGCTAATATCTACATTTATGAAATAATATTCGCCATGAGAAAATTAAGAAATCGTCGACCGGTCGATGTGATAACTCGTCGTCAACCTTTCAATTATGAATCGATTCGAAGACGCTACGTGTATTATTAATTTCAGCCGTTAATAGAGAAAATGTCGATAGAACTTATCCATTCTTTTAAGGTAAGGTCCTACTTACTGCTCTTATTTTTCCATATACACGATGTTGTGTCAATCTCGGCAGATATTACGTTTCAATATTTATTCTTGTATAAATCTCTTATTGCCATATACATTTAATTCAGAATTGATTTAACTATTATACGCTTGAGAAATAGTTCGACAAAAAGAACGACCGTTCTCTTTAATGGCTGGCGCGCGTTCTTAATTTTTCGAATTCGTTTGTACGTTCATATTTCAAATAAGAATTCGTGCAAATAACAGTTATGTATAATTTTTTTTCTTCGGAAACATTTGATTCGCTTGGTTTTTTTATGCTACCTTATCAAAAAATTAAAACCCTAAACAGATCAATAATCATAGTAGGCATTGAAATTGTCAAGTCGCCATTAAAGGTCCTTGTTCTATCAAAAACCTAATGTTGTATTCTTAGTCTTCTTTTACGAATTGAATTCATGTTTTATGGCTTTTGTTACTCATTTCTTTCTCTCCCTCGGTCTCAACCCTTTCTTTGTTTTTTAAATATATCTTCCGAGTTCGTCCCCTTTGCGCAATCTTTATCCTATAGATGATGGGGGATGTTGTTGATGTTGGGGGTAACAGTAGTTGTTAGGTTCAAATCTTTCGACGGATATGATGATGGTTTTGATGGCAATCGCTTATTATTTATTATCATTGAAATCCGTCCTCATCTCAAAAAATGTATAATAATATCTACAATACATATAGAAACTGATAGTTATTAATTTTAGAAATGTTTCCGCAGGATGATAATAACATTGCGTGACATCTCAATATCTTCACGGAAATATATGATGCATTTGAAAATATACATATAAAACATCGGAAATTGCTGACGGTTTTCAGCATAAAAGTTCATGATATGAAATTAATGTGATTAAAAATGTCGTTTGAAGGTATTGCTATGGTTTTTGATAATCATATCGCAGATCCGAAATAAATTGAATAAGATTTGAAGTGCAACCTTATAATACATCCGGTCAGGGCAACATACGCATCTATCAAGTTAGCGCCCTTCAACTAAAAAGGTCATTAGAGCCCCGTCCACAGCATAGTTCTGATGCAGAGACTGCACAGACACTACACTAATGCGACGATTTTTGGGTATTAGCAGTACCCAGTTTTCCCAAGCGGCCACCCATGTCAGTACTAGCTGGGGTTGCGCTGCTTAACTTCAGTGATCAGACGAGAACTGATGTGTCCAACGCAATTTGCCGCTCCCGTGTGAGTTCTAGGGCAGAAGGCAAACCGTTTCGTCTGCATGTTCGTTAACAGGCGAATGAAGGGGTGACGTCAAGATAGTCTGTAACATAAAGATCACCGTGTAAATTTCCCACCACTGTCTCTCGGGATAATGTCTCTTGGAATAAGTCCTGTACTGGCCATTAGACAGTGTCCCATGTTCAGTGGTTTAGCCCACTGCAAATAGCACTGCAACTGTTGAACTGGCAGTATAGAAATGGGGATAACAATGCAAAAATGCCTCATTCGTTGCAAAGTTGAATCGTGCATCAGTTGAAATATGCGCCCCATTGAGGCACTGAGGGGGGGGGGAGCAATTGCTACATTGCTCCCCCTCTGGATCCGCCCCTGGTGTGATCTCCATCACCCGTCTCAAAATTCTAATGACAGCCAATTGGAATATTCAAGTTTCGTTTAAGGGCTGGTAACTTCATTATATCATCATGGAATCACGGTTTTATTTCCATTTCCAACGGAATGCGCATTTATGGTTCTTCTTCATCAACAACCACTAGGGCCAGAGTTTACTGATGATATTGAAGTCCGTGTGGACATGTCTCCCTAAATATAACAGTGCCCTGAAAACCCGGCCTGAGTTAAGTCAAGATCTGTTAGTGAACGAATAAAACCAGTTTTGTGGCAACCTCTTGGTGTACTTGTCCCATTAATCGCTTCAGTCAGTCTAGTAGAGGCATCTTCACAGCTGTAAGAAATCCATACGACGAAGCTCGGACGTTCGAAGCGTATCCTCAACCTTCCAGACAACTTCACATATTCATTCCTTTGCTGTCAAGTAGATAGAGACCCTCAAGATGGGATACTTCGTAGGATCTTCCAGCACGCGCGGGCTTTGTGACTCCATCGGGTATGTATGGGACTCAGGAGTGTACGTTTGATATACATTTTCTGGTGTAACAGCTCGTACTCACGATGGGTGGGCAGCCTTAGCAGCTTAAAAATTCGAGGTTACGTGATTTTTACGTCTGAGGATGCATTCCGCATTGCGGAAAAACGTTGAAGTAGTGCAGATTCAAGACTCTATGGTATAATTCATCGTCATATGACCACCCCCTCCTGACTAGGAAGTGGTTAAAAAATATATCCCAAATAACGCTCTGTTGGATGGCTAGCCACCTTTGTGCGATGAGCAATCTGACACCTGCAAATAGCGACGATGGCGGCCGTGACTCCAGAAGTCTAATTACTGAGTGAATTAAGATGTGCTCCACTTCTCCCACATGTAGGGAGCCGTTATTCATGTCGTCAGAACCTATGGTTGTAAATACAGTTATGCACTGACCCGAATGCTATAATAGGGAAGAGTGGACAGGCTCCTAAACGCCAAATTTTCGTCGATCAACGCCTGTGGTACACGTAAGGTAACACACACAGGTGACACATCACAATGGTTTGAAGAGGTATCGTGCTGGACTATTTCGTCTGTTGTTGCAGTTTCGTTGCTGGACCGAGAGGAGTTGGACTTGCCTCTTTGCTTCGGTGAAAAAATTAAGTGCCCCAACAAAGAGAACATAGGCCGCCGACAACTAAGCATTGGGGTTGCAGCATTCGGTAGGCAGTCAGCTGCCTAATGATATCATCCAACAGATTGCCTAAGTCCCACTTAGGAAAAGGATCCGTAGCGGCTGCAGATCATCATACCCTTATCCCGCCTGTGGAGGGGTCGTGTCTGTGGGTTCTAGACCTTCCCCTCCCGTCTAACTCACACTAGGTCCCCATCCACCACACATTGACATGTCCTTACGAACAACTTGTTCCCACGTCTGCTTCGGTCTCCCCCTGCCCCGGGTGCTACCGACCACCTGCATTCCTGGGATGCATCTAACTAGCTCTTCTTCCCCTCTTCTCATAACGTGTCCATACCACCTCCGCCTATTCTCCTTCATTTTTTCGGCGATGTCCACCACCACCAGGCGACCTCTAATATACGCATTCCCAATTCTATCAGCTATCGACACGCCACTCATGTACCTCAGCATTCGTATCTCGGCTACTTGCATTCTATTTACGTGGTTTTTTTCGTAGTGGCTGCCAATAGCTTAGCAAATGAAGTGAAAAAGTGCGGAAGTTTGAACTCACGAAGCTGTGCGCAGATTCCATCTTGATTTCGACCTATGGTCTCTTTCTTTCAGGTGGAAAGAACCCTTAAAGGCTCGGCCACACAGAACGCGATCTGTCTCAGTGGCAGCGATCTCTGACGCAGAGATCTTTTTTAACACATTAAAATCTATTAAAATGGTCATCTTCATCGACCTGGAGAAAGCCTATGACAGTGTTCAACGAAAGGTTGTTTGGGAAGTATTATGGAATAGGGGGGTAGAAGAAGGGTTTATTAGAATAGTCCAGGATATGTATGATGGTTTCATAGCCAGGGTAAGGACACCTTGGGGAAACACTGGGGGCTTCCCAGTGAAAGTTGGGGTGCACCAAGGTTCAGCACTTAACTGCAGTGATCAGTCTAGAACTGGTGCTCTTAACATGGTATGACCATTGACATACCTTTTCATCCTGGTTATGGACGACCTGCTGACGGGTGTGGGAGAATGGGCCCCACAGTGCCTGGCATTTGCCGATGACATAGGGAAAATTAGTGACTGCAGAGAGCAGATAGAAAAGAGACTAACTGACATAAGAGGAGCAATGGAAAAGGGAGGGCTAAAGATTAACATGAATAAGACTGAGTACTTAGCTTTCAATTGGGAGGGTCAAGAAAATGACGGGGACATACGTTCAAGGGGTGAACTGGTAAAAAAGGTGCAGGAGGTAAAGTACCTAGGATCAACATTTCAAAGCAATGGGGAGATAGACTTGGATGTGACCCGTAGGATCAATGGAGGGTGGTTGAAATGGAAACAGGCAAGCGAGGATCCCAATCAAGTTGAAGGGGAAGTTCTACAGGACAGTGGTTAGGCCAGCTATGCTATATGGCTCAGAGTGCTGGGCAGTGAGGAAAAGCCATGTAACTAGAATGCAAGTAGCCGAGATGCGAATGCTGCGGTACACGAGTGGGGTGTCGAGAGCAGATAGAATTAGGAATGCATATGTTAGAGGTAGTCTGGGGGTGGTGGACATTGCCGAAAAGATGAGGGAAAATAGGCTGAGGTGGTATGGTCACGTAATGAGAAGAGGAAATGAGGAGCTCGTCAGGGCCATACCAGGAATGCAGGTGGTCGGGAGCACCCGGGGCAGGGGGAGGCGGAAATTAACGTGGGAGCAGGTCGTCCGTAGGGATATGGCGGTGTGCGGAGTGGACGGGGACCTGGTGGGAGATAGACGGGATTGGAGGGCTAGAACCCGCAGACCCGACCCTGCCACAGGCGGGATAAGGGTATGATGATGATGATGAAAATCTATTAAAATGGTCACACAGAAGGCGATCTGTCGCAGCAATGTATTTTGGATCGCAGCGGGCAGCGATCCGAATGCACAAATTTACAATTTTATCGCGCGATCCAATTGTCAGTTTGACAAAAAATGAGATGAGAAAATTGAAATGGGCACTTTGCAATGGGTCGCCGATGAAGATATCGCGCCCTATGTGGCGTTTTCATATCGCAGACCGTCGCGCGATTTATGCCCGCTGCGATAGATCGCGTTCTGTGTGGCCGAGCCTTTTAAAGTATGCCTTGGATCACATGAGAAGTGTGACACCATGTATGGCCAAAAAGCCGTTTCTTAAACGGAAACACATGTAGGAACTTCTGCTCTGGTACGGGTATTTAACTTCAGATGTGAGATGGCCGAACGCTAACCGAAATAAAAAAAACAGCGCTAATATAAATCCAATATTCATATAGGAAGGTCCACCTGTTGAATTTAATGTTTATTAATAAATTAGGATGACCTCGGAAACTTACTAGGCGAGGCGCATCCCTAATGGCAATGATCCAAAGTGCACCTTTTTACAGACAGGAAGTCAAAAGCGCCCAGAGCACCAAAGCAGTATGGTAACATCCAACGTACTCAAATATAATGCGCAACTAGATAAATATTTTGATGTTTACTTTTCTTACAAAATTGCAGTTTATATAGAATGATTCAAGGCAGCGTTACTCATCAACATTTCTAACGGTTTCCCCAGCGATGGCCCGTTTATCCCATTGATTCCGAGGGTATACAGACGAACTGTTGAACTTCATTTTTATGCAGCTGCCTCTAGGTGGTGGGCTCCTACATATAGGAATTTTGCTAATACAGTGATACCTCGGATCACGAACATGTCGGTCCACGAACAACTCTGTCTACGAACACCATTTGTAAACAAATTTTGCTTCTGTTCACGATCACGCACGCATGGAGCGCACAACACGCTGCACACAGCAACGCACATGGCAACAGCACATGGGTGCAATATAGTCCTAACAACAACATCATCATACCCTTATCCCGCCTATGGTAGGGTCTGCGAGTTCACTAAACATGCTGTGACTGGGGGCACCTCCATCCAGGGGTCTGCAACCCGCAGGAAATATTGACTGAGTTGTCTGTGGGGGATGCACCCCACAAGTAGAGTCTGAACAATAACTGTTAATATTTTAGTTTTTTCTTTATTTAATTAAATTTATCCCTTTTGATGGCTCTCAAAAAAGTGAAAAGTGTTAGTGAAGGTGGTGTTAAAAATCCTAAATGGAATTATAGCTGAAAAAGAAAAGCTAAACAAGAAAGTGCTGTTCGTGTGGTGATCATGCATATATTTATTTCCTTTCTGTAGTGCTGTATTTCTGCACATAAAGCCATAACATGTTAAAAATTTTCTAGGGCAAAAAACGTATTACAGTAAAACCTGTCAGATAGAGCACCTTAATACTATGACCACCTCTCTACATTGAACGTATTTCTATGGAACCAAAGGGGCGGCGAGTTGCGTTGGACACACCAGTTCTCATCTGATCACTGAAGTTAAGCAACGCAAGCCCAGTTAGTACTGACATGGGTGGTCGCTCAGGGAAGCTGGGTGCTGCTAATACCCAATAATCGTCGCATTAGTGTAGTGTCTGTGCAGTATATGCATTAGAACTATACAGTGGACGGGTCTCTAATAACCTTGTAGTTGACGGGACCTTAAACTCCAACAAACAACAAAAATCTATGGAACCAAACATTCCAATAGAGATTACATTATGGTAATATCACTTACATTAAGCACCTGCATACTTTGTACATTGACCACTCTAAACCAGTCCCAGAACAGCAGTTAACCTCCATAGTTTGAACATAAACGCCTATTTTTATCATGCTAAAAGTGTTATAATCTCTAAATTTTTGAATTTTTTTGAAATAAACTAGGAAGTCATTTAAAATGAATGGTACAGCATCGTAATTTGGCCCTAAAATAAAACAATTAAGGAAAAACTATTTGCAACAGATATTGATAGATTTGGGCTTTGAATTATCCCTTTGCGAATCCCCATTATTATCAACTATTCGATCATCCATTGAAATCATTTGATTTTCTAAACGAAAGTACACAGAGTTAAATTTGGAGCAAAAGAAATTTTTAAGTGAATGTGAAGACAATGGTGTATCGCAAAGAAAGTTAGCAGCGGAATTTTATGTGGAGCCATTGCTCATATAAAAGCATGGTATTAAATGTAATAATGTTGCTGAAGAAAAGTAGCGCTAATTATGAAGTGAATGCTTCTGTCTTTAGTTTCTTTTTGGACTTGCAACAGAAAAACCTTCCTGCTGTATATCAGGACCAGTGCTGCAGGAAAACGCTCTCAGGGTTGCAAGTGGTGTGTGGTGGTGTTTTGGTGTTTAGGGCCCATCAACTACAATGTCATTAAAGCCCCGTCCACAGTGTAGTTCTGATACAGAGGCTGCATAGACACTACACTAATGCGACGATTTTTGGGTATTAGTGGCACCCAGTTTTCCCAAGCGGCCATCCATGTCAGTACTAGCTGGGGTTGCATTGCTTAACTTCAGTGATCGGACGAGAACTGGTGTGTCCAACGCAATTCAGCGCTCCCTCAGTGTTGCAAGGACAAATCGAGGGGGAAGCAATGGCTCCTCCCTCAGTGCCTCCGTGGTTGGCATATTTCAACTGATGCAAGTGATCCAACATTTTGCATTGCTATCTCCTTTTCTATACTGCCAGTCAAATCATTGCTGTCCATTCTGCAGTTGGCTAAACCACTGAAGATAGGATATTGTCTAAGGGACAGTAGAGGACCTAATCTAATTGCTATGTAGATTTATACTAAGGGATTCTGAATATTTGAAGTGCATCCCCTTTTATCTGCTGCTGGATCCATTACCATTACTGAGTGTTGCTACCTCATTTAGAATTGAAAACTTCAAGGCTAGCTATTCATGGGTTGAAAGATTTAGGAAAAGACAATATGCACTTTTCATATTAGTGTATGTGGGGATTCTGCAGAAGCTGACACTATTTCATCCTGCTGCCTCACCTTGATACAATGAGCAACTGTCAACATTGAACACTTTTGAATGGAACGGCAAGTGCTCAATGTAGACAGGTTTTACAGTATTTGGATTTACATTAATTGTAATGGGAGAAATTGAACCACTGTATACACGTTTATTGGTTTACGGAAGTTTCGCCCCCGACAATTTGGCCCTGAGTACTTTTCGCCCCCCTACACATTTCGCCCCCAAACATTTCACCCCTCGGATGTTTCGCCCCTGGGAGGGTAAATGTCCGGTTTTTTTGTTGCTCCGTTTACTGTAATAATAAATTTAATAAAATAAAAAAACACAAACATTAAGCAGGACTATCACATAAAAAAATGCAAACATAAACTAAAATTCGAAATTGTAGGCTATGCCTTAAATTTCTATCGTTGGTGTCCTCCACAGTGCGTAGAGTTCTTGCCGAAATTGCTGAATTTTTACCTTACCTATTCCTTGAAACACTCAGAAAAAGGTCCGAATGAACAATGCTGTTTTCTAGGTAAAAACAGAATAACAAAAAAACCCGGCCAAAATAAGGTAAAATTCAAGGGCTGGCATTGACTTAAGGCTGGCATTTACCTTACCTAAAACAGAATAAAAAAAAATAACAAAAAAAACCGGCCATTTGCCCTCCCAGGGGCGAAATGTGTGGGGGCAAAAGCTTCGGGGGCGAAAAGTACTCAGGGGAGAAATGTCGGGGGCGAACGTTCCGGATCCCCGTTTATTTTACTCCATGCAGCAAGGGTTCTTCTAAGTGCAGATGAGACGGAACCATTGCTTTACTTTCCATCCAACGAAAGGCACTGATGGAGTTTCTTTCCCTGTCGTCAGAAAGTCATCCATTTGGTCTAGATAGTATCAGAAATTATACATTTAGGACAGCCCCACTGACCCTGGAAGTATTGTTTATGTCAAGGTGATGTGATGCTTGGTCATCACTGCTATTTTGCACTATTTTTGCATTCATTACATTGCGTTGTTGCTGTTGTCAATTTTTCTTTTTCACGCACATGTGCTGATCCACACGTAAATCATTTGCTGTATGAGGCCTTTTCAACAATATGCAAACTTTTTCAATTTTTATTGGGGATGGAACCTAATGTATATTTTCCAACATCATGACTCACACTCCGAAATGAAAATAATGTTCGACCTATTTAAACAAATATTTAATCAGAACTGGAAATTGCATTAACTAATGCAAGTGGCACCCAGTTACCACTGCATCAGTGGTTCCAAATTCGATCCTGATTGAGGATGGGAAGTAAAAACCATGTCTCCGTGTGGTGTGTATGGACTATACAGGGTGAATTTTAATAAAACCGACAAACTGCAAGGACTGATTCGTGACTGGAAATGGAGAAAAAAAAGGTCCTATGAACATGTATCCAGAAATAGATGGTGTGCCTGCAATAGTTATAATTATTGCATGCATTCACACGTCATATCATGGGTTGCCTCACTCTTTTGCACGTTCTGGCCTCTTGTCTGAATAGCGTCACAGGCGTCGTGAACATGCTGTTGAAGGGTCTGCACATCAGGAATTGATTCATCATACACAACGCTTTTCAGATGGTCCCAGAGGTAAAAATCCAGGGGGTATAAGTCCAGTGATCTAGCAGGCCGTGCAACAGGGCCTCCACGTCCTATCCAACGTCTGGGGAGGATGTTGTTGAGGTATTGGCGAACTGTAATGATGGTGCTGCATCATGCAAAAACCACATAACCTGTCTTATTGCCAAAGGCTCATTTTCAAGCAAACCAGGCAGAGTATTCTTATAGTGCACTGCTTCAACCACACAATCTGCAACACACAAGAAACACACTGCAAGTGGTCAGAGAAAATATGTCATTTGTCAGTGCCATCTATGATGCATTTCCAGACACATGTTCATAGGACCTTTTTTCCTCCATTTCCAGTCAGGAATCCGTCCCTGCAGTTTGTCAGTTTTATTAAAATTCACCCTGTATATACTGTACGTATCATTTACTACATGGAGCAAATTATACATATAGTTTGGCAAACTTTCCACGTGTAGGAGGAGCTCGTCCCTTAGCGTCGGTTGAGGAAAAATGCCCCAAAGCAGAAAAAATAGACCAAAGATAAATAAGTATAAGTGTTGCAGCATAACGCTGGCTACATAAAACTGCAATCCAAATGGATCGCTCATGTGTCTCAGTAGAACAAAAATGGGTTTCCGACCCTGCCATAGGCATGAAGTTAGTGATGATGGTGAATTACTTTAGCTGATTGTATGTTTTTAATGGCCTCAACATAGGGGCGTTTCATAGCTAGTCATTTGTACTTTGATGTTGTTGTCCTGAGTTTTTAATATTAGGGCGTGTGACTGTTGTAAAACAAAAGACAGGTACATCATAATTTCGCATTTTCTGCAGCAGATAAACATTAGCAAATTCTATATTTGACTCGCCCTTCAGATCGATCCGAGAGCAACTGTCCCAGACACATCTTTGTTAGGCTACAAATTGATGTGCCAGGATCTATGTGGTATCCTCCCTCTACAATATTTCACTCATGCTCCTAATTTGATTTAAAGACGGTAGTACGCCACATGTTACACCGGTTTTGAACAATTACTAATTATTAGAGAAAATTAGACACGTTCGTCAAGTGAGACGTACATCTCATTTAGGGGCAAGGGTATATCATCTGGTTCCTATTAGTTCTTGTGTTCGTTAACCGCAGGTCATCGTGCTATGACCCGACAAACCACACACATGCTAGATATTTTGAAGGGAGACACATAATAGGGATGTAGCTTTACCTAAATACAAATATGGCAAGGTTAATATGACCGATTGTTTTGTTTCTCAAAGGACAATGGTTTTTAACTCGGACGCTGCAGAATGGGTCTACGTCAATTTGGCGTACATACAAATTTGGCGTATGACAATTTGGCGCATATATAATTTGGCGTATTGTATTAGCTAACCCCCCCCCCGACGAAAATCCTGGATCTGTCACTGGTTATGACAGTTGCAATTTTGAACAAATGTGTGCACCCAAGAGATCGGTATGTACGCCAAATTGTCATGCGCCAAATTGACGTGATCCCCTGCAGGGTATACCAATGTTTTTCATAGAAACAGTACAAATGATTTGGTGATTCGTTTATTTAGAAATCGTTATCCAAGGGAGGTAATGGAAGAGTGCAGAACGGGGTCTGATTTGACTCATTATAATCATATTCTTATCCCGCCTGTGGCAGGTACGGGTCTGCGGTTTCACTGAACATCCTCTGCCTGGGGCATCCCAACCAGGCGTCTGGAACAGCAGGAATATAATGCTGGAGTATAATAGACATTTTGGCTGTAAATAAATGCTTTGTTAGTTATAATATTATATGGTGTCTGACAGTGGCGTCACTAGGGAGGTGCGGGCCGCACCGAGTGACACCACTCCCACCATGAGAAATGGGGTGACACCAAAGCAGAAAAAGCGGCTTTTTTCGGGAGGGGGGGGTGACACCATGTTGTAACCACACCGGGTGACGCCAACCCTAGTGACGCCACTGGTATCTAACCTTTTGCACAATAACAGTAAGCAACAGGGATAGTCCAGACCGTATGCGGCGGTCTGACTTGACTAGCAGATACTTGTGGTGACTTTGAACTCCTGAGCTCATTACTATAGGTTCTATCCTGGCGGGGTGTGTGTGGCTTCTTTCAGACGAGAGGCTTACTTGAACAAAGTGAACTTAATTGGTTGTAACATGTGAGCGACAACCGGTGGGGCTCAAGGCTCGCTCTAAGGGGGGGGGGGGACGTTCACTACCAACAACCCATGTTGGTACTAACGTGGTTTTGCGTTGCTTAACTTCAGTGAACTGACAAGAACTAGTGTGTCCAACGCAACTTGAAGATGGAATGGATATCCGACCCTGCCATAAGTGGCAGAAGATTTAGGAATTAGGAAGATGATATGATTGGGTCGTTTTAAGTCTCTTTCTCTGGTCCATCGAGGTACCCCAAGAGCACAATTGTGTTGTAGAAATGCGAGATGTCACATAATATCCTATTGTTTGTGTCAGCTTTGACGAGGAAATGTAGAATGGCAAAATTCCCAGGTCTTGTAGGTGTCTGCTGTCGTTGGTTGATAGCCGTGAGTGTCGAAAGAGACATTTGAACCAACAGCTAACCAGGTCATAACGGAAATGGAGATCAAGAGATGCCTTACTGAAGATTAGCAGAAACTTCTTGTATTTTCGGAAAGACTTCCTTATTAGTTGGTGCGTTCAATTTGGTTGATTAGTAGAATAAGTTAAATTTTGTAAGAAACCTGGGTCAAATAATAATCGTCCTAAAATACGGCGAATAATATTACGTAATTAGTATATTTAGATGCCCCGAATTGGACGATGCTCCTCAGAACCGTTAAGACTCTACCATGCATTTAATAGGAATTATTAATTTTTGTCAATGCAGTATGACATTTGACGTCAGTAGGACGTCATATTCATTGTAGATATTTTCATCATGATTTATCGATTTGTTTCGTTGGTGTTTTAGGGCCCTTCAACTACAAGGTCATTAGAGCCCCGTCCACTGCATGGTTCTAGTGCAGAGACTGCACAGATACTACACTAATGCGACGATTATTGGGTATTAGCAGTAACCAGTTTTCCCAAGCGGCCACCCATGTTAGTACTAGCTGGGGTTGAGTTGCTTAACTGCAGTGGTCAAACGAGGCCTATTGTGTCCCAGTGGCGTCACTAGGGGATGCGGGCCGCACCGGGTGACACCACTCACACCATGGCAAAAGGGTTAACACCAGAACAGAAGTAGGAACAGAGCAGGCAGAGCGGCTTTTTTCGGAGGGAGGGGGTGACACTGGTGTCACTGCATTGAGTGATGCCAACCTTAGGCAAGGCACAAAATGAGGCCGCAGGGTGACGCAGCCCTGCGAAATTCTGCTAGCAGGCAATCACTGTTACGTTGAAAGCCATTTTAGTTGACGCAAATTGCAAACCAGTATGTTGAAAAAACTGCGATTCAATGTGTGGTGATTGCCTGCTAGCAGAATTTCGCAGGGCTGCGTTACTCTGCGTCACCCTGCGGCCTCATTTTGCGCCTTGCCTTAGCGACGCCTCTGGTGTGTCCATGATTTATCGAATAGTCGGGGGGTACGGCAGACTGAAAATGCTCGCAGCTCGCCTAGGGCGGTACTGAGAGAAGTATTCCATCTCGCTGGACTTACCGTATTCTCTTACTATGATGTTCTGGTTCGATCCTGGTCGCGAGGCGAGAGAATTACATTCTAAGTTGCAAGCGATTTCCTGGAACTGCTCACTAAAAGGATTCGTCCGTTTGCGAATGTCCCATCCAGAATCTCCCAGTCAGATGCTAGCGATATTCAAGTGGGTCAGAGGCGAACCTGCAAACCTGACAGGTTATATAATAGGAATTTGTTGAGTGGTTATTGGGAGTTGGGATATGTTCCAGCAGGCCTGGTTCCAGAATTTAAGAATCTCGCCCACATTGGGCACAGCACCCTCACCACCACCCAAAGCAAATTGAAAAAGAGAGATGCCCGGGGACTAACACCGAAAATGTCTCCACCATCGGTAATTGAGCTTCTTCACGTGGGACGATGTAGAATGTATATTTTGATGAATGAGGTCACACATGAACACTACACAGGGTTGAAGCTTTGCTTCCCATCCGGTGAAAGGCTCACTTGGGACTTCTGTTTTTCTGGACTGATAAAGTACGCACCTCCTTTACCAGGATCGAACTGTTGCCATGGATTCACGAGTCAATTGTTTGTTGGTGTTTTAGGGCCCTTCAGCTACAAGGTCATTAGAGCCCCGTCCACAGTGTAGTTCTTATGCAGAGACTGCACAGACACTACACTAATGCGACGATTTTTGGGTCTTAGCAGTACCCAGTTTTCCCTAGCGACCACCCTTGTCAGTTCTAACTGGGGTTGCGTTGCTTAAAGGGAGCGCAATTTGCCGCTCCCTTTCACGAGTCAAACACGTTACCAAAGAGCTCTACACCTGTGGGATCACACCCCTGGTTGAAAGTGCTGCAGTAAATAAATCATAATTCAGAGTTGCTTGCTTAGTATTTGTAACTAGGATATTCATTTTAAAAACTTGACACTTAACTGTCCCGGAAAGAATACGTATTGTTGATGGATGACGCCTACTTAATAAATTAGGACTTTTTTCTACTTTCTTTTTTAACCGTTTCTTTTCTAAGAAACATCAATTATGGCGTTGCCAATTATTATAATATTAAATATGAATGATAGTTACCAGTGCCAACATTGTTGTGACGACTTTTTGGTTCAGTGTTGACATAATAAGTCAATGATCATAAAATATTTGTCGTCTCAAAAATGTTTCCTAGAACTTTCACCGTTTTGCACCGGATCCTATCATGCAGATTGTAACGCAAAACACTTGCCGATAGTAACAATAGACTTGGACACAAGTTACATTCTTGCACCAGTTATTTAATCTTATCCCAAATACGTATGCGTTTTCTTATTTATTAGTAGTAATAAATATTTTTGACACGCATTCTCTTTTTTTCAAATGAGTCCGTTTTCTTTCCACTTCCTGTTTTCACCTTTCTAAGATCTGTTTCCTCTTTTGTTCTCGTGTTCTAAGATATCAGAGCCCGTAGACGGGTTAGATTTAGCGTAATATTCATTACCAAATTATGATTCTACTTGAATGCAAGGGGGGGGGGGGAGAAAGAGGATTCAGAATTCGTAAATGGGGTTACGATTTTTGTGGGTCCCGCCTTTAGTAGTCCCAAACTCCGAGGTAGATAGCAGCTTGAAGTAGCATAGGATCCTAAGATAGTATGATGGTCGACATTCCAATATGGATATAAAAATGCAGGAGCAACTATAACCCTTTTCCCGCCCATGTAACAACCTAATGCTGTTGCAGCTTTTATCGTAGGTCTGCTGTTCGTGGGAACTCCACCGACGCCAGGGGAGAGCCCCTGCATAGTAGAAAGGGTTCTTTTATGTGCAATCCGAGTGTCCCATTCGACGGATTGTTTGTTGGTGTTTTAGGACACTTCGACTACAAGGTCATTAGAGCCCCGTCCACCGTGTAGTTCTAATGCAGACATTACACTAATGCGACGATTTTTGGGTATTAGCGGTATTGTTTTTCAAATAGCCATCCATGTTAGTACTAGCTGGGATCGCGTTGCTTAACTTCTGTGATCAGACGAGAACTGGTGTGTCCAACGCCATAAGCCGCTACCTGCACAATCGGAGCCTCACTCTCGCCCGAAAGAAGCCAAACCACCTTTATAAGTTTCGAACCTGAAGCCACTGACGAATGATTCGGACACCTTTATCAGTCGACCATTCCCAGAATCATTGGGTTACTAAACAAATTTTCGGTATCCACTTCTCTGGTTTGAAAATGAAACCAGTGACTCATACCTGAATCTGTAGTTCACGGATTGTAGATTGGCCTCTACAAAAAAAAATTGTCCAAGAAATTCCTGTTTGGAACAGAAAGCCATTACTGACGTTTGAGGGTAGGCTCCGAAGTATGGAGAATGTACTGGCTTACGTACATTCCTTTCAAAGAATGCCTTGGTGGCACAGAGGTATAGCGAGATGGACTACTGCGTCAGCGGTTCAACGTTCGATTCTGGATGGAAGCAGTTGGCTTCTTTCGGGTAAGATTGAGGGCAGGCCTCCAGAGGGCCTTCCGTTGGATGGGAATAATATTCTTACCGTCAGTACACATCGAACAGTGACACATTTCCCCCAGGGATTTTGTAAATATGTCGACTGTAAGCCAACCGTTAAGGCCCGGTGCAAACTTGCGATTTTTACTCGCGCGGTGCCCGCAATTGCGGCATGAGATACATTAGTTACAATGGGGGAGCCGCGGCAGCGCTGCAGGTATGTGTGCACTCTCTCATTGCAACTAATGTATCTCATGCCGCAATTGCGGGCCCCGCGCGAGTAAAAATCGCAAGTGTGCACCGGACCAAATTCTGTTTAAACTACGGCTGTTACTTGTCAGCCCTGTTTCTCATCCGACGCTCAATGAGGTCTGAAGGCCATTAACCAATGACTAAGTACTTCCTGCTACCAGCCCCGTATTTTGGTTATATCATGTCGACATCTCTGCTACCAATGCCAGAGGGCAAGCTCCAACACCCGGGACTTTTGCTTATATATTTTGCTAAGGGATTTTTCCTCGTGAAATGGTGACATCATACACACCACACGAAACCACGAAAAGAGCACTTGGGGGTTTCTCTCTCAGCTTCCAGACGAGACGAGACTACTATATTGTGCCATCAGCCCTGAAGAACTTGCCTATTGATGCTCGTTTTCCGTACAGTATACAACAGGCTATTTTACACGTCAATGTCTCAGAAATTACTTTTCTGTGTATGTCAAGTGCTACATCATTTTAATGGGGTAAAGTAATTAAATGTTCCTCAGGATTACTATTAATCTTTACCCTGCAAGCTGCAGGGTTCTGAACGTTGATAAAACTTGATTATTCGTCAAAGACCCTACCGAGAATTGTGGAAATTTGACCTAAATTATAATTATTGCACAACTCACTTGGGGTCCACCATATTATCAGTCCTTGAAGGAACCCAAGGTTGACTTGGGCTCTCTCCTGGTGTGTTTCAAAATATCAGACGCATGAAATGTATTAATGGTGGACGATTTTTTTTGCAGATGACTACAAAGATACAAGTGAACTTAATTGAGCGGCCAGAATGCGATTTGACCATTCCATTTGGACGACGCAATCACACTGAATTGTTACTTAGGACCGAAGAGACTGAATTCAAGATGCCCAATTAATTAATAAACTCTGAAATATTATACCAACTCATAATCGTGTTTATATGTGATTTCTGTTTGTTTCACATCGGTTTTGATGTCCAAAAATTTATGCCCTTGACGGTTACGTTCAACATCCACAGCGGCTTTTGTAAAAGTCTAGCCTGTCGTTAATCGTGTAACAAATTGTTATCAAAAGCTTTTGAAAAATCGCTCTTTCAATCTTCTATTTCAACCCTAACTACATTCAAAGAAAAGGACCCTTTTTTGAGATCCTACACACACGCAGAGAAAGAAGTCGTATAAAGAATATAATTGGTGGCTTTCAAATGTTCCGGTTCTAAGCCCTTCCGAGTCTTTTGTGGACATTTGTAGCGCCCTTCTTCCATCACCATCATTGTTGACATCCAAGCGCTGTCGGAATTCAACTTTGTAGGAGAGGTGAGTAGCTGCGTTATTTTTAAGCCTTAAAAACTATTTCTAACCAATTTTGGAGACCGTTAAAGTTTCTTTCAGGCCATCTGTCATTGTGCCCTATGGGTTTCATTTTAAATAGTCAGCATGGTCATTTTGCCTTATAATCCTAAGAACATGGGAAGTAACTACTATACTGTCATTGATGACCCAGTTCAGAAAGAAAAAAAATTCTCAAAATTTCACAAAGATATTAGGCTAACAATGAGACCCGACATGCCGTTTGCAACCAGTCACTTACAAGATAGAGTAACCGACTAGATTTCAGGAGGAAGAGGCCCATGTTTACTAGCGTTAAGACAACTGCCCTATACAGTTCTGTCCCAGATATCAACTGTCGTAAATATAAGTTGGGCTAAAGAAATTTCTTAATCGCAATCCCCTGAAGGTATTCTTATTTCTTAATCTCAACTGCCCTTGAAAGCCCTGACTGCCTCTATACCGAATGACCCACAAACATGGCAAGGGTAGAGGCCAGCTTCCAATGAAAAACAACTATGGGGGTAAGAATAAAAGGAACGGCTGCAAGGGTTAGAGTTCCTGTAAGACGCAAGTGAAAGAAATAGGAGAGAAAGAGTACAGCCTTAATTTTATGATTTACTTAATACATAAACAAGGCGGTGAAAGAATTACCAAAGCCAACTGCCAGTGCGGGGTTAAATTATGGCAATCTACTGTTAACCTTTGACCACTACCCCTAATTTATGGGAATTACTACAAAATATGTCATTCGCCAGTCGCAGTTTCATAAAGAAGTGTAGAGGGTTAAGTGTGGGGCGTTGTAGAAATGCACATGCATACTGCTCCTGGTGCACCAATGGTTTCATTTAGCTTTGCAGCTAAATACGAAGGTGACATTATCCCGGTGAAGTGAAAAACTGAACACAAAATTCTGATTTTTGGTTTGTTGGTGTTTAAGGTCCCATCAACTACATGGTCATTAGAGACCCGTCCACTGTATAGTTCTAATGCATAGACTGCACAGACACTACACTAATGCGACGATTATTGGGTATTAGCAGTACCCAGCTTTCCCAAGCGACCACCCATGTCAGTACTAACTGGGCTTGCGTTGCTTAACTTCAGTGATCAGACGAGAACTGGTGTGTCCAACGCAACTCACCGCTCCCCACAAAATTCTGAAATGGGTCTCAGCTAAATCCAGCAGCAATGCAGACTAGTGCTCGTGGCTTCTTCCTTACCCGGAAGGACCCTAAAATATAACTTTCCCCAGGTTTAGATTTAGGGAAAAGATGCAAAAAAGAAGCAACAACAACAAATAGATAAATAAGGGATTTAATCAATAAAACGACCCATTGGCTCTCGAATGACGACGACCCTCCTGGGAAAGTCGAGTGGGTTAGTTTAGTTTTATGTAAACGTTTATTTCCGCGTAGAAAGGTGCCTTCTACACTTGCGCATAACAGTGTGCAGTACAGACCACATGGAGTCACCACTTATCCTAATCCAGTTGTTTGTTGGTGTTTTAGGGCCCTTCAACTATAAGGTCATTAAAGCCTCGTCCACAGTGTAGTTCTTATGCAGAGACGGCAGACACTACACTAATGCGACGATTTTTGGGTGTTAGTAGTAGTCAGTTTTCCCAAGCGGCCACCCATGTCAGTACTAGCTGGGGTTGCGCTGCTTAACTTCAGTGATAAGACGAGAACTGGTGTGCCCAACTCAATTCGCCGCTTTCTCCTCATCCAGCTGTTTCCGCAACTTTCGAAAGCATTTGTCTCCGGTCGGGAGTTGAACCTGCGTCCCACAATCTCAAAAATAAAACAAGCTAATAATTGCTTTACAGCGTAGGCTTCCGCTCTTTTGAAAGGTCAGGTCACAAGAAAAAGAAACATGGCTGCTTTTATTACACCTCTTTTCCTTTCTATACAGCAGAAAGTGCAAGAAGGTACCCAACTACTAATTACAGTATACGTAAAATTGAATACGGAAATCAACATTTAAAGAATCCATCTTACATCCAATATGGTAACCAACACGTCAGAAAAAAAGGTGTCAAGTTTGAGGTCATGTTTGTATAGTAACTACCTGTTAATTATTGCAACTTGCCATTGGAATTTCTAAGAGGTTAGGTGATAATTTAAAGAGCAAATAATTCTTGTGTTTATAGGGAAACTTTGCGTTAATCGAAAACGAAAGTAAACATTTCCGGTTGATGTACCCTCGCGGAAACGTCAATGTGATTATATAATTCGGTAGTTGGAGGCATCTCAATAACCTGCCTCGGTGGCGCAGTGGGCCCCACGCTCGGTAACTTCGTCAGTAGCTCTAGGTTCGATACTGGACCGAGGTGGGTTGGCTTCTTTTGAGCGAGAGGCCCTTAGTGCGCCTTCTGCCGAATGAGAAGTTAAACCGAGGTCCTGTGTGGTGTACGATGGCATCTTTTGCACGTAAAAGAACCCTCTCTACAATGCAACGGGTAGATGAGGCAAACTTTTCAGGTGTAGGAGCTCGCCCCCTGGCGTCGGTGGAAAAACACGGTCCAATTTTCACCCTTCCGTCCATTCAGAGGGACAAGATGGGTATCCAACCTTGCCACAGGCGGGAAAAGGGTTAGTATGTTGCGCTAATGGGTTGGGAAGTAAGCCAAACAGCCATTAACAGGCGGAACATAAGGAGGCTGCGCTGCAGGTGAGGAGGAGGTAGGTGCTGGGGATATAGGAGAGGGGAAATTAGCAGCACCCAACGTTTACTACCAAACACCGATGTTGGTACTAACTTGGGTTGCGTTGCTTAACTTCAGCGATCTGACGAGAACTGGTGTATCCAACGCAACTCAGCCATTAGAGGTTGCTTTTTCGGTGGCCTCTCAATGCTGAAAGTTGCTCTTGGTAACTTCAAAGAGGAATTAAAACATCTAAAAAGCGGGGGTTACACGCTCAGTCTGGCATCAGTTCAGTCCATGATCTTGATCAAGAATAGACTGATGCCAAACTGATGGATTGATGGATGACATTACACCATCAGTCAGACTGACTATCAGTCTCCTTAAAAACCCTGATTTCGCAAAAGAAACGATGGATTGCATTAAGGAAAAAGTTTGTATTGCAATTATAATAGGTTTAGCAACAAGTGGTAAAAGGCAACGTTGGACCAGGGGCGGATCCATATGGGGAACAAAGCAGCAATTACTCCACCCTCAATGCCCCAACTGGGGTGAAGCCATTTTTGACAAAGCAAGATACATGCATGAAGAAGATACCTTGCTAGTGAGATTTTTCATGCTAGACCCATAAGCCTAGATCTCCACCAGCACCCAGGCAACACCTTTGCCTTTTTCACCCATTTCTGCCGCTCCACCCCAACACCCACCACCCCTCAACCTCTTCCATGCGGTGGTTCCACAACCCTCCCCTGCAGTGATCCAGCGCTGGACATGCCAGTATCACATGCCTGACGTCCTCCACTTGATCCCCACAGCCCTCCTCTCCACCTGTGATCTTTGCCATCCTCTGTTTCTTCTCCAGTGACCCAGCTTTTGCCCAAAACAGGAGGGAGCCCTCCCACATACTGTTTCACATGTATTGCACTCTTATGTCTTTCTCTGGTCCCAACAGTTGTACAGGGATTGTTGCAGGCAGTGCCGGATTTAGATATTGAGAGGCCCTAGGCTATTTCAATTTTCAGGCCTTTTTCAAGCCCGTTTCTTAAGTTTTGAAGCCCGCTAAATGTTGAGAACATAGGCTTTAGCCTACTGAGCATTGTGGTAAATCCAGCACTTAGTCCCAGAGACTAGGGAGGGGTTAAAACGCATGTGTCTCCATTGCTATCCAAGCAGTGACTGACACCAGACTGATGAAAGGCGCTCACACGATCAATCTGACGTCAGTCACGCACAGACTGACGAAAATTATCAAAAAATTTAAAAATCCGTCAATCCATTCCATCAGTCTGTCAGTCATCATGTTATACAATCAGTCTGGCGTCATTCTGACCACAGTCATGGACTGAACTGATGCCAGACTGAGCGTGTAACCCCCGCTAAAGACATTAAAACAACAATAGAAATGGGCGCTTGAGAGTAAGCATGGAGAAACGAGTCCTTAGCCTTTAATTGGGACGGAAATGGAAGTAATGGTGGCGTACTTTGTGGAGGGAGGGGGTAGTGAGATGGGTTTAACTACTGTACTTCGCAGGACAGTGGTTAGGCCGCCGCTGCTACGCGGATCAGTGTGTTGGGCTGCGCGGAAGAGCCATGAAAATAGAATGAGAGTAGCAGAAATGTGCATCATCATCATCATCGCACCCTTCCCCAGCCCGTGGCTGGGTCGTGTCTGCGGGTTCCAATCCTCCACCCCCTCCTATCCCCCACCCACCCCGCACATACTCATGTCCTTTTGTACCACATGCTCCCACGTCCGCTTTTGCCCTTCCCCTCCCCCTGGTGCCCCAACAGCTGCAGCCGCATGATGGCCCTAATGAGTTCATTCTCCCCCTTCTCATTACGTGCGCATACCACCTTAATCTATTTTCTCTCAAGTAGATGATATGTGCATATTGCGGTATATGGATGGGGTATCAAGGGCAGATAGAACTAGGAATGAATATATTTGGGGTAGTTTGGGTATGGAGACGTGGCAGAAACGGTGAGATAACAAACTTAGGTAGTATGGCCATGTTATGAGAAGAGGGGATGAGGAGCTGGTTTGGGCCATTACGAGGGATGCAGGTTATTGGAAACATCCAGGGGTGAGAAAGACCAAAGCCGACACGGGAGCAGGCTGTACGAAGGGATATGAGACCTGCCGGGAGATAAGTGGAGTAGAGAGAGAGAGAGTATTAGTGGACTCCTGGTGGCGATGACACTTTCCCATTCATGAGTTGGCTGACGTATAATCATGATCTAAATGAAAATAAATAGATTGTATAAATATAAGTTATCAATAAACTAACTGCCAATGACACGCTGGAGATAAAGAATGGACAGGTCATTTTATTCTACGTTAAAGCCAATTTTGCACGGGCAGTTTCACAACCATGCGCCTCCAACCTATTATATTACTTGTCCCTTAGCAGGATGATGCTAGCAGGGCTATAAATACTGTATATGCCGTTAATACAACGCCAACCTCTGAATGATTTTAGAGATTAAGTGGCCTATAAATGGAGTACTATCACTGCAGCTGAGAAGTGTTAGACTCGAGTACAATGACAGGAAAAGGCACATAATGATGTTATATATTATTTATGGTGAACTTGGGAGCGACACAGGTGTTTGGTTTTATAGCACTCGACAACACGCATATCATTTTCCGGATGTACAGTGTTATTACTACTGCTCTCTATTTCAGTTGATTATTTCATGACTTCGTGGTAGAAAGTCTGGTTGGCATCTATCGTGGTGACTCAATTGGTATGGTAATCAAGCATTTTCTGCTCAAAGCACACAGGCTCATTCATTCCTAGTGAGGTAGGTGGTTTTTTCAGTGTTAATGGTGGCAAAAAATGAGTGGGCCTTCCATCACATACCATGTGGGAAGTAACTTGATAAGCAGCGTTAGTCTAGGGCAGGGATGGCGAACCTTTTTTGAAGACGGGTCACAATAACACGAAAAAAACCAGCAAGTTGTCCGCGGGTCAGGTGCAAGCACTATTGAATTTTGAATAAAAAATTATCATTATTAAATAATAAATTAGTTTATTTAAGTAGCAAATAGAGAACATTACCATAATACTCTTATCCCGCCTGTGGCAAGGTCGGGTCTGCGGTATCTAGCCCACCAGGTCCCCGTCCACCCCACATACTATGAGACGATAAACTAGATGTGATTCACGCTCAGAGTCACTTAAAATTGCACGGTGAGTTACAGGTTCGCCACCACTGGTCTAGGGTGTAAATTTATTGGCAACACTGCATGTATCACCGAATGTCTTATGGCGCAAGGATTATGGCATTCGGTCGCTTACAGCAGGGGTGGCCAACAATTCGATCGCGAAGCCAATTTTGGTCGATCACTCGCGATGAGTTGACTCAAGACCCGCCTCGGCGACGTAGTGGCTCACTGGTTCTAGGTTCGATACTGGACCCACCTCGGTCCAGTATCGAACCTCCCCCTTTCCACTTTGACTACGCCTATGACAACAAGTGGATCGCGACACTTTTTTAAGATACAAAGTCGATCCCATATACACAAAAGTTGGCCACCCGTGGCTTATAGCAGTGGTTCTCAAAGCGTGTTCCGTGAAACCACTTCGTGTTCCGCAAAAAAGTTAATGCACAAATAAAGCAATGGAGAGATACTCTGATGTGACCCGCAGAATCAATGGCACAGGCAAGCGGAGTCCTGTGTGATAGGAGGATCCCAATCCAGTTGAAAGGGAAGTTCTACAGCACAGTGGTAAGACCAGCTATGCTATATGGATCAGAGTGCTGGGCAATGAGGACGAACTACGTAATTAGAATGAGATTAGCCGAGATACGAATGCTGTGGCACATGTGTGGCGTGTCGAGAGCTGACAGAATTAGGAATGAGCATATTAGAGGTAACCTGGGGTGGTGGACATCGCCGACAAAATGAGGGAGAATAGGCTGAGGTGGTATGGATACGTCATGCGAAGACGGGAGGAGGAGCTCGTTAGGTTAATTCCAGGAATGCAGGTAGTCGGCAGCACCAGGGGCAGGGGGAGACCAAAGCAGATGTGAGACCAGGTTGTCCGTAAGGATGTGCAGGTGTGTGGGGTGGACGGGGAACTGGGGGAGAGATAGACGAGAGTGGAGGGCTAGAACCCACAGACCCGACCCTGCCACAGGCAGGATAAGGGTATGATGATGATGTATTAAATGCCAAGTGTAGGAGGTTTACAACCTGCTTTAAAGTTTATGTTGAATTGTAAGTGCTCCGTGCTAGTAAAATGTCAGTTTAGTGTTCCCCGACTTCAAAAAGATTGAGAACCACTGGCTTATAGAACAAGTAGTTCCCTATTCTACCTTAGTCACACATTGTGTTTCTGTCGGTGTTCCCCCTGAATGGCCCTGAAGACCATTTATCTGAGCCACCAGAGAGTAGCTCCTATATGTAGTCAATGCATTTTCTAGGTAGAAAATGCGGCGCAGAGGTAGCGCACTGGACCACTGTATCGTGGGTTAGAAGTTCTATTTTGGATTGAGGTGGGTCATTTACGATGCCATCTGCACCCCGTAGATGAAAATATATCTGTAGTTCAACAAAATTTCCAGGTGGTGGACGAAAAATTGCTCCAGTTAAGAAAAATAGGCCAGCGATTAAATAGCTGTAGGAGTTGTGGCATTAGGTTGACAGCCGGCTGCGCAGAAAACTCAAACAGTTCATGTGGCCAAATGAGAAAAAAATGGGCGCCTGGCATTACCATAGGCAGGCAAAGGGTCAGCGATTATGATGATTTCTTTAACGTCCAGGCGACATCGTGCACTTCACAAGATATCCACAGCTTCCTTTTCAACCGAAAAACACTGACCACCAATGGGCCACCCTTGAGCCAAGAGGGGGAGCGGCTGTATTGCGTTGGACACACCAGTTCTCGTCTGATCACTGAGGTTAAGCAGCGCAACCCCAGCTAGTATTAACATGATTGACCGCTTGGGAAAACTGGGACGGGGCTCTAATGACCTTGTAATTGAAGGGCCCTTAAACACCAACAAGACAAAACCAAAATTGAGACAGGAACTGATGTGAAACAGACAACCATATGTTTTAGCAAGACAACTCCTACACCTGTGTGTACCTCATAACGTGGTAGTCAGATGTGCAAATAATCTTTAGTCGTTAGAGGTCGTCACGCACTCTACTTTCAAGGACAGCTCTAGAGTTAGCATTTGTCTGAGTATCTGGAACTCAATTCTATTTCAATCACCACCACACCTTTTTACCTACAATCTTGTGTGGTGGTGGGGTCTGTGAGAGTTGCGCCGTTACTTTTTCAACACCTGGTAGCGGAAGCTCGATAGGAAACGTAGTGTGGGTTTGATCCTGGTCGACAGTTGTACAGCGCCCTACAGATTTGAGACGAGGGCGAGTTCTTACAGATGTATGGGTTCATTTTTTCGTGCAGTTGGGACATCGTGTATACTCATGGCCATGAATTTACATTCTATTCGATGGCAGGGGCATTTGGAGGCCCCCGCTCCTCAATATGCTTGACCAAGATCGAAACTGTATCAGAATAGAAAGGTCACGACCCCATGTGATGTGTCACTGCACACAAGAATGGTTCTCACTATGTGCATGATGTCACCTGTCTATCTCATACAAATGATTTACAGGCGTTTGTTTACTACACTTATACATAATGATAACGTAACGTTGACTATTGGCAGAAAATTCTATTTCCGGTATACTTTATGGCAGATAAAAGACTTCTTACACCACGAATTACAAGAAACTGAAATAGATTATCTTTAAGTTCATAACCGTTGACGTTGACTTAGCTGTTATCGTTCAATCGACAGGCTTGCGACCTCCCCTCTTTAGATAAGCAACTGGGATGGGTCACCTTTCGTCGTCCCCCCATCTTCCCCCAAATTTGGTTCGTTGGTGTTTTTTAGGGTGCTTCAACTACAAGATCATTAGAGCCCCGTCCACTGCGTGGTTCTAATGCAGAGACTGCACAGACACTATACTAATGCGAAGATTTTTGGGTATTAGCGGTACCCAGTTTTCCCAAGCGGCCACCCATGTTAGTATTAGCTGAGGTTGAGTTGCTTAACTTAAGTTATCGGACGAGAACTTGTGTGTCCAACACAATAACCGCTTCCTTTTCCCCAAATGACTTCTAATGACCTTGTAGTTGAAGGGCCCTAAAACACCAACAAACAAACAAATGGTGTTGTAATAACTTAAACCATCTCTAGAACAATGTGTAGAAATACTGATTATTGTCAATGGAGATACTCTTTTTTTTGTCGTGTATGAGAGGAGAGGGGGGGGGGGGGTTACATTTCACGTGAAATTTTAGTCTGCTTATTATTTATTTATTAAGGAGATAGTCGTAGGTTCGAATCTGATGGCATCATATTTCTTTACCCTTTAAATGATCTTTTCATGTGGAAATTCAAACTTTTTAGTTTGTTGTTCAATCTTGAGGTTTGTTGGGGGGTTGCTGATCAGCAAGAACAAATAATAAAAGGGACTGCTGTTGTCGTCGACTTCATAACCTTATATTGTTAATAACAACGGTTGTGTGACTGAG
The DNA here is from genome assembly GCA_013389805.1 of Trigoniulus corallinus. Lineage (NCBI taxonomy): Eukaryota > Metazoa > Arthropoda > Diplopoda > Spirobolida > Trigoniulidae > Trigoniulus > Trigoniulus corallinus. Next base: position 14,080,921 of record JAAFCE010001036.1, read on the forward strand.
ATAACAACTCAAATATCGCAAAGTCGGGTCGTACCATCAGTTATCTAAAAAGGTGCACACTAGTGATTAAATGTGCTGCTTAATATAGCAGTTTCGATATCACACGTTGTTACTAATTTCTTGGACTATGCTGGACTTTGTAGGACAAAGCATTTTGGATTGGACTATCTACAGATGAGGTACTGAGGGACTAAGACCACCTAAGCGGAACATTTTCAAGTAAGGAGTTAATCATAATGATTCCTGGTGATTCATTATTACCACGTTTAATTGGCAGTTACTCGATCATAGATTAACATTTCAGCACAGAGGTTTATTGATTACTTGACCGAAGGTTCAATTCACAGTCTGGTGCCACTCAAAGCGATTTTGTACCAGTTCTTAGACATTTAACGTCTGTCTCCCAGTTCTGAAGGCTGTGTATAATCAAGAGAGAGCAGAGGAAAGTAATGAAATGCGTGCAGTGACGCAGAACGCCCGTTCGTACGGCCACAGTCACATGTCCCATCTGATGAAAGACAAGATGGCGATATTCCTCCCACGCCCGGAGAACCCGAACACTTTTGTCTAGTAGGTTCCTTCAGTTATTTTTCTGAAAAAGGGTCCTCGTCAGCGTTAAATAAAATACCAACTATATACTACTGGAGTTATTTGTGCCAGACGCGACCGAGAACTACAGTACGACAGTCAGCAGCTTGTAGGATAGCAGTGTTTTTTGTGTTTCCAACTGTGAGGCATCAGCTATGTCACCTTCACCTAAAAGACTTCTTTCTATGTAGAAAAATGTGTAATTCCCAGGCGTAAGTTCGGCTCCTCTTTCTCGCCGTTGTTAAATAGCCTACAGAGCTTAGAAGTCGACGTTAAATAAATCAATAAGCAACGTTGAAAACAAACATGTGAATAGGTTAATACTGACCTCAGACGAAATGTCTAGCATAGTTCTACAAGACTGCTTCCAGCATTCTCCCGCATGACCCTACCATTGAACATTCCTGACCAGTGAACGTGTTCCCAGACGACATCAAATTCAGTTTTCCATATTGATTTTTGCTCTCGGAGTGAAATAAAAGCACAGTATATTTTTACTATCGACATATCGATCGAAAGTGAACTCCCCGTTCTCTTTTTCATAAGGCTCTGAAATGCTCCTTGCCAGGGAAATCAAAAGTGTGCATCGTGAGCTATTTTACAGTTCCGAATTGATGAAACATTTTATTGATGTTCTCATGTTGCATTTTTATCGACCATTCGCTGTTTCATTACACAAAAAAACAGCAAGATTGCATGCACCACTTAATTTCTAATCAGTAAGGGGTACAAAACGCTGCTAAAAATTACCAGGCGTTCTCTGGAAGTTCAAAGGACGTAGAATGGTCCCTGACTGAGGTCGGTGGTTATCTTTTTGATAAGACGAAGAAAGACTTCTGTCACATGGGAAGTAAAATCCGCCTGTGCGTGTACGATGTAACCTATCGAGCCACTGAAAATACACAATACATTGGAATCTTGCCACTGGACTAGAGAGTGACCGCCAACCGCAGCCAGCAGCGAACTTGCACACCATGCTGTCAAGAATTCGAGCATGCTTCTATAGTGGCTACCGTTGTCAGTCGCACACACAACGGACATCTTCCTTTCATCGTTCTGACGGAACCTCGGAGTCCTGCGTATGACAGGGTCGGGTCGGCAGCCAGCTCAATCCCAATCGGATTGAGCTGGCTGCCGACTCAATGCTTCAACTATTATTCTTATTCATCGAGCTCCTACACCTGGGAATTTTGCCTCATCTACTGGATGCATAGTAGAGCGGGTCTTTTACGTGCAAAGGACATCATACACCACACGGGACCACGACTTTATTTCCCCATCCGCCGGAAGGCGCACTCGGGACCTCTCTCTCGCCCGAAAGAGTTGGGTATATACCCATCAGTCTTAAATGTCCAAGTAGGAAAAATAGACTGGAATTGACTGCAGCCGTATTTCTCGCGACTGATGTTGCAACCCTCCGTTTGGTTGGAAGAGTTCTGGGGGACAACGAAGGAAGTAAAAGAAATAGCTTATTTTTCACTGGTACGGCCAACTGTGGAGTACTGTTGTCCATCAGCGCCTGCTCTAGCACTTATGTCGCCCCGGACAAAAAGACAAATTGCCGCCCCAAGCAAAAGACATATTGTATTGCCGCCCCTTGAAGCAGCGCTCTGTTCTCACACTTACAGCCAAAATGGCGCCCCGGACAAATGTCCGAGTTCACCCCTCCCCCCTTAGAGTGGGCCCTGAGTCAATTAGGCAAGCCTTAAGGCTCGGCCACACAGAACGCGATCTGTCTCAGCGGGCAGCGATCTTTGTAACACATTAAAATCTATTAAAATGGTCACACAGAAGGCGATCTGTCGCAGCAATGTATTTTGGATCGCAGCGGGCAGCGATCCGAATGCACAAAATTACAATTTTATCGCGCGATCCAATTGTCAGTTTGACAAAAAATGAGATGAGAAAATTGAAATGGGCACTTCGCAATGGGTCGCTGATGTAAATATCGCGCCCTATGTGGCGTTTTCATATCTCAGACCGTCGCGACGGTCGCGCGATTTCTGCCCGCCGCGACAGATCGCCTTCTGTGTGGCCGAGCCTTTAACTTGGGAAATTTAAATGATCCGAGGGCAGCAAGAATTCCGCTACATCGTTTCGCTAGGTAGAGATAGTGTGTCAGACACGATTAGAGAACTTGGGTGGGGCACATTGAGCCAGAGACGGGTATCTCAGAGCATTAGTCTTTTTAACAGACTATTGCAAATGGGGATTGACGGTCCACCAGTTGGAAATTGACCTCTGGCAGAGTATAGGGGAAGAAATGATCATCCATTTAAATTAAGGGAGATTAGGACACGGACAGATCCAATTTACTGGTCCCCCCCAGGACCATTCGGCAATGGAACGCTCGCAGGGAGGATAAAGTGGAAAGCTTTCTGAAAGGGGATGCCATCATAGCAGGTAGGTAATGGGTGGCAGAATAGATGCTATTCTTCAGGTTCTTTGGGGTTTTCAAGGTTTTAATACTTAAGAATGAGAGTTATTCTCTCCACTGCCAATGCCAATTTGGCATTACAGGGCTGCTTGCAGTGTATTCAATTAGAATTAGAATACACATGATACAATTAGCCTAAATACCCTACTCTGGAATCCACGCTGTAGAATTATGACATCATTCTAAGGAATCCGATTGAATGAAACTTTAGTGACACAAAATTTGGTTTTTATATTTTCAGGAATAGCACTAGAAGCTGACCATATCTGTAGAAAGCATTGCATGGCACAATGCCGAGGTTGAGTTTAAGGAAGCTCTTCCTGTCTCTTTTCTTTGCAGCCCTTATTACATTGGGCATCTTTAACTTGAATAATACCCATTTCGAATTTGGCAATAATCATGGACCTATGAAGCAGTTATTATCTGATAGTGAAGATGGTGCAAATCCTGACTTGGTGCAACTAAGAGATGAAATGGGAACCTTCAGTGAAGATATAGTGACAGTTAGTGATGATCAACTCAAGTCCATTCCCAAGTTGTGGTTCATGAAAGATGGTTGGGTAAGACCTGAAAGGGCCAAAGTGGACAGAGTCACTAATCAACGAATAGCCACTTTATGGCCGGAAGAAGACGACGGCGATCGGATTGTGCAACAACTCATGTATGTTCCTCCTGATTATCCTAGTCCAGAACAGCGTCAAGGTGCTGATGTCAAATTAAAGAAAATTTTGCTGTATTTTGGTATTCATAATTGGAAGCCCTTGAAATTGGGACGAGAGTCTTTTCTGTCAAATAACTGTCCGGTGGATACATGTGAAATTACTACCAATCGTCACGAAGGAGAAACAGCCGACGCCATCATGTTCCGAGATCATTTAGGCAATGGCGCAAGTGAAATTTCTAATCGGCCTTATGACCAGGTGTGGATTTTGTACATATTGGAATCTCCTCTATATTCCCATGCTTTTCCATATAAGAATATATTTAACTGGACTGCCACTTATCGACACGATTCGGATATTGTAACGCCGTACGAAAAGTTTGTTCCTTACAAAGAGAAGGCAGTTCGACGGACTATGGATCGAAACTATGCAGCTAGTAAAACGAAGAAAGTAGCCTGGTTCGTGTCCAATTGCGCAGCGCAAAATAATCGACATGACTACGCTAAGGAACTTGCCAGATATATCGACGTGGACATTTACGGGTCTTGTGGACCACTACAGTGCCCCAGGTCCAAAATCAATGATTGTTTTAAGAGACTGAGTACAGACTACAAATTCTACTTGTCTTTTGAAAATTCCAACTGTAAAGATTACATCACAGAAAAATTCTTTGTCAATGGACTCGGGTGAGTATCAGACAATGTTTTCAACATTGTTAGCAACATATTATCAATATAAACATAGAAGATAGAATAAAAACACAATCTGTTGGCAGCACTTGAAAATAGATCTGAGTGTTGGGCAGTGAGAAAGCCACGAAAAAAGAATGCAAGTAGCCGAGATGCGAATGCTGCGGTACATGAGTGGTGTGTCGAAAGCCGATATAATTAGGAATGAATACATTAAAGGTAGACTAGGGGTGGGGAACATCGCGAAAAAGATGGGGGAGAATAGATTGGGGCGGTATAGTCATGCGATGAGAAGAGGCGAGGACCAGGATAAGCTCATTAGGTCCATTGCCGGGATGCAGGTTATTGGAGACACCTGAGATAGGAAAGACCAAAGCAGGCGGGAGTGGAGGGCTAAAACCCGCAGACCGATCCTGCCACAGGCGGGATAAGGGTTTGCTGATGAATATAGATTTTGAAAGGTTGGCAACATTTCTAAAACCTCAAGGTAACCCTAATGTGACAACTGCTCAGCTGGGACGACCCAGAGTTGTTTGAACAGAATATTAAGAAAAAGTATGGATCCAACCTCCACACAAAAAAACCAAGACAGCCGCGATAAATGTTGTCCTGATTTATTTTATTATTTTAAATCGACCCATCCTAAGGGTTCACCCTGTTATGGCTGCTTGGCTAACTCCCCAACCCATTAAATGAATCCAGAATCCATCTACCTCAGAAGGTAAGATACTAACACCTTGGATTTTTGTCGGCTCACACCTACGCAAAAAAAGATTTCCACTCCAACGAAAGACACACTTCGGACTGTCTCTTTCCTCTTGCCTTAAAAAGTCACTAGGAGTCCAGATTATTTCCCATCCTGGACAGAAGTACTAATGTGGGAATGAAGTTCCCGGTCAACTACTCCCTAGAATTTGTACTGGTTGCGCCAGAACAACCAAGGTGGTTGAGATTGACAAAATTTTCGTTAATTTTTTGCAGGAATGACGTAGTGCCCATAGTGATGGGAGCCCGGAAAGAAGATTATGTCAGATCGTCTCCACCTCATTCTTTCATCCACGTTGATGAATTTGCATCTCCTAAAGAACTGGCCGATTATTTGAACCTCTTGGATAGGAATGATACTTTGTATAACGACTACTTCCGCTGGAAAGGGACAGGAGAGTTCGTCAATACGTACTTTTGGTGTCGTCTCTGTGCAATGCTGCACGACAGGCATCCTCCGAAAGTGTACGAGGACGTCAATACCTGGTGGCGAGGTGAAGGAACTTGCGCAAAGCTGCATTAGGGCAACAAAGACTATGAGAAAGATCATGGAAGGAAAATACTACATTTTCGTTGACCACTGGAGGACATGATGAGGGAAGACATGTTCATCACATGATTGTGATACCAAATCCAAAACTGCATTCCGGAGAAGAGTCAGTAAGGTAGCAACCTAAGATCTGGCCTTAAATGCAACAACAGAAAAGGCTCAGATTCGGAGAAAAAAGTGCAAAGACAGTCTAATCCATAGAATAACTACTAACCTAACCACTAAGTTTTGGTTGTTGAAATAATTCCAGGACTTGAGGCAATGTATGGTGTTCAGCTTCAGATCTCATCCAGGGTTTGTTTGTCAAAGCATGATACCTTTCAAACTCTACAGATAGAGAACAGCAACTTCAATACTCTCCACTTTAGAGTTAACTTCCAGTCTTCAAAACCTAGATATTATAATGTCAGTTCACAACTACCTTCTGTTCTAGGAGCATAATTCCAAGTGCTGGCATTGAACTAAGGCTAGAGAGCATCTATACCAGAACTTCTACTGAAGACCACAGAAAGTAAATCATGGAAAGTATGGATTTCACTATCTTAGAAAACGTAACAAGTTCTTTGGTCAAACGCTTTATTTTATTCTTACTGAACAGTCAAGATACCAAAGACCTATCGCCTTACGATGTTGGCTTCAAGTGGAAGTTCTATTTAAGACACTTCTTGAATCTTGAGTGGAAGTGTCTGGAGTATTGTGTAAGTTCCCTTATAAACCACTAGTCATACAGGCAGAAGTATGGGCTTGTCAATGGCCTGACTGGTGCCTGTCAGAAGTTTTTGTTTATATTTCTAGTCATAATATTTATAAGAAGATAGTTTCAAGTCCCAAAATTATTTACACAAATCCAAATTAATATATATATATATATATATATATATATAATTTAGGAAATTAATGTCAATTTCAAGTTGAAAAAGATATAGATTTCAGTCTCCAATGAAAGCAATTCGCATTTCACGCCATGCGAAGAGTAGCAATAGTAAGTAAAATATACATTTGAAAAATATTCGGATGCATGAAGTAAAATAGTCACCAATTTAGTGACTGACTAAACCGAGTACTACTTAACTTTATATATATTATATACACAGTATACACCTAATTATGAATATGGAAATTTGATTGCTGTTCATGATTTCTCGGGAATGGCCACGGCTCAACAAGTGCCCTGTCAGATATTAAGAAGTTTAAATCGGTACTTCACAGGCAGGTCGTCGCACACTGAAGCAATAAACACCAACTAACAACTTGAATGACACTCAAGCAATAAGCAACTCAATCGTCATGATCGCATCAATTGTCTATTGTCATTGTCTGGTAATTTATAATCATATCGTTTAATAATTTCAACACTGGAATACTGTATCGTGTTAACAACAACGTTAAAGTTATAATTTATTAATTAACATCCAATAATCTCGTGCTTCGCGAAAAGGTAGCATCATTTATGGGGTAGCAACAGTTCAAATTATTGACAGACGGTCAGAATTCCTTCTCGTATGGGATTTTTATGTAAGTGCAAGTAGGGTTTCAGGAAAGACTATAGTCGTGTTTGGATATCGCTTTAGCTGACGTTTGTCTTTAGAGCAAGTTGTGCAAGTTCGCCTCTGACTCAAGTCAGTGATGTTCTGTTTGATAAAGAGGACACCAACTGTGCAACTTTCGTCTTACAAGAACTAATGGTTCGATGTGTGGTGTGCAATGTCACGTCCACGGCATCAGACTCTGAAAATGATGTTATCGCTTCAGTGTGCGACCCGCCTTAGGTTTCAACTGATGTCTTATTTTTGTCACTGTGGCCCGTCAATTTTTAGTCATTTTTTTAAATTGTGTTGTATGTCGAATAATCATAAATTAATTAGGAATTTTACTGTAATATTTCTTTCATAAAACCTATGGAAAGAAAAAAATTAAGCTAATTGCATAATTTAATTCACCGTAAATTATTTTTAACTACACTTATTTCTTTGGTGAACCGTACGAGATAAAGAAAACATTGAAGTTTCAGTATTATGCCTGTTAATTTCATGTGTTGTTTTTCGTTTTAGTAAAAACATTTAATACTGTTATCAGAAACCGAAAGTTTAGGTACTGTATCGACAAGGCCTCCAGGATCCATTCGTGGAAAAAATGTATTAACACTAAACCAAGAAGGGGTTCTTTTGGAACGCTAAGAAGTGAGCTTATCAGGGAACGTTGTCAACCTACAGATTTCTTCACACGTAGAAATGATTCTGTCACGGCAGGTAGGTGACACTGTACAACACCTTACACTCGCCAGAAACCACTTACATTGCTCAGGAACTAACGTGAAAGCCTTACGCTCGAGAGTAAACCGCACTACTAGTCGAGCTATTGAGGCAGCCTGGGGGAACCGAAAAACAGATTGGATGGAAATACAGAATGAAAAATTGCAGGAGGGAACAACGGATGCATTGTATATAACCGATCAAGATGTCATAACCCTTTTAGTCTCCTTTTCTAATAGAAATATTGTCATCTGTTTCTTATGCAAAATTTCAGACAAAAGAAGACATGCAAATGATAATTACCATCATCTCAAATTCCACAAACACTGTAACAATATTAGGATTAAAGCCTCAAACAGAATACCATGCTACAAATTAAAAGCTGCTACATGGTACTGCATAGCCCAATGGCTGCCAACTAATTAAACGGCCCCTTTGTGCCCCGAGTGCGCTTTCTTCCTTCGGATGAGAAGTAAAACCGAGGTCCCGTGCAGATGAGGCAAAATTCCAAGGTGTAGGTGCTCGCCTCTTGGCGTCGGTGGAGTTCCCCAACGAACAGAACCTGATGATAAGTAAGCATAGGGTTTGTAGCTTTTGTCGGCAACCGGGTGCTGAAAAATACAATCCAATAGAATACCCGTGTCCATTCCGAAGGACAAAATGGATACCCGACCCTGCCATAGGCGGGAAAGAGTTAGGAGTAGCTTTGCCTTTTTGACGATACGATAAAAATCCACAGACCCCTATAAAAATTATGACATTAAATACTTTTTCTAAACCATTTTATGGAAAGTTATTGAGCCTCTGTCATTCGTGAACATTCTTAATTGAAAGATGAATTAATTTCTCACCTACCCCCTAACGAACATTTAACTCATGGAACTCCTGGAGTCAGCGCTCTATCCGGTGCACTGACTTGACTGAGGACTTCATTAGACTATCTCATCTAGAATCAATGGGCAATCCAGTGCCGGATTTAGATATTGAGAGGCCTTAGGCTATTTCAATTTTGAGGCCCTTTTCAATTATCCCCTTGTTATGATTGCTATAAACTGCACAAACATACAAAAAATTAATGCATTAATCAACTTTCCAATAACAGACCTTAGGGAATTATATAACAAATATATTGTCGTAAATTTTGAAGCCTGCTAAATGTTGAGACCCTAGGCTTCACCCGACTTTGCCTAGTGATAAATCCGGCTCTGGGGCTACCATTAACCACAATGGCATCCTAAACAGCATGCTTATTGCATTATTTAACGTCAGACTATCCTGCCTAAATGTCATTTACCAAGGGCAGGAAGACGAATTCCTACAGCGAAGAATTTTAAAAGCGACAAATTGTGTTTTCGTATAGAAAAAGCTTTCGTGCGAAGGTAACAGAGCATAGAGGATGTCTCCATTTCATCTGCGGAATTTCATTTGCAAGAAACAACTGCTGGATTCGCCGAGGTAGAGCAGGTGCTTTCTTTTACGTAACATGGCGTCGCATATGCTGCTCACTTTTCCCATCGCACGGAGAGCGGCTTATTGCGTTGGACACACCAGTTCTCGCCTGATAACTGCAGTTAAGCAACGCAACCCCAGTTAGTACTGACATGGGTGGCTGATTGGGAAAACTGGGTACTGCTAATATCCAAAAATCGTCGCATTAGTGTAGTGTCTGTGCAGTCTCTGCATTAGAACTACGCAGTGGACGGGGCTCTAGTGACCTTGTAGTTGAAGGGCCCTAAAACACCAACAAACCAAACCCATCGCATGTAAATGGCAGCAGCCACACAGAAACCACTAGTTTCGAGCCTCTTGCAAGTTATGTAATTTGAGCTTGGTGAACCCTTTCTAAATAGGTGTAGGAGTTTACACCTTTAGTTTCAATCGATCGCCGACGCTATATACCCCCAATTCTTACGGTCGTGGTTCATGTCCTGTGCAAATACAGGATAACTAGAAAGAGACCAATTCGTAGTCTTGATGGCCATATTTTAAAAACTCATTCACTTTTGCGAATAGCTTAAATATGCCAATAGTGTTGTCACAGAGCAACTATTAACGTAGGCTTACAAGCTTCAATTAAATATCACTTACCGAAGCCAGGGGAAGGACTAGTCTTACACTTAAGAATTAAGTCAACCTTTACGTATATCTGTATCTGTGTGTGGAAATCATTAACACATCACATGGGACTTTGAGATTTGTGTTCTTACTTGACACCTGTCTCCAGCAGGATCGAACCTGCACATCATGAAGTCAAGAGGAAGCACGTAGCCTACTACCCTACCACAATGGTTGACAGTTTGTCTAAAATGTTAGGCATTTAGAGACAAATAATCTACAGGTATATTCTTCTCCTTACGTCCGAGTTTCCGAACCTGGATTTGCAAAGCCTTAATTAAAATAAGAATAAAAAAAAACAGTTCAGACAGCCCAAGCTCTTAATAAGTTCATCATGGATTCCTCTTTTAACACCTTGTTCTGATTCGAACTCTGTACATACCAGTCAAACCTCTATGCTTCTCGTCACCTTGCTGACATAACGCTGCTATTTTTGTCTAGATGATCAGTGGTGTGAAGCAATAATAACCTCCGAAATAAATCAGTTTGATCAGCAAAATTTATGACACATACATAGTCATCAGATAGGCGGACATTTTGAATTACGAACCTTCAGTGACGTAGTGCTCAGAGCGATAAGAGTGCGGCTTTGTTCTATTTCATCTACTTGCCACTAGGTAGCAGACCATTTCAGGCGAACTTTGTTCTCGGTGTTGACGTCGAGATTTTGCGAGATTTCTTGCGCAAGATCGTGGAAAAAAAAGAACAATAACTTGAACAAGCCGTTGTCAGGTAAGTTTGGTTATGGAATTTTTCTCTTAATTTATTCGGCATTTATTATGGAATAAGTGAAGCGATTGGTGAGATATATGGATGTTTGGTAGCAGATTACTAAAATGTTAATATTTATTTAATTAAATTGTTAAAATTAACTCAAGATGGGTTAAGAAAGACATGTTCGGACGCCTTGAGCATAATTTGGATTCTATACGCAAAATGCCGACATGACAGTTGAGAGTGAGAGAGGTTTAAAGGGGAGACTGGTTTTTAATTTTTATTACTAGCTTTATCAGCATTGAAATTTGTATATTGAAATCTGAAAATTATGTTAATAGTGAACAAAATTCTTTTACAACTAAAAACCGCATTTTTATTAAACTGAAAGCTGTAGATTAGATCCGTCAACTCGAATAACGTAATTCATATTAGGGATAACCACGGCCATTTAAATTTTGAAATGCAATTTCGAGATTGTTTTCTTTTCCAATTGTGAAATAGCATTATTACTCTAAAATCTCCGTTCTTAAATGCGTCGAATCGACACAGTAGTTTCTTGTAAGAATTAAGATGAAGAAAAATGTATATTTTTCATTGCATGAATAAATGAAGGGAGTGAGACTGAAAAGGAACAAAAAAGCTACCTTTATAAATTGCACGAATTGGTCCTCTGTTAGTTTAACAAATATGTAACAAATGAAATACACAAAGATACTGAAGGTTGAAAGCCCAATATTTGAAACGTAGGAAAGAACGAAAGGGAGGTGAACAGGAGATGGTGGAAGGTTAAAAAAATTAGTCTGTGTAGTTTCTGTCACGCCTAAAAAACCTTTTTTTTTTTTAAATTGCGTGCATGCTTTCTTTATTGGGTCAGCTGTTACTAAGGTCGATCTGCTTAGTTCATGGAGAGTAGATATATAAATCCAACACTGAGGACTACAGAGAAACCCCTCTTGATGAAAATAATTGGTATACAGCAATGGGAGTACTCGTTCAGTGACATTTCATTGTAATTTCTTATCTCTGAGGAAAAAGAAATCTCTTGGAATTGTATCATCAGAGTGCTTCACAGTAATATTCTACATTTAAGAGCCCCCTCATTAAACGTTACTTAAACTGTAATTAAAGTGCATGGATTTGGGTAATCAGGTTTTACTTTCATCGATGATTTCATCGTCATAGCATACGAGACTGCAAACTTCTTGGTATTTAGAACATCTTATTGAAGAATTGGAGGTAATCGCGCAGGAACAGTCTTTTCCTAAAACTTGTAGTTAAAGGTTCGGCACCCAATCACTTTTAATGATTATGAGGATTGCGATCCTGCCAACAAATCCAAAGGCGTTTATTATTTCAAATTCCTGTTTATATTAATTTCAAGTGCCAACAGAAGTGGGAGCGGTGAATTGCGTTGGACGCAGTAGTTTCTCATCTGATCACTGAAGTTAAGCAGCGCAACCCCAGTTAGTACTGACATGAGTGGCCGCTTGGGAAAACTGGGTACCGCGAATACCCCAAAAATCGTCGCATTAGTGTAGTGCCTGTGCTGTCTCTGCATTAGAACTACGCAGTGGACGAGGCTCTAATGACCTTGTAGTTGAAGGGCTCTAAAACACCAACAAACCAACCATGCTAACAGAAGTAGTCACGTTTTCACGTGTCTTGCTGTGTATGTTCGTGTCCCAACTACAGTACTTTCCGTCTTGCAAGACTTAGGCTTTTTGTGTGTGTGTGTTTTTTTTTTCTTGAAAAAAAAAACGTTTTGCAAAATTACCTGATTCATGAGATGAAGAGGCTGACGATGAACGGGGATTGTTTTTTGGCAAGCGAAATTGATGTCAGTGACCCATTGGGACAAATAGCCGCGATTAGTTTGGATCTTAATATAACTACGGCATCAAGTGACTCAAAAGTCGACTAAATATTTTTAGAAACACAAGTGCCAGTGCCAGTTGGGTTTGATGGCATTAAGTACATAAGCCTACTACTAAACGATAATGTAAATGTAGTGCATTGTATACAAAAGATATTTTATAAGGCATATATTTTGTCGGGTGTTATTCCCTGACAGTTCTCGTCAGGATGATAATACACCAAGGAGTAAATGGTCACTAGTTGTAAGGAGAGCAGTATAACATATAAATGTTAAATTATGTCGGGCGTTTGACTAAGCAAAATCCATGAAAAACGTCCTGTAATTTTAATGCAGAACAGAACCTGCGGAACCTGGCGAAGTATAATTAAAAAAAAAGCACTCTGGCGCTTACGAGCAGTGTGTTGCATTTAAGACCATTGACACGGAGAAGAAAATTTCTAGGCGTGAGGATGGTCTGGTGCTGTTAAGGTTGTTACAACCGTGAAGCTGTGTTGACCAGAGTGGATTTTGATTAATTTGACAAAATCACCAAGCTTTACTCTCGTACTAGGTTGCTTTTTTGTGGTTAAGTAATATTCTAATGTCCTCCAGATTCCAAGCTATTCTGTCAAGGCTGTTGTTTCAAAGTAGGTTTGTAAACCGTCGTTAGCAAACTGTGAAATGCCATACAGTCGTTTAAGGGGAAAAAAGCAGGGTTTCCTGATAGGTTTGCACAGAATAAGAAACGAACAGCCGGAAGTAAAGAAGGTCAGTCCCTTCTGCAAACCTGGATCTTAGGGAGGTGTGCAAGATTACCTTGCGCTTAACTGTATTTACTCATTCCTCATTTTCAACTCAGCAGACGTCAATTTTTGTCGGGATGCTGTTATTTCTGCAGAAATTATGATGCTGTTTCAATGTGTTGTAGGAATCCGCCCAAAACCTATAGGTTATAAGAATGGTAACCAGCTGTTAGAAGGTGGTGGGAGCGACAAATCACATGCTTAAAGGCGGAAAATCAGGCCATATAAAGCAACCTCATTTCGTTACTAAATTTTTTTTATCTGTGTTGGAAATCATTTGGCAGAATTAGATATGTTGACCTAATCCATATGTGTGCCTCTTTTTGCCTGGTTTAGTCCAGACTTTTGCTTTAGTAAGTAATAGTAATGAAGTTCACGCATGCATAAAATGGGTACTTCCCGATATCTGGACTAGGTCACTTGAGGGCATAGTGTTTCCGCCAACAATACGTGATACACTTCCCTTTCCCAAGAAAAAGTAGTGCATGTGCATCATTGCTTTTTTTTTCCGATTGCATTAGTTGTGTGCTATTTGTAAAACTTTGCTGTTTAGAGCAATCGTTTTTTATAAAGGGGAATTCCTTTGCACCGCTACTTCTTGCAACACTTTTTCAGCCATGGGGCCGATCTCGTATTAGGCTATGAAAATATGCAATCCTCTGTGACTGATATCTCTACCTAACTCCGGTGTCCAGTCTTGAGGAGTCTACGAGTTCATTCCACAGCTCAATGTGGTGGCTAAAATTAATGAAATGCAGTATCTAATTTTCGGTCATCCAATCTCGCGGGCCTCTAAGGCTTATACCAGATGGCCCATGTTTGTTAAAAATTACGTTCCCGTAAAACGGAGAAGCGTTATCAGTGATGGATACTAACTGCAATGAGTGATTATGGCTGTAGTTTGATGGTAGTGAATTTCGGATCGATATCTAGGACCTGGAAAGATGTAGGTCTGCCATTTCGAACTGAAAATGTACTGTATTCCCGATGGGACAAGGTGGTGGAGAGAAAAAGCAAGGGGCCAAATTATCCGGAAGAAATAAAATATCTTTAGAGTTTGTTGGTGACGATAAAATCCAGCTTTCTGCACAAATGCGATTATGAGATAACTCGTTATTGCCTTACTGACTTGTAAATATGCAAGCTGTTAGAAGAAAGCCTTAAGGTGAGAGGAAAATTTGAAACAAATGACCTTGGACTAAAATGCCATGAAGAAATGATTTTGTAAAGTGAAAGGCTATGCGTGTTATTAGTCGAAATGAAAATATCACACTAAGAAAAAAAAAAAGTAGCGTTAGAAGTTTAAATAATTACTAGTAAAAATATTGAAGAGTGAAAAAAACCCACACGGTCGTTTCCAATATCGACTTGATATCTTGAGTGAACTGCAAACCGAAGTGGCTTAATTTGAAGTATGGAGAAAAGAAAAAGACGTTTGTCGAGATTTGACATTTGCTGGTCCAAGGAAAATGAGGTCAACACAACCACATCAATTCTGACTTTCTAATCCGCTTTTTAATAGATTTTGTCTGATTATCTTCCAACTACTAACTGGTCTTTCTAGCACTCTCTCTAATAGTTCATTTTTCGTGCTTTAGGCGTTTTTTAGTTGTCGAAATTGAGACTTTTTATGACAAAAGACCTTAAAATTACCGGCAACTGTTAAAGCACAGCATGCAGTCCAGGATGACCCTCTAACTTCAGAAAGGGCGCCACATTTCAGAGGTAGGGGGTCGAGGTTAACGAGGGTTGGGCAGATTGAAGAACGGGTTCTAAAAATACGCTGCATATTAAACGTCAACTTCTGTAACCTAAATGTGCCTTGGTCCTTGTTAGCAGTTCATTTTCTGGCCTCGTTTTTTTTAGGTCTTTGTGGCAGTTATCAGAAGACGAACAAACCTAAGCATAATGTCAAAAGGGAGGCGCCATTTTAGTGAGACCAAGGCACTCCTTGTCTTTTATATTAGCCTTCGCTCATAATTAATAAAGGTTAGAGTTGTATTTAATTTCAACAACCGCCGCAGCTACAAGGCCATCAGCTGCTTTATTATTGCCCACTGATGCTTTACTGCGGAAATCAAAAGCAATTTTCTAAAAGATTGACTGTCATGGGCTGTTGTTTGAAAGAAATGAGGACGAACTTTGCCGATGGCAATTACAGTTAATAACGAATGAGGTTTTTTTTTTGTGTATGTGTACATTTAGGGAAGAGCTTCGTGCGATATTAACTGACGACCTGGACTTCAGCTCGCTGCGTAAGGGCTACACGTCATATGATAGTACCTTTTGCTGGAAAACGTTTTTTGCTTTTCAGGAAGTGTAGGATACCGATTGGAGATCTGCATCTCATAATGCCTTCCACTTGGCTCATGGAAATCTGGTAGTTTTAATACTTTAGGCAGAGTCTGGTGCTCAAGAGGTCGAAGATGAAGATAGTGTAGGAAGAGGGGTGACGAAATGTCAACCTGCAACTGCTGGGGCAATGAGGCGAAAAGTTGGACTGGTTGCTGATGTCATGTCACACCCCATAACCCTTTAGATTACTCTTACAACAATCATGCAGAGCTGAATGTTAAACCCCGGAACTTCCATGGTCGTACGACAGCATAACATACATCCTGAATGCTGGACTAGAATTGAAGAGTGCTGATGTAGATAAACATAGACTCTAAATTGATTTCCTGTCAATATTTGTTCTGACTTTTGTTATAGGGAATACTTGTTCTTGGTTGTCCTTCAGTGTTTGATTACGGCAAATCACGTTCCATGCTTAAGAACAATATATTGCAGTTGTGAAGTAAAATGTTTGGTGGGGGCAATCGAGTCCCGTTGATTTCATGTTGAGGCATTGGAGCGAGAGATTGAAAGTTGGCTGTCAAATGATTACCTAATAATGTTTTGTAAACTTTCCGTAATCCTTAAGTTTAGTGCACGATCACAAACATAATGGCCAATAGGTTGTGTCAGTCGTTGCTGTAGTGTTGCAAGAGAGATAATGTTTATGATTATCGCTTGACAGATGATTGTGAAACATACTATTTATAGTATTCGTCTCAAGGAGGCGAATTTACATTGCCGAGCATTTCCTCATGATCCCTGGCATATTTATCATTAAACGACTTGAGAGAATATATGATGCAGTGGCTTCAGTAGCTTTGAGCAAAAAAAGAAAAATGAGTCTTAAGCGGGATTTGTAATGTTATAGCGGGCCTCTTGTTAATCTGATGATCGGGCTCATCCAGGATGCATGAATTTCAAGAAGGCCGCCGTGTGTATGTTGTCACCATAAACCAGCTTGTATGAAACTTGAAAGAACTTGTTCTTGCCACAAGCAGCCCTAATTATAGTAACTGTTCTCAACTGTTTTTCGTTTTCTATCGACTTGTAGCTTTTTTTTCTTTCAAGGTGTGCCTTAACGAGTCGGAAATGAGCATTTGGCATCTCGTATAAGGGTGTTGAAACAGCTGATGAATTTGAAATTCGTGGAAGTGAATATTCAGAGGAGAAGGAACTGCCAAAATTGGTGCACCGTAATTTTTTTCTTGTATCTTGTAATTGCGCCAGATGGTGACATTGATGGTTGATGCTGTGAGGCGAGAATGTTCTCAGGGCGACAAAGAGAAGACTATTATACGCAAGGTTTCTTTGAATGCGGGTTTTGCATATTTATCTACCGCTGTTGATTTTTGCCTAGGCCGCAATGGAATGACGTAGACATTAGTTGTTTTTAAGGACATTAGTACTTAGGTGATTTTGGGTGTAGTACAAGGCTTCAGGACAAGGTCAAAGCACGCATTGGCACGGCCATAGTTGAGCGTGTTTAGTTGATGGAACGCCCATGACACCTTTGGACCTGTATATGCGTATTGTAGATCTTTAAATTTTCAATGGCCTGCTACTGGTCTCAGGAAAGTTAGAATTGGTAAGAATCATACTAGGAAACGTACACTGTCATGGAAGTGCCTAAGGGCGTGAAGGCGCTTCCCACTCGTGAGGTTTGTGATCCGTATGTTCTGGTCGAACAGATGACTGATTGCTCATTTTGCTCATAAGTTTTGCGCAAATATGTTTGAACATGGCCAAAAGTAAAAATTACTCCTGCAAGGTCCTTCGTTATGCTTTGTCAGCAGTTCATTGACTGCTCTGAAAATAGTGGCGTCTTTTACGAAACATACAATTGTTAGGCAGTGCTCTTGACCGAAGAGAATAGAAAAAAACAGGGGTTATTGTGTAAAAGAACCCCGTGATACATATACCCCTTCACAGCCCTTGAAACCATAGGTCGTTGACCCATGTCATAAAGTGCAAGTAGACTTATAGGACCTCCATTACTTGACGTGGTCGTCATAAACTGTGAACGTAGGTTGGTCGAGACGGGGGTGGAGGTCGTTTCCATCTCGAGTGCTGTGAATCATCTTCAGGTTTTCTACAAGCCTAGCAAGTAGGATGAATATTGGGAACGACTTCCTGCCATTCGCTTTCAGAATTCTTCTGCTCTTTGAAGGTTTTCTTTCTTGTCTGAGGGGTTATTAACCCTTCCACTGTGCAAAAATGGATTGATTTATTCTGACTGAAAGACGTTGTGAGAATGTGCTGCCATGGATTCGTGGACTAGCCGATTTTGAAGGATCTGGGAGGCGAGCACCAGCAGAGGAGGCTCTGGCAGGCGAAATGTCGTAAGATGAGAACGTTCCCTCTTAGTAACTGCGGTCGCTGCTTATTTCCTTTTGATTTGCAAGGCGTCTTATTCTCTGGTTGTGTGAGTCAACCAAACAGTGAACTCTCAAACGTCGAAGGTTACTCGAATGCGGCCTTGGGGTGTAAAACGAGTAGGAAGCGAAACGGCGTCATTGCCATTGTAAGTGACGCACGTCCAGAGTGGCAGTTATGGCGTAACTGCCTATAAGCTTGTGTTTCAAACCAGGAGGAGCATTTCATACGTCATATCTCCTGCAAGAAAGATATTTTTACAGGCCTCACCCCAAACTGACCATATGCAGGAATGCGTCAAGAAAGCTCTTTCTCTCTTTGTCCAAATGTCATTACTAACAGTATCAGCATATCTAATGTTAGATCAGATGCTGGTAAATCCTATTATTGACAGTTTGATGCGGTTTTTGAAGTTCTTGACCTTTTTGATTTTAGTGCTGCATTGCCTCTATGATGTTGACGGCAATCAGCAACTACTCCACACAGATAGGGCTACTTAAAATTTTTATTCGAATAGATAATCGGAAGTTGAATGTTTCACAAGTTTTCTATATGTCTAAAGTGGGCATTGAGACTCGAGGGGAAATTCCTGGAGAATCCTCTTGAAATTCTGGCAGGAGGCCCACAAGAGTGTTTGTGCCTCGTACAATTTTCGTATTGTTTTCGACCACCCAATAACCCCACGTCAATTAACCCCTTTTTCACGGAAAGGAAAACGTAGATCGGAGCCTCCAATGCAGAAGCTCTCGTCCTGGCGTTAGTAAATCGCACTTAGATCTGGTTAACTATATTCCCGCCCGGTGATAGAATAGAGCCTTCGTTCATAAGATCCATAGCAATGCACTTCTCATCATAGAATTTTGCTGCTCAGGTCAATCAAAGAAGGATAGGCGTTGTTATTTAAACAAACCGTCAACCTACAGCCCCATCTCTGTCGTTGTTCCTTTTTTGAATGGGAGCAGTCTTGAGGAACAGTTATCGTTGGTTTGGCAAGCGTTAACAGCAAGAGCCACGATTTTTGCCTTCGAAATAACTCAAGTTGCGGGTAGTGAACGAGAGCTTCAAGGTCAGGCATTTTTGGTCGGTGAAGTGCATTGCCCTCTTACACAACCTTAGCTATCGACTTGCATGTTTTTCCTCCCTCTTGTATTAAAAGGGTAGGTGGACGGAAAAGGACGTGAATTTTGTGCATCTCTGTTGCAGAGGGTTTCGTTCTGCACCATGTCGTGCAGTCAAGCACTCCTGGCACTGATTGGTCAGTAAAATAGGCGTGTTGAGGGACGAGCGCCGAGATGGAATTCTCGCCAGCGAATGGCGTTTCTTGCCCAGAGGTGACCGCCATTGTCATTCCTGCATGAATAATTCGGACAGGTGAAACGCCGTTGGTGTTATGATTAGTGTGGCAGGATTTTCCACGAAGAGCCGGAGAATGGGGGGGTCACTTGTTGTGAAGGACAGACAGACTCTTGTTGTTTTTCTTTCATCTGGGAGTATTTTTTTCCACAGAGAAAGTAAAAGTGCATTCACTTTTGGGCCAATAAATTCTTTACTTGTTGCCTGATGTATGGATGACCTACGAATGGGTTATATTAAAGCCATTTTTGCAGTTTGGGATCTTCTAAGGAATTCAGTCTTGCCTTTGGCCTTACAATTGGAGTAAATCTCACTTTCCACTTAATCTACTTATCCAGAAAAAAAAGAGTACAGGCAGAAATGTGGGAGTAGAGCAAATTCTTACCTGATGCCAAGACCCCTGGGATGTCATGGACTTGTTCCTAGGAAAATAGGCGGCCATTGTTAACGGCTATGTAACGTGTTTAACTTTCGGGTTTTTGTACTCGGACTCTATTCTGGTGGGTGCCAGTGGTTGCTTTCAGACAAGAGGGGGAGAATGGTCGGGGAGTCATGGTCGTTGCGCTCTGTATTTGATGCCACCTTAACCTTAAAAACCCCTCCTACGCGGAAAATCCTTGTGGGTAGATAACCTTCAGATCAGAGAAGCTAATGTTTAACAACTTGATCCATAGTGGCAGAAACTATGGATTCGTTATAACTGTTACTGGGTCTGTATTTATTACGGAAATTATAAATTCTCAATTATTACAATGTGCATCTTCTCTGGGAGCAAGTAGCTTTCCTGAAGGCCAACTTTTTTTTCTTACTATCGGCTGAAGTTTAATTATGGGTGTCTTGCTTCAGTTCTTCTTAGTCTTGTAGCGCAAGCAAAAGAGAGCTCAATCATAGCTTGAAATTTGTCCCATGCTGTTGAACAGTGACTCCGGGGCTCGTTTGAGGAGCTGACAAAATTTAAGCGAAGCGGTTCGACTTACGACATCACCTTCTTCACGCGAGGCCGCTGGCCTTCAAATGTCGTAATTCTGATTTCCATTGAAAAATGCCAGCTGGCGGTGATGACAACTCTTAACCTCATCTGGGCTTTTTTTTATACTTGCTGCTAAAGGCTTCATGCAAGGGGTAATCATAATATCTCAATGATAAATGCCCTGACGCATCATCATCAACCCTTATCCCGCCTGTGGCAGGGTCGGGTCTGCGGGTTCTAGCCCTCTACTCTCGTATCTCCCATCAGGTCCCCATCCATCCCACACACTACCATATCTTTAGGGACAACCTATTCCTACGTCTGCTTTGGTCTCCCCTTGCCCCGGGTTCTTCCACCCACTTGCATTCCTGTAATGGATCTAACGAGCTCCTCACTCTTCCCATTATGTACCCATGCCACCTCAGTCTACTAAAGGCAACTCCTTACCCGTTTCCCCCAAGGCAGGGTCGGGAACCCATCTTGTCCTTATGAATGGACACAAGGGTGATATATTGGACTCTGTGTTTCCGCAGCCGGTTGCCGACCAACCAAAGCTGTAACCCCTAAGCTTATTTATCGTCGGTCTACTGTTCCTTTTTGGGACATTCCACCAACGCTAGGGGGCGAGCTCCTACACTTGGGAATTTTGCCTCATCAACCCGTTACTTAGTAGAGAGGGCTCTTTTACGTGCAAATGCCATTGTACACCACACGGGACCTCGGTTTCACTTATCATCCGAAAAAAGGCTCGCTCTGGACCTCTCTCTCGCCCAGGTAAGTCATCCTACCTTGGTCCAGTATCGAACCTAGAACTACTGACGAGTTACCGAGCGTGCCAGCCACTACGCTATCATTTTTTTCCGCGATGTCCCCCACACCCACAGGCTACCTTTAATGTACTCATTTCTAATTCTATCAGCTCTCGACACTCCACTCATATACCGCAGCATTCACATCTCTCTTCGTCACTGCCCAACACTGATAACCACTCTGATGCCCAACACTGATAACTCCTCTAACCACTGCCCTGCAAAACTTCGCTTTCAACTTTATTGGGACCCTGCTATCATACAGGACTCCCCTTGCCTGTCTCCACTTCAACCATCCCCCATTCATTCTGTGGGTAACATCTGAATCTATTTCCCCGTTGATTTGGAACACTGATCTTAAGTACTTTACCTCTTGCACCTTTGTCACCAGCTCTCCTCCAGAGAGTACGTCATCATTATTTTCCTGCCCTTCCCAATTGAAAGCTACAGACACGAGCTACTGACAGTGCACTGACATGAGCTTTAGATTTCTATGATTCCGGAGTCATTAATAAGCGCCTACCTTGATCTTCACATCCTTTTGTTCTCTACTAGGATCCAACCGCCCACTCCACAAACCGGCCATGTCCTGCCTTATCCCCTTTCTCACTCTTGCTTAGCTATTCCTGCATTCCCTATACCGGACCCTAGCCACCTCATGACGTGCCCATACCATCTTGGACTAATTTTCTGAAGTGTCTCCTGCTATTAAGCAATGTTAGTGATTCGAAAAATAAGGTCAACTTGAACTTCTGTCGATGGCCTTTCTTTTCTTATGTCGTGATACGAGGTCATCCGTTGATCAGCGATGGAATGCAGAAAGGCGAGCGATAAAGGTTGACTGAGACTTGCGACAGATCTTGAGAATATGTAGCGATTGCAATAAATTGTCTTGTACTGTTATCTCCGACTTGTCCTTTAGAAATGTTAAAAGGTTTTACTAAGGCTGGACTAGGAATATAACTGTCAGGATTATAACAAACAGTAGTATCAACTTAAGGCCACATCACGTAAAGGAACCACAGTCTCGGAATCCAGGCAATATGTTGAGTCTCTAAGCTCTGCAATTAAGAAAACAGTGGTGTAACTTCAATTCTAGGATTTAAAGTTGTCCATTGAAATAATTTGTTTTGCTTCAGGTTGAGTCGGATAGTCATTCATGCTCGAATGGTAGGATATAATATCCAGATCCAACGCATCTTGCGCTTGACGATAAGACGTAACCATAAAGGGTTGCGAATATTGACAGCGAATCTGCATATAAGACATTATGGAAAATATGGCTGTTGGCATAGGTAGTTTGGGCATGCAATGTGGAAGGTCAGGGAGGAGTCCTAATCAAAGATAAAAGGCCGTAGAGGGCTAGAATTTCACAGACATGTTCGTCTGTTATCGAATTTGGAATTGGTAATTGAATACTGTCCCTTGAAGAAGGGTTGTAAAGTACTGTAGGAAGCATATTTACCCTCCCCATTTTTGATGGAGGTACTGTTAAAGAGTCTGCTGTAGGAAGCGACAGAGCACCTTGGTCGTATCGATTGAATCTACATGGGGGTGAACTTTCCACAATTCAGTAATTTCAAGGAATTTGCCGTCAATGTCGTGCAGCAGCACCAAACAACTGCTCGGTTGTTTTCTCTCTTCCCTATTCACCTTTTTATGTTTCATCAGAGGTCGTTGACATGACAACCACTGGAGTAGTCAATGTTTCTTCTTTCCTCTGTCCCACCTTTGTAGTGCCAATGATCTGAACGATCACCGGAGCTTGGTGATGCGAAGGATTCCACCTGCCGGTGGTAGCCTTAACTACGTTTTTAACCACGGTGTTTGGGAATTAAGGTTGAAAAACTGGAATAGTGTGAAGTGTTGCGAGTGCGTCTGTGTTTTCCAGTTTTCCTTAAGATTTGAGGTAGTAGTTTGGATCTTAACAGCAGATTTGCTTCTTTGAATATAGTCCTCTTATCCAGAATAACCCCTCACAGATAGGATCAGGAATGAGTATATCAGAGGTAGCCTGGGGGTGGTGGACATCGCCGAAAAGAGGAGGGAGAATTGGCTGAGGTGGTATGGACACGTAAATAAGGGGACGAGGAGCTCGTTAGGGCTATACCAGGAATGCAGGCGGTCGGTAGCACCCGGGGCAGGGGGAGACCGAAGCTGGTGAGAGCAGGTTGTCCACAAGGACATGGAACTGGAGGGTTAGAACCCGCAGACCCAACCCTGCCGCAGGCAGGAGGAGGGTACGATGATGATTATGATGATGCAGATTAACCCCTAACTATCTTACAGCCCGTCCCACTTTACGACAACTTTCATTGTTGAATCTCTCTCTCGCTCTCTCTGCGTTCAGTTTATTCATGAAATGATTCTCTAAATATATGTCGGAGATTGCTATGACTCGCATAAATTGAAATTTTCATCTTTAATTTGGTGAACATCTTCCGCCGCTCTAGCATATCTCACAAATCTGCATGTGATAAAAGTGTGGCGGAAGGAGCATTTCCATCCTGTCGTATTTAGCTTAAATGATAGCAAATTAATTTATGTTACAGGGTCCTGTCACACTCAGCAGCTACAATTACTTCTTCTGCTGCCAAACAGTGATCTACTATCTTCTTCCGTGGAGGCCCAAAAATACGTAAAGACGGACGGGCAGAGAGGACCAGGTGGTGCTTCTCGATGCTCGGGAGGAAGGTTCGTTGACTTAATAATAAGGCGAAGCAACAAAGCACAGCTCTTGCTTAAAATTAATGAAACGTGTAAAGACAAACCGCTTAATACATCTCATTTAGGGACGAACCCCAGCGTTCCCTGGCCGCTAGTGTTGGCCCTCAGGCGATTCGCAGATGGGTCCCTCCGTCAAGCATTAAACGAGATGCTCTCACACCACAAGAAAAAAATGACATCGTATTCCGTAAAGTGCGTGGGTAAGTTTTCCATACTGTTTTTTTAAGACGATTTGCATTAGGTAATATAGTTTCTTGGTGCCCTTGTTGGAACTCACAGCCTGAAGCTCTCTAACAGATTGTTCATAATTTCAGGATTCTCAATAAACTCACACCGGAAAAATTCTATAAGTTGAGTGATGATTTGCTCAATATAGGACTAGACTCCCCCACCATTCTCAAAGGTGTCATCTTACTGGTAAGAACTGCTGTCTTAGATGAAAGCCTTAAAATATTCTCTCTGTGAATATACCTACAGTCATCTTGTCTTGCATCTTTTGTCGCAATTACCCCAGATCTTCGAAAAAGCCCTAGACGAGCCCAAGTACAGTTCTATGTATGCGCAGCTATGCCGTAGATTGTGTAAGGAAGCTCCAAATTTTGACAACGCCGCCAATAACAGTGCCTCCGTGAGTCACCTGTATTATTCTGCGACTTTGAACATTGTTGAGGACCGCACATCTATTCAGCTTTAACTTTAAATTGTATATTGCAGACGTTCCGTCGACTTCTTCTCAGTAAGTGTCGAGACGAATTTGAAAATAGAAGTCGTGCTACTGAAGGCAAGTGGTATTTTCACAGCTTGGTAGATGCTGGTGTCTGATGTTTATATCATACTTTCATTTCCCTCTCTTCCTGCAGCCTTCGATAAAAAAGATGGCCCCCTCACTTCAGAGGAGGAGGAACAGCGAAGTATCGCCAAGCATAAAATGCTTGGAAACATCAAGTTCATCGGTATGGCCTTTGTTATTGAAAAAGATATTATTATAGGCAATAAGCATGCCACATGAAAGTGAATATGGTTTCACTCATGTTCACTTTTTTTTACATGCAGGTGAACTCGGCAAACTGGATATGTTGCAGGAAGGCATTCTTCACAAGTGCATCCAGCAACTGTTGGAGAAGAAAAGACACAGTCGTGGAATCAAGGATATGGCGGAAGACTTGGAGTGCGTCTGTCAGATAATGAGGACGTGCGGACATATTCTTGATACGGAAAAGGGTAAACACCTCATGCATCAGTACTTTGAGCGCATGAAAGTTCTAATGGAGAATCCGGAGCTGCCATCTCGCATACGCTTCATGCTGCAAGATGTCTTAGAGCTTCGTGAGAAGAAGGTTGGTACTGAGTGGTTCGTTAACAGGTGGATTTCGTTTCGATATTTTGACAAATGATCATTTTCAGAGGTGGGTTCCGAGAAAAGTCCTTACAGACAATGGACCGAAGACAATCCAACAAGTCCGTGAAGAAGCTGCAAAGGTAGGTGTTCATTAGAGTTGTGCCTTTTTCAAAATGAACGTATGCTCGAAGCTCGCTCGCTCATAGCGTAGTAGGGGTATCAGGAATACTCTCGCTCGGGGACTTTTTTGTGAAAGAGTCTCGCTCGACCCTTATTGCCAATTAACAAAAATTGAGTCTCGGGCTCGGCTGCTCTCGTATTGAGTTTATTGAGTAAAACAAAATAATTATAAAAGTATGACTGAATTAAACATATTTAGTTAATGACTCGCTCGCATTCTCGCCCACAATGTGAGCCGAGACTCGCTCTCGGCTCGTTTACTTAAAAAAATACTATGCTAACTCGCTCGTTACACCGAGAGCGAGCGAGCGAGCCAGCCCAAACATGTTTGCGTTTTCGAGACTCGTTGCACAACCCTAGTGTTCATTTATGTAAACTAAGAAGAGCATTGACGTTTGACTTGTTCATCCACAACGTTGTTTGTTACATAGGACTTCGGGTATTACATCCCACCGCCCAATACTGGAAAAAATCAGCTAATTGGATTGCCCCCGGCTTTCAGAGGGGTCTGCAAACGAGGGGGTATGGATGACGTCTTTGGGCCTATGCCCATTGGTAGGTCTTTTGTTGTCTTGTGACAAGTTGAAGTTTTTCTTCGGCATCTTTGATCTGTACTTTCTGAACTCTGGAATTTGTCATCGTCTTCCTTTTTCTCACTCAGAATAGTCATTAATGGGTCTACAATTTACTTTACAGAGGGGATACACCTTGGCACCGGACCTGGCGTAATTTCATCGGATATTTTTAATGGCTACATGCCGACTGTAGGACGCCAAGGCAGACACATGCCAGGTGCTGCTAAGGTTCCACTTTGTGTATTTTCCTCCCTCCGAGCAAATTTTTTTTTTACATGAATGTTTCATGTTTCAGGCCAATTCTCTATTGGTGGTGGACAACCACCCCTTTCGCTGTTGTATCCCAATCGACAGAACATCCAACCTCTCAATCAGGGGAATCAATTTCAATCTCAGCAACAACATACACACAGTGAGTATCTACACTGGAATATGAATGATTTATTCAAAATTTAAAGTGAAACTAGTTGTCAAGAAAATGTTTTTTTTCTTGTGACTTTGTAGATAACGCTAAAGATTTGCCACCACGTTTTCTGAAGAAACCCCAGCTTACTGGCAACTTAGAAGAAGTAAGATTGGGAGAAAGACTTTCTTTTTCTTCTTTGAAAACGTTGCTAATAGTTTACGTTTCGTCATTTTATTTCTATTATAGATCAGTCTACGACCAGCCCAAAATTCCATGATATTGAAACCAAAGACACCAAATTACTTGCCCAAATCTACTTGCCCACCGAACCAAGTGACTGGGCCAAATAATCGCCAAGAAAACAACATGCTGGTACCGCAGAGTTTGATGGCAAATATAAGGCCACCAACAATTACCAACCCGTTGCACAAAGAGGTATGGGGCACAACTGTCTTTTGAGCTAAGTGTACGGATTACTGTTTTAGTATGTCATTTTTGATGTCTACAAATGACAGAATTGTGTGAATTTAAATTGCATCCATATGTTAGGTTTTGTAACAGTTAAACTGCTAGGGAAAATAGTTTGCAATGGTTTGTTGGAACAGCAGTTTGTAATACAATTGTTGTTTGTTTCTGCATTGCATTTTATCTTAGAGCTCCATTCTGATAAAGCAAGGATCCTTGGATAAAAACAAAGTTAACAAGAAAGAGCAAGGTCCTTCAAAAGCAGAAGTCATCAAGAAAATGGTACGAAATCTTAAGTCTTTTTGATATTCTGTCAAGTTAGTTTCGTTTTGCGTAAGTCCTGAGTCGATAGTTTATGACTCAATTTTAACTATTTTGCTATCACTTCAAAAGAACAGCTGTTGTTGGCAAACATTTTCCCAGTATGAATATATGGTGTTCTTCCAATCTTGTGATTGGAAGGGTTTGGGAACTTTTTGCACGAATCACTTAAAAGGATTGTAGAATTAAGGTTGTCACCATCTATACAAGACCATTCTGTTTCTGTCCTGAATATCTTCCAAATTCGTGGATGGTAGACTGTTGTGACGAACAAGGAAAGGGGCATGAGGCTCTGATGCAAATTGTAAATATTTTATTAATTTGAATTCACTTGTTACAGGAGGATTTCTTGGGTGAATTCCTAACGAATGGGGACAATAACAAAGCAGTGACTTTTATGAAAGACTTGAAGATTCCTAAGAAGTAAGTGCTTGTTTCGGTCATAAGTTAATCATCTCTCTCCTCTAGTCTTAATGATAAACGCGTATTAATTTTCAGTATTCTTCCTGACGTCATTACATTTTTAATGGTGAAGACACTGGAAAAGACTGGTAAGTTTGTAACTCGTTCAAGCTTTTCACATTAAATAGCTGGATTTCTTATCCTTTAGAAACTTATGCTTGTGTGTGCCGTATTTATTAATGCAGATGCTGAAAGAGACACAGTTAGCAAACTTTTTGCCTCTCTGAAGCAGGAAAGCATTCTTACTTATATTCAATTTATGGAGGTAAAGTGAAAAATATTTAATAAGATGAACACGTCTTCTGTTTCTGACAAAAATGTCTTTCTTTTAAGGGTTTCAAGTCACTCCTCCAGCAGATGTCCGACTTGGAAGTGGACGTTCCCAGAGTAAAGTCTTACATTGCAGGCTTTGCAGCTCGTGGCATAGTCGAAGAGATCATTTCACTAGCAGATATAGCTGGTAATTTGTGCCACTATCCCGGAATGTCTGCTCTGCCCTAAAATGGTAACACTTAAAGGTCGTTGTTTTTTTTCCTGCTTTAGAACCTCTCGAAAATGGACTTTACTATCCGCTGTTCTTGCTTTGTCTTCAACAACTGCACAAACTAAAGGGAAAACAGTGGTTGAGCGCCTCTTTCAATGAGAGTAAAGTTAACCTACTTTTAATGCTACCTGGTAAGTGGTTTTCAGAGATAAAAGAAATAGACCAATGCCAGAGAAACTAACGCCAATTGGTTTATCTATTTTAGAAATTGACAGGAGCAAAGAACGACTTATGGACGTCTTAGACGATCGTGGCCTGAGTTTTCTCTTTCCACTTCTGCGCATTCAGGCAGACCTCTGGAAGCAGGTACAGACAGAACAGCGCTAATCTCTGTAATTACATGAGTTTGTAATACGACACCTTAACGATTTTCTTAATCTTTCCTTTCACCAGGTTCAAGCTGATCCCAATCCAGGTGCCTTTTACAAGTGGGTGAAAGAGAATGTAGACGTCGCTCAGCAGACTAGTCCAGGCTTCATTAATGCATTCACAACTTGGTGAGAATTCCTAGAGCTGAAAGCGTAGGCTATCGTTTAATTATCAGCATGTTAACATCCTTGGCATTTCTGAATTCTAGTTTACTGAAATACATCACATGCAAGCACACACTTGCTGAAAATGTGGATCCTTCTGTCGTTCCTGACAAAGCCTTACAAGAAAAAGAAAAGGAACTCTTGGATAAATATAAGGTACGGATGGATTGGATGATGATGGTTGAGTTTGGAGCTTGCCCTTACTGCCCTGTGGACTAAAGGCTTTTTACAAAAGATCCTATCTGGATCCGAAGTAGTAGTAGTAGTAGTGCTTTCCTTGGTTTTTCTACTACCTTCCGAGTGGCAGAGTCCAAGCCATGACCACATTTAATGATACAAAATTCAAAAGTGAGCCATTTCCCTCTCCCACTGCTTTGTGTTGGTTAGAAGCTAGCCCTGATTAGTACATCCTGACAAATGTCAGAATCGGATAATTAGATGTTTACTAATTTGAAACTTTTCATGGTCTCTGCAGCCTGTTTTCCAGGCTTTCTTGCATGACCACACGGATCTGCAAGTGGTGGCCCTGTATGCGTTGCAGGTGCACTGCTATAATCACAACTTCCCTAAAGGTAATGACTTCTTCAGATTGCCACTCTCCTCGTTAAAAAATTTGTGTTGTAGCAATTTATTTATCATGGTGATAGGCATGCTGCTTCGCTGGTTCATCATGTTGTATTCGTCAGAGATCATTGAAGAGGAAGCGTACCTCAAATGGAAAGAAGATATCACCGATCAGTATCCTGGAA
The DNA here is from genome assembly GCA_013389805.1 of Trigoniulus corallinus. NCBI lineage: Eukaryota > Metazoa > Arthropoda > Diplopoda > Spirobolida > Trigoniulidae > Trigoniulus > Trigoniulus corallinus. The sequence continues at coordinate 14,110,497 of JAAFCE010001036.1, forward strand.
AAGGCAAAGCCTTGTTTCAGGTAAGGGAGCAACTATGTACATTTCTTACAAGTTGTCATAGGGCTGTTAGTTGGCGAGAGTGACTGGCAGGGAGCAAGGTCAAGGTTTGTTTTAATTTTCACTGTAATTCTGTTGAACAGGTAAATCAGTGGTTGACTTGGTTAGAAGAAGCTGAAGAGGAAGATGAAGGTTCCGATGAGGGAGACAATTAAGAAGTCTCAAGACTGGGATTAAAACAAACGGAAATCAAGACTGGATTGGAAATTTAGGTGCTCTCTTCCCCTCCCCCTTCCCCCGTCTCTCTCTTTGACAAGTCGACCATTTCTTCCCAATTAAGAGTTTTGCAAATTTTTTGATCAACGTGAAGAGGACAGATGTATACGCAAGACCTTGTTGTATTTTTGTTTAATAACAACAACGATGACGACGTAGAAGCAAGAGTTAAAGACCCTTTCTGTTTTTTTTTTCTGTTTCTCTTTTTTTTTTTCCTCCGTTCATATTTTTCTGACTCCATGAGCAGGAGACTTTTTTTTGTTTCCCTAAATGTGTGGTGTGAAGGTGATGATAATTTCTGGTCACAGCATGTGATGCTGCTGCTACAAGAGTCTCCTTTCTACAAGTACTCTTTTTGTTTCGTTTTCCCTACCGCAGTAACTGCTAATTCCATTTTTAGCTCCTCTCATTCCAACCGCTATAAATATTGCAGTTAACGTGATGTGTGCCACTAAGAAATGGTCCTTAGAAATGTTTTTTTTTCCCCTGTTGTTGTCGATGACGACGATAACGACGAATGGACGTATCCACCTCCACACCATCATCATCTGATATTAACAAAGAAGACCTTTCTTGGAAACGACGATGACAACAACAACGCTATCTACAAATAATGTCATCACCATTTAAGTGGTGCCTGAACCAGAATTCAGTGACTGACTGGAATCTGCTGTCGTCCAAGCTCTTCTTCCCTTCTTGTGGACATTTGTTATTTTAACCATTTAGAACTTTTTAAGTTATCAGTTTTGTTGTTTGCAACCCTCGTACCCCCCTTGCTCCGCTCCTTGCTCTTTATTTTATTCTTGTTTTTGTTGCTAGGTTTTTCTTTTTTTTTTCTTACTTATTCCCACTCCCACCGTACCTATTTGTCGTTCAGTTTTTTTTTATCGTTTTTCTTTGATAAAACGGTATTTCTGCTGCTACTGTTGTGTTGGTGGGCGTATTGGATCACTTAGTGAGACTTGAACTACAGTAACTGCACTCGTGGTTTTTGTTTGATCAAGATTGTAACGAGGCTGACAAGACAACATTTCTCTAGTAGTAGCAGTAGTACGTTTTTTCCTTTTAATTTAAGGTAAATTTCTTTGTTTTTTCCCCTCTTAATTTATGGTTAATCTTGTTTTCTGCTTAAATTTGATTTTCACCTGAAGTTGTAGTGTGCCCCCACCCCACGAAGTCTGTACACAAACATACGTATAATGTGTCCCTTTACCATCTCTGCTCTTTGAATTTACGTCTTGTAAGTTCAGCGGCCTGCCATTACCACTATCCTAAATGGCCCTTATAATTTTGTGGCTTTTTTTTTTCCAAACAATTTTCTTGGGACACCTGCACATGGATCTTCTGCCCTTGTCTCGTCTCTTCGCATCCTCCCTCTCGAGTTTGGCAAAAGGTGTAAGTTTGAAACTGGAATCTGGAAAGTTTTGAAATTGCACGTGTTGTAGCAGTGTTGCGTAACATTTGTTATAGGAAACTTTTCATATTCCCCTGTGCTGCTGCTGATGTTTGAAATGTTTCAACCGGAAATTTCGCCCACTCTTTTATTTTGGCATTTGCCCTGGCTTAGGAGGAAGACCTGTTAGGACCCAAAATTGATCGTGTAGTTTATCTTCATTATTACGGTTTTTGTTTCTTTTTTTTGTTGTTGTTGTTGTTGCCCGACATCAGGGACGTTCATCGTCCATTGAGAATTCCGCGTGGCACACCACATCTAACTGCTACCCCTTCTCTATTCTTTCACCACCCCGACAACGTCTTGCAAATTTACCCCCAAATCGAAACAGTTTGAATTAGGTTTAGTAGTAGTTAATTTTAAATTTCTATTGTCAAGTTTTTATCGGGTTTAAAACCTCTCCTTAGCATAAGCCGAAACAAAAAATTCAGTATGTTTTTCTTTGATAAAATTTAATGTCTACATGAAACCCAGTGCTTTTACAACATTCCCTCGCCTAACATGAACTGACCACCTGTTTGTTTTCTAAAAAAAGAAAAAAAGGAGGCAGGTGCTTCGCTCCTTAGAGCGTTAAACCGAAAAATTCCATTATCTGTTGGTTACTCGTCAAATGCGTTAAGGGGATCCCGAGTTGCCACAGTCCTCTGTTAACCGAATCTGTCTTGTAATTGGCATGCCACTTGAGATTTAACACTGCGTGTCCCCCTTCTGTCCTGTTGTCAACCAAATCCACCGCACAGTCCTTCGGAGATGTTGAGCAGAGGCTGTGGCACCTTGGTTCTCCCCTCTCTCCGCGCTCTTCATCGGACGCACCTGTCTTTCTGTCGTAAGATGCACCACGGTATCATACAGAGTGTGAACACTGCTCTACTACCACAATAGTGCCACACACACGCACGTTCTCGGCCCATGCTTTCAAACTCTGCCAATCATGAAATGACGTAATTTTAGTGGGCGATGCTAGGAATGACGTTTGTTTGTTTGCAGTGTGTGTAGTCTGGTCAGTGATTTGAGTGGCTGTGATTGTGTCCAGTGGTGTTTGATGTTTGGCTTCCTTTTCTGTCGAGTTTAATTCGACGTTTTCTCGAAGGAATCGATCCGTGTCTGTGTCTGGCAACAAATAAATGATAGTTATGGGTTTCATGGATGGTGACGTCATGTTTTTTCCCTTTCCCCGCCGACGATTGTTGGGCGCATCTCCGCTTGTCTACTGCTGAATGTAACTAACCTGGAAGGAAAGGGGGCAATTTCCTACACCAAGGAAGTTTGACGACATGCACGTGAATTTTATTCCGTATAGAAAGAGGTCTTTAAGGTATAGGCGATATTGCTTGCATCATGCGTAGCCACGACCTTACTCCCATCCAGTGGAAGGGGATACACGCGGCTTCTCTCTCCCTTATGCCCCAAAGAAGCCATCTGCTTCAGATAGGGTCAAGTATTTATATTCAATCGACTATAGTGGGCTCATCTAAAGGTGCAGTATCGTGTGACTCCAGAAGTCAGAGCACTTCTTGCCCCTGAGAATGCCGCTAGGCCGACGTCAAATGACCAAAAGTGACAGTACACACTGCCCACAAAAAGAGCCTTTCCTGGGTACCAATGGAGAAGTGGGAATTGAACCCGGTACACTTGTAATCCAAGTATTTTCTATCCGTTACTCTCACTGCATGAAATGGGCCCTTTGAATGAACTTTCTTGACCACTTTTCTGAAAAAAAAGTCTCCAGTGGCTTAAAATAAGTGGTAGTCTGTTGTTGGTGTCAAGTGGGATCCTCAATACTCAGGAAGTGCATCGTCGTAGGTCCCTGCATGTGTTTGCTTGTCCCACACCAAATAGTTTTAAATCTGCCTTCCCGTTCAGTAAACTTTAACGTGGTGTGATTGTCATGTCAGTCGCTAAGGTGCATGTGGCGCTTGGTTCTTGACATGTGTTTTTATGCCTTTTATAAATCCTCATCATTTTTCCTAACCCTTTCCCGTTTATGGCAGGGTTGGATAACCATTTGTCTCATTGCAACAAACGGGCGATCTATTGGACGACGTCTTTTTTCCGTAAAGTTAACTGCCAAAGTAATGGCAGCAACCCCTTGCGTATTATAACGTCGGCGTATGACTTTCACGAGATAAATTTCGCTCACCGACGCCAGGGGCTAAGCTCTTACATCTAGGAATTTTTCCGATGACACACCGCAAGGGCCACGACCTTACTTCTCATCTGACAGAAGGCGCACTTGTTTCGGCCAGGATGAAACCTGCAACCACGGTCTCGATTCAAGGTGCAGGTGGGGTAGAAGTAGACGGGGCAGTCTGGGAATAGGAAGGAACGGAGGGTCAGAAGATGCTGACCCGACCCCTGCCATGGAAATCGTCAGTTGTTAGTTTGTTACACCAACGGTTTGGGGAGTCGGCCAAGCAGCCATAACGGGCCATATCATCATCATCATCATACCCTTATCCCGCCTGTGGCAGGTCGGATCTACTGAACAATGTGCAGCCAAGTTGCGTTGGACACACCAGTTCTCGGGAGATCACTGAAGTTAAGCAGCGCAAGCCCACGTTAGTACCAACATGGGTGGTTGGTGAAGAACGTTGGGTGCTGCAAATTTCCCCTCTCCTACATCCTCTACACTTACCTCCTCGTCTCCCGTGAGCAGCCTCCTAAGGGTTCCGCCTGTTATGGCTGCTTGGCTTACTCCGCGACCCATTAGTGTAACATAACATGCTCTGACTGAGAGCACCAGAGAAAATATTGGCCGAGTTGTGTGTGGGGGAGGGGGGCGGCAATGCCGGCCTACCCCACTGTTCCAGCACCGCATTACACAACCAAAATAGAAATTTTTGGCAGGTAAATTAATGCTTTTGCACAATAACTACAATGCAACAGCACTCATGCCATCTCATCATCATCATACCCTTATCCCACCTGTGGCGGGGTCTCGGGTCTGCGGGTTCTAGCCTTCCACTCCCTTCTATTTCCCACCATGTCCCTGTCCACCCCGCACACTTCCATGTCCTTGCGGACCACATGCTCCCACGTCTGCTTTGGTCTCCCCCTACCTCGGGTGCTACCAACCACCTACATTCCTGAGATACACCTGACTAGCTCCTCTTCCCCTCTTCTCATGACGTGCCCATACCACCTCAGCCTGTTCTCCCTCATTTTTTCGGCAATGTCCATTACCCCCAAACTACCTCTAATATGCGTATTCCTGATTCTATCAGCTCTAGACACGCCACTCATATATCGCAGCATACGCATCTCGGCTACTTGCATTCTATTCACGTGCCATCTCATCTTCAGATAATTGAGGTCCCAACCACCCCCGCCCCATTCACTTCAAAAGGGTTTAAACCTGTTATAGTGGATGTAAACCCAGACTAAAGACTTTAAAGACATCGGGAAAGGAATTCGCGAAACGCGTGAATAACAAACGCGTTATTACAGAAAGAAAAGCCCCTATATTATGGGTAGCCCTCACCAGGTAACCTAGAATGTCCGCAGTAGATGAGGACTTTCAGTCCTGTTTCCGTTTCTTAACATTTGACCTTTCCCCTTAAGCCCAAAACATTTGCTAGAAATTGGGAGAAAAAAGTTTAATATTTTATCACATCACGTGGTTACTTGTATCTAGGGCCTACAACTCGGGCTGGATGTTTTACAGGGCTAATAATGAGGCCCGAAAATATTTGCAGAATTCAACTCCTTATCAAATTTCTTAGAAACTTGAAGGTTTGGGGCCTAAGTCTAAGGCCTATAAATTCGACATTGAGCTGGAGCTGCGTCTGTCTGCTGATGGATCATAAATGGCCCATTGCAATTGTTGTCCGGGAAGTTTCATTTTTTGCTATTCACTTTGAAGACAAGTGGCATGTGGGGGTAGTACCGTGAGGAAGTCAGCTTGTGGTGCATTTGAGCAGCTGTCCACCTGGAATGCCGCCAACAGGTAAGAACCCATGCATAATTTTACGATGATATACGGTGCTTGTGAAAAGATGGAGAACATGTCCCAGCTCAAACCATTTTCCAAACCCTTCTCAATGACGGCATATTTGGCGAAAGACCTCTGAAAGGTCTACCCTGTATTCACCATCCTGTAGCCGGCGTCCGTGAACTTACGGAGCCCCCAATATAAATTCTAACTTGCTTTGTCCAGGGGGCACAACCCTACACGTATCAGCCCCTCCCGTTCAATTATACGCGGCCTGTGAATCTCTGTGACCACTTACTTTTAGGCCGATGAAGGTTCTTTTTAAAGGCCCCCACACACCAAACTGACGTGTGTGTGCAAAAAAAGTTTGTGCCCACACCAAACATTTTAACTGACGGTGTGAAGAAATTTTATCACATCAGTGTGTCAGTTTGGACTGACGTCAGTTAAGAAGTGAGCGTGTGTGGGGTTGCTCACATCAATTCTTCACATTAGAGGTTCTACGCATGCCCAAACATAGATAAACGTCATCTTAAACTGCATCGTGGTAACGGTAGAATTACTGGTTGATGTGGACAGTCAAATGACGTCACATGACGTTTGAACGAAAAGGAACATAAGAACGTAACACACCAAACTGATCGTGTGTGGGCAATTCATTCCTTCACACCAAACTGAACACATCGATGTGAACACACCAAACTGATCGTGTGTGGCGGCCTTTAGAACATCACTCAACTATAGGGCGTATGATTCTACGTGCTCCTCCCTACATCTTTCTCGGAGAGCCTTGCATTCGCGATACGTGGGCTCAATCCTCAGTAGAAATTGTGGCGAAATCTCAAGCAAATCACTTTCTGTCAAACGGTGGTTCGTTTGGTGCTCACCCAAAGGAACCTTTTCTAGGCGAAAAATTATTTCTATCCGACATAACTCATTAACATTCGTAATTTTTCCCACCACCTATGATAGGCTCGAGGACTTACTTGACCAGTGGAAACGGAAGATTCATGGGTGAACTAGTGAAACGGGAGCTAAAATCAGCGAGTTTGACGGGAACGGGGGGAGCGGAGAGTTGCGTTGGACACGCCAGTTCTCGTCTGAACACTGAAGTTAAGCAACACAAGCCCAGTTAGTACTGACATGGGTGGTCGCTCGGGAAAGCTGGGTACTGCTAATACCCAATAATCGTCGCATTAGTGTAGTGTCCGTGCAGTCTACGCATTAGATCTATGCAATGGACGGGTCTCTAATGACCTTGTAGTTAACGGGACCTTAAACACCAACGAACGAACGATGGGGACGGAACGGTAGAAAGCTAGATGGTTGTGGGAACGGAGCGGGAATTGAGTTGGGTGATAATAGTAACGGTACAGGAATGAGGAAGGACGAAAATGAGTTTGAATCGAGATCAATTCTGATCACACAACGTACACCTTCATCATTATCCTACCCGGCAGGTTCGGGCCTGCGGCCCACTGAACATGCTCTGACTGGGGGCACCCCAGCCAGGCAAAACAAAACAAACGTACATCAACCCTCCCTACTACTGGTTGCCTTTGTAGCAGCTGTGTGTGCGTGCGACGCCGTGCGTAGGTGGGACACTTGGTGCTGATGCCTCGATTTTTAAGAGAGAATTTTTCAAACAATTGTTTTCTTTGTTCTGACAAAAATTAGGCAATAAATTTATGAAAACCGGCAGTGACGGTAGCAAAAACATTTAAAAGTGGCAGATACGGGAATACCATATGACATGAACGGGACGGAGCGGGAATCAAAAGCCATTCTAGTGCACATCACTAAGGTGAACCTATGGACGGGATTTTCTACGCAGCCGGCTACCGACCTAATGATGCTTCAACCCCTTGGTTGTTTAATGTCGGCCTATTTCCTTCTTGGGGGAATTTTCCTCAGCCACACCAGGGGAAAGGCGAGGTCCTACACCTAGTAATTTTGCCAATCTAAAGGTATATATTTCACTTCAGGTAGGAAGGGTTCTTCCAATCCGGCAACGGAAGGCACACTTTGGACTTCCTTCTCGCCAGGTAAAGAGATTATCTGCCTCAGTCGGGATCGTACGTTTAACCATGGACTCAAAAAGCACGCGGTCCTCCGAGCCTGCGAGGCAGCTCTTGCATCTTGCTGTAATTGCAGTAAACTGCTGCTTCCGGTTTAGGTACCCTGGTACTATGTCATTGTTAATATGTTGGTTATCACGAAGTGCACATCAAGCCCTAATTAAGAATTCAGTCTAATGGGAGTAGTAAGCCAGCTACTGTTATTAAAATTAATTAACAAACTAGAAAGATTCCCTGATCCCTCGATGGCCTCATCCCAGAGCCCTTACTTCCCCTTCTTTCTGCCTGCGCTAGTGCAAGAGGCCTCTCTTGAATACATATCTTGAATACATCATTGTTAATTACTAAGCATTTTTATTACACTTTGCATAATTATCGCTGACAGTAAATCGGCTTTTGTCTGACGGCTCAGAAATGATGCTTTAAGAGCCTTTGAGTTGTAAGGCCCATCTGTTTGCGTCTCAAGGCTCACCATTAATTATTACTTCTGACAACACCGCCGTGCTCACCACTTTCACTCTCTGCGGTCTCTGCAATAAAATCGCGGATCCATGGCAATTACAACAACATTCCCTTCATCCCCCAACTTTCCCATCCCGCCCTCCCCTAAGCCTCCTACCTTCTCTTTTAATTTCATTGGCAGAATTCGTTGCCCTCTGGTGGCGGTTTGGGTATCCAGCGAGAGACTTTCCGAAATCGAACTGTAACACCTTGGACTCAGAATATGCATAACCACCCTTTTATTGAACCTATACAGTGAACCAAGGCCTTCACGGGTTTGGTTACTGGACAGTGACTTATTAGCTCCCCGAAGAGCCATTCTACGGTACACAGAGATAGCGTGCTGGACTTGTACATTCGTGGTTTCAGGTTCGATCCTGGGCAAGGCGGGTGGGATCTTTCGAGCGAGCGAGAGAGAGAGAGAGACAAGGAGATGACCCATGTGGTATGTATCATGTCACCACTCTAGGTAAAGGAACCCTTTCTATATGGAGTTAAATCCACGTGAAGGTTGGCAAAATTCCGAGACGTCGGAGCTCATTGCGCCCCTAGCGTCCGTGAGTGAAAATGCCTCCACGAGGAAAACAGGCGGACATTAAGATAAGTAGGCCTAATGAGCTGCAGCATTAGATCGACAACCGGCTGCGTAAAACCGTCCAAAAGTGGCCCGTGTGGTTCCTGTTCCCATGGATGATTGTACTTTGTACGTTTCAATAATAATAACAAATGGATACTTGACACTGCCATATGTGGAATCGTCGGCTTCCCCTCCCATTGTCAGGATGAATTGGGCAAGGTACTTCGGGTCATGCATAGTTGACCTTTTATTTTAGTAATTTTTTTCAAACGTACCAAAAAGCTCGGCCCGACGGTGTCGAGTTTATTTAATATGACAATAACCGAAATGGTATTTAACCCTAGATTACTATAGGCTACATTAGTCTCACAGACTACGCTCTTTCTATTTTTCTAAATTTAGAGGTGAAAGAATTAAATTTTTTTTAACAAAACTTTCAGTACCTTCCTAAAATAGCCACTGAAATATTCCCCCCCCCCCTTGTTTCTGACCATTGCCCTCTTTGCAACCCTTGCATCACACCATGAGTAGTCATTCAGACTAAAGGTGCTGTTCCACTAAGCAGTAGCTGCTATAAAAGTTGCTGTTATAATAGTAACTATTATGTGGAACACCCCTACTCTTATAAGAGTTGAACTGCTATAACAGTTGAACTGCTATTCAAGTTGAAATTTTTCTACTTTCTTCCAAGTTGCAGTGGATTATGGGTAATTTAAAAATGGCGTCAACTGAAGGACACATTAAATGTGCCTTATCTTCACTGTTATGCAAGGCAGTATGTACACCACTGTAGGGTGACCATTCTAATTCTAATATTATACACTGCAAGCAGCCTTTTTGGCCAATATGGCAGTGGAGAGACTAACTCTCAATCCTACTTATGATAACAAAATACTCCTAAAACCCTAAGCTATAATTCAGGAGCCTCCCCTAATACAATACCAGCTAATGTTGAATTTCCTTGGATGAAGCCCTCCACCCTATCCTCACCAAGGCTATTCCATTGTCGAATGACTCTTGGCAAAAATGACCAGTAGTATGAGTCTGTCTGTGCCTTAACCTCTTTCAATTTATATGGATGATCCTTTCTGCCTTTATACTCAGCTGGAGTCACACTTCCAGCCAATGGTCCATTACATCCTAGCAGCAGCAGTCTTATAAAAAGGCTAATGCTGCATTCGTCCCGAATTTTCTGGGACAGTCCCAGATTCAAACTCTGCATCCTACATGTATATACATCCCAGAATTAACAATTCGTTTAAAGATTCATCAACATAAATTTAATTTCTATAGTATTTCCACGTATGGATGGCTAAAGTGGAGTCCTGTGCAACCGCCGGGTCCTAATAAAATTTGAAAGCAAAGTTTACAGAACTGTCATTAGACCAGATATGTAGTATGGCTCAGAGTGCTGGTCAGTCAAAAATGACTATGAAAGGAGAATGCCAGTGGCTGCGATGTGAATGCTGTGCTACATGAGTGGAGAGTCATGAGCCAACAGAATCTGAATTGATTACATTATTACATGTGATGAGGAGGGGAGGAGGATTTTATTCGTCCCATTATGGGACTGGGTTGATTTTTGGCACCAGGAGTAGGGGAAGACCAAAATGGAAGTGGGGCAGGTGGTACAATGGGACATTGAGATGTGGGGTAGAGTTGAGGATAAGAACCCGCAGACTCAACCCTGCCACAGGTAGGATAAAGGTGAGATGATGATGAATACTTCCACCTACAGACTGTATTATTTTTAGAGCATAATCACGTTTCAACAGAAACTGATTGACCCATTCCTTATGTTTGCCTTATATTTGAAGAGCAGCTACACGTTGTACTTTTGTGGGCGCCATTTTAACTTTTATAATAGTTCACAGTTGCATTTACCCACTTTTGTGCACTAATAGTAGCTTACCAGTTACTCTTAAGCACATAGCAGCTACTGCTTAGTGGAACCGCACCTTAATGTTTAGTAACTACGTGACTTTTTCCATTTAAGTTGTCATAAGCAATCTAAGGATTTAGCAAAGACAGACATTTTATTTGGTGTGATCACAGTTGATAATTTAACTATTCAAGTTTCTTAGCTGCAATATATATGCATTTGTCTTAGCTGCAGCATGCATTTTTATAGTTTTGCGATTGAGACCATAATGCAACCATGGATAAAACCACGTTTGAATATTGCAACTTTGCCCCACCCACTCAAACAAATCTCTGAAATTTTGGATGAAACAATTATTGTAAAGTCATTTGCACCTCCACCGGCAGGAAAAAGAAAATTTTTTTTTTTTGCATTTTTCTGCAATTCTAAACTACACAGAATGACTAAGTTTTACTGCCATGTATGTTCAAAAGCAATTTGTGGCGAGCACAGAGGAAGGATTTTTTTTTCAATGTGAAAAAAAATGAATAGTGTGAATTTTTTTCTTGCTATTATCATTTTAAATGTTTGCAGAATATTAAAACATTTTTTCTAAATTTTTATATTTATCCGAAACAAACTTTTGTAGTCTCACAGAATAATGCTTAGTAACTATGTCATTCGTAGAGTACTATAGTAATCTAGGGTTAATAAGTTTCGATTAAAATATGGCACATGAGGCCCCTTCCAAGTGCGCTGGGGGCGACTGTGTCCCGTTCGTCAGACCGCATATTTATACAACATGGTATCGATTCTGAGGGCCGCGGGCCACCAGTATGACACCCCTGAATAAAACAGCCTTGTAGGCCTATACACGGAAGAGAAATGTGTGAATGGGCGGGGAAAATATCCAGGTATAGAAGTGTTTCCGGTAAAATATCTTTCATAACTGACAAGACAACGAAAGGTAATAATTTTAAGAGAAGGATAAAGAGGAGGAGGGCTCAGTAACCTTAGTTACAACTGGTATAGGGTCGATAACCCTTCCATCCCCGCCAAAATGGGTCCTGTACTACATGAATAATTAGCATAATTTTCTCTTCGCTATTGGAAGGATACACATCTTCCCTAATCCCGTCTTCTTGTTTTGACGTCAAGTTGTCGCTTGACTGTAACAACTATTAAAACCTTTGTTGAGGAGCTGGTGTTATCTGAGGGCGAAAATGATCACAATGCAGAACTAAGCAGTTGAATGAGATGGAGGGGAAGGGTAGGGGTGAGGGCGGGAAGAACAGAAAGGATTAGGAAACTTTTCAATAGGCGTTGTCACTCACGTATCAATATACAGTATAAGAAAAAACAACTACTGTACTAACCCTTTCCTGCCTATAGGCCCTTCATAAACTCCCAAACATTTTACGGAACGATTGTGTTTGTGTAACATCATCCTCAGTTCTCGTCTGATCACTGAAAAACAACGCAACCCCGGAAAGTACTAGCACTGGTGACCGCTTGGAAACACTCGGTACTGCTAATACCCAAATCGTCGTCACAGCGTAGTGTCTGCGCAGATTCTGCACACTGGGCGGCTCTAATAACCTTGTATTTCAAAGGGCCCTAATGCACTTGTTTGTGCAAACCTCAGTACCCATTTTTGTCCCTCTGGACCAGTGATTCCCAAACGAATTATGCCATTTGTTTACAACCGCCTCCCTCTCGCAACACACCTTTGTCCGGCTACTGCTGCGCATTGCTTGCATTCAGTGGCAGATCCAGGATTTTCGTCGGGGGGGGGGGGACCCCGGGCGCCGGACTCCCCGGACCCCGGGCGCCGGACTCCCCGGACCCCGGGCGGCCGTACGAACTATCTTGGGAAACACTGCTCTGGATGGACACATGAGCAATCTGTTAGGCGGCATTTTTACACAGCCAGCTGCCGACCAAAGCTCCAATCCATATGCTTGCTTAGCGTTGGCCTAATGTACGCTTTTCTTTTTGGTTCGCTGGTGTTTTAGGGCCCTTCAACTACAAGGCCATTAGAGCTCCGTCCACTGCGTAGTTCTAATGCGGAGACTGCACAGACACTACACTAATGTGACGATTTTTGGGTATTGGTACCCAGTGTCCCCAAGTGGCCACCCATGTCAGTACTAGTTGGGGTTGCGTTGCTTAGCTTCAGTGATCAGACGAGAACTGGTGTGTCCAACGAAATAAGCCGCTCAGCCTGTACCGTTCGGGCACTCCACGGACGCCAAGGGGGCGAGCTGTTACACCTGGGAATTTTTCCTCATTTACCTGTTGCACAGTAAAAACGGTTCTTTAACGTGCAAATGACATCGTACACCACACGGGACCACAACTTTACTTCTCATCCGATGGAAGACGCACTAAGGACCTCTCTCTCGCCCGAAAGAAGCCAACCCTACGTCGATCCAGTATCGAACCTGGAGCCACTGGCGCAGTAATCGAGCAAGTTATCTCCTGCGTCACCGAGACAGGTCATGTACCGATATAGCATTTCCCAATACGTACAGTATACCGTATCGCCTATTTGAAGGTGTTTCAGGCGCCATTACTGGAATACCGATAATATTTTGAGGCTCTCTAAAAACGGTAATGGCACCGTTTAATTAAACACAAAACAGGGAAAGGGGAAGTAATCATTGAGGTAGTTGTGACTCAGGGAGGAACTAGGGCAACTTGCTACAGACGACAGGATGCAGAATGTGGTCACAAGAATCTATTTCGGGTCAGAAGGGGATGCCAGCGCCTGCTCTAGCACTTATGCCGCCCCGGACAAAAAGACAAATTGCCGCCCCTTGAAGCAGCGCTCTGTTCGCGTGCTCTGTTCTCACAATTACAGGCAAAATGGCGCCCGGACAAATACCCGAGTTGCTCCCCTTAGAGCGGGCCCTGAGGATGCATTTCGGATAATAGTAAAACCTCAGTTTTTCTTGGGATCGAAAATTAACGTATAGCCATGTCACGCAAAAAAGAACTCCTAAAGGTAAAACAATTGGTAGATGAACTGCAGGTTAGCTTACCCAAGTTTCGAATAAAGGGCCTTCAGGAGCTGACAGAGTGATTTGTTTGTTGGAGTTTAAGGTCCCGTCAACTACGAGGTCATTAGAGACCCGTCCACTGTATAGTTCTAATGCATATACTGCATAGACACTACACTAATGCGACGATTATTGGGTATTAGCAGTACCCAGCCATGTCAGTACTAACTGGGCTTGCGTTGCTTAACTTCAGTGATCAGACGAGAACTGGTGTGTCCAACGCAACTCGCCGCTCCCCCAACAGAGTGACGTTAAGCAGGAAAAGAAACCACAAAATTCAAGACCACACATCAATCTAGTCATCTACCGATGCTTGGGACGAAGTTTAGTAAATAAACCATCATCACTTCTAACCCTTATTCCGTTAACGGAAGAGCCAGGAACTAAATTGTGTCGGGAGAACTGGCACGTAATTTTTACTGCTGCTGCCTTACTTCCCAAGCCATTTTTTTCATTCAATATCGGCCTATTGGCGTACTTTTCCAACACTGGAGTCAAAAAGTTGAGGGCGAGCTCCTACATCTGGATATTTAGCCCAATTACACCTCAATTTCACTCCATGTAGTAAGGGTACCTTTATGTGTAGTGGTGACATCGTACACACCTCAACGGAGGGAGGGCATGGCTTTCCTTCCTATCAGACGGAGAGCGCACTGAGCTCTCACCAGACCACCTCAGTCCAGGATGGAACCTGGATTCTCTATCGCACTACCTTTGTTGCGCCGCGGAAGCGGGGTTACGACTCACTCAGACAGATTGAAACCATTTTAGGACAGTACCAATGAGAAATACAGGAGCGGCGGGGAAAAACAAAAGTCCAATATGGTGAGAGGTTCCAAGTTTTACTCAAAAAAAAAAAAAAACAACAAATAAATAGAAGTGGAGAAAGAGTAAATGGGGAAGAAAGGGGTCACATTACATGAGCGAAAGCTAATTAAAAATGAAAGAGGGGGAGGAGAAGAGAGCGGGAGAGACAGAAGAGGGTCCCAGTTCCAGCAGCTGCGGTATTAAATGGCAGATTTACATTTAGTTGGGATGCTAAGTGAGCAAACGCGCAACGCATCCCAGCCTAGAATATTAATTATGCGCTGGAATCTAATTTCCTGGACCTTAATGAAAGAATGATTGCGACCCATTATGCACAGCTACAAATCTAATAATACTATGCTAATTGCAATTGAATGAATTAAGAAGAAGAAAAGACGGCGGCGGTGGTGGTGGTGGTGATGGTGGCGACGGGCTCATTTTTGGGCAAATCGATTACTTGACGCTCACAACGACGGAAGTAACGTTTTCTCAACTTGGCAACATTGCCGTATCCGCTCATTAAAATGCAAGTGATTAAAATGATACCTCTCTCAATTGTGATTTAAAAAATTAAGAGCTATTCTTTTTTTTTAACTCAAATGAATTTCTATCAGATGGTGCATTTATTTACATTCATTTCCACCTCAGCATTTTGACGACGCAGCTGCCACTGCTCCGCCTATCGGCTTTTTACTTCCTCCATCCGGGACGGAAGTCACATTTGGAGTTTACCCCTCTCGTCCGAAAGAAATCATTCATCTACAAGGGCGGGAGCGGCGAATTGCGTTAGACACACCAGTTCTCGTCTGATCACTTAAGTTAAGCAGCGCAACCCCAGCTAGTACTGACATGGGTGGCCGCTTGGGAAAACTGGATACTGCTAATACCCAAAAATCGTCGCATTAGTGTAGCGTCTGTGCAGTCTCTGCATAAGGACTATGCTGTGGACGGGGCTCTAATGACCTCGTAGTTGAAGGGCCCTAAAACACAAACAAACAACAAACTCTATAAGGGCCTGAAATAAACCTATTCAAACCTCCTTCATTTCGGAATTACACGTCAAAAGGGTTATGGCTGTGTCTTCTATATCGGAAGAGATGGAAGGAAACCTTAAGGGCATCTTCCGTCCTGGATGGGAAGGAAGTGAAGTCTTGGTTCAGCGCAGTGTGTACGATGTCACCATCAAAAGAGCAGTTTTCTTAATGAGTAAAAATATATGGTAAAAGTGCCCCAAAAAAAGATAATAGGCCGACGTTATGATATTAGGTCGATAGAGGATTGTGTAAAAATATCGCCCATGTGTTCCAGACTTCTGCGGGACAAATGAGTATTCCACCCTGCCATAGGCGAGCAGAGGGGCAAGGAATGATAATGATGATGCAAAAGGTTATCATACTTGCAATCATACGTCCCAACCGACGAAATGCACTCTTGCCGTCACCCGGGGAG
>JAAFCE010001036.1:14126888-14164336 GCA_013389805.1 Trigoniulus corallinus
TAAGGGCATCTTCCGTCCTGGATGGGAAGGAAGTGAAGTCTTGGTTCAGCGCAGTGTGTACGATGTCACCATCAAAAGAGCAGTTTTCTTAATGAGTAAAAATATATGGTAAAAGTGCCCCAAAAAAAGATAATAGGCCGACGTTATGATATTAGGTCGATAGAGGATTGTGTAAAAATATCGCCCATGTGTTCCAGACTTCTGCGGGACAAATGAGTATTCCACCCTGCCATAGGCGAGCAGAGGAGCAAGGAATGATAATGATGATGCAAAAGGTTATCATACTTGCAATCATACGTCCCAACCGACGAAATGCACTCTTGCCGTCACCCGGGGAGAGGCGAGTTGCGTTGGACACACCAGTTCTCGTCTGATCACTGAAGTTAAGCAACGCAAGCCCAGTTAGTACTGACATGGGTGGTCGCTCGGGAAAGCTGGGTACTGCTAATACCCAATAATCGTCACATTAGTGTAGTGTCTGTGCAGTATATGCATTAGAACTATTCAGTGGACGGGTCTCTAATGACCTTGTAGTTGACGGGACCTTAAACTCCAACAAACAACAAACAGCCGTCACCCGAGAGTATTAACTAGTCTCAGTTTCTCCAGCATCTGCTCATAAAAACGTCAATGAATGCTATAAAACGTTCGCATGGGTGCACGAACAATCATGGTAAGTATCGAACGTGTGCACCATTTGCTCAAGATGAAATGCGTCCCATCACATCACATTACATCAACGACTAAAACTTTTCATTGCCATCTATATCATCATCCTCCCTAACTCTTCCCGCCTATGGCAGGCTCGGGTTCCCATTTAAACTAACAGAATTGGGAAGAACAGGCAATCTATTGGATGTTATTTTTACGCAGCCGGCTGCCGACATAATAGAGAGTTAGTGGTGAACGTCGACGATGACGATACGACAGATACGAGGTCAAATGAGGCAAATGCGCAAGCTCAATTGCTGGTCTGCTTTTCGTTGTTGTTTGTTGGTTTTAAGGTCCCGTCAACTACAAGGTCATTAGAGACCCGTCCACCGCATAGCTCCAATGCATAGACTGCACAGACACTACACTAATGCGACGATTATTGGGTATTAGCAGTACCCAGCTTTCCCGAGCGACCAGCCATGTCAGTACTAACTGGGCTTGCGTTGCTTAACTTCAGTGATCAGACGAGAACTGGTGTGCCCAACGCAACTCGCCGCTCCCCTGCTTTTCGTGAGCATGCACAGTTGCCTCATTTGGCCTCGTATCGTTCGTATGGTCATCGTCGACGTTCACCACTAACTCTCTAATGTTGTTACCGTTACCATTTTAACTTCGGCCCTCTTCATGTGGAGGATTTCATTTACCGGCGCCAAGTCAAGGGCGAGGTCCTACAACTGGGAATTTTGCCAATCTACAAGTCTATTCAACTTCATGTAGAAAGGGTCCATTTATTTGACGTGGTTGTTTGTTGGAGTTTTAGGGCCCTTCAACTACAAGGTCATTAGAGCCCCGTTCACTGTGTAGTTCTGATGCAGGGACTGCACGGACACTACACTAATGCGACGATTTTAGGATACTAGCGGTACCCAGTTTTCCCAAGCGGCCACCCATGTCAGTACTAACTGGGGTTGCGTTTCTTAACAAAAACTGGCAATTTGCCGCTCCCACTTAACGTGGTGCACATCACGGGCGAACAGGGCTTTACTTTCAATCTGCCAGAGGTATTCTCTATTCTGTCACCCCCCTCCCCAATGAAAGAAATCGTCCACCTGGGCCCGATGTCTCAGCGCCACCGCCACCGAGGTAGAATTTTCACTTTACATTCACATTATCGCAAGAAACGAACTGCCCCATAACCAACCTGTCAGGGACCTAGCTCAAAAAAAAAACTCTTTTAGAATGCTTGCACCATCCTTTATCAGAGTTCAGAAATAATATTAGAAACCCTTTTTTCACTTCTTGCTGAAAAATCAAATTTTTTGTTACCCCAGTCGATAGTGTGAAGAAGTAGAAATAAATGGACCCAAAACTGTATAGAAAATAATACATATTCATTGGTTTTTATGCCCATTTGAACACATTTATGGCACGCCATCATTGAATGGAAAGGGGAGGAGAGGAGGGGGGGGGGTAAAAAATAGAGAAAGAGCAATGGGCCTCTTTTTCATATTTGGACCCAGAGAGTGACATTTCACAAAAATGGATGGCTCAATGAATAGGCAACGAGATGATGATGATGGAGGGGGGGCAAGGGAAGAAAGGGTGCGACAAGGGAAGATAGAGGAGGGTGGCAGCAATGGCAGAGCGGGGATTAAAAAAAGAGACAGGCAAGACAACACAATTCCAGCCCATTTCGATATCAGGTTACAGAGGCACAGCCCCTTCCCAACTCTCCTGACGTAACCCGTCACACATTTTTTGTCTATTACACGTGCCAAACATAGTAGAAAGAAAAACTGTGACGTTTCTATCAAAAAATGAGGTGGAGGAAAGCAGATACCAAAGCGGGTGGTGGTTGGTACCCCTTACCCTATTCCTCATATCCCCCTCCTCTCCCCCCTACATACATTTCCTAAATATGACAGACAGGCTACTGAAAACCAAACATTGATAGCATATTGGATGTGGAGGGGGTGGGAAGCAGGTACTCCTCACTTGCCTTAACAAGGGGTTTGCCCTGCCCGATCCCCTCTGCATATTACCCTCCTCCTCTCACACAGGCCCGCGCTCCCATTTCTATTCGATTCCCAACACTGCACTAAGGCCTTAAAACTATTGCTGTTTACTCTTAAGTGCTGCATAGAATAAAAGCGTTTGA
Organism: Trigoniulus corallinus; assembly: GCA_013389805.1. NCBI lineage: Eukaryota > Metazoa > Arthropoda > Diplopoda > Spirobolida > Trigoniulidae > Trigoniulus > Trigoniulus corallinus. The sequence continues at coordinate 14,129,701 of JAAFCE010001036.1, forward strand.
CGCGCTTTCCGTGTGCAGTCATGGATACATTACTCCATAGGTTTAGATTTTTGGAGATAGCAATCTCTCAGCTTCTATTCACAGAAAAGAAGAGCAGAAGAGGGGGGGGGGGGGGTAAGGTCCTGATAATGCCAATTCCTTCGTCCCCCTGCATACTTGCAACGTTGCTAGTCATCGTCCGACTCCGCAGTCGGCATCGTTAACTCATTTGTGATAACGTGTGTTTGAATCACGAGTTCACACTGCAGAGGTTCGATTCCGTTGAATTTAAGGAGCTATTTAACATCGGCCTATCAGGAAATATTTACCAGAAGAAGAGGGGAGCGGGACTCCCAAACCTAGAGTACTTATGGGTGGTTGCTATCCAATACGAAGAGGAAATTTCCTTGTCACCCCGCATCAGCCAGGATAGGATCGAACGTGCATATCACCACTCCCGAAAGGAAGTCATCCGCTTCGGCCAGGATCGATCCTACAACCAAGGACTCGCTCAAGCTAAGTATAGGCTAAAAGTCTGAACTGGAAAAGTTGGCAATTTTCGTGAGCATCAAAGATTCCTAATTTTTGGACTAGACGCCCTGATGGAATGGCCTATTGTCTCAAAGAGCCTAGGGATGTTTGTCAGGTACATCAAGGACTACTACCATCGAAGCCAACTCCAGACTGTCCGCTAGGGCCCATAAAACTTATCAAACATCGAGCAAGATTGTGCTCCTCAGTGTTGCCCATCTAATTCTCTGAGTCTTGGGAGGGAACTTTCAAGTGAAATTTGACCCACCATAGTATTAACTCCTATGTCGGATGGAAGATGTTGTCGACAAATTTCCAATGGAATCGGATCTAGACTCAATACTCATTTGGCAATCACGCTTTCGTGTTGCTTGAAACAATGGGGCGCCGGCCCCTGAATCTGCCCTTGCCACTCTTGTCACCTTCCACACCATTAGCACCAGTCATAGAGTTACCGGTGTTACTGGTGTTACCTGCTTAAAAAGTCTAAAAGACCCATGAAACCTATCATTGATACAGGCTCTGTCCAGTTTCGGAAATTTCATAAAAAACGGCCCTTAGTAGAATAGAAAATTAAGTGACGGTAAGCGAATTACGTGATAAGGACCAAAGAACGAAAGAGGCTTGATAAAAATATCAACTAAGAATGAGCCGTTATCACCAGCATTTTCAAATAAAGAAAAGGCCCTTGCGTTAATTTGGGACCCTAAAACACGGACATTTTATTTTGGTGTATTGGGCTTTCACCTGACACTCAGGAGATAAGACACCAATTCTCTTATTGGACCACCCTAGGACCCTCTGAAGACCCAATGGCGGGGGTGTCCTACGTAAAGTGTTTTATAAAAAACTACAAACATGTCCTAATTTTCTCAGCTTTTAAATTTGTCTAAGTGCCCATTGGATTATTGAATTTCAATCCTCCCTAACCCTTCTGAGATTTCTTTTAGGACCTAAATGTCAACTTCGAATGGAGCACTAAACAGTCCCAAAATTCTCTACATCTAAAAGGCAAAATCTCTAAAACTTTGTCCTTTCTATAACTATCCAAAGTGAAAAAAATCAATGTCCTAACCATCTCACCAAGCACAAATAGTACTATGGCCATTGAGAAACTTTTAGGTCCTTTTTGCTTCTTCATTACGCGTGAGAGACCTGTCCTTAATAGTTCAATATAACATAACAACCACTTAAGTTATTAATGACGGAGCTTAGTGCCCTAGTCATCTCAGTAAACACAAATGGCTTCTTAGTGTCATCGCTTTTTGTCAAGGTCCTAATTGATTTTAGCGCCTCTTTTTCAAAAGTGGAAAGCGAGAGTTAGGACGACAGAGGGAGGAGGAAGAGGAGGTGGGAGGTGCCCCAAGTTGGATGAAAAGGGACCTCGTTTTCAATGACGTCGTCATCCATTGACAACATAAATGGAGAAAGTGAAATTCTTCTTATCAGTCTCGTAAATTACCACCATCACAAGCCCGCAAATGGCGCACAATGCAAAGGGCCCATTGCAAGAAGAAAAAAATACTTCTAGAGAAATAAGATAAGCAACGGCTGACATTAATTAAATACAGTTTTCGGCGCAAATATGAAATATGAAGTATAATTTCCTTTTCCCCCCTCATCCCCTTCTTTCGAGCCACGAAGCTGAGGGACCTTTTCAATCATCGTTCCACAAATATCCGATAAAAATGATAAAACTCCAAGGTCCCTCATCCGATTCCACACCATCTCAGATATCTGTAAGGGCCTATATATCATTTATGACTATGAATATGCATTCAAAACTCAGTCTACTTGTACCCTACGTCCTCCTCTCATCTCAGCCCTCTTAATGTTCCTATAGACATTGGCCCTCTTTCACCCATCCTTGCAAATAATGATGATGAGGCCCTAAAAACGCAGCAGCGCCACCTACATACATTTTCCCCTTCCCCTTTTTTAACCAATAACATGGTTTGTGGTTGAAACGATTTTTTAAGCTGCCACAAAATTTCCTTCCTTCAATTGATGTTTAGGATTTCACGGCGCAGATAAGGACCCTTCAAGATAACGGATGATGCATTGGACTATATTAGTGAAAATCAACGCCATGGCTGGCCCACCACGCCTCTTCCGGTCCCCTTCCTTTACTCTCCCACCACCACCTTCCCCCAAAAGAAACACCCCATAACATATAACACACTCTTTCCTACAGTTAACTTTCTTTCTTGCGTTGGTCCAGAATTATAGGACCTACGAAGTGAGGCGACGAAAGAAAAGGCCCATTCCACAGGTTGTTCCGTCACCCTTTCCATCAGTGACGCGACATACTGTACGATTTACTCAACAACAAGGCGAGTCAATGGATGATTTTCTCGGGCCTACAGCAGACAGACCTGGTGATGAAAGTACGGTGGGCATAGAAAAAAGCCCTAATCCAACATGGGGTCCTTCCTAGATTAAATAACCTTCTCTTACTAGCATACTGTTTAGTCATCGATATACATGTAGGTAAGGGCCAAATTCTGTAAGCCTGAAGAGGATTTGCTAAGTTTCAGGACTGCTAGATAAGAGTTCGTTTTTGTTTCGTTTGTTGGTGTTTTAGGGCCCTTCAACTACAAGGTCATTAGTTCTTATGCAGAGACTGCACATACACGACATTAATGCGACGATCATTGGGTATTAGTAGTACCCAGTTTTCCCAAGCGGCCACCCATGTCAGTACTAGCTGGGGTTGCGTTGCTAAATTTCAGTGATCAGACGAGAACTGATGTGTTCAACGGAACATCCTGGGCCCTATAGTCCCTGTAGAGAGAAAGTAGGATTAAATACAATTTCTGATCAACTAACCACCATTCCTGTCCCGTAGAAGATGGTGGAGGTATCTTATGTTAAAACAGCCATGGTTTTTCGGTCGGGATTGAACGCGAACTCCCAAATTGAAAAAGTTACCTACAAAATGCATACAGTGAGTCTTCGCCAAGTTCGAACTCGTAGTCATGTACTCCACAGATAAGGACACTACTATTTGGGGCCGCCAAGCCAACTATGTCCGCGAAAGAGATGACGAGCATATCTTCGACTTTGCACTTGCGGTTTTCTTAATCTCGTTTGACTAGTGAACTACTGTAAATGAAGAACAATAGTCGTTAAAACAGCAGTGGTTTTTCGCACCATTTGCCACCTGTCGCCATTTTGTGAAATTCTCTCTTACCAATCGACGTAGTGGTCCTTCTAAGTTGTCTACTAAAGCTCAAAATACGACTAGATATCTACTAAATCGAGCTCCTAATTTGTTTTATTTCAAACCTATTTAAGTTAACAACATCGAAAGCCATTAAACCTTTAAGAAGAAGAAGAAGACGAAACGAGATAATAATAATAACAGATAAGCAACGACGACGCTACGTCGGTACGTACATCGAGACAATTTACTTATCGGATTTTCAAACACATTAAAATGATGAGAATTTCCAGAATAGATTTATTAAATTTTTTTTAATTTATACTAACACTTACTTTCTCGATATGGAAAATATATCTATAGCACATTAACGTTTAATTGCAGGTCTCAACCGAAATAACTACAATGAATTGGCATCCATATTCATAAAATGTCGCTGGAGGAAATAGAACGAAAATCCGCCATGATAACAATCATTAGAAGGTGATGACGACAATGAGTGACGTCACGAATTAGCCTCTAAGTCATCCTCACTTTTTTTTTTAATTTTTCCAATCTCAAAAAGGGATCCAAGTTACTCATTCAATTACACGAGTAATGAGAAGCTGCAGGAAGCGGATGGGGTAAAAAGTTTAGAAAAAGTCCTTTAGAAGACGGCAGTCAGAGGTGAGTGCTACAGGAACTATAAAGTGTCCCGCCACGAGTTTCCAAGTTAAGCAAACTTCTTAAACTACTCTTAAACCGAGAAAACGCCACTGTAGCCCAACATCAATGCCTTTGATAAGTAGCCAAGTTGCGTTGGACACACCAGTTCTTGTGAGATCACTGAAGTTAAGCAACGCAAGCCCACGTTAGTACCTACATGGATGGTTGGTAAAGAACGCCGGGTGCTGCAAATTTCCCCTTTCCTATGTCCTCTTCACCTACCTCCTTATCTCCCGCGAGCAGCCTCCTAAGGGCTCGTCCTTTTATGGCTGCTTGGCTTACTCACCAACCCGAGAACTTAATCCAGTAAACCAATTCTATATCAAGAGGACCTACGTTGACCTCAGGAAGGAGGTGAGCTCACACAATTAAGTTCCCAAAGTCGCCTCTTTGATTTTGGCCTCCTCCTGTATACAAGCCTAGTGAGCCGGCCGGTTGAGATAATGGATTGGACCTGTGAAAACCCACTACATGTGATCTAGGTGCATTTAGGGCAGCAACAAAAGTATTTGCGAGTATAGCATGTATGTTATGCATGATTGCCTAACCTTAAAATATTAGGGGCAGCAAGTTACACGTAAGCGCTGGTCAAGCTTGGTCAAGTTCAGAAGTGACCGAGACACATGTCCTGCTTATTGCTTTATTTGGCATGAGCTACTCATCTATTAAGGCTGCTTTCTAACACTAGAAAACTTTGGGCTTCTCGTAAACCTGACTATTTTGATGATCTCCCTCCCTTTATGTGCAGAGATCACATCAGTAACATCACGGTTTTAATTTCTATTCAGGAGTGGCGAGTTGTGTTGGACACACCAGTTCTCGTCTGATCACTGCAGTTAAGCAACGCAACCTCAGCTAGTACTGACATGGCTGGTCGCTTGGGAAAACTGGGTACCGCTAGTATCCAAAAATCGTCACATTAGTGTGGTGTCTGTGCAGTCTCTGCATTAGAACTACACTGTGGACGGAGATCTAATGACCTAGTTGCTGAAGGGCCCTAAAACACCAACAAACAAATTAATTTCTATTCAGGGCGGGATGCGTAGCGTGAACTCAGGAGTCAACAATTCTACCCAAATGAGTGGACAATGATCTTATAAGAAGTAATATTGTAGTCTAGTGTGACTTATGGATGCCACCTGCGCCGTAATGAATCCTCTCCATGCGGAAATATGTAGACCAGAAGAATTTCCAGGGATAAAAGGTGGTCCTCCTTTTACAGACACCTGTGCACCACTGCAAGTTGCTCACTAGTTGGATAATTCAAATATTTAAGATAACAACTATTCAGAACCAGGTTCGAACCAATGACCCCTAAAAACCCCAAAACGGATACCATCCTTCTCACGTTTTTTTCCAAACTGTTGGATATCTTGTCGACGAGTTGTTGTTGGCAGTCAGCTCTTATAAATGGCTCCATTATGTGTTATCACAAACCTGTTCTCGAAACCATTAACTTTTAACAAACGGCAATGGATTTCCGGTGTGGAACGACAAAACCGCCCTAAACGTTACTATTCTAGGTTTGGTACAAAGGGCCGGAAATGACGATAAGCCCAATCTCTCCTCCTCAACTCTCCTCAGCGTCGTCATCATCATCATTATTATGACCATTATCGACAAATATTACCCTTGCAAATGGAACCGCAGCAATTCTTTGTTGCAAATGGGCATCCAACAGGAAGTGACCATCATATATGAAGTCCAGTCTCTGCTTCCATTTCTTACGCGACAATAATCTTCACATTGCCAAAATATTGTTAGGAAACCATCAACGCTTATTCTAGAGCCAAATGGAATGGGCATTTATGGTTGCATAATGGCCCTTTCTCTTATCTCATTTTTTTGCTCTTTCAGATGGAGGCAGGTGTCCAAGGCGGCCTTCATGTTTGCTTAATGGCCTATTAAATATCGAGCTTTCATTTGCCCAGAAGACAATTGGACACAATCTCTGACGGGTTAGGAGTTTTGCCAAACGACACAATCACTCTACAGGCGACATCCTCCACACAGGCCGCACTTCCCATCTGATTATAAGACACGTTTGAAAGTTTCCTAAACTGGGTTTTTTTTTTGTTTCGTTGGTGTTTTAGGGGCCTTCAGCTACAACGATCATTAGAGCCCCGTCCAATGCGTAGTTCTAATACAGTCTGCACGGTACCGTCTGCACAGACACTACGTTGTTACAACGATTTTCGGTATTAGCAGTAAGTACCCAGTGTTCCAAAGCGATCATCCTTGCTAATACTAGCTGGGTTGTTGTTTGTTGGAGTTTAAGGTCCCGTCAACTACGAGGTCATTAAAGACCCGTCCACTGCATAGTTCCAATGCATATACTGCACAGACACTACACTAATGCGACGATTATTGGGTATTAGCAGTACCCAGCTTTCCCGAGCGACCACCCATGTCAGTACTAACTGGGCTTGCGTTGCTTAACTACAGTGATCAGACGAGAACTGGTGTGTCCAACGCAACTCGCCGCTCCTACTAGCTGGGGTTGCGTTGCTGAATTTCAGTGATCAAACGAGAACAGCCGCTCCATAAGTTTGGACTCGAACCTGCAGTCACATGCTCGCCAGGAACACACTAGTGTCAATATCCGACCTCTCAAGAATTCTGGAGATGATAATTACGTTAGGCAAAGTGCTGCCTATAGAATGGGTCACCACGTGTCCTCACATCTTTCTAGTAGGGATATGGGGAGATTTGAACCCAGGCCAGCAGCAGCTTTATCAATTGCTAGTAGTCTTCAGGAAAAACTCAATTTTACTCCAAAAAGTTACTCATAGATGGCGCTAGCGACAGGTTGTGCTGTTGCTGATTCTACATATAAGAAGTTTCTGAAAATCGATGGCCTATTGAAGAAAGACCATCAATTAAAGAATGTCCTGTTTTAGGAAACCGGAAGTTGAGCGATTACAGAAATGAATTTCAAACATTTCCATTAATGGACAGTTGTCTGTAAACAGACAAAGGGTCTGAAATATTTTCTCTCTCTTTTCTGCTGCTGATGTAAAGAGGGAGAGAGAGGGAGTGAAAGGAAGGATTGCGAGAGCAAACACAGCTTCGTTGCAAGCGAGTTCCAGAAATAAGTGACACGGGCAACTTCTGGTAGACACAAATGAGCCTAAATCTTCGACTACTTGAGGATTTTGACCATTACGTCTGTTTAAGTCCAACAAGGTTTTCCAAAAAGTCGCCCATTCTTCAAAAGTGGATGGCACTAATGAGGTCTTTGTGGCAACGACAACGACGACTGACGGCGGACACGAAAAAATCGCCAGTAATAACGAAGGAGAGAGAAAGAGAGGGATCCTATGTGTGCCTATTTTCGCCCCACATTTTGAGGCCAAATGAGCCTTAACCTTTGTTTGCATCTAATATACCGGCATTCGTTTTACAAACTTAATCCACAGAAAGAAGACACATTTTTCCCTACAAAGCCTTAAGCAAGGAGATGCATAGAGATGAGTGTCAATTTGATGGATCATCACAAGGTCTCTTCTTTTCCTCCTGATTCAAGCCTCGGGCCGATCATGTTCAACACATAAGGCCTCTTCTATAGAACAGAAGGAAATGGTGGTCAAACTCCTTCACATTCTCTCTGGCTTCGAAGGAGAAGAAAGTGCCCCGTTGTCACTCTGATAGCCTCATTTCTTCATGCGAGCCCTTTGTTTGAGGGTTATCGATAGGACAAATGCTAAGGACCTTCTGACTCGTGGTTGCAAGCTCATCCTGGCCGCTGTGGACGACTTCTTTCCAATGAGATTACGCCCAGGTGCACTTTGTCCCATGGGAAACAAAGCTGTAGTTACAAACCACGTTGTGGCAAAGTTTCTGGGGACTAGAAGTCCCTGGAGAATAGTCGACGATAAAGAGTTATAATAACCCTCCCCTCCAAGTACTCCAGCCTTCGCCAGGATCGAACATGCAAACCACGATATCAAGAAGTAAGATTGCTTTCAACCGACCGCAGTCATTGGATAACCTGAGTACTACAATCACCAGATGAAGTGTACTACCAAAAGAACTCACAAGCACCTTGAATTTGCGTACTCCGTTAGGACCAGTTGCGAAGATAGTAAAAGGGTTAAAGAAAAGCAAACAAGAAGATTCTAGTCTTAACATTGCTCATTAAACTAAAAAGGACATCAATCCTTTATCATTATGAAAAGAAAGACCAAAAGATTGCCGCTGCCACCACCACCGCCGACAACAACATCCATCCATCGCTTGTCCCAAGGCTTAGCACCAGAGGGAGTTTGGGATTATGCCAGATTCCAGAAATGCCGTTGGAATTTGCCATGTGTGAGTTACAGTACGCTAACGAGAGTCCTTGTTAGTGAGGCAGCTTACCATATGACCAGCTAAGGAGGATCCAAATGAGACAAGAAGTACAAAAGGCTAAAAGCACAGGTCAGAAAGCCAGTTAAAGGAGGGAAAGATCAAAGAGAGAGAACAGAAAGAGGGAGAGGGGCAAAATGAGTGAGGGGACGCTGTTGGAGGCGAAGAAAGACAGATAGATGCACCTGGGAGAGGAGGAAGAGGGCACAAGTCAAGAAAAATATGACAGATTAAAAGGCAGAGAGCGCTTCAGTGAAATGTTTGGAATGGGCTCCTATTGTCACAGAGGGTCATATTGCTGGTAACAAACACCCACAACATCTTTTGGAACCATTCCACTGATTTCATGAAATCGCATTAGAAATAAATACCGAGACCCACCACCGAGACCCACCCTCCCAAACGCAGAAAAACGAAACTTTTTTTTATTTCACCGTGTAATCCCTTAACAAAACAGCTCTCCTTAATCATAATCCGCTTTTTAAACCAGCACTTTAAGACCTCATTATGCTGGTCATCAACAAACAGCTACAAAATGCATATATCACTACGAGGTGTGGGTTCGATTCCAGAAAGAGAATTCCATTATGATTAGTTTTAAGCAGTAGCACAATCCGCCGAATCCTACAGAAACATTACATCGCTAGTTAAGTAGGTAGCCAGCTCTAGTGACTCCTTCTTACCCTCCTTACTGTAATTTGGGGAAAGGAAGGAATCTGAAAGAGGATCCTTTACATGCAGGACCGCACAAGACCACGACTTTTCCTCCAATGCGAAGAGAGGCGCATTTGGAGAGGGGGAGCGTTTCTCTCACAACCAAAAAAGCCACACGGCTCGGCCACCCCCCAGGGTAGAGCTTGCGATCATAGAATCGACAGCCTAAGCTATTTTATGAATAGTCCTAATTATATATTGTGTGAAAATTCTGATATTACAATAAACCTAAATATAGTTACAGAATTTCTGCCAACATACGACTTTTTCCTCCACCCATGCACTTGTATTTGCTGATGATGTCAATATTTGCGCTCATTTTTTGTTGTATTGGTGTTTTAGAGCCCTTCAACTACAAGGTCATTAGAGCCCCGTCCACCGCATAGTTCTAATGCAGGGACTGCTAGACACTACACTAATGGGACGATTTTTTTGGGTATTAGCGGTACCCAGTTTTCCCAAGCAGCTACCCATGTCAGTACTAGCTGGGGTTCCGTTATTGAACTTCAGTCATTAGACGAGAACTGGTGTATCCTTCGCAATAAGCCGCTCCCTAATATCTGCACGCAAATTTTGCCGAAATAGTAATGGCTTTATATAGTAATGGCTAATATGAGAATTTCTGCGGTCTACACACATACTACGTTTCACATACAGCATTTTGAAAAACCATGGTAGGGCTTACTACCTTGTAGAAGAAACATTTGAAATCATGGCTGGAATTCTGTATCTGATGTTTATATTAATGATTCAAGCTTAATCTATTTCATAAGGCAGAAGTTCACAGGGTTTTAACATGTTGCAAAATGGAAGTTTTTGCATTACCAGTATTATAACTCCAGGATAGAAACTCTAGTAGAAATTCTCGTAATGTTTAACTATTCTGAATAGTAAATATATCACAATTTCTAATATTTTTACCAGAAAAATTTCGGCATACATTGTTTTTCAGAATTTCCATCAAAGATATTTCTCAACATTTTCAAAATAATTTAGTTACAATGTAGCTTAAAACATCGGGGATAAGCTGCGGATTTTCTGACGAAAAACAGTGAATTTTCAAAAAAAAAAAAAACAAACTTTAAAGGTGCGTCTTATACGAAGGAGTGCGTCTTATCTAAAGAAAACAGTTGCATTTTCTAAAAATTTTATTAATAATCAAATTGGTTTCTGCAAATTCCACCACCTTCAGCTTCTTTCCCCACTATATGATTGTCGAGTTTTAGACATTTCTTTGGTTACCCCCAATTAAAATTAAATTATCACAAAATGAGTTTAAAATAAACATTAGTAGGGCTTACTAAAATGAAAAACACGTGTTTATAACGTAATTCACGTTAAAAACGGGCCGGGAACATACCAGTATTCAAGCTGTACACCAATTATGGTAATGCGTGTTATACGATGGGATGCACCTTATCTGAAGAAAAAGGAAAATTTTCCTAAAAATGGGAATGCGGCTTATCTCCTGTACTTTAGGGTAATTTCACAGCGCAATTACAGAAACTGTAAAGTAGATTTATCAGAATAGATCACTAGAATGCCAACGCCATCTAGCGGTTTTAAAATAACTAATCATTGATTTAAACAAAGTTGCGAGTTTCGCGATGGAGGAGGATCAGTGAGAGGAGCACTTTCCACCACCAGCAGCAGCAGCCTCACGGAGATGAGGTCCGACAGCGCTCCAAACATCTTATCGAATTATCCGAATTGTTCAACGTCTACAAATCGGCCAAAAACCTCAAATCTGAAGTAAAATATTGTCATACTGCGCATTTAATCAAATTATAACGCCACGTTTCAATATCAACTCAGTTAAAATTAACTTCCCGGACAAAAATGGAAGGAGAGAAGGGATAGAAAGAGGGGTAAGGGAAATTAGAGGGAAGATATAAACAATCCAAGGTTGTAATAATAATAATGCTAATTGGAGCACCAACGTTTTCAATTGACATTTATAGTGTGGATGGCGGGAAGGGAGCCCATTATTACAGGTTTCAAATATTGACTTTTCAGACTTCAAAGCATTAAACAATCGCGATATTATGCACCAGTGCCGTTATGCAAATGAGGGCAGGCGGGCAACATTTTAATTGTCCTACGCGCTAATTTTTTATTGCATCATATTAACTAACTAAAGGGGGAAGACCGAGTTGGTGCGCAGCGCATTTTTTGATTCCAATTACCACAGCAAGACGTCGAAATTCATCGTAAAAGTAAACAGAAGTGAGGTTGGAGTTGAGGAAGAACAATGGTGTACAATGGTGAGGGGGCATGTGTGTAGCAAGACCAGGGCTACTAGAAATACACAGGGAAAGAGAGCGAAGTCGCCTATGGGCGGGAATTGGAATAATAACTAACCAACCTCATGCAAATATAACGATATAAAATTACATCTTCTGACGTCAGCGAATGGTGGGCGAGTTGGGAAATTCCAATAATAGTATTAGTACTTTACTCTTGTTTGTTGCGGTTTCTCTAGTTGGGGAGTTCTCCCCTTTCCTTTCACCATATCATAACATAGAACAAAAGGTCGTTGTCAAGTCAGGGCGGTAAAACATTGGTCCAAACTACTGCTGCACATTGGCGCCCTCTATCCACATTTCTATATTATAATCCTATTTCTGGTTAACTGGTTTCTTTAGACAAAAACGGGGGACAGCTTTTCAATGGTCCAAATAGTGCAGCTGAACTCAGGCCTCCTCCTTATCAGGGTAAAATTCAACCCATTACGCACTCAACTCTTAACTTATTTATAAGAAGGGTGATTAATCGAAACTAAATTCCTACACCTGCGAATTTTGCTAATTTTCCCAATTTACTAGGGTACAAAGAGTCCCTTTCATGGGCAGATGATAACGCACACCACACGCATATGCCCATAGCTTCAGGCGCACCCTATCAAAGGCCATTCGTTATTAGTGGTCATTCAGAGCCTGAGAACTATCGCCGGTCATGTTCAAGAATGAAAGTCTACACCAGGGTTCATTTAGTTTATTTAATCATTTAAGGTCTTCCATCTACTGGCGGTAATTTACTTTGGCCAGGGGGGGGGGGCGAGCTCCCACAAGTAATGGGAGCTGCCGAGTAAAGGCTGAGTTGCGCTGGACACACCAGTTCTCATCAGATCGCTGAAATTAAGCAACGCAGCCCAAGGTAATACCGACATGGGTGGTTGGTTTAACACTGGGTGTTGCTAATTTCCCCTCTCCTACATCAACCACTCCTACCTCCCTCTCACCCGCGAGCAGCCTCCACAAAGTTTGGCCCGTTATGGCTGCTTGGCCGACTCCCCAATCCGCTGGTGTAACATACTAACATACACACTTGAGGATTCCCTCTTACCAGAAAAAAATCATCCATCTTGGCCAGGATTGAGCCTGCAGCCATGGGTTAATATAACCATCAGGTCACCGAAGCGGATTGTTCTCAACTGTTCACTTGTTGTTTGTTGGTGTTTTAGGGCCCTTAAACTACAAGGTCATTAAAGCCCCGTCCACAGCATAGTTCTTATGCAGAGACTGCACAGACGCTACACTAATGCGGCGATTTTTGGGTATTAGCAGTACCCAGTTATCAGAAGCGGCCACCCATGTCAGTACTAGCTGGGGTTGCGCTGTTGAATTTCAGTGATCAGATGAGAACTGGTGTATCTAACGCAATTCGCCGCTTCCTCAACTGTTCACGACACAACTAAGTCGTTAGGTGATTTCACACCGATGGCCTCCGTTTTTAGTGCTCTTTATTATGGGCTATTAGGCTTCGGTATTTCAAGGAGCCCTTTTCCGGAACCATCGGCAATGATTATTGTGCCGATTGGATCTGTAAACCCTGCCCTGAACAGGTACCGAGACAGAAAAAAGTAAGCGCAAAGGATAGGAACCGCACCAAGTTGAAAGTAGTAGTATTTATTAACACACGATGACGACCTGTCAACGTGTACGGCTAGCGGCCAACAACTAAGCTAAACACGGCGCCGTGCACTCACTTTCCCTCCCCTCATGGAAGAAGTGAGCCCAACTCTAGAAAGCTCTCACTCTGGATGGTTGGTAGGATACAGTTGACGCGCTTGCAACCGTCACATCCCTTTCAGACACCAGTTAAGAAGAACGAGCAATTCCATCAATGCAGACACAACACCCGTCTCTACTTCCAGAGTCAGACAGCCATCGTCCAGCAAGAGGTTACATAATCTACCTTTGCTTCCGGCAAGAAACAGAAATTTGACACAAAAGTCCACTAACAACCACCGTTTGTAGAGGTCTGTTTTGATTACAATAACGTGCTAGCATCATAATACCGGTAGAAGAAAAAGAAACATTTGAAACACAATTGAAGGAGACACGTGTGCTCTCTTTAACTACCCTTGTTTAACTACCCTTGTGCTAAGAGTGGGGGGAAACCACCATATTTTTAGCGGATTACAGGAAGATACTCTTCCTTCTCATATCCGAGTCCTTTCCCGGTGTCAAGAGGCGATCTAGGTTCTGTGGAATGGACCTTCAAGAGGTCTTTCAAGCGCAGAAGACGCGTGCCAAGGTTGGCGCACTTGTGCATCACGATCAACAGTATTCGTGCTGAATTGTCATCGCCGTTGTCGATTTCAAGTTGACCACTTGACCATTAAACATACAAAGGTCCGAGATAGAAAGGCTGATGCCAAAGGGTGTGGCAAATCAGACGAATCTCACAAATTGCGCAGCCAGTTATTACTTCTTCAGCGGCCCTCAAATTGTGCGCGTGATTTTTTGCTAAGTGCTTTCAGTGCGAAGCCAAAGTGTGTTTTTTATTGATGTTATTACTTCCTTTGTGGTTTGTAACTTGTCAGAATCTTGAAGAGTGGATCAGCACCAAGGACCTAAATAACCCAAGGTAAGACACTCTGAATACAATACCTTTCAACTTAAAAAATAGCTCTGACATTCTATTTCTTGATGTTGCCCATTCGTCGACATGTATGATGCCCCTCTTCTCTACTCAGAGCATACTTCCAGTGGCCTTTTAAAGGCTATTTGTCTGTCTTCTGCATGTCTAATCCTAGGGCACCAAGGTGATAGTTGATAACCCCTCCACCAAAATGAGATAGTTGTTCATGTAAAAATCGTTGATGATCTCCAGTCTGATTTCTTCAAACACCTCAGTGACAACTCAAGATTACTCTTTACTGAAGACACGCTCCTAAACTACATCACCAAATAGGATCCCTCTTTACCCTAATATGAAAGGGGGACAGAACGGAAGAGGTCAAAAACTGGTCATGGTTAGTTTACATAAGTGCTACACCTCACTCACAGGCATACGTTCACGTTCATAGCCTAGGTCAGAACTGAACATGCATTTATAACCTTTTCATAACGAATACACAAACCAGGTGTGTCGCCACAGATATACACACCTGACACCTCAAACCAAACGTTAGAACCCCTTGTAGCAATTTAAATTCAGGCCCCGGTAACAAGCTTAGTGAGTTGAAATTGTCTCAAAACCATTTCCGGGGTGTCAATTTACGCCATACAATTAAGTGGTAAAGCACTCGGTTTTCGGACAGTAACATTTTAAACAAACTCTAAAGACATCTTCACAAAAAAAACTGATTTTAGTGGTCCAACGTACCAGGGCAATGTCCCGGAAAAACTTCAAACAGCACCCCCGATGTCATGTTTCAAGTGAGTCAATTGAGCAAGTTAAAGACCACTTGAACTTTGGATCAAACGCTAATTTGAGGGCAGTCGGCAACACTCCATCATTTAAAATTTATTGAGTTGTTGGGTGAGGATGGGGAAGTGAAAAGACATCAAGCAAAGGACTGTTTCATTAGCACAGGAAATGCCCCACAGACACTAGGTAGAGCATGACACGACAGTTGTGTTGCCATTCCGATGTGGAGTCGTCTTTGTCTTTCGTCCGGCAAAAAAGATCACCGACCTTACTCTGGGCCGAACCTGGGGCATCCACTTCACTCAGTTTTCTCATTCGTGCAAATTTTGACATATTCAACTTATGAAAATAGCATCCACGCAGCCATTTTTGAGGAAGAGGTGCTCTAATGGTCATTCACTCATCACCAATGTGACGAAGGGCGAATTCAGTGAACGCACTTGTGCCCTTTCCAGAGCATTTGGAGCAGTCTCAAAACTTCCTAGTTACTGTTATTGATGGCACCGTAACAGGTTAGTGCTTGGGAATGAGGAGATGGAGGGACGGGATGTATGATTTTATGGAGGACTTTGTGGGTGTATCTCAAAAACCAATCTAAAAAGGCGGTGTCTAAAACGAAAGAACAAACGACCCGTCTAGGGATTTAAGACTTGGTTTTAAGAAATCACTTAATGGGATCCCGAATGTGGTCAGCTGTCCCTTTATAAAATGTAAACATAACTAGCTTCGGTCCGAATAAACTTCATATTGACAGTACAGTACGAGTCTCCGACCCCACTCACCCACTGTCCCGCCCCTAAATTTTAGTTGTATTATTAAAAAATATAAATCCCCTCCCCCATTGTGGCACATCGGAGTTCTGCCACTAAGCGCCTTACATTAAGATCACGTACGATAAGTGAAGGATGGAGGAAGATAAAAGTTGGAGGCTCAAGAAAGGAGTAACAAGCGAGGGTGCGTGAGAAGGGGAGGGGGTGCTCAATGTAGGTTGTTTCAAATTAGATGTTGCAAATTGCCACGTTTTCAAAATTCATGTGTCCCATCTATCATCATTACAAAATGAGAGTCGAGTGAAAAAAAAACATACACAGTACGTGCTTTACGAAACATAACAGCACCCTAGTCTGTAACCATGGCAACCATTGTAAACAAAATCCCACGTGTACATACAAACCAAATCCCTCAAGTGGCGAGAAATGACACGAATTTCAGACGTTGTTTCACTAATAAATATACCACTATTACTATTTTTGCAGAGGAAGGACACACATGTCGATTAGTAGGCATGTCGTCCACTGGTTCCCACAACAAATTTTATGGCAGGAGGTGGGTAGCAGAGGGAGTGGAGGTGGGTGAGTGACTGTCAATCGTTACCATATGATGGAGAATTGGAAGAGAAGAGACCTCGACAGTTGTCAAAATTCGTCGCCTCCCTCTCTCTCTCTTGGTGCTAGGGGCTGTTCAACTTGACAACTAATCCAAACATGTCAGAAAAATGAATTTTCCTGACTTTCCTCCCAATTCATTCTTGAAATTTCCAAAAAAAAAGGAAATGCAAAAAAAGCATTTTAAGCCAAACTAGTAAATAAATGTATAGGTAAGTAATGAGGTGGGAGTGCGCTGAGGTTCCCAAGTGGGCTGGGACACATGTATAGTATATAAAAAAACGACGACGATTTCGTAGTCGTTTCTTAACAGAAATCAAAGGACCAAAGGCTCAATTCTGCTTGGTTGGTGCGACATTCAGAATCGGAAACGATGTCCCATAAGTCTCCGAGTCCACGTGCCCAGTTTTTCAACTTGAATCTTATTAGCTAAAATTCTACTGGGAGAAACACTTCCTCAGCCCAAACATCCCAAAATTTCTATTAAAGATATGGATATTAAATCTTTAATTACTCTTCTGAGGTGTATGCTTTTCGGAGGTAATCAGAGGATACCACTCTTTGAGCTCTTAAGAGATTCAGGACATTAATATTTGGAACATAAGTTTAGCAATTGGATATCAGAGGATAAATAATTCGAAATGCATTGTGTAGCTCTTCAGCCCTACATTTTATCCAGCTTTTCAGAGAGGGAGGTACATTTCCCTCAACCTCGGTCCTCAATCGTTCCACCCATCTCTATTTCCCTTAGGACTCATCAACCCACCTCCACCAGGGGTAGTAGCACTACCAAACCTTATGTTCGTTTTCCATTATAATTGAGTGTTTTCTCTCTCAACTCGGAACTCTACTAATCCCTTCATTATTGTCCCATATTTGCTCTAGATAGATTGGATAGATAGGGCCGTCGTCGCAAAGGGCCAAAAAAGCTCACATACGAATACAATAAAAAGCCACACTCTCCAGGCAGGATACATTTCACGCCACACACACATTAACTCCAAACTCTTAATATCCATCTATTAGGACACGTCATCCAGGAATCCGAGATTTTTTCTGCAAGGGGAGGAAGGTATAGGGCTGTGGTCAAAAAGTAAAAATATTCGTCCTGATTTGGACTGGGATGTTGGTACTTATTTAACGTCTGCCCCAAGACGAGCATTTTTAATATTTCTCCTGAAGGCATCTTCAGCCCTCAAAAGGTTAAAAAATCCATCAGTTTTGATCGCACGTCAACCATTCAGTTCAGTAGTTAGGGGTTTTTTTTCGGCAGGCTGCATGATGCACATGTCCATGGTAACAGGTCCAACATGCAACATTAGAGCTAACGAAGCTGGGCCACACCACTTTGCACCATAGAGGGTCACTTTCATCCATTCCCTTGCACGGTGATCTTCATAGGCTACGACTATGTTCATTGAAAATGGACGATAGCTTGCCTGCCCCCATCACCCTTCTGAGGGGAAGGAGTCCTTCAAACACCTCTAACTTTAAGTGCAGAGTGACGCCCCTGTTATTTTCTATTAAAATTCAAACAATAAGAGAAAGGGAGAGACAGATACTGTAATTTGATATCAAAAATAAATAATCCTAATATTATTTGCTCAAGTTTGAAATCTTTTTAAGTGGGGCCTCCTTTCATTGTCCCCCTCCAACCTGGTTTCCTAACAAGAAGACCAAAGAGTCCTGACTCTTATCTAAATGCATATCAGGGAACTAGACACGTGCTTGCATTGAGAAGGTCCCAAACGAGGGAGTAGCAAATCATAGAAAAGATCTCCACGTCGAAAATGTATTTGCCTGACTGCTCTTGCTTTCATTCATTCTTCTAGGCCATTGCCCGTTTTTCCCTTTCGTTTTTTTTTTTTTGACATTCTTCCTCCTACACCCCTCCTACGTTTACAGCCCCAAAATATAATCTCCTCTGCCCGTAACTATGGTAATAGAGTGGCGTTAATATGCTAATGATATTAAAAATGATCGGCCCTTTTATATATTTATTCTTTATGGATGTGTGTAAAATCATTATTTAAGACATGAATAAGAATGAGGAATAAGAGAGGTGAAGAAACAACAACGCTCCTAACGACCATAACGCACAAAAAATGAGCCCTCAGGCACGGGAACTAAACGTGGTTCAATACCACTAATTACTTCAGCCTGACATCCTGACCATATCATTTCATTGTAATTTGGGACGGTATGATTCACTGGCATCAAATAATATGATAGGGCATCACAAGTACCCCTGTCAACTGCAGTGAGCAATAATATATGAACAGAAACATTCAGTAACATTGATTTCCGGTCAGAGAATCGGCAAATTAAAATTTTCGCAAACACCGTCGTGCTACAAACAGCTGTTTCCCTCCCGGGCAGGTTAAATAACAAACAAGGTGTCAAGGCCTTTCAGAGACAATGCTTCTAAGGGCGTTAACATCACAAAGTCTGCCTTGTATTCTCGATTTGCAACGGCGCTTCCAGTGATTAAATTGGATTAAAAAAGCCCGCCTCTTCCTACCTTTAAGATGCACCAAAAAGGTGATAATTCATAGAAAGTCGAGTTCCTGCTAATAGCCGAAAGCTGACAAGACTGTCAACCTGTCACCCTAAAAAGAAAGAAAAATCAGAAGCGTAAGCATCCTGGTCTTCTGTCCAAAGTCTTGACAAGGCAAGAATTACATCAAATGACACCAAGAATGTTAACAAATAGGACAACTGCGATCCCAAATTCGTACACAGATACATAGAATCATTCAATATATCTCATGAACAGGACCCCTTCAGACAGCCCTATATCTATTGTTTGTTTGTTGGTGTTTTAGGGCCCTTCAACTACAAGGTTATTAGAGCCCCGTCCACAGCATAGTTCTTATGTAGAGACTGCACAGACACTACACTAATGTGACGATTTTTGGGTATTAGCAGTACTCAGTTTTCCCAAACGGCCACCCATGTCAGTACTAGCTGGGGTTGCGCTGCTTAACTTCAGTGATCTGACGAGAACTGGTGTGTCCAACGCAATTCGCCGCTCCCGCCCTATATCTAAGTTTTGAACGTCCATCAGTGACACGTCCGGCAAAATTGAAGAAAGAAGAGGAGACTTGAGCAGAAGGGAATGTGGAAGATGAGGACAGTTAAAGGGAAAGAAACTAAGTTTAAGAATTTCTTATTTTTAAAATAATGAATCCTAGAAACGATCTCTGTGCAGAAAGAGGGAGAGAGAGAAAGGACGAAAAAAGGGGAGTAGGAAATGATCCTATAGCGAAACATCCCCGAAAACATGTCGGAGAGTCGACGGTTTAATATCTCACGTCAGCACTGTTTTGAATGTATTCAATCATGGCTATTATTGTGCAGTCAACTATAGATTGAAATTTTTACATGAACCGGACTCCTCTTTGAAGCTTCCTACCCTTCAATATCCCTTCAGAAGGAGAAGAGGTGGGAATAGAGGGTACTAAAAGAGGTGGTGCATGTGTGGAACATACGGCGAGGCAAAAGGAAAAAATTCGGCGGCGTTCACAAATTGAAAACTCAGCCAATGGATCGAGTGGAAGATGTTGGCAGTCCACCACATTACATTTAATACGATGAAATGGCATTTAAATTTGGAGAGGGGGAGAGAACTTGCAGTTTAATATTCCGCATGACGGTCCATAGATGTAAGAGATGAACAACGAGGAGGAGGGTGAGCAAAGGATAGCAATAGCTACTAGGGAGTGGGGGATAGAGCAGAGAAAATGCCTCTTATCATACAGCAGGAGGAGGAGGAGAAGGAGGACGTGGAAGTGGAATCAACTCTGTTCAACGTAATATATGGAAAGTGGATGAGGAAGACGAGGAAAAGGGCAGGCCACTGCTGGAAATTGCTCACCAGACAAAAAAAAAAGATATCCTTAACTAGAAATATAGAATTCAGAGATATCATATTGAAAGCAAATCAAAAATGGATGAAAACTCAGTCGGAATAGGGTGACTAAGGTTGAAGGGAGGGAAGGAGTAAAGGAGAGGGCTGACGATAGGTGGGATGGTCTTAAAATGACAAAACAAAAATCCTATAGAAATGATGTTTGTGAGGAGACTGGTGTGAGTGACTCTTAAGAATTATGGTTTCAACTGTCCGAATGAGAAAGGTGTAAAATAGTTTGAAAAATTCCTACCTGTTATCCTTCACCCCCTTCCACATAAAAAAAAAGACAAACAAACCGGAAGTGATGAGGATTACCAGTGAACGCACTACAAAACATCAAGCCTTTTCATTGTTGGCGATGTCTTATGAATTCAAAATAACATAGTGGAGCTACTTAAGAGCGCACAAAATGAATGCAAATGGTCTGAAAAGGGTTATTTAAAGCTGGGTACACTCCAACAGAAAGATTTGAGGCCACTTCAGAACCAGTTCCTCAACCTTCCGGGAGTGCACACATATTAACAATGGCCTGGAATTAGTTCTGAACTCACTCTAAGGTCTTTGATCTTTTTGAGTGACTCCAATATGTTCTAACAAAGTATGAGACCACATGATTTCTACAACGTAAAATGCAAAATAGTCTGAGCACGTTTCAACATTTGTGTGGAACCGAGAACGCAATAACGTAACCCACCCGAAAACGCGAAAATAAAATTTGATCTCTGTTCTTCCAGTTTGCATGATTAGATTAATGTTTTTCACCGCAGCATTTACAGGCATTTCATCGCATTTAGTCCTTCTTCTAGGATTCACCTCTGTTCAGTTGTGTTATAAAGAAATGTCCCAATTCACAGCCAAGGGTTCAACCTTTTTCCTGCCCGTATTTAAATTCGACTTACGGCTCATTTGCACCACACTAGAGCTTGAATTGCACCTCGAATTCCTCGACTAGCAGGTCACTTTCACCTCCAACATTGCCCTATGTGCTTAATTATAAGTGATTTGAACCCTCTTCTACTAATGCAGGGGCGAATCTAGAGGCGAATCAGGGGGGAGCACTTAGCTAGCAATTACAATAGGTCCTCTACTGCCCCTTAGATAATGTCCTATCTTCAGTGGCTTAGCCAACTACAGATTGGACTGGCAGTATAGGAACGGGGATAAACAATGCAAAATACCTCATCAGTTGCGCCCCATTGAGGCACTGATGTTGTTGTTTGTTGGTGTTTTAGGGCCTTTCAACTACAAAGGTCATTGATCTCTGTCCACAGCATAGTTCTGATGCAGAAACTGCACAGACACTACTCTACTGCGACGATTTTAGGGAATTAGCGGTACCCCGTTTCCCAAGTGGCCACCCCTGTCAGTACTAGCTGGGGTTGCGCTGCTTAATTTCAGTGATCAGACGAGAACTGGTGTGTATTGAGGCACTGAGGGGGAGCAACTGCTGCATTGCTACCCCTCTGGATCCGCCCCTGCACTAATGCCATGCTTTTTCTAGGATGCACCGACTGCCATCTCCTGAACACTAGCCTTAGAATCGTTTGTCACATTACTTCAGGCTTGACTCCTCTATGTGACTGTAAGGTTCCTTCAGTTCTTTGGTGATGACACAACTGCCCGCAAAACAGGCGGATGCGGTATCAATTCAGCCATTCGTTGGGGTACAAAATGTCATATACTGTAGAACAGAAACCGAAGATTTCAGTAAAACCGCCTGCCTTCATGTCCAGAACAGCAAATTGATACTATTCTTCTCAAAGTGGGCATGTGTGTGTGTGCACTAACCCCCTTACCCCCTTTTTTTGGAATTATCATAAGACAGATGATAAATGGAATAAAATTGTTTGGCAAACCACAGAATGACAGGAATTTAGACAACGATTTTCAAGAAATACCACAATCATAATCCACAAGATGTTATGACACTTTCTACTGAATGTTCAAATCTTACAGTATGTTTACTGTCACTCGACTTCCTGGCCGGTGGAATGACACCAGACGACCAGAGAAGCGACTTATTACAAAAACTAATGCACTTCTTACAATCTCCATTTCAGATCAAATAAACTGCTTCATTGATCTCAATAAAGAGTCAACACCGCGACATCTCCTAAACTCTTTTCAAAAGCTGTCAAATTGTGGCTACACAAATGCCATGTCCAAAGATCAATATGCCTCAAGGTATCCACTGTTGAGAACAGAAACCGCTAAGAAATTCCAAGTCTGAATTTGGACAACGGCTAGTGCGACAATTCTACCTGTAAATTATTACGCTCGCCGAATAGAAAAGACCTAACCATCCTACCACTGAATAATAATTGATTTATTGCATGTTGGTTCTCAACTCTGAAGGATATTCAAAGGAAGACCTCCAATTCCTGGAAATTTTGAAAGTGGTGGAAACGCTCTTTTACAGTATGTGCAGTTATGATATGGTGCATTCACATTAGACTTTCAGAAGCTCTTATCCTATAAAGACGACCTTGAGGTTTCCCTTTCTCCTATCATAGATAACAACCACTAGGTTTGATTAGAATCGAACCGACGTACCGTGAATGAACTCGAAAAACAAGTGTACTGAGCTTAGCTACTGAAACCTGTTTTTTTTTTAATGAAAGTTGTATGTAAGACTGTCTTTAGCGTAATTTATGAACAAGAATTCTTAATTCGGCAAATTCACGGATGTGAATATCGAACAGGTAAGGTTACTGTAAGGCTACTTCTGTAGGTCAATTACGGGGCATGTGTGTGGCCTATGGTAGAGTAAGTCCATAACCATTTCCCTCCATTGTGGTAGCATGCTTGCACTCGCCTCGGTGGCGCAGTAGGTAGCGTGCTCGGTAACTGCGTCAGTACTTTTAGGTTCTATACTGGGCCGAGGTGGGCTGGTTTCTTTCGGGCGAGAGAGAGGGGGGCCATGATATGTTATGTTACAATAACGGGTTGAGGTAAGCCAAGCAGCCATAACAGGCCGAACCCTTAAGAGGCTGCTCACGGGAGATGAAGGGGTAGGTGTAGAGGACGGAGGAGAGGGGAAATTTGCAACACCCAACGCTCTTTACCAACCACCCATGTTGGTATTAACGTGGGCTTGCGCTGCTTAACTTCAGTGATCTAACGAGAACTGGTGTGTCTAAGACGAAAATGAGGCGAAATTTTCAGGAGCTCGTCCTCTTCTTCGGTGGAATGCCCCAACGAGTAATAAACCGACGATAAATAAGCATAGGGGTTGCAGCTTGGATCGACAACCGCCTGTGGAAAAACACTGTCCAATATATTGCCTTTGTGTCCATTCAGAGGGACAAGATGGGTACCCGACCTGGCTGATAAGCTGGAAAAGGATTAGGAGTTGCTTTGCTTTGTGGTAGCATGCTTGCCTCTTGAGTAAACATTGTGCAGGTTCGATTTAGATCCTGTTCTGGGATTTGTTTCAGTCAGTCTGAGGGCAAGGAAATTGAAACCGTAAGAAAACCTTTGTCAGTTGGTCAACTGCACTTCAAAGAACTATTTCACAAGTGAGAGGTTGACTTTAAATGGCCTAATCACAAACTAACTAACCCCTTTAATAGCCAACTGCTGGTGTTGAGTTCCGAGGTTCAATGCCCATCAAAAATATCAGCTTGTTCTCTTCAGACCTACATTGACTAAAAAAATGTAAGAGTGAGTTAAGGCGTATAATAACCAAATATAAATCATAAGTTGAGAGAAAATGAAAGTGGGACTGACCACGTCTATATGAGGTAATAGATTCTGTGATCTGAAAAGTGTAAAAAAAATAATATGGGGCTGCTGCTACCTACTTTCAAAATGCCAGACTATGTGACTTGGTGCCTCTGCCCTTCTCCAGAAAGACATGACAATTATGGATTCCGTGAGAGTGGGGATTTGAAGCATAGGACGTGTGGCGTGTATGTGCATGGAGGTGGAGGAGTGGGGGAACGAAGGCATACTGTATAGAGTTAAAGGAGCGAGTGCCTCCCTGCCTGCACACGCTTCTAAGGGCCTCGTTGAAGGAGAAGTAATTTAAATCGAACGTGTGACTGACTTATGGCTGATTGAAGTTGATACCCAACTGAGGGTTCAACTAAAAAAAGCCATTATTTCTTTGGTCAGAACTGCTGTCAAAACATGAATGCGTGTGCATGTGCTCCCATAGTTATGGCACTCCAGAGTATGTGTGTGTATGGAAGACGGAAGGAGGAGAGGGGTGGTAGTAGTGGCAGCAACAAAACACAGCAAAGTTGTAGTGTAGCACACGGAGGCAGGCAGAAGGCCAGACGAGAGCAATGAATGAGTTAAAGCAAGCAGGTAGGGGGAAGAGGATTCGGACGTACAGTGGAGACCGAACAGGAGATGGACATGCTGAAGAGGGACAAGAAGGAGTAGGGATAAGGAGAAAGAATTGAAAAAAAAAGCTAGATTCAATGGAGTGGCTAAGCCAATTTCGACTGCCCTTTATATATGTGCTCGTATGCGTGTATTTAATGGCCACCATTTTAAGTGGTCCATTGGGGAGAGGAGAAATGGAGCAAAGGGCACTGCGCTAACCAACCACCTATGCTAAAATGTGGCGAGGGGGCGAAGAGTGGGCGGGAGTAAGCTCTGTCCATTCTCAATCGAGAAAGTGGCTGGATGGTGGCTCATCCCCCTCCCTCTTTTTATGTAAAATCATCAGAAGTAAAGCGGTGTTGACCAAAGGGGCCTTCAAATTTCAACAAATTAAACAAATGTAGCTATCGACTTGAACAAAATGGTCTTGGCGGGGCACAGCCATTCACCTTCTTTTCTTCAGAGCTTTGTCCATGTGTGTGTGCGCGCGTGAGGGAGAAGGAAGCCAAGTACCAGAGAGACAGATTAAGAGGGACAAACGGAAATTGCTTAGAAAATTTGCAGACGGGAGCTGTCGGTCACATGACATTAAAATAACAGAACATTGAGAATTTGAAGGAGGGCTTTAAAAGAATAGTAATGTAACAGTGGTAGCCACTCAAATTTGGACTACAACAAAATGTACAAGTGACAGCCAAGTGCAAACCAACGTGTGCCCTTTTTAAGATCATTTTGGTTTATGGAAATTGGAGAGACAAATTTCTAAGAAGTCAGTACGTAGACAGGCCAGAGACAAGAATCTGGAAGCAGCAAACTCTAAAAATATAACAGGCGGAGGACAAATTGTTTACAAGTCAAGAGGTTACTTTTCAAAGACAATGAACAAGTCACTTCAAATCTGGGTTGTGTCTGGCGGAGACAAAGGTCGGGTCGCTAAAAGGACCTGGAACTTTTCTTTGAAAAATCGAAGATAAATTGCTTGGGGAGAAGGAAACGGAAACTTACTGTTTAACGCAGTGAACGCAAGTTGGACAATGAAGCAATAGGCAACCGACAACTAGCAACATGAATGTCTCTTTGTCAACTTGATTTCACACTGAACCACTATGCACTTGAGGCAAACAAGCATATTCCGTATTACCATAAAGCGATATCACTCAGTCGATTAGCAATATTTCTAGGTTAGAAGACTTTTAAAAAATTCCCTTGGCAATAAAAGCTTCTAAGTCGACGCGATATATCAGTATTATTTATATCAATATTACTTATTTAACACAGGACTGAATTGTTGAGACTGGATCAGGTCGACCTGTGACAGGGTCGGGTATTCGTGTTCTACCCCTCTACTCCCGCCTATTTCCCACCAGGTCCCTGCCCACCCCACATACTACCATATCCTTACGGACAACTTGCTCCCACATCTGCTTCGGTGTCCCCCAGCCCCGGGTGCTTCCAGCCACTTGCATTCCGGTAATGGCCCTAACGAGCTCCTCATCCCCTCTTCTCATTACGTGTCCCTATCACTTTAATCTACTCTCCAGGCCCGGCTCGTGAGTTTCAAGCGCCCTAAGCAAGTGGGTCAATCGCTGCCCCCTCCATTAAATTTAATGTAGTTCTAAATTGCCCGAGCACCCCTCACGCCCTTGGAATTTGTCCAGTTGCCAATGCATTGCTTTGGCTCTGCAATAAGGCGCCTCGAGAAAGCCAACATTTAGAAAATGGCCCCACCAATCAGAGAAGTTTAGACATCCCGGAACCATGGAACATTTTAAATGACGGATAGACTGTATGGCAGGGAACTATATCTGAAATTTGCCGCCCTAGGCAGCCGTCTAGGTTTGTCAACCCCATGAGCCGCCTATGCTACTCTTCCTCATTTTTTCCGCGATGACCCACACTCCAAGACTACCTCTAATATACTTATTCCTAATACAACCCCACTAAGGTTCCAATTTCCTTAAATGGCCAGAATCGAACTTGTGTACCAGAAGTTCAAGAGATGACTACGGTACAAATTAGGCTACCCATACAGGCAGTGTCTCTCTCTTTGTGTGTGTGTGTGTGTGGTCCGATTTTTTTTCCCAATATTCTTGACCTCAAGAAGTGAGCATACGTGTTAAGGCATACGGTTTGTAAATTTGCAGTAAATGGGGGCAGCACCCTGGTGTGCATACCCACCCTGCCAAGAAGAAGAACGCACGCAGATGTGCTGTTCTTCCCCAAACAGTGTTGTCCCATACAAGTGTAATTACGAGCCATTGATAGAGTCGTGCGAATCATTAATTACGATCCTATTCATCTCGGATAGTATCAAATGCAGGTGTGCCACACTAATGAGCCTTCAAAAATGTTATACAGACATACAGAAAGCATGCATTTCGAGGATACACTCATTATTGATTGATGGTACATAAACACATACAGGGGTAGGCACATCCACCCTTATCTAAAGCCCGCTCCTCACCAGCTGGTCAATTTCAATAGATACACACACACTCTTATTTTCTTAATTACTTTCGTATTCATTGTATTTCGCGAAAGGGGTCCATCGCACTATGTCAGTTCACATTCAACATGTGTAAACAAACCACCACGCAAACAGTAGACATGAACCAAGTTCTCGACTAATTTGGCCCACAACGAAAAAAGGGCAATTCAGAAAATGTGAGTCGCAAACAAGGTCAGCATCTACCGCGCATTTTTATTCCCCAGACAAAGCTTTATCCCTTCAAAGTCGGTGTCTTATTAATCACTTTAAATGATGGGTTACAACAGCCTCTAAAATTATTTACCAATGCCCCAAAAAGAGAACTACACCTGGAAGTTTTGACGATCGGGACATTTTCCACAAGTAGAATGGGCTTAGTATGCAAGTTTGCGTCCCGTGGCTGAGGCCGGTGCAGTTTTGGATTTACGTACATTCACAGGCCAAGCAAGTCCCGAGAGGATCTGGTACTTTCTACTCATTCAACATGGGGATTATAAAAACTTTCATCCAGCACTGGGTCGGTGGTTCTCTCTCCGATTAGAGGGGATTCCAACGTGTCTTTCATCACACATAAAATGAATAAAAAAATCTATGGATCCTCGAGTGGGTGGTGATGTCACCTACATAGGTGACGACTTTGATGTACAAAACTACCCGCGCTCTTTCACACCGGGTCAGGACTTTACTTCTCCATCTCCACCTTGTCAGAAGTAGTGGGATGCCTGCACTGAAAGGAGAGAAATAGAACAGGAAGGGAACTCAAGGACGAACTTCTGACCACTGGACTGCTATCTCCCTATTTGGGACAAAATCCTCGTCATCGTAGGTTTGTGGACGGGTAGATAACCTCTCAGTCTAACACAGTAGCAGGTCTATATTTCTTCCCCTTATTAGGCTGAAAGTTCCTGACAAGCAGCAAGAGCGTCCATCACTGCCTATTTCTTCAGTGCTAGGAAAAACTAAAACTTTGCCTCCTCCACTTCTTTAGAAATACAGCATCAGAACCAGGAGGAGTTTAAAGATGCCCATCTAACGGGCAAGCGGATAGGCTCCCCAGCTTGTATCTTAAAAGCGGCAGGGACGGCTTATTGCGTTGGACACACCAGTTCTCGGCTGATCACTGAAGTTAGCAACGCAACCCCAGCTATTACTAACATGGGTGGCCGCTTGGGAAAACTGGGTACTGCTAATACCCATTAAAATCGTCGCATTAGTGTAGCGTCTGTGCAGTCTCTGCATAAGAACTATGCAATGGACGAGGCTCTAATGAATTTGTAGTTAAAGGGCCCTAAAATACCAACAAAACAAAATTAAAAGCGGTTCGGGGATAAGTTTGTTATACAGTACCTCTTACTTGTCGGGTGTATATCCAGTGATGGGGCGGGGTAACAAGGGGCACTAATCATCCTCCGAACTTTTACGTTTAAGTTTGCCTAAGGCAGAACTTATAACAGGCTCAACGTGGAATGGTGGCTGTTTCATCCATCATAGAGATAGGAAAACACCTCAATTTAGGCTCAGGTGGTAGACAACAGTATGGGGCATTACAAATACAGTACATCCTATTAAAACCCATTCAGAATTGTTGACTCTCTATTTTCGACATTGTGCAAATATCTTAGTATGCGTGAGGAAGAAAGGGGAACAAGAGGTGGAGGGGGGAACAAGGGGCGTGGGAAAATCCACAACCTATGACTAATAATATTCCTAAGCCCACATGTGACTTAATTAACAAAAAGTATGATTCATGTAGCAACAGACACACACCATACTGTACATACAGTGAGCTGTGGGCCATTAGTAACATGGTCCACGAGATACACTTCAAATGGAGGCTAAACTGATCACATGAAGAACAATAAAACAACTCTTTGACAATCTGGGACGCTTCTATCTAGTTTGACTCTGGAGCACACAGATCGCGTACTGACCTCGGCCAAGATGAAGACGGTGTGCTATTTGTTTGTTTGTGTTTAAGGTCCCATCAACTACAAGGTCATTAGAGACCCGTCCATTGCATAGTTCTAATGCATAGACTGCACAGACACTACACTAATGCGACGATTATTGGGTATTAGCAGTACCCAGCTTTCCCGAGCGACCACCCATGTCAGTACTAACTGGGCTTGCGTTGCTTAACTTCAGTGATCAGACGAGAACTGGTGTGTCCAACGCAACTCGCCGCTCCCACGGTGTGCTATCCTAAGCAACAACACCAGGGTAGGTGAAATCTGACGTGACCTTCTCTCGAATGGAAAGTTTCACGAACACTGTTACCAAGCAATTCCTAAGGCAGGGGGATCGGGTACCCATCCTGTCCCTCTGAATGGACACAAGGGCGATATGTTGGACAGTGTTTTTCCACAGCCGGTTGCCGACCAAAGCTGTAACCAGCTATGCTTATTTATTAGCATTCCACCGACGCCCGCCAAAGGGCGAGCTCCTACACCTGGAAGTTTTGCCTCATTTACCCGTTGTATAGTAGAGAGGGTTCTTTTACGTTCAAATGCCATCGTACACCACGCGGGACCTCGGTCTTACTTCTCATCCGAAATAAGGCGCACTCGGGGCCTCTCTCCCACCCGAAAGAAGCCAACCCACCTCGGTCCAGTATCGAACCTCACAGACAGTGTTACCACCTGATGAAAGTGTGTAGCGTGGGTTACTTTGTTATCTTGGGTTCATTGGTCTACCCTTGAAACCTTTAAGGGTAGCCTCCTAACGGCGGAAAAGCTACGATTTACGCATACTGTTCCCTATTTACACACATCCACGTGGTCCCAAGCTTTCTTCAAAATCAGACTGGAAGGTGCACTTGCACATGTGGTAAATTTCCAACAGACTAAATTTCCCATGAACCGCATTTTGAACTTGGTCAACATTATTACATAACTGACCACTTGTTACAGTCCGACAGCGACACATTTTCCCCAGTAAATACACTGTGCTAACAAAAAGCAATTACAGAATCGTTCAATTCTATTTAAACTACGACTTACAACGGGACACCTGCTAAACGTTTCACACGTCAGCACACTGACGTCATATCCCTAAAATTAGCCTTCTAAACGTTTCCCTAAAAACGCCATTAACCAGAGTCCTACCTGGTATACGTTTATTTGGCTATATATCATCGGCCTGTCTGTTATTTAATTCACGGATGCCAGGGAGCGAGCTCCTACACCTGGGAATTCCGTTGATTTACACGTTTACTTTGCACCGTGTGGAAAGGGTTCTTTTATGTGCAGATGACATCATAGATACCACACAGAACCATGGCTTCGTTTATCATTCGATAGAAGGCTCATTTTGGACATATCTGCCATCCGAAATCTCACGTGGATCAGCCAGAGTCGAGCCTTCAAACATACTCATGAGTCAAACATGCAACCGCAGAACCACCAGCACGGCGGAATTGTGGCGGATCTATACACGTTTTCCACTTGTTTGTTAATGATTTAGGGCCCTTCAACTACAAGGTCATTAGAGCCCCGTCCACGGCATAGTTCTTATGCAGAGACTGCACAGACACTACACTAATGCGACGATTTTTGGGTATTAGCAGTACCCAGTTTTTCCAAGCGGCCACCCATGTCAGTACTAGCTGGGTTGCGCTGCTTAATTTCAGTGATCAGACGACAACTGGTGTTTCCAACGCAATTCGCCTCTCCCGACATGGGTGGCCGCTTGGGAAGACTGGGTACTGCTAATACCCAAAAATCGTCGCATTAGTGTGGTGTCTGTGCATCTCTGCATTAGAATTACAAGGTGGACGGGGCTCTAATGGCTTTGTAGTTGACGGACCCTAAAACACTAACAAAATAAACCAAAACTGGGCCGAAGGCGGGTTCGGCAAACGCACTGAACTACAACTGCACCACGACTCGACTACTGCGTCAGTGGCTCCGGTTCAATACTAGATACGAGGTGGTTTGACGTCTTTCAGGCGAGGGGGGGGGAAGAGACCCATCAGTAAAAGAGCTCTGCAGTGTGTAGCAACTAAAAGCAACTCCTAACCCTTTTTCCCGCCTATGGCAGGGTCGGGTGCCCATCTTGTCGCTGTGAATGAACACAAGGGCGATATATTGGACATTGTTCTTACTGAATTAGTTTTTGTGGATTGGGAAGTAAGCCAGACAGCCATAACAGGATGAATCCTTAGGAGGCTGCCCGCGGGAGATGAGAAGGAAGGTAAATGGACAAAGGAGAGGGTTAATTTACAACACCCAACGTTCTATACCAACCACCGTTGTTGGTATTGACGTGGGCTTGCGCTGCTTAACTTCAGTGATCAGACGAGAACTGGTGTGCGCAACGCAATTCGCCGCTCCCCACGTTTTCCGCGCACAGCGGGTTGTTTTACGTGGAAGAAATGAAAATGTGCTGGAAAGACTTGAGACCCAACTGATGATGATGGGGCTTAAAGGGAGTAACCGTGTACACACCCGACCCTGTCTTAGGGGAGATAAGAGAGCAAAATGATTATGAGCGCGCCAAGAAAGCTGAGATGCTACTAACGAAGTTAGGTGCTCCATCTAAGGTCTGAATTTTATCAATGTCGATTATCAAGTTAAAACAGGCGATTGCTTATTTTTCTGTGAAACAATTTGGAAGAGTGGGAAGAAAAAGAGAACCTTTCTTCAGATCACATTTGATAATCGCCATTATTCAATGGCCGTAAATCCGTACCGCACCCTATCAAGCAGCTCTATATCAACCTCATTTATATTTCCTGACTTGAAATTGCTTTTAAAAATAAATGCACTTGTGACGTCATCAGGATGCATCTGCAAGTCCGATTTGGGGTCGGAGCTTCTTTGCAGTAGCAGCAGTATACAGTTTAATGCACATGCAAAGAAAGAAAGAAAGAAAACAACACTGAAACAGAGTGACAGAGGGTGGACGAGAGGAGTAGGTACACACTAAAAAAAATAGATTTTAAAATTTCAGCCTTTAACGGTACTTAAAATACATTAAAACCATCGACGGCACACAAAAATCTTA
The DNA here is from genome assembly GCA_013389805.1 of Trigoniulus corallinus. Taxonomy (NCBI): domain Eukaryota; kingdom Metazoa; phylum Arthropoda; class Diplopoda; order Spirobolida; family Trigoniulidae; genus Trigoniulus; species Trigoniulus corallinus. The sequence goes on from JAAFCE010001036.1 coordinate 14,161,920, forward strand.
TTAAAATTTCATACCAACGGCCAATGTAACGAGTAGAAACGAGAAATACGCATTAGATTATGGAAGTCATTGGGGACTTCCATACTTTTTTTGCTGTTGTTTTTCTATTCTTTTTCTTTTCCGGTCCTTCATTTACTTATTTTGAGTGATTTCCAAATAACTGTCTAAAAAGTTGAGCTACACTAAAAGGCAAAGAACGGGTTGTGCTTTTTTTTGTCTCGATAAAACAATACATTATTGGATATTTGCTTTTATCCACGCAGAATTTCAAGTTGTATCTAAACACATACACACACAAATATCAAACAACTTACAGAATATCTGTATAAACATTAAACAACTCACACAGAATATATAACGACATGATGCACCTGACTGAACTCCAGTAAATTTCAAGTTTACGCTGTCACTTCAGGTTGATTTGTTTCTGCAAAATGTCCCAACACAAACAAATCGAACTTCGGCTTAACGAAGGTCTGCAACACAGAAAAGTAGAAAATCCCAAGTGCTTTTTCCGCTATATTTAAATTCGGAATTCTCCGGAGTTGCCCCTTTCTACATGGAAATTTATAAATTGACCGAATTTCCAGAGTTGATTTTCCACCCCTGATGTTGTTAAATTGCTTTCAATGCTAAAATCTAAGTTTCATATCACAATGAACAAAACCTGTTCTCGATTTTAAGAGCTGCAACGTCGACCTTGGTCAGGGCTGGGGCGTTTCGTTAGGACACACTCAACTGTTTCTTGTGATGTGTATGATGTCAATCCCACGTAAAAAGAACCCTTTCTACAATCTACACCGTCGTCATCATCATCATCCGTTAGCCTTCCTGTATAGCAGGCCCGGGTGCCAGCCCATTTTTGTCTCATTGAAAGACATGAGGGATCTGTTGAACAGCATTTTTGGCAGTGGGCTGAAAGCCTAATGCTGCAACTCCAATTGTTATTTATCGTTAGATTATTTCTCTTTGTTGGGGCACTTTCTTTCCACCGACGCCATGCCCCCGTGTGGTGTGAACTGTGTCACTGCTGCACGTTAAAGAACCCTTACTACATGGTGGCAAATATATGCGTAGTTCGACAACTTTTCCAGGTATAGGAGTTCGCTCCTGGTAATGGTATATTGCTCATAAAAGACACTACAGAATAAAGGAAGTCAGGATGGGAAAGAGTCAAATTGAAGACATTAATTCTCATTTGAAACATTGTTGGCAGCAAACTATTCTTTCATTATTACTGATTTTTGCTTTGATATACAAGAAAATGTTGACGGCAATTTTGAACTTGGAAGGACATGCTGATTGAAATTCGTTAGTTAGAGGTTGTTAGAGATCCCACTAGAGGGTTAAGGAGACTATTCTTATTTCTAATTCTAATTGAATACACTGCAAGCAGCCCTGTTAGGTCAATTCGCAGTGGAGAGAATGACTCTCATTCCTAATTACTTAACCATTGAACCCCCAAGGAACCTGAGGCATAAAATCTAATCTGTCATATATTGCCTACCTGCTATAATGGCACTTTCTTGCAGAAACTTCCTCACATTATCCTCACTAAGAGAATTCTGTTATCGAATGACCCTTGGAAGAAAAGACCAGTAATATGGGTCTGTTCGTGCCCTGATCTCATTCAATTTGAATGGATGATCATTTCTCCCCCTATAGTCCGCAAGGGATAAGCTTCCACCTGGAGTACCCTTTTACCCTATTTTCAACAGTCTGTGAAAAAGCTTAATGCTGTCAGATACCCGCCTCTGACGTAGTGTTGTTTGTTTGTTGGTGTTTTAGGGCCCTTCAACCACAAGGTCATTAGAGCCCCGTCCACGGCGTAGTTCTGATGCAGAGATTGCACACACACTACACTAATGCCACGATTTTTGGGTTTTAGCAGTACCCAGTTTTCCCAAGCCGCCACCCATGTCAGCACTAGCTGGGGTTGCGCTGCTTAACTTCAGTAATCAGACGAGAACTGGTGTGTCCAACGCAATTTGTCGTTCCCTGACGTAGTGAGTCCCACCCTAATTTTGGGATCATGTCTGAGACGCTCAATCTTTGAGAGAAGCGATGCAACCACAATTCTGAGACTGACAACAATGTTTTACAACGCTGCAAAACCACAAACTGAATTTTGTTGAACTTTTAGACAATATCAACCAAAATTTTGTTCCCCATTAAGTTGGTCGTAAATGTTGGCAACACAGACACTCACCATTCACTTCAACGTTGTAGGTAACATCCAAACAAACGAACAGTTGCCCTAATCAGTCTTCAAAGAAGTGTGGTGTGATTGTTGGCAACACTTCATGATAAAATCGTGGCAACTTGTTGTTTTAAACACTGGCAACAATATTGTTTCCCCAAATTCTTACAGACTACAATAGTTATCCTATTAAAGACAAGAAAACAGCTTCAATTAT
>JAAFCE010001036.1:14164436-14175322 GCA_013389805.1 Trigoniulus corallinus
AACTTCAGTAATCAGACGAGAACTGGTGTGTCCAACGCAATTTGTCGTTCCCTGACGTAGTGAGTCCCACCCTAATTTTGGGATCATGTCTGAGACGCTCAATCTTTGAGAGAAGCGATGCAACCACAATTCTGAGACTGACAACAATGTTTTACAACGCTGCAAAACCACAAACTGAATTTTGTTGAACTTTTAGACAATATCAACCAAAATTTTGTTCCCCATTAAGTTGGTTGTAAATGTTGGCAACACAGACACTCACCATTCACTTCAAAGTTGTAGGTAACATCCAAACAAACGAACAGTTGCCCTAATCAGTCTTCAAAGAAGTGTGGTGTGATTGTTGGCAACACTTCATGATAAAATCGTGGCAACTTGTTGTTTTAAACACTGGCAACAATATTGTTTCCCCGAATTCTTGCGGACTACAATAGTTATCCTATTAAAGACAAGAAAACAGCTTCAATTATTCTGATTGCACAGTCAGTACTAAATCAAACAAAGTAAATCACTAGTCAAAAACTACAGTAACAATTTAAAACTGTTTTAAAACAACATTGAAAGCTTTAGAAAACAAAGGTCTTAAGTTGACAACAAAGCGACTCCTACCCCTTTTCCCGCCTATGGCAGGTACCCATCTTGTCCCTCTGAATGGACACAAGGGCGATATATTGGACATTGATTTTCCACAGCCGGTTGCCGACCAAAGCTGCAACTCCTATACTTATTTATCGTCGGCGTACTGTTCGTCCGGGGCATTCCACCGACGCCAAGGGGCGAACTTCTTAACCTGGAAATTTTGCCTGCGTGCTACCCACTACGCCACTAAGGCGGGTCTTTAAGTTGACAACACATAAATTATTTCATTCTATGTGAAAATGTATTGAACTGACAAACTTTTCGGATTGTTTTTGATGCTCTTTGTATGTTTTTTCCACTTTGCTAGGGTAATCATCATTCAGTGTTAGTTTTTTGTGTGTAAGTTTTAAGTATCTGCCATCTGATACACATTAATTCAGCAAACAACTCTCAGAATATAATTAAAACCCCATCAAGTTAATCAAAGCCGCTACAGGGATCTAAATCAGCATCGAAATTGCATTTGAATTGTTAAAATCATTTCACGACAAAAAAAGAAAAACCCCGCGCACATATATACATACCTAAGGTCCCATAAACAAGGTCCCACAAGTGCGAGGATAAAAAACATATCAGTTGATTGTTTTGTGTACTAAACCGCTTCAGAAAAAATATGTTAAACAATTCATCAGGCTTTTAGTTATGAATACAACACACAAACAAGGGGAAAAAAAAGCATGACTTCAAAGGACCATCATCACAACAGCTAGATTTTTGAGCCCTTTCTCCAAGGAATTGCATTTCAAATGGGCCATCATTTATTCACATGTTGAACTGAAACACAAATGAAGATCTGCTTCAATAGAAAGCCGACATTTCTGCTTTATAGATGGGGATGGGGCGACAGGTCCTAGTTACTAGTTCAGTTACGTATTGAGGATAAAACAAGGGGCCCCCAGTCATCCCTTGTAAGATTGGTATTCAGTGGTACCCAGTGTAAAAAAAGTACGAAATGCAAAGATACACCTATAAGGAAGTACAATTCGAATAGAAAGTGTGAACTCGAATAATAAAACTACACACAGAACTTGGGTATTTAGGACTGCCTTCACTTTGTCTCTTAAACTTTTCCGTCTCTCTTTTGTCTCTTAACAGGGTGAGGTTAAGATGTTTATTGATGCTTGAAGTTAGTAAGACATTTCAATAATAATTCCGAGGCCCATTTTCAATAGAACCCTAAAGATTTTCGTTTGGTTTCTTAACCTGAAAGCCGGAGAGGTTCTAACATTTAGGAATTGTATTAGGCAGCTTTGGCCGGCAACCGGCTGCAGAAAAAACTATGACCAATGTATCACCCTGTGTCCATTCAGAAGGACAAATGGGTACCCGACCCTGCCATAGGCGGGAAAAGGGTTAGGAGTTGCTATTAGGACTAGCCTAGATCTTCAGACTCCCTTTTCGACGTAGAATGGTTCTTCTTCTTTGCAGGCAACATCTAAAACACTACATGGGTCCAATCACCCATCCGATGTACCGTGAACCTTAGGTTCCTTTGTCCCTTAAGAAAAACTCGCCTTTCTCTGTCAGAATTGAAGCTGTGCTGAGTTCTCACCCAAGTTAGTACCAACATGGGTGGTTGGTTGGAAACATTGGGTGCTGCTAATTTCCCCTCTTCCACCTATCTTTCACCCACGAACAGACTCCACTCCCGTTATGGCTGCTTGGCCGACTCTCCAACCCGTTGGCAAAACAGACCTGACCCTACCATGGGCGGGATTAGGGTGTAATGATGACGGTAAGGCATAGTGCATGCGGCCTGCAGAAAGTTTCACTGTTGTCAATATGACCCTCCAATAAAGTGAATTTGAGACCACTGATATACACAGTAAATTATTAGCGGATAGCACACTCAGTAACTGTATCAGTAGTTTTAGGTTCGATACTGCAGTGAGGTGGGTTTACTTCTTTAGGACAAGAGGGAGACCCTGAGGGCACCTTTCTTCAGATACGAAGTAAAACCAAGATCATGTAATAGGAAGAGGTGAGGAGGAACTCATTAGGTCCGTTACAGGAATACAAGTGGTTGGAAGCATCCAGGCAAGGGGGACCACAACAGACGTGGGAGGAGATTGTCTATAAGGATATGATAGTGGGGTGGTTGGAGGCCTGGTGGGAGATAGGCAAGAGTGGAGGGCTAGGACCTGCAGACCCGACCTTGCCACAGGTGGGATAAGGGGATGATGATGATTTGTTTGTTGGAGAGTTCAAACCTGATCACCTGTTCAAACCTGAGCCACCCGTACATGGGGGCGCTCAGCAAAAGCCCCCGTCCCGCTTCGCTCTCTGGAAAATCTGGTCACCATACCTTCAGTCATCACCAATGTCTCTTTTCTGTCGTCAACTATGCTAATTTAGAACAGACCGGACGTTCCAAGAACAAATTCCACAATTAAAGTGCCACACATCATGGTGTTCCTCCCTTAGCTATTAAACAAGGAGGGAAGTTAGTGCCCCGATCTCGGGAAATGATTTGAAAGGGCACAATTACCTCTTCAGGTTAAAATACGCGGGATCGCACCTGACAATGGACGTAGCTGTAGCTTCCGTCACAGATGCAGTAAACACCTCAGTGTAGTTTATGAATTTACGATGTCACTTGCCTGTCCATGAGCCTGGAACACCTGAATCTGGTTTAATGACTATCTGACGATGGTGGCACTGTTAATGACCCGTCAAAGCGGGATGATTCAGAATGATCATTACATTGGAAAACAACGCCCCCTATTACTTCAAATAGCCTCTTACTTTCTCAATTTCAAATTCATAAAAGAAACCGGAAGCAACTTGCGAACTGGTAGTAATTGAGAAACAGCCATTTTTGTAAACTTCACAGCTCATTAAAGAATAAGAGTCTCTCAATTGTCCGGAAAAACAATAAAACTCTTCAACCTTATATATTGTACCTGCCAGGTGGTTTCAACTGGGAGAGAGAGAGGGAACTTCCTATTCGGCAGCTATTCGTCACCTGCTGATTATCTCAATATGTTGCACCGCCTGGTGGAGAATTAAGAGACAAATAATTACTTTGTAATGTTGACTCATTTTCCATATCAAAGAGGTCATAAATCATCTAAGGTAACGGCTGTCCTAAAAATTTAATATCCGTACTCTCATTAACTCGGCCTGTTATGTCTTTTGTGACAACAAAATGGGAGCGGGTGATAACCACTACCCTCACATAACTCTGAAATTTGGGTCGATAGCTACTGTATAAAGTAGAGTTTGCGAGGGCCGAGGTTCGATTCCGAGTAAGGTGCTTCTGGAGGCAACTTATCGATCCCGAGGGGAGGGGGGTCTTACACCTACCATTTAATTCCCATTCAACGGAAGACATCATTGAGCTTCATCTCTCCTTTGAAAAAGGAGCATCCGCCTCTACCAGTTATCACGCCACTGAACCATCGATGGTGGTCTCTTTTCAGTGTAAAAATGGCCCGCGAGGCACTCACTAGGCTGAACTGAATGACTGAATTACCCGAAAAAAAACCTTGATCAATCACTTAAATCCTATCGGACGCCCTGTAAAGTTAAAAACGCCCCCACGTCATGTCCTTTTTGAAATCTGTGTCAGTCAAAATGACAGAAGACGACATGACCACTCTAAATACTAAGTCGCAGCAGTAGCAGCAATTCAGTTAATGTAACCAGTGTTCAAGACTTATGTGTATGTACTGCAGAGATCCTTCAACAATTGGGTGGGTAACCCCAAATTTCAAGAATGGATGTAGTCCTGACTTTCAATGACACCATCATCTTCCTCTTTCTGTTTTAAAAAATCACGCCTCCCGCTTGAAAAAGAAATCTCTTACAGAAGTGCTTTCTCTCACCCACTCCTTTCCAACTTCTTATCCCTGAACGTCAAAGGTAGGACCACACTACAAATACATGTACAAGTTTGTTCATCGAGTGGTACGATTGCAGATCACAATGGCGACTTCAAAATTCCAGGCAGAGTATACCCTTCTATATCGTTACTCTATCATCTTTTCCTCCTTACTGTAAGAATCACCCCACACCTCCTCTTCCTGCCGCCTTGCATCATCAATATTTGCACTTACTTTTTGCATCAGTCAAAAGACAACGTCCCTGCGCCATCCAAGTTGCCATCTTCAAACAACCATCAGAGTACATTTAGCTAGCCTTTCAGCGTTAATGTAAATCCATTACCTCGAAACGCAAAGTTGCCACTACAGATTAAGTGCTTTTTACTCTTCTGAATTCCACTCACCCTTAGAATCCTCCCTGATACAGGGCCGCGCTCCATCGAGCCACCATACATCAGGCAGCAACTACTACGCCATCACACCCTAAGTAGAGTAGAGAGACAATAAAAAAGACTGAAGGTTAAACAGGATTAGGCGCGTGTGCTTCTGCCTAAAATCCCAAGAAATACAAGTGCACAAGCAGAGATGCAGAAAGTGTCCCAGGCTGTTTGCTACTATTGGTTTCTTAATTTGGTCCTTTTTTATCTAACCCCTTTTCCGGTCCATGTCTGGGTCGATTAGAGCCGCACTAAAGTTCTCATAGACCCCAGACTCTAATAAACGTATTTTTATTTATATATTTTTGTAGATGATTGTTTTGACTTTGGTTCCCAATTTTCAGTAATGGGATTTTGTAAATCGTTTTATTTTCTCAAGTCCTGTGCCTAATGGATAATGTGGCTCTGGGGTTAGGCATCCATGAAAAAATTTCTTACGGAAGTAGGCGTGGGAGGGGAGGCTAAATACTAGTACTAGCTTTGGTTTACAAGACCAACCCAGCTCTAGGAACGGTTAGCTTCGACCACACCCATCAACTTCCCCAGATACTGTATCTTGTTCCAAATTCGACATCCAGTCATAGAGGTGAAATCATGTGGTCTTGAACTCAAAGGCTAAAGCCTCCCCTCGAGTCTGAAGGCCAGTCATTAGTGCCCTGGTGATTTATTTTAACGTTAGAGACTCGTGGTCCCGTTGACCTCATCGACACAAAGTTATGGAGTAAGTATAGCATTTTCTGTTCTCCGGCTTCTAGAACGTTAGAAAGTCTCAAGTGCCCTTTCGACAGAATGGGGTGGGACTCTTTAATGGTCAAGTGAGATAGTAAGGGAATTATAATCCTCGAGCCGTCTCTCTGTGGGTCCAACAACAGTGGTGTACATCCATTTGTCGAAGATGGGGAGTAAAGCCGTCGCTCCGTGTGATATGTACGAGGTCGTCTGCACGTTAAAGAACCCCCACTACACGAGTAAAATATGCGTGTAGCTCGGCAAAGTTTCCAGGTATAGGAGATCGCCCCCCCCTCCGACGTCGATAGAGGAAAAGTGCCCTAACGAAGAAAAATAGGCCGATAAGAAATAAGCATAGAGGTTGCAGCCGGCTGCATAAAACACCATCCAATCGATCAGGCATATCAAACTGGGGGTACCCCGAGGTCCATATCGATAGCATATACGTTGTCATTAGGGCCATATAGTGAGGGGGTACTATCCCCACGTCGATTGTGCGGGTCGCAACTCTAGGCTTCAAGGGCCACATATGGCCTGCAGGCCACCACTTTGACACCCTTGCAATAGCTGGTTCATGTGTTCCAATGGGCCAAAAATGGGCACCCTCTCCTGCCATCGGAAAAAGGATTTGTGTTGATGGTGGTGGACGTTGAGGAGAGGGAAAGGGGATGGAAGCCTAACAGAGGGTCTACTGCTAGTTACCAGAAAGGTGAAAGCCATATAACCCATTAAACAGGGGACTATAAGCACAGACAAAATGAGTGTCCTGTTCCTGGTAGAGCATTTGATTCGAGCTCATAATTCGAAGGTTCGATCCTGTTAATCGCCGACAGTTTCCTTCCAGCGATAGAAAAATTTCAAAAACGTCTTCCGTGGGATTCAGGGCGAACGATATCAACTGCACATAAAAGAGCCGTTAAATTTCCCTTTCAATATCCCGAACTTAGGAGTTCGGCAATTGATCTTCAAAGCATGATAGGCTGTCGTTAAACGTAGGAACAGGTCCCTTTTACCTGTCGAGGGACTTCTTTTTCTATGTATTTATAGTCGACGTTTGACGAACATGGCCGGCAAAGCCCCTTAAGAAAATAGCAGAAATAGTAATGTGGTTACTTGGAGGTTTCTGTAGAGATGTTGGGCAGTGCAATGAACAAACCATGACTACTCATAAAGGGATAAAAAAGGCGGAAAACAGTTGACATTTGACGGCGCTTCAACATCAAGGCTATTAAAGACAGGACAAAGACTGGAATATGATAAGGGGGTACGATGTGATAGTGAGGTGAAGCAAGGAAGGGTGGGACTGGGCCGGGGGTACGAGAGAGGGAGAAAACCGGCAGCAGAGAAACGAAAAATACACTCGAGAGATGTCTGTTTGGATAAGAAAAAAAGTGTCGATGACAGAAAGAGAAATGGTACTAGAAGCATCAAGACAAGTTCCGAGCGTCAAGATGTAACTGAGACAGACATATGGACAAAGATGCCTGGCAAGTAGGCAAGCTACCACCGACCTCGATCGCCTACCACCCACTGCTAAGGAATTTCTTCCTCATTTACCTTAGGGAAAGTCAAAATTACCGAACAAAGACACTGGGGGGACTGCCAAGAAGAGGTAATTGGAAGATGCCAGTACAAGCGTGTACATCGAGCAAATGAAAAGGAAAAATGATGGCGTGCCACTGCGAACAGTTACTCAAGATGAGGTTGAGGGACGATGGTCACATTCTCTGCCAAACGGCAGATATCTTGCTCTAATTAGAGAAGCGAGAGCAGTTTGAGTTATGCCAATTTCAACAAGTCTTCCACCTCACAACACCGATCTTAAGATGTCAGAGGCAAAATTCCTCGGGTTAATTGCAGCTGAAATGCTGAGCAAAGTAAAAAAAGGAACAGACAATATGTGCCGTTGCCATTAAGAGATGCCTTGCACTATGTCAGGATACCGACATCTCCAAGATAATGGCGTTTTCACTGTCTTTGGCAGCCAGAAAAAAAAACCAACCGCTGAGCCTTCAAATGCTATCACCTTCAGCTCATAAGGTAAACTAGCAGTGTTTAATTAGATCGAGAGCTGAAAAGTGTCATGCTAGATCGCTTTCTTGGACCCGAAGGTTTGAAGGAAACATTTTTGTCAGAGGTCCTGTAGGTTTAGAGGCCCCGCTACGTAGTCACCATATCTCAATGATATAAAGACATTAAGCTCCACCGCAAATGACTGACTGTTTGACAGCTGCACACTCCTGAACTTACTCCACTCAGGTCCGACCCTACCAAATTCTCAACACTGTCCTATCTATAGCAAGGTGGGTGCCCATTTTTGTCCCACTGGAACACATGAGCGATGAGTTGGACGGCATACTACACATGAAACTATGGTTTTTACATCAAACGGAAGGTGAACATGAGATTTCTCTTCCTCGGACAGCATCGATCAACTGATCCAAATGTTCCATTAGCAAGCACCCACTAGTTTAAATGGCCGATAGGTGATAGATTACGCAATTTTGCCAATGTCCTCTTGCAAGTAACTTCCAAATACCATGACCTCAAACCATACTCCATCTCTCTAGGCCTCCATCATTGTCAAAAGTCAGATAGCAACACTGATGGGCAGGAGACTTCCCACAAACTCAAAACAATTTTTGTTGCTCAACAGCTGGGCACCATCAGTAGGCGAGAATGAGAGGAGCATGGTAGTGTTGCAAGTGAGAGTGACAAGTCAACAGTCACTTGATTGCCATTCTGCAATCTCTACAGATCCCTTTCTTCTTCCGTCATTCAATCAACCATGTCTTCATTTCTGAAGCTTTGAGAGGGTGGGGACGGAGTAAAAGCGCATTCTTCTAACCCAACTAGACCTTATTTTCGTTTTTTAGCAGAAGTATTTAAGTAAATAACAGCATCCTAATACCATTGTCTTAAACACAGACACATTATAACCCCTTTCCCAAATCCATAATTCTTGGCGGATGACAACCTATTGCTGCAACCCTATGGTCGTATTTTGTCGACTTACTTTTCTTCTTTGGGGCACATTTCCTCCACTGATGACAGAGAGCGAGCTACCCACCTGGAAATTTTATGCCGTGTACGAGTAGTAAGGGTTCCTCGACGTTTACACCACACGTGGCCACGGTTTGACAGCCCATTTGACGCAAAGCGCAGTGGGAACTTCTTTCTCGACCTAAAGAGGTAGCTGTCTCGATTCAGGCTCGAACCACTGACTAAGTAGTCCAGCACGCTGAAAATTTTACTTGTCTACAGTAGGGAGGCATTAAGACAGGGTATTTAGCTTTCAACTGGGAAGGACAGGAAAATAATGGTGAACTAGGGGCGAACTGGTGACGAAAGTGCAATTTAAAGTAAGATTGAATAGAGGTGGATTAACACATGCAGGTGGTTGGAAGCACCCGGGGTAGGGTGAAACTAAAGCAGACGTGGGAGAAGGTTGTTCGTGACGATATGGTAGTGTGGGTGGATGGTGACCTGGTGGAACATAGACGAGAGTGGAGGGCTAGAACCCGCAGGTCCGACCCTGCCACAAGCGGGATAAGGGTATGGTGATGATGACGATATATCGGCCTAGGCCAGTATCGACCAATTTTTAGCCGATACTTTTCAAAATTTCACAAGAACATGGATATTTAACATGGGTTGTCCAAGAAACCAATGCCAGGGGTGGTGCGATGTAAAAGAATTTCGACTTTGTAGAGGTTATATTAGGCAATCATAATCATCATTATCAGCATACCCTAATCCCGCCTGTGGCAGGGTTGGATCTGTGAATTCTCATCCTTCACTCTCACTAGATCACTCCCACCAGGTTCCTGTCTACTCCGCACACAACCTGCTCCCACGTTTGCTTATGTCTTCCCCTTTCCCGGGTGCCTTCTACAATCTGCATTCCCATAATGGATCGAACCAGCTCCTCCTCGCTTCTTTTCATCACATGCCCATACCACTTCAATCTACTAAGGTGTATTAGGGGGAGCGGCGAGTTGCGTTGGACACACCAGTTCTCGTCTGATCACTGAAGTTAAGCAACGCAAGCCCAGTTAGTACTGGCATGGGTGGTCGCTCGGGAAAGCTGGGTACTGCTAATACCCAATAATCGTCGCATTGGTGTAGTGTCTGTGCAGCGTATGCATTAGAACTATGCAGTGGACGGGTCTCTAATGACCTTGTAGTTGACGGGACCTTAAACACCAACAAACAACAAACAAACAAGGTGTATTAGGCAATCATAGTGCAGTAATTAAGGTCCTCGTTTGTAACCGTCTGTGCAGTTCAACCTGCATTTCCAAACCACGAAATCATTATGTCATTGTTGTAATTAAATTTCAGGGTCGTGGTAGGCATTGCGCGGAAAATGTGTGGATTTATCATGGAGCACAATAAACCATTCAGTCCTGTGCAATAATTTTTAATATCGGCCGTGATTTGCAGATCTACCGGCCAAACGGTAATCTACAGATATTCCTTATAGAAAAGTTCCTCAAGCCGACTGAAGGGAAGCCAGGTGAGACTCAAAGCTGTAACTTGTCTTCACAAAGTGAAAACGCCACCAGTAGAATCAATGAAAACTTCTAGAAGTAATTTAGCAACGCTTGTGAAGGTGCGAACTCCTGCACGTGGTAATTTGACCAATCTTAACGTATACTGAACTGTATGAAGAACGAACGAGCTCTTTTCCGTTCAAGTAATATCGCCCGCGGGATCCCACCACAAATTCTCTTTCCATCAAGAAGTCCACTTCAGTCAACACTCGCCTCAGTCAGAAATAAACCAGCGACTAGGAGTTCGGGTCTGTGGGTTCTTATCCTCCACTCCCGCCTATTCCCCACCAAGTCCCTCTCCACCTCACACGTCTCCATGTCCCTCTGCACCACCTGCTCCCACGTTTGTTTTGGTCTTCCCCTACCCCTGGTGCCCCCAATCACATGCATACCCATAATGGACCTAATAAGTTCCGTCTCTCTCCTCATCACATGCCCATACCACATCAACCGCTTCTCCCTCATCTTTTCTGCGATGTCTCTTACCCCCAAGCTACCTCTAGATTCTGGATTCTGGCCTCATTTAATGGGTTGGGAAGTTAGCCAAGCAGCCATAACAGGACGAACCCTTAGGAGGCTGCTAACGGGAGATGAGAAGGTAGGTAGTGGACGTAGGAGAGGGGAAGTTTGCAGCACCCAACGTTCTTTACCAACCACCCATGTTGGTACTAACGGGGGCTTGCGCTGCTTAACTTCAGTGA
>JAAFCE010001036.1:14175422-14187786 GCA_013389805.1 Trigoniulus corallinus
GAGTTGATAGGACGACATTAAACAGCACAATAAACAAATATCACACTCGTTTCAATCTTCAAGGCCGTCATTTCCAGGTTAGATTGTAGCCCAGTTATAATTCCTGCACCAAGGTTCCACCTGAGCTGTTTCTTATTAAGCTGTGCGTGGGTGTTGTGACAATTTTTTTTTTTGAAAAACAAGAAATGGAAATTCAAGTCCTTCTGTAATCCAGTATTCAATACAATTTCGCACATTTTTAAAGACGGAAGAGAGTTCCCTAAAACTAAGGGAGGAAGGGGTGAGATCAGTGAGTAGGAGGAGGACGAGAGACCTAATCTGAAAAAGAAGAGCTACCCATCAGCGATACCAACCGACCATCTCTCGAAGTCCTTCCTTCCGTCATCCAAAATCTTATATTTCAATATATATATAATCCCCTCTCTCAGTGTCGCTCGCATCCCAGGACATGCTTCATAGTCGTCCCTCTTCTCCTCGCACCTCCTGCCTCACCCCGTTCCCCACCGTCTGCGCCCACCATAACACATTCTCCTCTGGGTTGCCTGCTTTTCAACCGACGAATATTAAGGGTTAATTTGGACTCGTGAAATTTTAATGGAAACGCACTGTTCAAATCAGTCAATACCCAAATCCTTTAATTGAATTTCCTCTTCATTTACCGAAGTAATTGGATGTCAGAGAGAGTTTCGTAAACCGATGAGATATATATATATATATATATTCCAACAATGCCCTCCTACATTTCCAGAGCTCCCTAAGAAAGGCCCCCTCTAACTCCCTTATCCGAGTGCAGTCCCCAAGCCTTTACTTACTGTTCTCCCATCCCCCAGTTATCCTTCTTGCCCCGGCGCTTTCTCGAATAGCAAACGTTAAGACTCTCCCTGATGAGGAGAAGGAAGAATAGGATAAGAAAACGAAAGCAAAGCCTACAGTACGAAAAAGGCGGTTATACGATGGGTAAACTGAAGAAAGGGGGGAAGTTAAATATAGAAAGGGTGGAAGGAAACCGGAACGGGTAGAGGGGGGTAAATAAAAAATCTTTAGGGAGGGTTAAATAAGGTTACCAACTAGTCACGGCATTTTGAGAATTATTAATTTACTAGGGAAAGAGCCTGTAAAACCCATGGATTGAACTATAAAGATCGAGTTTAGATTGGTTTTACAGAGTGTACACCCAACAGATGAAGGGTGAGGGGGGCGAATTGGTTAGGCTAGAAATTACCAGAGGGGTACGCCAGGGTAAAAAGAAACCTGCTCTGCACGATGAAGAGGAAGAGAGAAAGAATTAACAGTGTGTTGGGGGATAACAATTACAAGAAGCGCATGGAAGAATGAAGCAAAGGGACCAGGGGCAAGAGGAATTAGTGGACCAGTAACGATAGATAGCGCCCTGAAGAAGCTTCCTCCAAATTACGTCATAAAATTGACGCGTGAGGCGCGTACACAAACGCACAAGGGTAAGGGCGGTGGGCAGAAATAGATTTCAATTTAAAATAACAATGTTAAGGGGGGAGATGTTACCGCGCCACCTATTAGAAACCGACAGCATTTAAAGACGTCAGATCTTGATTATACCGACGAAAGAAATGAAGGTCTTTTACGTATACGTTGCGTCACGTCCTACACCAAATACCGTAACAGCACATGGAGCCTTCTCATGAACCCCTTAACTCTATTCTAGGGTCCACGTGGACTTCTTTAGAGATGTCTTCCAATATCCTACAATCTCTCCGAAATAATATGTCACTTTCTGCCGGAAACGAACCTGCACTAAAAATTCAAACCGAAGGGAGTTTAAGGATTCCATTCTGGCCAAAACTGGAAGTTGTTTTTTTTTTCGGGCGGGACCGATTTTTTCTTCTTCTGCTTTAAACAAGCCATGACAAGATGAACCCTTAGGAGGCTGTGCGCGGGAGGTTAGGAGGTAGGTGAAGAGGACAAAGGAGAAGGTAAATTTTCAGCACCCAACGTTCTTTACCAACCACCCATGTTGGTATTGACGTGGGCTTGCATTGCTTAACTTCAGTGATCTCACGGGAACTGGTGTGCCCAGTGCAACTTGGAGAATTTACATAGAGAAGTGCACTTGAAGATCGCCTCACACATAACTTACAACCTGACGTAGCTAGGATCAAACCTCAGTAACACGAGCACAAAATCCAACCACCTCATCCTGCACCATTGTTTGTTTGTTGGTGTTTCAGGGTCCTTCAACTACAAGGTCATTAGAGCCCCGTCCTCAGCATAGTTCTTATACAGCGACTGCACAGACACTACACTAATGTGACGATTTTTTGGGTATTAGCAGTACCCAGTTTTCTCAAGCGGCCACCTACAGTATGTCAGTACTAGCTGGGGTTGCGCTGCTTAATTTCAGTGATCAGACGAGAACTGGTGTAAAAGCAACTCCAACTCCTAACCCTTTTCCCGCCTATGGCAGGGTCGGGTACCCATTTGTCCCTCTGAATGGACACAGGGTGATATATTGGACATAGTTTTTTCTGCAGCCGGTTGCCGGCCAAAGCTGCACCCCTACGCTTATTTATCGTCGGTCTAGTGTTCGTTGGGGAATGCTACCGATGCCAGGGGACGAGCTCCTACACCTGGAAATTTTGCCTCATCTACCCGTTGCATAGTAGAGAGGGTTCTCTTACGTGCAAGCGCCATCGTACACCCACACGGGACCTCGGTTTTACTTCTCATCCGAAAGAAGGCACACTCGCGGCTTCTCTCTCGCCCGAAAGAAGCCGACCCACCACGGTCCAGTATCGAACCTAGAACTACTAGCCTAGAACCACTACGCCACCGCGGCGGGTTCAGACGAGAACTGGTGTGTCCAACGAAATTCGCCTCTCCCTCATCCTGCACCATTGATTGACTAAACATTGACAGTGTCTTGGGGGAGAAGGTGAGACACCCACTAACATTGATACGTGGATTAGGTAGAAAGGATTTTATATTCCGGAAGTGGTATGGATCACAGAAAGCTCATGGGTTGAAGAAGTACGTTGCTGTCCAACTAATGTCACAACCCTTTGAATCGCATCTTAGAAGATGAAGGAATGCAATGGACCCTTACATTTGTACTAAAGGTCTTCCATCAATATGTAGGGTGAGTTTTTCGCTTGCACTTTTTTATGAGCCATATCAGGACAGAACCTGAAACTCAACCACGAGGTTTAAAGCCAGGGCTGTAGGAGATGAACTTCACGGAATGCTCCTCTGAAAAAAAGAGGGGGTTAATAAATTACTCTTTTAACCATCATGAGACCTAACTACCAAGTCTCATCTTATACAACGTCGGTAATCTAGTGCTGACGTTGCGTTCATGCGTGGCAAGATAAAAATCTTTGAGATGGAGCGCCACAACTTTCGGCTCGAGTATCAGCCATTTTTATTTTTGCCGCATCGCTGTAGACGGGATTTCCACACTTAGCAGTGGTGTAAAAATAAGAGAAAAATAGGTTAAGAACAAAAAAGAGGTCGAAGGGCAAACGTGCTTAAAATCCCACCGTCATTACAACAGAAGGAGGGCTTTTTTTTATTAACTTCTAAATTAGCCTAGTTTTTGTTCATTAACGAAAGTTAAAATTCCAGGCATTAAAAATACTCATCACAACCCAACCTTCAGAGCGGCAAAAAAACTGACTAGTGTTGATCAAATGCTTTGAAAAAAATGATAACATACCAAGTTCTGACTGGTTAACCCAAAGGTATTTTTGTCTGCGGTTGGCTCTGTATAATTGCTACATGATACACAACCGTCTCAAAAATCTGAAATCCCACAAAAAAAGGGGAGGATGAGGAAAAGACGAGGGAGAGAAAGACAGACTGGAAAACACCAGGGCTCAAGCATCTGTTTCAAATACAAGTTGCACACCAAAATGAAAAATGGCTGACAGCAGTTGTTCATTCAGATAGAAAACCGAAGAACTCCTGTCAGCAAACCTGAAATTGATATTGCTCACTTCCAAGGCCACCATCAGCACATCATGCTATCCACCACTGTTCCATGTTCTGCTTTGGCAATTAGGACATCGAGTATGATGCAACATGCTCAAGCAGCTTTAGGTTCATTTGGTTGTTTAATTTTGGTTTGTTTGCCATTCAGAACAGTTACCAACGTCAGGAAGGAAACAACCAGCTCCTGAACCTGGAAGATTTTTGCCAAAATACTCTGTACCATTTTGTGTCAAGGGGGAAGGTGGGTTCCTTTTACTTTAGGGCAGTATCGTACATATCAAACTAGACTAAGATGCACATTTTAGCTTTCTGTTTTTCCCTGGGTGTCGGTGGTAGCGTGCTGAGCTTCAGTCCATGGTGCCTGTGTATCGTAGCCCGCTTTCACCACTATCACCATTACTAACTCTCCCCAAATTCTGTCCAATGGAACACATGAGCAATGCACTTATTTATCGTCGTTCTATTTCGCTTCATTGGGGACACTTTTCCTCCACCGACGCCAGGGAGAGGGCTATTAAACCTGGAAGTTGTGCCTAACTAATCGTAAATTTCATTTCATGTACTAAGTTCGTTAATGTCCAGATGACATCGTATATACTTCACGGGTCCACGGCTTTACTTCCCAAATTGCCAAAACATCTCAGTCCAGGATCGAAGCTGCAACTACTGGTGCAATAGTGCACCATCAGTGGCGTGGCTAGGGGGGGTGCAGGGGGAGCGGCCGCTCGCCCTGAGCAAATTTTCAGAAAAGTGGCGCCTTTTTAAGATTGTTACTATGCTTGCTGCTCCCCCTGGCGCTAAAACCTGGCTACGCTACTGTGCGCCATGTTACCTCAGCCGCTTTATTCAGCGTAATAAACTGGAGCATTTCTGTCACCTATGTGAATCCTTTCCTGTGAAAAATTAATAAAACGATAAGCTTTAAGTGAACTACCTGAAAGCCCCACACCGGAGTGGTTGGACAACTTGTGTGGTCCCTTGTCCACAGGCTAAGAACCTCTACTATAAATGAATAGTTGAAATTCATTCCCTTTCACAACGACACCAAACTTGGGAAGGTGTAAACACACAGGGATCTGAAATTTTTCCCCGAAACTGCCGGGGACGCTAACTAAAATAGAAAATGAATGAAATAGCCAAATAAAATGCAATGAGCCGACATTGGCATCTCAACTGGGAGGGTGGACTTACCTGACAGATTGGCACCTGATCGATACCAGTGGTTTTCTGCCTGGTAATGGAGGTTCCATTTGTGGTTGTGCAACGTCACCTGACCGGCCACGAACTTGACCACCCAACTGTGACATATTCAGGATCAGTCGACAAATAAAATGTGATGATGTAACGCAAAAAAAAGACAGTTACAGTTGCCTATTAGATGTCAGACCCCTATATTTCTTGCGAAAATCAACAGCTGACGAGGGGCTATTCGGCTTTTTTTTTCGGCAAACGAACACCACAGAAGGTGCTGTTAGGCTCCTACAATTCCGTTTCAACTCGCACTTCATTACGCCACATGTACTACAACACAGTGGAGGTTGGAGGGGGTAGGGGCGTGTGTGAGGACAAAACTACTTTGCCCCACTCACATCTTTGTCTTTTCATTCCACTAAGCCCTGGGCTTAATGACGTCATCAGTTCCCACGTCTTGTGGCCAAAATATTTCTCTGAACGAGATTCAAGAACGGACGTCTAAAATTCCGTGAGAAAAACACTGGATGTTATAAAACGTAGATTTTCCCTGTAGTGCCATCTGGTGGATTAACATGCCATTCCCAAGAAGCAAACTTTTTATCATCTCTCTCACATGTGCCTGCCTGCAGGAGGCCAATCAGAAAAGACATTGTCAACATCACGTTAATGATGTCTTCAAAATCCCTACCATGTCAGTCCGGAAACTAGTTCTTGAGGATCATTATTAGGGTTTTAAACGAAAGGTCTACATCTTAAATCATTTCCTCTTCTAAAACCCGAATGAAGACCAAGAAAGGCAGCAGCCATGTTTTGCAGACAAGAGAAGGGAAGCGTGCTCTCAAACGAGAATAAGTGCGTTCCCGTATGGGGCGTGTGACACGCAGGACAATGAGCCCTTTCTACAAAGCAAAAAATTACATACGGGGCACAAATATTCGTAAACTCGCAGATCGGCAGACTTCCCGGATAAAGAACTCAATCCCGCTGACTTTAGCAAGTAGTCCAAAGTTTTGTTCAGAGCGACACATTGGCTACCGTTAAGGCCCCCATACACGATCAAACATTTTGCCTAATATCATGTTTGCGCAAACTTTGATTCATAAACGTTACAGTTGTTTGTGCAAACCTCGGTGCATTCCGCGAAATTATTGGGCGAAGATGTCCGACACGAAAGCGTCTTGTACCATGATTGGTTCATAGTGAACAGAATGAGGTCTTTCTTCGGCCAACAATCTGAAAACACTACCATACATGTTCAAACAGCTTGCCAACCGTTGGGGCGGACAGTACAGGCAGCCGCCCGGGGCCTCCCACTGAATAGCAGCAATTTTAACTTCTGTAGAATATTATTTACAATAAGATACTGACAGAACCTCAACTCTTGATACACTATGCTATGCTTTACCCCGGACGGTGGACGGCTAGGCCTCTCGAATTGTACTTGCCCATTTCGTAAGGCCGGAGTTGCACTGAGTTTTGCACAAAATATTTCGGTATCGCCCGATTTCTGTCAAACCGTTACACAACTATTCAATCCTTGACACGCACGTTCAAAACTTTGCACAACACCCCTTGTTGCGCAAAATGTTTGATCGTGTATGGTGGGGCTTTAACAGACATAAGCAAAGACTAAAAGAGCTGAGGGTCAGTGCTTTTCATAGTTTGCGGACTGGGACCCCAATGCAGGAACCACATTGTCTCCAAATCCAAATGAGATGGTAGGATTGAATGAGCGGTGAATAGTTATGGTAGGATAGAACCAACAACAGCATGATGACGTCATCCCCTGTCAATAGTGGGACCAAATATACGAGTTCTGGCCATTGTTTGTGTTTTAAGGCCCTTCACCTACAAGGTCATTAGAGCCCCGTCCAAAGCATAGTTCTTAGAGACTGCACAGACACTACACTAATGCGGCGATTTTTGGGTATTAGCAGTACCCAGTTTTCCCAAGCGGCCACCCATGTCAGTATTAGCTGAGGTTGCGCTGCTTAACTTCAGTGATCAGACGAGAACTGGTGTGTCCAATGCAATTCGCCGCACCCTTCTGGCCATTCTTTCTGTGTAGTCTAAACTAGGATTTCGTCCATTCCACACTCTGTTAGGCCCCACTTAATAACGTGCTTTCACACTCCTTTAGGGCCACCTCTGCTATCTAGGGACTACATTTCCACGATGGATCTAACCAGCGCCATATTTGGAATGAATGGTGCATATTGAAACTTGTGGCCATCCTCTGAAGTCATGACCAAAGACGACAAGCGTCTCGATTCGTACTTGCAT
Organism: Trigoniulus corallinus; assembly: GCA_013389805.1. Lineage (NCBI taxonomy): Eukaryota > Metazoa > Arthropoda > Diplopoda > Spirobolida > Trigoniulidae > Trigoniulus > Trigoniulus corallinus. Next base: position 14,182,863 of record JAAFCE010001036.1, read on the forward strand.
TTTCCGTTTGCCATAGTGTCTCTGAAAGCCTCGATGAGAATGGACCTTGCATACCTTCCCCTAAAGTTGCAAATAACAACCAAACCAGACCAGTTTCTAGAAACGGGACCTAACTCCATAATCTCCACTTCTAAGACTAACAAGTTGATTCGACGGTGCAAGAAGGTAGGAGTGGGGAGGAAGGGGAAAATGACAAACGGGTGATATCAAATTTAATCATTATGTGACTCATAAAGACATACATTAATCACGAATTGAATAATAAATTAAACTATGCTGAGGTCCAATAATTAGATGCAAGGTACAAGTCAGAGAAAACACTTGAATTCAAGATGCGCAATTTGATCAAGAGCAACAACAGCCTCTCAACCATAGGGGAGCAGGGGGAGGTTGGAGTGGGGTCTGTTTCCTTCCTATTCCAGTTCGGCAGCACATCTTGTAAAACACTAGTTTTTGAGGCGTGTTTTAATTAATATGAAAAAGATCAATATCTTGAAAGTGAGTTTGCAGACATTTAAGATCACACGATGCTACCAATACGCGACAGTTAGTTCCCTTCCTGTCAATTCCAGGGATTCTATTAATCCCCAAAAGGGGACCATAATCAATTCTGCAAGGGTAGGGTAGCGGGTGGGGGCCAAGTTACAGTAGTGTCACCAACGCCCAACAACAATAATAAAATCAATCGCAACCATCGTCTTAAATTCTCTCTAAAAGATAAAAATGTCTTCAACACACAGGTTAAGATGAATATCAACGCCATCATAACATCATTATGCAGGTCAGTTCTCTCGCCTCATCTGGACTACAAGCGGCGAATTACGTTGGACACACCAGTTCTCCTCTGATCACTGAAGTTAAGCAGCGCAACCCCAGCTAGCACTGACATGGGTGGCCGCTTGGGAAAACTGGGCACTGCTAATACCCAAAAATCGTCTCATTAGTGTAGTGTCTGTGCAGTCTCTGCATAAGAACTATGCTGTGGACGGGGCTCTAATGACCTTGTAGTTGAAGGGCCCTAAACCACCATCAAACAAACTCATCTGAACTGTAGCATTAGCATCTCTCATGAGATTCCACAAAGGGGGAGATGTACAAAAAGTTTAGGATTGTTATTTCCAAGTTTAGAAATACACTTATTTACACTCCTTCGACACAGAGGGCGCACATAAACGGTTCATATGCAACAGGTATGCTAGACGCCACAAGGTACTTATAATCCGATGGAAAGTACCTTTAAGAGGTAAGTTCAGCAAGTTGGACCGGAATAGAATCTAGATTCCTGAGCTCAAAAGGCTAACTCGTTACTTACGACGGCCCTTGGTCAGTAAAAGTTAAAGTAGCCAAGCAGAAAATTAAAGGACTTTCATTAAGTAGCCTGATGCAAAAACTTTCTTTAGCTAAAACAACGCAACAAGTCAGAATTAGAATCGAACCTACATGTCGCAGTTACACACTCATCTGCCAAAATGAATTTTATGCCGTCGAAATACAGTATATTCTACTGTCGCTATCAAGGTCTGATTATGAAAAGCACTCGAGTCAAGTTCTCCCTTTGCAAATTCCATCTGAGGCATAGCGAAGGACAAAACGAACCTGTAATAGGGGGAAGGAAGTAAAGCTGCCCTGGCAATTGCCCCCTGCCGGCCCGGTAAAGACACAAGAGGTCTTAGCCGAGATTGAACCTGTGAACCATTTACTCCAATAACTAGTAACCAATAGAGCACCTGAGGTAGGGTTTGATCGCAGATGGAAATAGTGACAGGAAACGGGTCTCTTCCTGCAGCTTTCAACACAACTTTGCTTCCAATCACAGAACCTTGAACAGTGGAGGATCATCACAGAGGCGCACAAGTGTGCGCTTGGGGCCTCTGAACGTTATCAGAACTACCAAAGGCCCAAACAAAGAGATCTATTGTTAAGACAATGAGTGATCAACACTTTCATCATCATCATACTCTTATCTCGCCTGTGGCAGGGTCTGGTCTGCGGGTCCAATGAATATGCTCTGAGTGGGGCACCCCAGCCGGGCGTCTGGAGCCCACAGGAAATATTGGCTGAATTGTGTGTGTGTGGGGGGGATGCCGGCGTACTCCACTTTTCCAACACCGCATTATACAACCAAAATAGAAATGTTTGGCAGGTAAATTAATGCTTTGCCGGTTATAATATTGCATGGTGTCTGACCTTTTGCACAATAACTACAATACAACAGGAGTCAGGCTCATGCCAAGAGTGATCAGCACTTTAATGGTAATAAATAGATACTTAGTACTGTAGTAAGAAAATGGGGACCACAAAACAACCTTGAGATTGAAGCCCTCCAAAAGTTTGATCTACCACTAGACTTGAACCTCAGCATCACAATGGCATGACAGAAGAATGCTCGTTGGTCAATTGAGATCATGCAAGGAATACCAATTTGCTTTAGACGTGCGTTATAAACGTGAAGAGTACACTGCAGTCTTGCAAACAAGGTGGAAGTTGTAATGGCTCCCTGAAACCAAGTAAGTTTGGTGGCTAAGATCCCCATACGGAGCACCACCCTCTAAAGAAATGCACTTAGCAATTTAATTAAGCATATCAACATTTTGTAATTAAAATGTTAATATAAAATGAGCATCCATACTTACGTTTCTCAATTATCAAAACGCCGACTGACTACCACAAGGAGCACCAACTGCAGACGCAGCGGATGCAGCATGGTAATGAATAATAACAAATTTTAATCTAATTTCAAAGGAAATAAACCCTTGCAGCGAAGTTCTGTTTGGAAAATTTGAGATTAATTTGCTTTTCCGGACAGAAAAAAAAACTAAACTGCATCTTCACAAATTTCTCGAAAAATTCTATACCTCCCAGGGTTAGTGTCAGATTCCAAGTCAAGAGACACGATTCAGTGTCTTAAGACACAAGGTAATAAAGGGGGAGAGAGGTGGAAGCAATTTCAATATTTCCCGGCGTATAATTCAAGTTGCAAATTACAAAAATTGCAATTTTCTCGGAAAACTGTCCTATGGGCCTATAAAAAAGTTCTTCCACAATGGCTGCCGCAGTGGGACGTCTCTTACATGATTTTCTATAAATAAGGTTGGGGGTAGTTTATTAAATATAAAGACTTTAATTCAACCAAAAGAAATTAACGGTAAGAGTTGTCTGGAAGTCTTTCGAAAAAACCTAGAGAGATAGTAGAGAGTTTGAGTGATCCGTTGGTGTCCAACGTATGTTACGCAAAGCAGACAAAATAAGTACTGCCCAGGTGCACACGGACTAGTGCAGCACTAAGACGACATCAAGGATGTCAGGACATTACAGGGACATGGTTTTTTTTCCTCACTTCCGCTTCTGCAAAACAAAGACCATTAAGCGAATTTGTCCTGCTGAAATTATTACAACAATACTTCACAAATTATTTATGCAACAAAGCACCGAGTCATCGTCACATATTAATTTTTTTGGAGGATAACAAGGGCCAATAGTAAAGGAGAATGAAAACTTCAGTACTATTGCGAGTGCCTGTCGTGTGCAGATGGGGTTATGTTTATTTGCATGCAGCCACCATCTTTAGATTCACTTGACAACTACAGTACTGTACAGTGTAAGGTGACCAGATTTTCCGGAGGGCAAAGCTGGACGGGGGCTTTTGGTGGGCGCCCCAAGTAGGGGTGGTAAAACATGCTTTCCTGAAGAGCAACGAACAAAACTTGGGACTTCGCACCTACTGTACCTCATTGCTTGAATGTGTGTCCATCCAGCTTGTTTGTTGTTTGTTTGTTGGTGTTTAAGGTCCCGTCAACTACAAGGTCATTAGAGACCCGTCCACTGTATAGTTCTCATGCATATACTGCACAGACACTACACAAATGCGACGATTATTGGGTATTAGCAGTACCCAGCTTTCCCGAGCGACCACCCATGTCAGTACTAACTGGGCTTGCGTTGCTTAACTTCAGTGATCAGACGAGAACTGGTGTGTCCAACACAACTCGCCGCTCCCTACTCCATCCAGCACAGGATGCCTGATGTTTTAATTTGATGCAGGCGATGTGTCTCCTGATCAGTTGCTAACCTGGAAGGATCATTCTGTGTGGGTGCTCTGTACACGTATTTGATGGTGTTTTAAGGCCCTTTAACTACAAGGTCATTAAAGCCCCGTCCACTGCATAGTTCTAATGTAAAGACTGCACAGACACTACGCTAATACGACGATTTTTGGTTACTAGCGGTACTCAGTGTTCCCAAGTGGCCAACCATGCTAGTACTAGCTGGGGTTCCGTTGCTTAATTGGTGTATCCTACGCAATACAGCCGCTCTACGTATTTCATTGACGAGTGAATTCTTCTGAGAAGTTGCCAACAAAGTGAGACAAACGGGCGTCCCACCGGGACAAGCGAGGGACTGCGGGACATGAAGTCTGAAATCGGGACGTCTGGTCACCTTTGTAGAGTGGCATGTAGAATTACAGAATTGATGACAATAGTTGAAGTTTGATTATAATATGGGGATGTCAGTTGTGATGGTAATAGCCGATTGATTACAATATTCGGCTTCCACTGTATTTATGAATGGCCATTTGCGGAACTTTATGAACGTCTTGTCTCACAAAATGACAACAGAAACTACGTCAGAAGTTAGTTATTCGCAGACCCCCATTATTACGAAAAGTTGATAAACTGTTGCTGAAAAAGTTTTTTTTTAACAGCAATAAATCGTTAGCAAGTTATCAATTGTTGACCGAGAAATAACTAACCACCAAATGACGCACGTGTCTAAAAATGTCTGAATTCGTCACTACTTTTGATCATGAAGCTGGTTATTGGTGACCAAACACATAAGTCATGGTTAGAAAAACTAATTTAGGAAATCATTAATTTAAATTACGATGGGCATGAAAAGTAAATCCCACGAATTTTAGATTTCATAC
>JAAFCE010001036.1:14191891-14441763 GCA_013389805.1 Trigoniulus corallinus
CACAAGTGTATCATGATGACGATGAACAGAAGGGCCGACGTTAAATAACCAACCTGGGCAGGATTAAGCACGAGACCAGGAATTCAACAGTCACAAACAAACGTCCCGAATTGAGAAACCGCAGCAACGACGTCGTCGCTTCAGTCACAATCGAGTCCTGCACACCGCGAGTTTAAACCGCTGCCAAATGAGCTACTAAAACTGACTTCCTCTCCTCTTCTTCCTCCTCCTCCTCCTGTTGATTTCTACTGCCAACAGTTCAATTTCAATTCTTCATCAAAACTCACTCAAGAAAAATACATCAAAGCAGTGTCTACAGAAAAAAAGCGAGAGCTACAACTTTAATAGATGTTTATCGTGAAGGTGAAGGGGGAAAGGAAGTGAAGGGAGAGTACAGTAGGATAGTAGGTGTCTGAAGTGAGAGGGGGGAGAGATTGTGAACACGTAAAGAAAATTGGTTTCTTTTCCTCTCTCTCTCTCTCTTTCTTGGCCTTATACGCATGGTGAGAAAAATGAGAATCAAGTCTTAAGTGGAAAAGCAAAAATTTTCTCCCATTGAAGCTACACTAGTTTTCCTGACAGAGTTAGTGCTTATGTGTATATTTGAAGGCAAGAGGTTGAGTGAGAAAGGGGAAAAAAGAAGGATAGGGGAGACTGGGTAGAAATAAGAGGGTAAAGACAGAAAAGCAAGGGATAGGGGGAATAGGAGTGAGATTGATACACATATACAAAACTCTTAAGGGATCTCTTCGCTAGATGGATATATTGAAGATGGAATGGAAGGAAACAATGGTTGATTTGAGAAGTGCGCTCCACCAACCACCACTTTCCATCCAACTTCATCTAATAGAAAATATACTTTTTAATCTTTCATATATGCATTATAATAAGTAACGACGCTTCTCTCTCACTCACACACTCATTCTTAAGTGAAAAATCTTGAAGAAGAAATATAGGTAGGTAGGTAGGAGGTTCAGGGTAGGCGGCGGACGGTGATCGAAGAGGAGAGAGGGAGGATTACGAGCCAACAATCACTTGAAAATTGAAGAAATCAGCTCTAGATAGAGATTATTTGTGATCTCTGCCTCCACAAAATATTTTAAATGATTTTTTGTGGAGGCAGTGGAGGCCCCTACCATAGGCAGGGTATTGGTACCACGATGATGAAGAAAAAGAAATCTTCTTGGAGTGCTGAAAAGTAAAACATTCAAAGCCTGCTCTCTTTTCTTTCCCATATTTTTATAACCAAAGGGTCATCAGAGTTATCAGTGTGTCAGAAACAATTAACACCTCCCTCCCGTCACCCGGCTGCACTTCAATGTCGTGGACGGTGCAGTCAGCACTGCACATTCACGGTACCATCGATTTTTCGTAATACAAGAAGCACATGATCTCTCAGGTCAGAAAGGGAGAGGGAGAGAGTAAACCACCGTCCTGGGTCAGGAGCAGCAAAGTGTACGAGATACAGCAGAATTCACAAACCCAGTACAGCGAAGGAGGGATTTTACTGGTGACCTCATGGCTACAGGTTCCGTCTTTCGTGGTCCTGGCTAATACTTATGGTTGCAGGTTCAATCCATCGTAGTCTTGGCTGACACTCATGCTAGCTCTCTTTCTCTCTTCATTTCTTAGTTGATTAACTCTGATATTCTGACAGACTTTCACTGGCTCGCATTGCAACCCGCTTGACTGATTATCCATCCCAATCTCCATCCACCAACCCCAAGTCTGTGAGCGGTGTAGTCCTGATATTTCACTGACCTGAATATGCAATTTCAATTACACACTCTACCGTGCACTACAGATTTATTCGTTCCCTTTCTTTCGTTTAGTAAGGGTTCATTTTACATGTAGATGGCACACGGGACGATGATCTCACTTCCTATACTTGAGCTTTGGCCGAAAAATAAATCCCCGTTTCGGCTAGGGATATTGCATTATGGATTCGAGAAGGCTAAAAACGGATTTGGCCCGAACCTTCAAAAAAAGTTTGTCTAGTGCCTGCACTAAGGTTTCTTTAACAAAGTGCTTCTTCATTTAACAGTAACCCCACTCTCTCTCGCATCTCCCTCAGTTTGCATGGTAGAACTAGCACTACCAAAAATGATGGGGCTTGAATTGTCATTTATCTACTGTGACAAGGGGTGAGAAAGAAGATGAAGCTGATCGGGGACAGAGGATGAAGGAGGAGATTGGACATGAGGGTAAAAGAGCGAGGTGAAAAAAAGATTCAAGAGGAGGGAGGAGGATGTGACTTAAGCCTGTTAAAATTGATATCTATATGCCAACCACCGAAAAGCCTTTTGGAGTTATTGGAGATTAAAGTTTGGGAATGCAGGCATCTGGTTCTGCAGACAAGAATCAAGAGCTCTTCTGATGAGGTTTTCATGTTAATCTTTTAAAACCACTCACCTTTTAATACGTAAAAGAGCAATTTCTGGGGTGTTTGCTTTCACACGCTACGCTGCTCTCTCAAATACGTCGAATCCACACATGTTAAATCCATCCATTTCAAGGCCTATCCCCCTTCTGTTGTACACAAGCCTAGCTAACTAGTAAGCATCACGTCCCTCCCAACTCTTCATCATCATCATCGTCATCAGAAAATGGGAAGGAGGAAGGGAACAGACAAAGAGATGGAAAGTGGTGGAATGAGGAGGACTTAAGACATTGAGACTTTCCCTGCCTGCATCTGTTAAGAGAGTGGTACAAGGGGATAAGAGTGGGGAGACGGGGGGTAAGGACACAGTAATGGATTTACGCCGAGAAAAATTAGCAGTGTGGTGAGCGAAAGAGAGAGTATCCGATGATGGAGCCAGGGATTTGGTACCAAACTCACAAGATAAAAAAAGTAAACGGCAATAGAAAGAAGAGGAAGGAGTTGGGGGGTAGGAAGAAGATTGGGAGGAGGAAGAGGAACTACATCCTAATAGCGGGAAAAAGGGCATCCTAATGGCGGACGTGTAAGAAGGCGTTGGCCATTTCTGCTCTTGTTCCTTTAAGTGGAATTTTAATGAAGTTTCCATGTTCGACAGCCGATGGCTTTTAAAGTGTTACACCTAGGTGCTTTATCTTCCAGCTGAATTTTGGATACCAAGCGAGGGAGAAGGAGGATGAGAGCTCAAGAGATGAAGCACACAACCACCACATGACAGGCTCTAGTACAATATGGCTAATGATTCCAAAAGGAAGTGCTAGACAGTGTCGGATTTACCATTGCGCTCAGAGCCCCATAGCCAGGAGGCCCATCTTCTTACGAAAATAATAAACTTCTTTAACAATCAACATTGTAAAAAATAATAATTATTCAGGTAACACTTAATATTTTAACTACTCCTAAATTTCCTGAGTATGTGTGCCAAACTGTCTGCGTATACCTACAGGGCTTACTCCCTTCAGGGCCAAACTTACCATCGTAACTTACCTAGCACACGGTCTCATTTGTCCTAATTCCGGCACTGGTGTTCGGCGTGGAAAAACGTGTGTGAATTTCGTCACAATTTAGACGTATTCATCTTCGGATAGAGAAGTCAGAACATCAGGCCGTCCGTTATTTAGTCAACCCTGAATAGAACCGAATGGGAGCAGACTGGCCATATTAAGGTTCTATTACATTAACAAGTAAAGTAACTACTAACCCTTTGTTCGTTGCGTCACCACCTACGACGAGGGGCGAGCCCCTACACCTGGGAATTTTACCTCATCCACCGGTTGCATAGTAGAGAGAGTTCTTTTAAATGTAAATGCCATTGTACATCATACGGGGCTACGGCTGTACTTCCCATCTGCCGGAAGGCTAACTCGGGGCCTCTCTCTTGCCCGAAAGAAGTCAACCCACCACGACCCAGTCTTCATTCATTTCAGTTACACCAATACATTCGGTAAGATCTGCAAGATGGGTTGAAAGCCTTGAAACGAGTCAAATATAACATGGAAAAACACAGGTCACAGGTAACATGAGACCGAAGATTCTCAGGCGCTTTCGGACTGGTTCTCAAGGATCTCCTCATGTGACCACAAAAAAGTTTACACTTGTGGGCAAAACAATCGAACCTGGAAACCACTGATGCAGCAGTCGAAAACACACTACCCTCCGCGCCTCCTATTACATTATATATAACTAAAAATTCAATTCATTCCTCCGGTGGTGCAGGGAGAGGCTTATTGCGTTGGACACACCAGTTCTTGTCTGATCACTGATGTTAAGCAACGCAACCCCAGCTAGTACTGACATTAGTGGCCACTTAGGAAAACTGGGTATCGCTAATACCCAAAAATCGTCGCATTTGTGCAGTCCGTGCAGTCTCTGCAATAGAACTATACAATGGACGGAGCTCTAATGAACTTGTAGTTGAAGAGCCCTAATACACCAACAAACCAAAAAAATCCGGTGGTGCTCATTCCCCCTTTGAGGCTGCCTTGGTAGCTTAAGTTAGGTGGCTTAAGATGACTACCACAACCAGGGTCATCACAGCTCAATTTCGCGTTTTTAAGGGTATTATAGTTCACATTGCATTTCAATGTTTCATTTACCACCAACCCCTTTTTCCGCAGGGTCGGGTATTCAATTGTCTCACCGGAACGGGGAATGCAGACAAACTGTTGGAGTACAGCCGGTTGCTGCAATGTGTTACTTATTGAACTTCGCATCGGTCTACTTTCTTTGTTGGGACCCTTTTCCTTCCCCGATGCCAGCGAGGGCGGGTGAGTTCTTCCATCTGGAAATTTTGCAAATCCAACGCATATTTTACTTCGTTTAGAAGGGGTTCTTTTCTGTGCAGTGAGTGGAGACATCGTAGACACCATACGGGGCCACAACTATATATTCCATCCGGCAGAAGGTACACTTTGGGGCTTTCCCCTGAAGTAAAAATATACGTGCAGATTGGTAAAATTCCCAAATTAAACAGCCTTCCCCTCTCTTGCACTTTATATTACGTGTAATACATGCCTTGGGAGAGCGTAAGTGCAATTACCTCGGAATGTGATTCAGTTATTACATAGAGAGATTAGGGTAAGTCCGGGAGAGATGCTACATGTTTTCAAAAACAACTATAAATGATTACAGTGTGGTCCATAAGTCTCAAAAACTGTTGTAAACCAAACAGGGATGTATGTAATTGCTAATGCTACTAAAAATTATCAATTAGCTATGATAATTAGGGGAAAAAATGTAATATTTTAAAAGTGTGCATTGTGGCATCTATCCCACCATGTGTTAGTAATGCCACATGCCAGGGAGAGATGCCATAATTGTAAAATAATGCCTGCTTGACTGCTGCAAACTAAAACAAAGCACAAAATATTTCAATTTATTATATAAAAAGATTATGTTTATAATTCTAACACATATTTTCAGCAAATGTGCACCTGAATTTTGATGTATACATAAATTGTGATGGATGAAATTACTGTTCTTGCACAATGGCCCTCTTTTTTGCTCTTCCACAATAATTGCACATAATCCCATAAATTGTACATGTTTCATGCAACCACTTATTGCAAGCAGTGCATTTTATCCAGTCAGCTTTGGATTTTGTGGCATAATATTTCTCCCAGCACTCAACACAAATATCAGTGTCTTTGTTATATCTAGACCCATCACTATTTTCGGACCTGGAGTTTGAATTCCTTTTTTTTGCCAAATTACTTTTTCCTAATTTTGGCTTAGACCTAGACCTGCGGTTTACTACTTTTTCGTTTTTTTTCTTTGTATTTCTTTTTTCTCTTCAATGTTTTCCTCACATGTCAAGACTTTTGCAGATTGTTTGCATCTAATGAGAGATTTTGAAGTGATAACTGGCAAAGGGCTTATTTGGAAGAGATGTTTGCTTGGTGACACCTCAGTTGTGCTACATTTTTGACTTTGTGCAGATCCCAATTCAACAAGTCTTATAATGTGTCATGCCAAACGATTTTCATTATCCATGCCCAATACACCTATATCCAATTGAGAAAAATAAATATTTTTTCTCTTTTTTATGCAATGTAGCTGTGAAATTGAATAATTTTGATGTGATACAGTATTTACCATCAGGTCCCATTCTGGTTTTTAAAATAATTCCACTCTTCAGTCTTCTTGTCAATGTCCTAGCTGGGATTCCATAATGCCTTTCAGCTTCCCTCAATCCAATTTCCCCAGCCTTTAATTTATTTATTGCCTCAACAAGGCTGGCTGTGGTCCATTGCCCTCTTGGTTTAGCAGACAATTTTTGTTTGTAATTTGCTGGCATCTATTAATTATTCAAACTACATTAGCAGCCTAAACAGATATTTTATACAATTGTTGCATAACTATGTTAGATGAGTGTGGCATCTCACCTAGTTTCCAGGGAGAGACACCTCACCCTACCACCTCCACAATATGTCAAAAATTTAGCCCAGTTCTACCTAAAATTGTCTCTAACACCCTATCTTGCAAAATACAAATGAAAAATATTTCACTGTACTTACACTATCCCTGATACAGCTGTTTGAATTTCACAAGTGAAAATAGTTAGCATAAAATCATGCATGGACTGACCTTTAAGGAGTTAAAAAATGCAGAATTCAAAGAGTTATGACCACATGCTTGCACATGTTCACTATTACCAACACAAAGGAAAATAGTAGCCTGTTTTTAATGCCCTCTTGTGGATATATTTCATGTTTCACAATATGCTGCATCTCTCCCACTGTAGCATCTCTCCCGGATTTACCCTAACACTAAAGAGATTGACGCCACTCAAAAAGAACCAACCTCCCACGTCTCTCAGGATTGAACCTACATCTACTGATGTATGGATCATGCACTCTATCTTCTAAGAAAGGTGGTGACCATGGAACTTCAAGTTCTCCATGAAAAAGGGATTCTGGATATTTATGGCACACGCCAACATGAACATTATCCGCACATAAACCATTAATGTATCGATCAACTTTCCAAGTGTTTCCAAGCAATTATTAACCGCCATTTAAGGCCATATTTGATAAAACTGACCAACGATTCCAAAATGGCTAATAACATTTCATTTCCGACGTCCTAAGAGTGCCAATTTCAGCGTCCTTCTGCTAACCCAACTCCCACATATGGATATCAACTTGTAGGAAGGGAATTCAATATTACACTAACGGGTTGGGGAGTAAGCCAAACAGTCATAACAGCCCAAACCCTTAGGAGGCTGCTCACAGGTGAGGAGGTAGGCGCATGGGATGTAGGAGAGGGGAAATTTGCAGCACCCAACGTTCACCTCTAACATCCATGTTGGTACTAACGTGGGTTTGCGTTAATTAACCTCAGGGATCTCACGTGATTATTTAACACTGACCTGACTACTTACACCTGGCCCCTGGTAACTTTGCATGTTTCTTCCTTCTAGAAAACGTTCATTTAACTTAGATTGGTACAAACTCCACGGGACCATGGCTTGATTTTGCCATAAAATAGAAGTTGTAACCGGTTTCTTTCCCTCCCTCCCTCCCTCTCTCTCTCTCTCTCTCAAGTAAGTCATTCACCCAGGATCGAACTTGAACTAATGAGTCATGTGTACATGGGCAATACCAAACGATGCCGCTTACTTATAAAGATGGACTCCGCTTGCCTGCCTCCACTTCAACCATCCTCCATTAACAGGGCCGGCCTTCTCTATAAAGGGTCCTGGGTGCAAAAATCCTTTTGGGGCCCCAAAATATTTTTTCAAAAGTAAAAATTCCTCTTAGATGTCCTCCTATCCCATTCTGAGATCCTTCTTAAATTTGGGAGGTATTACATTTTTGGATGATGCCATGTGTCCTAATATGTCGCCATTGCATTTATGAGTTGGTCTGAAAGCTTATGTGTACGTCTACACCTGGGAACATTTTCAGTTGGACCTGCGTCGTTATATTTTTTATTACACTTCTGATTATTTAAGATATTTTGGTTTTAACAACCCCAAAATAATAGCATTATTAAATTATTGACTCTTTACCTCTAATTCTGGGTTGTCCAACCTGTGGCCCATGGTGCATCATTTCTAACTATGCGTTATAGCCTACCTGCTATGTAACACCTAACGTACTTGGTACTGATGATGGGGCCCCCTTAATCGTGGGGCCCGGGTGCAATGCACCCTCTGCACCCCCTTCCCCGGATGGCCGGCCCTGTCCACATCGCGACAGGATACACACACTGGTTACTTTGTATGTAATGATCTAGGAACACGTTTTTGTCAAAATTTACCAATATGTCTTGACTATCAACACTATGTTTTGCATGTACGCATGTGAGATGGACTTAGGCCGCTCGCACACACAGCCACTCTCAGAGGCCACTAGTGGCGACCACATGCAGCGGTCTGTGTTTCCATTTGAAACTCAATAGGCGCAGCGCAGACGCGACGTTTGCAGCAGCGCTACTGAGCCACAAGGTGCAGCAGTGGCCGTATCTCACTACTTGTGGCTGGTGGTGGCGTTCTTCCTATTACCGCCTGTGGCAGCCACTGGTGGCCGTGTACAGCGACTAGTGGTCGTCACTAGTGGCCGCTGCAAGTGGCTGTGTGTGCGAGCGACGGCCTTATGTTTATTTGCATGCAGCCATTACCTAGGGCAAGGATGACCAACTTTTGTGTACATATGATCTACTTTTTATCTTAAAAATGTGTCGCGATCGACTTTTTATCTTAAAAGTGTTGCGATCGAGTTGTTGTCATAGGCGTAGTCAAAGTGGGGAGGGGGAGGTACGATACTGGACTCACCTCGGCCAAGTATCGAACCAAGAACCACTGACGCAGACCTAGAAACACTGAGCCACTACGTCACCGAGGCGAGTCTTAAGTCAGCACATCGCGAGTGATCGACCGGTTGATCGAGATCGACTTGTTGGCCACCCCTGACCTAGAGATTCACTTGACAACTACTGTACTGTATCCTGACTGTATAGTGGCCTGTATAATATGAGTTTCAATGACCACAGCTATCATCACCATTCCCGCCTCTACAGCCATCTTTTTCAGGTACTTGTTCGTGTTGGGGGATGTGTAGTCCCACGTTGCAATGTAATCTCAGGAGGGTGCATAGCCGGTTGGTGTCCCACTCCCATCAGCTCCTCCCACCCAGTAATTCTGTTCGCTCTCAATTGACGCCCGCTGGTTTTAAACAATTCAGAGACTATGCAGCCTATTCTGCCTATTCCATGGCTGGATAGACTGAACCCTACTTCTTCACGAACTTAAGTTTTGGGGCCCACCACGGGGTACCCGCTCTCGTGAGCTCTTTAGAACCACTCCTGGTACTAAGTTAGCCATTTATAAAGGCCAGGCCGACTTTAATCAGCTCCATCTGTCATTGGATGAACTTCCCCTACCAATGAAGACATTCTAGTCTTATCTCCGTCCGTCCGCCCCTTTAACCAATCCCTTTTGTCTCCCTTACTTCCTTCCGCGATCACCCCCTAGACTCGACCTGTTAGGGCGGTTGGTTATTCCCTAACCCCCCCCCCAAACAACGACATTGACAAGAATTGATGACATTAGACATAACACACGTAAAGCTCCCAACGTAACTTTGGACACACCAGTTCTCGTCTGCTCACTGAAGTTAAGCAACACAACTCCAGCTAGTACTAACATGGGTGGCCACTAGAGAAAACTGGGTACCGCTAATACCCAAAAATCGTCGCATTAGTGTCGCATCTGTGCTGCCTTTGCAGTAGAACTACACAGTGGACGAGGCTCTAATGGCCTTGTATTTGATGGGCTCTACAACACCAACAAACGAAAAACGAAACCCAACGTAACTGAAATCAACATCATTGCCCAAACCCCTTTCTGCCTTTGGCAGAGTCGGTTGCCCATTTTTGTCCCATTAAGACACATGAACGGCATACGAAAATTCTGTCGAACCCATTCCGTCTTTATTCCATGCAGTAAGGGGTTTTCTCTTCAGAGGTTTCAGGATCAACCCAGGCCGATTGTTTGTTTGATTTGTTGTTTTAGGGCCCTTAAACTACAATGTCATTAGAGCCCCGTCCACAGCACAGTTCTTATGCAGAGACTGCACAGACACTACGCTAATGCGACGATTTTTGGGTATTAGCAGTACCCAGTTTTCCCAAGCGGCCACCCATGTCAGTATTAGCTAGGGTTGCGCTACTTAACCAGTGATCAGACGAGAACTGGTGTGTCCAACGCAATTCGGCGCTCCCTAACCCAGGCCGAAGGGGTAGCTTCTTTCAAAAAAGCGCCTTCTTTTGGATGGGAGATCGAGCTGTGAACACATGTGGTGTGTGCGTTGCTGGAATCGAACCTTGAGCTCAATCTTTTGCAGATCTTGTGCGCCTAGGAGCTAGCAGATGGGGGAGTTGGTTATAAAAAGCGTGGGAGAGGTGTGAGGAGTGTTTTTTGTAGGACCAAAACTCTAATTAGACCTCAGATATCTCTCTGTCTCTCACTGTAGTCAGTCAGAACAAATTGCATCTTGTTATTTTCATCACAAGATTTGCTTCTTGTTGTACAGTAGCACTGCCACTAGGAAGGAGGTTGGCAACAACAAGGATATGATGGTCGTTGGTCAGGAGAATAATGACAATTTTTAGTCAAGACTATGGGTGCCCCATTTGTCCATCGCAACAGCAATTAATCCCTGGCAATTAATCGGGATTAATTCCATGTCATCTGATTAGAGATCGAAAGTAATTAGCCTTAAATCCTTCACTAAGTGATGGTTATTACGTAAAAGGTCAAGACAGAAAGAGAGAGAAGAATTGGCCCTTGTACAAGAATTCAGTTCCCTCTGTCATTCATGTCCCTCATTTCTACTTCCTCTCCACTTGCACCCGCTACACACATATATCCCCTACCCCTACTCAAAACCCACGCCCCGCCGCCAACATTTAATCTGATCAAAGCCCAACATCCTAATTTAACTTAAAGCCTGGAATAATTGGACTTCTCGTGGATCATTTCTGCAATGGTCATCTTGTCTCTTTTAATTGAAATGATAAGTCCACCTCGTTAGCAAGAGGCGTGGTGGTGGTGATGGCGATGATGCTGATTAGGATGACCAGAACGAGAAGCAGAAGGTGGGGAGGAGGAAAGAGGTAGAGAGCGAGAAAGAGAGAGGGTTCAAGGGACGACGACGACGATGACCACGACGACAATAGGAGAGAAGAGACAACAATAATAATGCTGGATTCTGGATACTAATTATTACTCCTAACTCATTTTACAAATAGGGACATTTCCGAATCCCTTTCCTTGAACTCCATTTAAGTTAGAATGGGGAGGTGGGGAAGAGGACATGTAAAAGTGCGTGTACATTCCTTAAATCAACTGGACAGTCAACCCGGTGGAGGTGGAGATGTGGTGAATGAATGCAATGTCAACGGCTTGAAATTTTAAACGACACAATTATCTACTACCTACACGAGATTATTTTGGTAGTGGATAAGGGAAGAGGGGTCGGGATGCTGATTCCGTAGAATGGACGCTCCATGGAAGACCAAAAAAGGTTGGAGAGAGAGAGAAGAAAGTGCAAGGGAAAGGAGGGGGGGAGAGGTACTGAAGGTTTAATTTTCTCGATTGCTCATCACGATCTCCTAGGGACACTTGATGGTCAATGCAGACACCTATAAAAGCCAAGCCTTTTCTTTAGTGTTTTTCTTTAGCTCTCTCAGTGGTCATTTTTTTTCTTCTTCTGGTCTGCGTTTCTTGGATGTGGATGCGTGAGCGTTGTTCTCGTCAGGGGTCTCTAGGTCTGTCTTAAGACCAACTCTAATGCAACCAAATGGACAGCAGCGCGTTTGTCTTCCAATTATAATTGAAAGTTGACTGGCAAACTTGCCATCTAATCTTCCTATTATTGCTTCGCATCCACGCTCCAAATAGATTGGATTGTTAGCTTGTCAAGCGCAATAATTGAAGTTATGGAGTCAAAGAGGGAGGGGTGAGAAAGTGAGAGGGAGAGAGAGAGAGAGACAGCCAGTTGAGAGAAGATTGGTGGAAAGAAAAAAAATGGGAGAGATAGCGATATACACAGCAAGTAGACAACGTAAAAGTAGCAACTGGGCGCTTAACACTACACCATCTTAATAAACGTTAGCTTCTTAGTTGAGCACGTTGTTTAGCAAAGCCAAATTCGTACAATTGGGATGTTGCTCGGTATCGAACCCGAAATCAAGATCTTAACTGGTAACCAACAGGATATAGACCCAATGACACTTTCCAGTGTGCTGAACGATTGATTGAAATGGCGCCCAACTCTTCTTAAATCTCATTTAGTCATTCGTCTTCAGATCCTGATTTTACCCGATACAGGAGTTTATGGTCTGGTCAAAAAAAGATACTTACTTGTACCGTTGGTATTAGGGCACGGGCCAAGTGTTGGACGGTAAATGCACTTAGCCGGCTGCTAGGTTTAACGTCCTGTAGAAGTTTCTTTCAAAGACTCCAACGGCCTAGTTAAATTCACGCACATGGGAATTTTACCAATCATCAACATTTCAAACATTTCCCATATCTAGGTTGGAGTCGAATACCTATTTGTCCCATCGGAACTAGGAACTCAGGGGTGATCTATTGGACGGCACTTTTACGCAGCCGGCTGCCAATTTTACCGATCTACACTTATTCTCAGCTTTTAGAAAAAGAAGCTCTTTTTCGTTATGGTGGTTTCTCACTCTACTGAATTTGTCCCATAAAAAACATCCGCCGCGTTCAGAATCGAACCCCTGCAACCATTTCCGAAATTAGATCTCTCCGATTATGAAAGAGAGAAAGCCAACAACCTTAGCCTGGGGATCAGAGCGTACTTCCACATTTTGATATCGGGACTAGCTCAGTTTATTTGATTATTTAATATCAGCCCTTCTGTCAATGGGGATACTAACTGACACTTGGATGAGGGTACTACAGAAGAAAGGGCAATTTGCATTTCTCTCTTTCCGCCATCTGTGCGGAAATGAGCACCAGTGGTCAAGCCAGCAATTAATCGACCTCCAAAGATCGCTAATTTACTATTCCACGTAAATCATTCACCTAATCAGTTTTTAATTATTTTAATTAAAACTTTAAGTAGGGAAAAAGTATTCCGGTTAAATCTCGTCTGAACAGAGATTACTTCTTCCTAACACCAATCTTTATTTCATGTCTGTAAACAAATACCTTTTCAGGAAAGAAAGAAAAGAGTTAGTCTGTGGTGAGAGCTGGAAGACTGGGGAATGAGAACCACCCCTGCACAATAATCCCTTTCTCATTCCACACTAACAATACGCCGAAATGAGGACCAAAATTTGGGGATAGGATAAACTAGGTAACAGGGAGGAAAGACAGAAGTGAAGAGGTAGAGAGAGAGAGACAATTCAAGATGATATTCAAACGAGTACAGAGTTAGAAGCTTAAGAGCTAAGATTATTTAAATCCTTTTCTCAAAATGGGATAGGTGGAAGGGAGGGGGGGATAGTAGTGAGGGCAGTCTTGAGGGGCACACAGAAAGCCCACAAGAAGTAAGAGAGGGGGAAGAAGAATAGAGAATATAGGATAATGTCGAAAGTATTGAAATGAGAGCAGATTTGTATCCAGACATAGATTCATAGATGGAAGAAGAGTAAAACTAGGAGAAGGGGGGAGTACGAGGAATGGATAGAGGTAGGTGGAGGGGACGGGGTAGAGATGATGAACAGAGAGAGGAAGGGTTGGATTTAACGTTTTTAAAAGCTGCTATTTAACCGGTTGCTGAAGGCTTGATTAATCGCAGGGATTTAGCTATTTCTCACATCCTAAGTTGATGCGCATTCAATTGCAACAACAACTTTTAAATTGTCTCCATTTTTTGGCCTTACATTTATCTTCTTCTTCACTATCATCTTGGTGCTTAATTTAGCCCTATCATCTTCCCCCGGTATCTCCCTCCTTATCCTCCTCCTTCTCCAGTATCCCTGTAACTCATTCCGATATTTCTTAAACCCTTTCTCTCATCCTTTCAAAGATCTTTTTCCACTCTACCCATTACTCGTTTCACCTTCTCATTCAATCTTTTATTGTATTAAAAACGATGCTACTGAATACAGAAAGAGAGAGAATGATAACTGTTATATAAACATCGTTGGCATACTTGATTAAACATCCACCACCGCACCCTAACCCCTCTCTAACTGTCTTTCTCTTTCTTTCTTTCGCTCTCGTCTATTAAAATTGCTCCGATATGAAACATCTATCAATTTCTCCTTTCGGATTGTTATCCTGCAATCTCGGCATTAATTTGAAAGCAATTTGCAAACGCAGATTAACGGGTTTTAATAGGGAGAGTAGAAACGACATCATCTCTCTCTCTCCCTCCCTTCTGCGTAGAAATCAATTTCTCGTTGTTGTTACTTGTTTGATTTCGTTTATGTTTTTGTCTGCAGTGTCACAGTCAACACCAGTCCTCCCCTTCTCCTCCCAAACAAAAAAACAGAAACCCAACTTCTACTTCCCTTTAGTAACGAACGATACAGACCAGGGGAAAAAAATCCTAAAGGAACAATCAAAAACATACCGTTTTTAATATTGTTATCGTTCATGTGTACATGTGTTTTTCATCTCTTGCAAAATGCATCGCAAAAAGAGACATTCACAACGAACATCCAGTTTCCAGCCTATGGCATGGATGGGTGGGTATGTCAACGCATCGCCAGGAAAAGAGAGGGAGCGGCGAATTGCTTTGAACATACCAGTTCTCGTCTGATCACTGAAGTTAAGCAGATCAGCCCCAGCTAGTACTGACATGGGTGGCCGCCTGAGAAAACTGGATACTGCTAATACCCAAAAATGGTCGCATTAGTGTAGTGTCTGTGCAGTCTCTGCATAAGAACTATGCTGTGGACGGGGCTCTAATGCCCTTTGTAGTTGGGTCCTAAGACACCAATAAACAACAACAGCCAGGAAAAGAAAAACGCAGAATAGGGCTAGACGAAGGTAGAATCAGAGACAGAAAGACAAAGGTAAAAATAGGCATAGAAAGAGAACGATGAAAATAGACAAAGCAGAGTTAAAGATAGAAACAGAGGTAGAAAGAGGTAAAGACACACAAATAGAAAGGAACAACTACAGGTAGACGGAAGTTATAAGGAAGTGGAGGCAGAAAATAGAAAGGTAAAGTTATGAGGGCAAAAAGAAACAACAGACCGGAGTAGAAAGGATAGAGATAGACAGGATAAAAACAATCAAAAACCGACCGGTAAAACGGTAAAATCGATGAAAAACTGAGAGGTATTGTAACGGAAGAAAAAAATAAATCGAAAGCAGAATAATAATAACGACAGAAGTGGATAGAATGCAGAAATAAAAACAAAGAAATACATAGAAAGCATCAGCATTCAGGTAGAAAATAGTTTGCGTCGGTGACTCTTGATTTCGCGAGTCCGTAGTTGCAGGCCAAGAAAATTGGCTTCTTCCAACGACACTGAGGGGAAATCCTGAGCAGGGCTTCCGTCCCAGGATGAGAAGTAAAGTTGTGGTCCCGTGTGATGTGCACGATGTCACAACTTGCAAACGATAGAATCCTTTCAACATGAGGATAGATTGGTTTGTTGGTGTTTAGGGCCCTTCAACTACAAGGTCATTAGAGCCTCCCACTGCGTAGTCTAATGCAGAGACTGCACAGACACTACACTAATGTGACGATTTTTGGGTATTAGCAGTACCCAGTTTTCCAAGCTGCCACCCATGTTAGTATTAACTGAGATTGCGTTGCTTAACTTCAGTGATCAGAAGAGAATAGGTGTGTCCAACGCAATAAGCCGCTCCCCAACATGAGGCGAGAAAAACGGGTCGACCGACAACATTTCGAAGTGAAGGAGCTTGCCCCCTGTCATCAGTAGAAGGAAATGCGCCAACGAAAAAAAGGCCGACATTAAATAAGCAAGGGATGTGCAGCATGAGTTTCCAAAGGGGGATAAAGGGCACCTGACCTCGCCATAGGCGAGAAAAGGGTTCGGAGAAGGTAGAAAGGGTGGTAGAAATTAGAATGGAGAAACAAGGTCTAGATTGACAATCAAAAGTAGAAAGGTAAACGTAAACATAGAAACAAGATTCGGACAGGAAAAGGACAGATGGACATCCGAAATACACAAAATAAACACACACACCCAGGGGCCGGCGGCTATCTGTCGACAGGATATCAAAAATACGAGGGCTTTGTCGCATGTCGAGATCATTCAACAGCAAAATACACGCATTGTAGAAAGATAGAAAATTCCAAGAAAGACACATTACAATGTAATTCAAAACTCTAACCGTCCATTTTTCTATGCTTTTCTATTTTTCCAACAGACATAAATAGAAGGATAGTGTAGAAAGAAAGTTGAAAAGCGCAACAATCAAATGCTTTCCATTAATCTTTCATCGTTTTCTAGGTTAATAAAGTTTGAAAACAACCGTCATCCTCTTCTAACAGAATATCTTCTATTAATGTTTCATTCTTCTTTTTCTAGGTTAATGGATTAAGAAGACATTCCCTGCACAGAAATAACTGGAAAACAGAATCTCAGCACAGAAAATATCGATATGAAGGCATCCTTTTAGCACCAACTTGCTCTTCTTGACAAAGGTAAGAAATGGCTCTTGGTCCTCTACTATTTAATTGTTGCTAATTACGATAATCAACATTCAAACGTAAAAATAGTCGAGTATCCAATCTTACATGACCTGGGTGTACTGGTATCTTTCTTCACTTCGGGAGTAACTGGTTCGAGGATCGATTCTGGAAATTCCTCTGATCTAGAGGAAAGGCTCTTTTATATGCAGAGTAGACACCGCTCGGGACAACGGTTATACGTCCCATCCGACTGGTGGCACGCAGTATTTTCTCTCGCTTGAAAGAAATTACCTACCTTGACCCGGATCGAACTAGCGTACCACATGTTCAATAGTCATCAAGCTGTGGAGTACGTCGACTGGGTCATTCTTATGCAGTCTATGGACCCACTGTGTCAGAGTACACGTGGAGCTCCCTGTCTAAAAAAGGAACCTCCCACTTCTATCCATTTCAGGGCCACATTATAGATGTACAGGTCATGGAGTAGAGGTTCAATCCCAGTCGAACAGACAGAAATTCCGTTTTCCGCCAATGGGATAAGCGACAACCTAGCCCGCTTCGGCGGAGCAGTGGGTAGCTCCCTTGGTACCTGCGTCAGTAGTTCGAGGTTCCACACTGGATTGAAATGAGTTGGCTTCTTTCGGGTGAGAAGTAAAACCGAGGTCCCGTGTGGTGCACGATGGCATTTGCCCGTAAAAGAAACCTTCTCTACTATGCAACGGGTAGATGAGGCATAATTTCCAGGTGTAGAAGCTCGCCCCCTGGCGTCGGTGGAGTGCCCCAACGAACAGTAGACCGACGATAAAAAAAAACATGGCGTTGCAGCTTTGGTCGGCAACCGGCTGTGGATTTGTTGTTGTTTGTTGGTGTTTAAGGTCCCGTCAACTACAAGGTCATTAGAGACCCGTCCACTGCATAGTTCTAATGCATACACTGCACAGACACTACACTAATGCGACGATTATTGGGTATTAGCAGTACCCAGCTTTCCCGAGCGACCACCCATGTCAGTACTAACTGGGCTTGCGTTGCTTAACTTCAGTGATCAGACGAGAACTGGTGTGTCCAACGCAACTCGCCGCTCCCCGTCACCGGCTGTGGAAAAAACACTGTTGTTGTTGCTCTTGCTGTTTGTTGGTGTTTTAGGGCCCTTCAACTACAAAGGTCATTAGAGCCCCGTCCACGGCGTAGTTCTGATGCAGAGATTGCACAGATACTACACTAATGCCACGATTTTTGGGTATTAGCAGTACCCAGTTTTCCCAAGCGGCCACCCAATGTCAATACTAGCTGTGGTTGCGCTGCTTAACTTCAATGATCAGACGAGAACTGGTGTGTCCAACGCAATTCGCCGCTCCCGGAAAAACACTGTTCCATGTGTCCATTCAGAAATGACAAGATGGGCACCCGACCCTGCTTTGGGCGGGAAAAGGGTTAGGAGTTGCTTGTGGGATAAGCGACAACCTGCACGAGGGCTTAGTGCGCACTGTGTGCCTCATTTTATGAAAGACCCTTTCGCACATGGAAAAGAAGAGATGTATAAATCTGAAAATTTGCCATGTGGACGAGTTGGCACAACCCTGTTGTCAGTAAGTTGAGACGTCGACGTTAAAATGCAATAAGCAGCCAACCGAAGGAAGGACCAACAACCCCGAAAAACCTTACCCTCTGTGATAAAAAAAATTCAATATCAACTCTATTATATCATCATCAACATTAAAGGGAATAAAAATCCTGTAGATATTAAGGTGTGTAAGCCATTTTTCTTGTCAAGAAAAACCGCAATCTCCCTCTAAATGTCCCTCATTGTTCTCACACTCTACCGCTACTGCTGCTGCTGCTGTTACTACTACCACCACCCTTCATCATTTTTCACGGTTTCACACATTTACCGATCCTCACACGTCGGCCCCCACCGCCACGTCACTACAACTCCCTCTATCGACAAAAACTGAAGGCAAACTACTATAAATTTCTTTCCCATATGTGCCACTGCACTAAATATAATTCTTAGATGTCTGACATAGGGAAGGTTGGTGACTCAGAAAAAAAAACAGATGTGTGCATATCGAGTAGGAAAGAGTGTGGAGGGTGGGAGAGGAGGTAGGGGTGTAAAAAAAAGGATGATGACGGGATAGGAAGAAAAAAGACGTGTTAGACTGCTGCTACCACCTCAAATTGGTGGAAGAGTTGAGCAGAGCTGGGCAAGGCTGAAGGAGAAAGGAGAGGACGGGGGACTGGATGGAGGAGGAGAGAATACTGGAAATTGACTGCAATATCCGTTTCTGTTATCCTTTTTCATCAACAACCATCACAATGGCAGGCCAAATAAAAATTTTCACTCCAATAACTTCGACATCAGCAGGTTAGTCGTCGGAGTTGGTGCCATTTCAAGAATAGATATATAGTAGTCATATATATGTCTCGACAACATGCAATGGAGTGACAAGTTGAAATTGGAGTCAACAGCACATCCTGTATAACGCGTTTGTATGCAGGTATCTATTGACTCTAGGCTGCTGTACAAATAAATAAATAAATACATAAACGTATGCACAATTCACACCGCTTCCCCTCATCTTTCTGCCCCCCTCTCTCTCTCTCTTTTGAATCCCCCAAAAAGGGAGCCACCGGAAAGAAAACGAGAAAGTAGAAGAGGGAGTGTGTACGTGGAGCAACAGCTATGACAAAAGTAAATCCCTCTTTTTTCTGTCAGTACCTAGAAATATATCTATTAAGACTGAAAAGCAGAAAAGAAAAATAAAATTTTTTAAATTCATAAGAATAAAACTCAGTTTTAAAGTCCAAAAATACCCTCTCTCAGAAAAAAATTAAATACCTAGAACTACTTTCTTAATTAATCAATTACGTCAAGCAAAAGCTCTGTCAGCACTAGTAACAACTGGCAGTCCAGGTGCAACTACATTAGATTACTGCACATTCAGGCATCACTTTGCAAATATTTAGCAACGGTTGGTTAATTTCGTTAATATTTGAGGATGAAAATTTGCCAACGAAGCGAAGAGGCAGAGGAAAGAGGATTAGACCCTAAACCAGGTCTAGACTGAAGGCCACTTTAGATTTTCTCTCACTCATCTGAAATCAGGATTGAACCTACGAACCTGAGAGGGACGGAGAGTGAAGGAAGAAGGCAGGACAGACAGGTCGTTCGTCTGGGGGACGCAGAAGTAACGTCCTTGACTCGAGCGCCCGACCAGGTCAGCAAAGGAGGGCATCGCTTCTCTCAGACTGAGTGTTTCAGATAGGATCCCATAATTAGGGTGGGACTCTACGCCAGAGGTGGGTATCTGACCAGTGGCGTCGCTAGGGTTGGCGTCACCCAGTGCGGTGACACCATGGTGTCACCCCCCTCCCTCTTCCGAAATAAAAGGCGATTCTTCTGCTTTGGTGCCACCCCATTTCTCATGGTGCGTGTGGTGTCACCGGGTGCGGCCCGCACCCCCTAGTGACCCCACTGTATCTGACAGTATTAAGGTTTTTAACAGACTGTTGAAAATAGGGTACAAGGGTTCTCCAATTGAAGGAGATCAGGGTACGCACAGACTCATATTACTGGTCTTTTTTCCAAGGGTCATTCGACAATGGAACGCTCTCGGTGAGGATAATGTGAGGAACTTTCTACAAGGCGGTGCCATTATTGCAGGTAGGCAATATATGACAGAATACATGCTATGCTTCAGGTTCCTTGGGGTTTTCAATGGGTTATAAATTAGGAATGAGAGTCATTCTCTCCATTGCCAATTTGGCCTATCAGGGCTGCTTACAGTGTATTCAATTAGAATTAGGTAGGTGACGTAGTTGGCACGAGAGAAACGTCCCAAGTAAAATTTCCGTCGGATGAGAAATAAAAAGAGTGTCCCGTGTGAGGAGCCCGATGTCACCACTGCACTTGCTTTCCCGAAAAGCATCTATAAAGGTCAAGCAGACCAAGTCAATAAGTTCTTCTGTCCAAGGGCCAGAAGTATCATTAGTCAAAGGGCGCCACAAGCTATACGTGATTCACAAAGGGCCACGTAGGGAAATACTGCAAGCTTCCAAGTAAAGGTCGGCGTACATCAAGGTTCAGTCCTTAGCCCATACCTTCGCGTAAGGGAATGGATCCCACAATGCATGGCTTTTACTGACGACGTGGAGAGGCTTAGGGACTCACTGCGGGAGGCACAGCAGGGCCTAAATGACATTAGGGCAGCTACAGAAAAAGGGGACTGAAGCTGAATATGAAAAAGATTGAGCATCTTGCATTCACCTGGGATGGACAGACACAAAATGGTGAGGTGGAGTCAAAGGGGTTTTTTGATTTTGTTTTGATGGTGTTTTAGGGCCCTTCAACTACAAGGTCATTAGAGCCACATCCACTGCATAGTTCTAAGACAGAGACTGCAAAGACACTACGCTAAGGCGACGATTTTTGGGTATTAGCGGTACTCAGTTTTCCCAAGCGGCCACCCATGATAGTGCTAACTGGAATTGCGTTGCTTAATTTCTGTGATCAGACGAAAACTGGTGTTCCAACGCAATAAGCCGCTCGAGAGTCAAAGGGTGAGGCGGTACCCAAGGTTCAGGAGGATAAATATCTGGAATGACCAGTACTCCAGAACAATGGAGAAATTGATTCAGATGTTTGATGTAACTTCAAAGGTGTTTACTGACGAGAGAAAGACCATGGTTACATGATCACCCCATGGACAGGATAAGGTACAATGGCCCCCTCCACATCACAGATTGCTACAATGAATCACAACATCCCACACAAACATTAGTCCCTCCACTGCCAAATTGGCCGTATAAGGCTGCTTGCAGGGTAGTGAATTAGAATTAGATTAGAACATTCCATTCGACAGCAGGCGCCCTTGAGGTGTGTCCCCTAAGCTGAAAGTAATCGACCAGGATCGAACCTGCGACTGTGAGCTCGAAAGATAGCAGACGATCAATTTAGAAGCTCCGAGGGAGCATGAAACAGCAGTTCAAAAATCATTCACAAGTAATTAAGGAAAGAGCATTTTGGCCAGATGATTCAAGACCACTTATGGGGCAGAGTTTCATTAACCATACTTTGGAACAAGGAAAACAGAAAGGGCTCATCGTGTATGCCCATTGCTCTCATTTTTCTAACTATGTATAGTACAATGATTTCTTTACAATAGAATGAAATAGCGAATTTCAGAGAAGGAAGGAAAGGGTCTTTTTCTAGTTATACAATTTATGTACATTTTTGAAGAGGGAGGGTTGTGCGGTGACGTGGGATGGGTAAGGGAGGGTGGAAATAATTCAACTATACATTAATAATTCAATTCTACATTAAAAACAACCGCCTCAATGTGACTTTATTAGGAATAATCAATGGGCTTGTCATTCATCGTGGCAAAGTTAACGTCTTTTTCTCTTGCATTCTCTTGTCGTTCCCTTTTCTCTCCAAGCCCTTACTCCTTCCAGTCTCAACCCCCCCATTCTCTATTCAAACGTGAACAACTTACATTTGGCCATTAGACATCATTGAAGTTATACGTTACTCACTCCTGAGTAAAACACAATGATCAGAATTGAAATAACAATCAACATTTAGCTCGGCTTATAAAAAAATTCAGATACAGCACTTCAGGATCCAGCGAAACCTTAAATGACTGAAGAGGCCCCTACATATCATACGGGCCTAGTAATAATGGTAATTAAAGACAAGACTTGTCCTTATGGGATATCGGCCCACCACAACTTTATATCAAAGGCTAGGGGTTAATACACTGTCAACGTTTGGTCCAAGAGGCTGCCCATAGATTCTTAAAAGTCCCAGAAGGCGTCCGTTTCTGGCCTCCCACCTCCTCCTAGTCCTATATATCCATTTCTGTCTTCGCTTTAAAATCGAGAGGCCCTTTGAGGATATCATTCTGTGGAAGCAGGAAAATTCTGGTGAAAGGCTTTTTAACACTTCGCCCATAGGTTACAGTAAGGAAATTCCAGCGTAAGACTTGGGGGGGGGGGACCATAAAAAACATGAATTCACATTTTATGAATTATCCACGTTAGGACAGCTGAAATCACATTTAGCCGGACTGGATAAAGAATAAGCACTTAATTTGTATTGTTATTTAATTCCCGTTTCTCTTCTACCAGAGGATGGAAAGGGCTGAGGAGGAGCAGCAAGGGCTCTCACTTTCCGCAGTAGGCCCACCCCTTCTTCTCGCAGCGCCTGCTCTAGCATTTATGCCGCCCTGGACAAAACGACACATTGCCGCCCCCTGAAGCAGCGCTCTGTTCGCGTGCTCTGTTCTCACAATTACAGCCAAAATGGCGCCCCTAAATTTTCGCGCCCCGGGCAAATGCCCGGGTTGGCCCCCCCTTAGGGCGGGCCCTGCTTCTCGACATTACCATTTTTTAAGTACTTTTCTTAATTTTTTAGACTCTCATGTGACCCATAGAATCAATGGGGGATGATTGAAGTGGAGACAGGCATGCGGAGTCCTGTGTGATAGTAGGGTCCCAATGAAGTTGAAAGGGGAAGTTCTACAGGGCAGTGGTTAGGCCAGCTGTGTTATATGGATCAGAGTGTTGGGCAGTGAGGAAGAGCCACGTCAATAGAACGTAAGTAGCCGAGATGCGACTGCTGTGGTACATGAGTGGGGTGTCGAGAGCTGATAGAATTAGGAATGAGTAGACATATATTAAAGGTAGCCTAAGGTTGAAGGTTGGGGTACACTAAGGTTCAGCACTAAGTCCGTACCTTTTCATTCTGGTTATGGACGAGCTGCTGACGGGAGTAGGGGAATGGGCCCTTCAGTGCATGGTATTTGCCGACGATATTGGTAAACTTGGTGATCCAGAGAACAGGTAGAGAAGGATCTAAACGATATTAGAGGGGCGATAGAAAAGGGAGACAGAATATTTAGCTTTCAATTGGGAAGGACAGGAAAAAATGGCGAACATGGTGCGAAAAATGGGGCGAACTGGTGACGAAGGTGCTAAACGTAAAGTACTTAGGATCAACGTTTCAAAG
Organism: Trigoniulus corallinus; assembly: GCA_013389805.1. Classification (NCBI taxonomy): domain Eukaryota; kingdom Metazoa; phylum Arthropoda; class Diplopoda; order Spirobolida; family Trigoniulidae; genus Trigoniulus; species Trigoniulus corallinus. The sequence goes on from JAAFCE010001036.1 coordinate 14,215,431, forward strand.
CAATGGGGCGATAGACTCGGATGTGACCTAAAGAATTAATAAGGGATGGTTGAAGTGGAGTTCTGTTACAGGAGGGTCCCAAGGAAGTTGAAAGGGAGGTTTTACAGGGCAGTGGATAGGACCGCTATGTTATATGGATCAGAGTGCTGGGTAGTGAGGAAGAGCCACGTAAGTAGAATGCAAGTAGCCGAGATATGAATGCTGCGGTATATGAGCGGAGTGTCGAGAGCTGGTAGTTAGGAATGACTATATTAGATATAGCCTGGGGGTGGGGGTTAGGTAGGTCCATTACAGGAACGCATGCTGTCGGAAGCACCCGGGGCAGGGGAGAACCGAAGCAGACGTGGGAGCAGGTTGTCCGTAAGGATATGGTAGTGTGTGGGGTGGACGGGGCCTGGTGGGAGATAGGCGGGAGTGCAGAGCTAGAACTCAAGAGACCCGACCCTGCCACAGGCGGGATAATGGTATGAATGAGGATGAGGGGTAGTAGATTAAGGTAGTATGGACACATGATGAGAAGAGGGGAGGAGCTCGTTAGGTGCATTACGGAATTGCAGGTGTTTGGAGGCACCTCAGGCAGGGGAAGACATGGGGGCAGGTTGTACGTAAGTTTATGGCGATGTGTGGGGTGGGAAATCTGGTGGGAGATAGGCGGGAGTGGACGGCAAAAGCCCACAAACTTGATCCTGCCGCAGGCGGGATAAGGGGATGCTGTGTCTGGATGGATGTACGTGTGGCCCGGCCCGCCTGACTTAGTATCAGCATTCATGAGGCCCTTTAATAAAAAAGTTTGCCAATGCCTGCTCTAGCGGCATGTTGGTGTGAGTTCGAAATTACAACTGGGTGTTCAGAGAGCAATTTTTTAATCATCGGTGTAGGAAGACTACTCTAAACATGCATTGTGTAATTTTTTCGGCAACAATTGAGTCGCTCGCAATATTGAGCGTGTTGCAATTTTTTAGTCACTGCAACTATTTAATCAGCAATCTGCTGGTCATTGTTATTGTTGTTTGTTAGTGTTTTAGGGCCCTTCAACTACAAAGGTCATTAGAGCCCCGTCCACAGCATAGTTCTTATGCAGAGACTGCACAGACACTACACTAATGGGACGATTTTTGGGTATTAGCAGTACCCAGTTTTCCCTAGCGGCCATCCATGTCAGTACTAGCTGGGGTTGCGCTGCTTAACTTCAGTGATCAGACGAGAACTGGTGTGTCCAACGCAATTCGCCGCTCCCATCTGCGGGTCATCCTAAGAAACAATGTGTCCTATCTTTTGGGAGACTAGATTACAGTATTTAGTCATCGAAACTGAAAAGTTGGCAGTGCGCTCCTTGTCTTACAACAACAATTGCAAGTGACTTAGTTACAAAACCTCCGATAGATGTCAGTGTTCCAAGTACCACACGACAGCCATTGTCACACGTCGACATTCAACAGAATGGTTTTATTACAACAGCAATCATGCTAACAAATATGATTTATAAATGAAAAATGTGACGTCCTTCTCAGTCCCCTTGTTAGATCCGACAAAGCAGCATTCATATTCAAGAATTTAATTACGTTAGATATTAATGAATAGGGTTCTTAATTCAATAACTATGGTAACGGCACATGAAGTTTGAAATCATTGAATTTGGTGTGGAAGAGGCTGAGGTGATGTCGAAAAACAGGGACGTGGTGGGGGAGGGAGGAAGCAGGAAAGGGTTGGGGACGAGACAAGAAGGAGATGGTGGAAGTACATGATGAAGGCTGGATGCTAGGGGAGAGACTTCAAAAGGAGTGAATGTAATATGGATGGAGGAAGAAGAGGAAAAAAATGAGTGAGGTGCACAGACGGAGGTGACAGCAACCATCGCTCGCCTACGCGATTAGTGCTAATTATATTCATTTGGAGGTAACTTTAATACAACTAATCAATTTGCAACAAAAGCGACTTAATTCTTTAGAAACGCTATCCGCCACTAACAAAATAGAAGCATATTTCTGCAAAAGGGGTATATTTTGAATTTCTATACAGAAATCTCTGGCGATTACATTCAAAAGAGCCAAACAAACGAAGGTTGATTTCGGCAGCTCGTAATAAGTGCATAATATGCAGAACCACTGAAGAAGACAGAATTGACAAAGTTGACATCTGTCAGAGCACCAAAAGGGGAGAGTAAGGAGTGGGGAGGGGATTATCTAGAGGAGCTGACCATAACAAAAAGTCTAATGCAAAGTAATTCATACGTTTGTCACTACCCCGTGAAACTTGATTACGTCACCGTTGAACACTTACTTTGAATATTACTTTTTGTCCATTAATGTTTTAGGGCCCTTCCACTACAATGGTCATTGGAGCCCCGTCCACTGCGCAGTTCTAATGCATTCTGAAAAACCACTACGCTTTTATAACGACTTTGGGATTAGTAGTACCCAGTGTTCCCAAACGGTCACCCATGCTAGTACTATCTGGGACTGCGTTGCTTTTCTCTTTTTTTTTCTATACTGACTTTTTTTTCTTGATCATGCCCTACTGAAATGAGGGTGCGTCTTACATGCAGTCAAATACAGTATTTCGTCGGACCGTTTCAGATGTTCCGTGAAGTTCAAGCCTGCAACCATGTAATCCTGAGTTTGGTTTATTGTTTATTGGTGTTTTTTAGGGCCCAACAACTACAAGGTCATTAGAGCTCCGTCCACTGTGTAGTTCTGATGCAGAGACTGCACAGACACTACACTAATGCGACAATTTTTGGGTACTAGTGGTATCCAGTTTTTCCAAGCGGCCACCCATGTCAGTACTAACTGGGGTTGAGTTGCTTAACTTCAGTGCTCAGACGAGAACTGGTGTATCCAACGCAATTTGCCGATCCCCTGAGTTTGGTCCAATAGGGGTACGGCCAAGACTGAGGCACGGCCATTGTCCAAATTCATCGTGACCAGGAAATATACAAACCGACCTAATTCCGAAGTGGAGGAGCTTGCCACAGCGATCACAGGCTGTGGTGGAGGGAGGGAGCGGCATATTGCGTTTGACATACCAGTTCCCGTCTGATCACTGAAGTTAGGTAACGCAACCCTAGAAGATGAAGGGCCCTAAAACACCAGCGAAAATTAAACAGGCTGTGGTTAACTTGATATTTGTTTCCAGAAAGGATTCTAAAGTCACTATTAGGACAAACATTTCTTCGAAGTAGGAGAAACTGAAGTACTAGAGGATGAGATGGATTTCAACTTCACACAGATTTGCTCTGGTCAAGTACTTCCCTTCCTCTCTCCTACTCCAGGAAGGGGGTCATCGACTTCAGTACAGAGGCCATTTCCGAGTGCACTTTAGAGACCCTAGGTAATTCCCAAGATTTCAACCTATTTATAACGCACAAGATAACGGGATAGTAAAACAAGATGGGAAATGACAAAGTAAGAGAGAGGTCAGGAGAGGAAGGAGGAAGAAGTGGAGAGAAGTGATTCCTCCTTGTCGTCGTCCTCCCCCGGCTTAAATGTATTACATCCCTCTGAATCTTCTACCTCCTCCCCTCACTAATGCACTTCTGGGCAAATGGATACTTGAACTCTCCTAAGATCCAAAAAGCAATCCCTTACTTCTACATCACTACTGTAAGTGATATTCCTTTGTCGGACATCCAACAAGAGTTAGATAGGAATGGGTGTCAGTCAATCTAGATGGATTGGATCCGATTCAGGTGTCCAGGAAATTCGGTTGTTTGTTGTTGTTTAAGGTCCCGTCAACTACGAGGTCATTAGAGACCCGTCCACTGCGTAGTTCTAATGCATAGACTGCACCGACACTACACCAATGCAACTATTATTGGGTATTAGCAGTACCCAGCTTTCCCGAGCGACCACCCATGTCAGTACTAACTGGGCTTGCGTTGCTTAACTTCAGTGATCAGACGAGAACTGGTGTGTCCAACGCAACTCGCCGCTCCCCAGGAAATTCGGATAAGCGACGTTGTACACCCATGACTTTGAGTGCCTATCGTGGCATTATATAGCCATGAGTCCGTGTGACGTTTGTATAACGTTATTTGTGCATTTGGGGATTCTTATGTGGTAAAAAAATAATTGGGTAGATCGGCCCCTGGTGTCCGGTCAATGGCTTCATAGTTCGACAGATGGACGTTAAGTACCCAAATCTTTCACTTGGGAATACGTTTAGTAGTGACATCACATCCCCATACGAGATCCTGACCTTACGTCTCATGCAGGATTGGAAGGTGAACTTCAGGCATCCCTTCTTGTCCAAAAAGAAACCAGCAACAGACAATTAGCAACTAGCGACATGTTTTTAGTCCGGTTCTATCTGTAGCTGATATCCGGTAATTTAGTAGCAAATGCAAGTTGCAAGAAGTAGACGTCGACGACAGCAATATCGCGCCGACTTCTTGGATATTCGACTACATGGAACTACCTGCCTAAAGCAAAGTTAACCTAAATCGGCCTTAATCTATGTGCACAATTGCTGGCATTCAAATATTATTGAATCCCAATGCAGCTTAGGCTTTTATACTTGTTTAGGGAAGGGACCGAGGGTGGAAGGTGGCGTGGGGAGAGTGCGAAGGGGATGAATGGGAGGAAAGGAGAGACGTGAAAGGTGAAGGGTCTTCTTTTCAACTCCAACCCAATAGACCTTTGGTTCAATTTGTGTGTGCATATCTGTGTGTACTTACACTGAACAAAGTCAGAAATGGACCTTAATGGGTTTGCTATGAAATATTGATGGTCCCCAAATGGAGATGCACCAAATGCTTTTTTCTTCTTCTTTTTTTTCATCTCGTTTCATTCATTTTTATACTCCAGTCTAGCTATGCGAGGATGATGAGGGTTAAGAGGGGAAGGGTGGGGCGTTATTTCATGTAGGTTGATTTAAAATCATGATGAGTTGAGAAACGGTGGATACAGGCAGTTGGATGCAAGTAGTAAAAGTGAGGGTGGATGTGGTCGGCAGCAGAGGGGGTAGAAGGCGAGGTGGTGCCTGTAAGTCGAGAAAGTAGTGGTAGGGGTGGAATAGGATCCATAAAGGCGTGGCACGAGTAAAGATGTCTCTCTCTTTCACCCCGCCTTCCCATTTACTTATTACTGCATTATTATCTCTGCTCTTAATGGATATTATCGCGTTAAGACCACTCTGGAAAAAAATGGACACACTCTTAACAGATATGACCAGTCATTCATCAGTTTCCCTTTACGATGTGGCGGAAGAAGAAGAAAAAAGATGATGATAATATAATGTCTTTACACTCTTTCCTCCACCCCTTTAACTACTACAGCAAAATACTATGAATTTTGCACATTATCTGTCATGTTTCATGTCCGTAATATGTGAATTGCTCACTCTGTTAAATATTACCCTCACCCCTCCTCCGACGCCTTATCTCCAGAGGATCCTTCAGACATGGCCGATTAACAATATGAGCTGTTCAGCAATAGGAGGCTTATTTCATGTACGATATTTCGAAAGGACTGCAGTAGGCCTACGATAAACCCCCTAACTCTACTCTCCCTTCCCCGTTTTTACATAGAGTTTATGTCCCAGACCGAAGAGGAAGAGCACAGGTCATTAGTCATGGATTATTTGGTTAGTTGATTAATGGGCTACATTTGACGTTGGTCCCTCGATTGCTTGTTCCCTCTCTGTCAGTCCTAAGAGGTAGATGAAATTCCAGCGGCCAGAATTTTCATACTGGATTTGATAGTGGATGCGTAGATTCGATCTTTTGGTCGGCTCTGAGTCCACCTCTTTCGTGCAACTGTAGCATGCTGGGGTACTGCCTTAGGGGTTCCAGGCTCAATCCTGGATCTAGGTGACTTGGATTCTTTCTAACTAGAAAAAGGGGCCTCCAGTGGATCTTTAGTTGGCGAGAAGTGTCACCGCTGCACGTAAAAAGTATCTTACAACATAGAGTCAGGGCCGGCCTTAGGGCAAGGCGACCGAGGCAACCGCCTTGGGCCCCGCGATGGTATATCGAAAAAAATTAAAATACTGTACAGTAAAACACGGTTATAACGTTTTGTTGGGGACCAAAGAGAACAAACGTTATAACCGTGAAAACGCTATAGCCATGATATGCCTTTTTGTGCTTTTCCATCCATAATATTGCATAGTGATAAAACGTCATGTTGGGGTACATACTGTAAATGATTTCCCGACGTGTACAGTAATCAAGAATTGATGATTGCTTCATGGTGGATGGGTGCTTGCACCTCTGGATGATGTTTGTTTGCTGGTGTTTTAGGGCCCTTCAACTACTATGTCATTAGAGCCCCTTCCATAGTGTAGTTCTTATGCAGAGACTGCACAGATACTACACTAATGCGACGATTTTTGGATAATAGCGCTACCCAGTTTTCCCAAGTGGCCACCCATGTCAGTACGAACTGGGGTTGTGTTGCTTAACATCAGTGATCAGACGAGAACTGGTGTGTCCAATGCAATTTGCCACTCCCTCTCTGGATGTTGAGGCACACATATCCTCTTGGTATCTTGGCTGACCTCTACAAAAGTTCCTCAATTCTAGGTCGCTTGTGTCATTAGTACTAAAACCACGCATTAGCAAGATTAAGTGGTCTGTTCATGCACAATGTATGTAATGCACAGCTTATGTTGTACATTCTGCACATATGCAACATTCCTAATCAGGACATGTGCACATACGGGTTGGAGGTTTTTCATATCCATGATAGGATATGTAAAACTTGGCTGCCCACCAGGGCCTTGCAAACGCTATATCCGTGACCCTCTACCATTAAAAAGCCATAGGCTCTGCCGGGACCAGCCCAAACAGACACTATAGCCGTAAAAACGTTGTAGCCAAGAACGTTATAAACGTGTTTTACTGTATTTATTTTGCTAAATTTGAGTAGGGCTACGGGTTATGGCATTACACTATTTGGATTTCATGTGAGATTAAAGACAATAGGGAGCTTGAGTTACACGTCGGTGTTCAACTTACACCGACGTAAAGCAGACGAATTGCGTACTGCGCAGGTGCACATGCCCCTATTAGGAATGTTGCATCTGCGCAGTATGGAATTCGTCTGCTTTGCGTCGGTGTACGTTGTACGCAACGTGTAACTCAAGCTCCCTATTAAAGTACTGTATTGGTAAGCAACCAACTTTATTAATCTTGGCACTGGGGTCCCGCTCTCGCCTGCTGCCTTGGGCCCCGCAAACTCTATGGCCGGCCCTGCATAGAGTAATACATGTAGTTTCGGCATAATTCCCAGGCGTAGTCGCTGACCCCCTGGAGTCGATGGAGGAGAAAGTGCCCCAAGTATCAAAATAGACCGACAATAAAATAACATAGGGTTGAAGCATTAGGTTGGCAGTTGGCTGCCTGAAAATACCGTCCAACAGGTCATTCATCTGTCCCAGTGGGACATAAACGTTAACCCGTTACTTCCATAGGTGGGAAAAGGGTTAGTGGTGACAGCTAGCTTCTGTTCTGAGCAGGGACAGAGAGAGGGGACAATCCCATTGAATTGGTCGTGAAGTGGAAATCTCATTATTGTGCACAGGGACAACCATTGTCTGGAGTGGTTGTTGTTACTCAAGATCGATCCTGGCTACAAAGATAACTTCTGATTTGAGAATTATTTACTTTTTAAGCAAGTAACTGGGAACCCTCATGGGCACCTTTCGTCGGATGTAAGCAAAGGAAGTACAGTTATAACCCTCAGTAGATTATCCACTTAAAAGGTTGTACGCGACACCATCACAATATTCAAAAATACCCTTTTAGGCCTACAACTACATTTCTCTAATACCGAAAATAGGACAGAATACGAAACATGTAGTTTTTATTGGCCGGCTGGAATTAATAGTGGCAAACATCCGCCATAATTGGGTCCCTAGAAGACCGAAACCATTTTCGGGAAATGTTTTCAACCAACTCCTGTTATGAGTATTTAACAAAAGTCGCTTACTGAGGTGCAAACTTTTTTTTTGGGTTTATGAACGCGCTTGTAGACTCAACTTCCGTTCAGGCAAAAGTTCTCAGAAACATCCCTTATCGTCACAATCACAAAAAAAAACTATCGGCTTTCAAAGACTCGGGTAACCGACCAGGCACTTCCGCTAATAAGTAGATACTTAGAAATAAACGGAAGTGGATACGTCATCTTTACTAATTAACCTAATTCATGGCACCGGCCCTCCGCAGAATCCTTATAAATTCGATAGGCGCGAATTTCATCAGAGTCGGCTTAATTTTTGGTAAGGATCCCAAGAGATAGACAAGAAAAGACCCAACAACATTTCATTTTTGGGTGGTCAAGCTGCTGCTACACCTTTGGGAGTCTCCACAAGGCACCCACGTCCTCATCACTTAAAAGTTGTGAAGAACTTTCAGCCCGATCCAGGTTGCGCGACCAAAGATCTCACCTCAAGTTCAAACCTTTTTACCTAGTACTGAGATTTTAGAGCAAAACCCGCCTCAGTCGCGTAGTGGTTAGCATGCTCGGCAACTGCGTCAGTAGTTCTAGGTTCGATACTGGTCCGAGGTGGGTTGGCTTCTTTCGGATGAGAAGTAAAACCGAGGTCCCGTGTTGGTGTACGATGTCACTTGCACGTAAAAGAACCCTCTCTACTACGCAACGGGTAGATGAGGCAAAATTTCCAGGTGTAGGAGCACGCCCCCCCTGGCGTCGGTGTAATTCCCCGAAAAGGAACAGCAGACCGACGACAAATAAGCATAGGGGTTGCAGCTTTGGTCGGCAACCGGCTGCAGAAAATCTATGACCAATATATCTCCCTTGTGTCCATTCAGAGGGACAAGATGGGTACCCGACCCTGCCATTGGCGGGAAAAGAATTAGGAGTTAGTTGCTTGCTTGCTTGTTTACTGAAATTTTAGAGCAAGTGAGGACACTGACCACTTAAGAGTGCGACGACAACTCCAAGACTGTAGCATCAGGCTGAAAATTCCATCCCAAACACAGGCTTTTTAACACTCGTCGCCACATCAGATCCGCAGTATGACCATCAGGAGGCTAACGCTTATTAAATCTGAACGACTAGTGGCATGTGGATGACGTTAAATAAGGTAATATGACAAAGCAACTACTGACCCTTTTACCGCTTAGGGTAGGGTCACCCATCTATGTTCCTCTGGATGGATAGATGGAGATCTGTTGGACGATATTTTTACGCAGCCAACTGCCGATCAAAGTCGCCGGCCGTATGTCTGTTGGGGTACTCAACCAACGCCAGGGTGCAAGCTCCTCATCTAACCGTGCACATGGAATCGTACACCACACGGGGCCACGGCTTTGTTTCCCATCCACCGGAAGGCGAACCGAAAGAAGCCAACCCACCTCGACCCAGTATCGAACTTTGAATCAGCCAGTCGAACATGCTATCCCTGCACCACCGAGGCGAATACGTTAAATAAGGCAATACACTAAACATAATTAACATGAAAGAGGGCATATAAAGGTGCGCCTGCCAAAAAAGTAATTAGCAGTAAGTCATCTAGGCGTGGTGTCCAATTCAAGCCCCTTCTGTCATCTTTGTGAACTACGGAAGCTCATTTCGCGCAGTGCTATAGTAAGAAGCATCCCCCAACTTGATCAGAATTTGCATTAATTAGAAACAGCTCTGCATTCCCTGGAGCGCCATTTTGCATAAAAACCAACCAGACATCAAAAATCATGCTATTATCATAAATAACCCATTGAGTAATTCTGAAAAAAACACATGCCAACTACAGTTTAGAAACTTGCTCTTTTTCTACGTTGAAATGCAGCATGGCTTGTGATGTCCGACGTCATTTTCCAATGTGTATTTCATTTACGCTTCATGGCATATTTCTCCAAGGAAGAGAGGGGGAGGGGGGAAGAGTTGATGAGTGGGTGAGCTCTAGATCCATCAAAGTGAAAAAAAAAGATCCAACTGGAGTTGGTAATCAAATTGCAATTAATAAAATAAGAAGAGTGCTTCTCATTTCACACAAGTTTTTCTTTAGAAAGTGGAAAAAAACATGGCTGTTCTAGTTGTCTGATCTCATGAAGTCGACTTAGTGTTTCTGGGCTTTTTGCGCTAAAACCCACTGTATTAGAAAATATGACGAAAAAAATTGTTGCCAGTTTTCATTTCTGTTAGTAGACGCATCCACGAATTTGCATAAAATTCTTGATAGGTCAAACTGCCGAGCGGTTAATTGCTCAATGATTTCAATGCAAAAAAGAACCGTCAGTATCACGCTGAGGTCAATTCCAGTGCTGCACATTACAAAACCAGGCGCCGCTCACAGAACATCCTGACATCTGAGGACTAAATACCAATGTCTAAAGATTAGCCTACACAGGTCTTAGGTTGCAAACTGCGTACAATGACCTCATGTGGCAAGGAATTAGACATCTTGAGGAAAATCTTCAATTTTAAGTGGGGTTGTAGAAGTTATTATTGGTGACTTATTGGTTAGCACATTTCGTGCATCCATGGCTGTAGGGTCAATCCTGGTCAACGAAAAAGTCATAAAGCTGCGGCTCGGATGGCGAGTACGATGTCCCTACGGCACGCGAAAAGTCCCTTTGCACATACTGTGAAATATACCTATAGATCGGTAATATTCGGGTGTAGAAGCTGGGCCCCTGGCATCTCCAAACAAAGATGCCCCTACGAAGAAACAATATGTTGACATTAAAAATCTAAGGGACTGCCTTACTAGATCGGCAGTGGACCAAATGAAAATAACCATCCAGCCGTCCGCTTGCTTGTACACTTTTAGATCATCTTCTCACCCTTCTCCGGTCTGAGGCAGGGTCGGGTTTGCGGGTTGTAATCCTCCACTCCCGCCTATCCCTAACCAGGTCCCCTTCCACCCCACACGCCTCCATGTTCCTCTGCAGCACCTGCTCCCACGTCCGTTTTGGTCTTCCCCTACCTCTGATGCCCCCAATTACCTGCAGTGCCACAATGGACCTAATAAGCTCCTCCTCTCCCCTCCTCATCACATGCCCATACCACCTCAACCTATTCTCTCTCATATTTTCCGAAATATCTCCCACCCCCAAGCTTCCTCTAACGTAATCGTTTCTAATTCTGTCGGATCTTGACACCCCACACATGTAGCGTAGCATTCGCATCTCAGCCACTTGCTTTTCATGGTTCTTCCTAACTGCCCAACACTGAGCCATACAGAATAGCGGACCTAACGACGGTTCTGTATACCTTGCCCCTCAACTTTACTGGGTTGCACAGGACCCCACTTGCCTGCCTCCACTTCAGCCATCCTGTATTCATTCTATGGGTCACGTCAGAATCTTATTTCCCCATTGCTCTGGAAAACTTATCCTAAATAACGAAATTCTTGCACCACTGGAATCCTCTCTCCCCACAACGAATCCCTCCCCCTTGCCCCTGGTCACTAAAATTGAAAGCTAGGTAATCAGTCTGCTTCATGCTCACCTTAAGACCCCCTCTTTCCACTACTGTCTTAAGGTCTTGTATGCCTTTTTGTGCATCCTCTTTGGACTCCTCCACCCTTCCTACATCATCGGGAAACACCAGGCACTGAGGAGCCCATTGGGTAGCACGTGGGGCGTAGCACGCTTGGTGACTGCGTCAGTAGTTCTAGGTTCGATACTGGGCCGAGGTGGGTTGACTTCTTTCAGGCGAGAGAAGCCCCGAGTGTGCCTTCTTTCGGGTGAGAAGTAAAACGATGAAAGGTTCTGTGTGGTGGTGAAAGGTCCCGTGTGGTGTACGATGGCATTTGAACGTAAAAGAACCCTCTACTATGCAACGGGTAGACGAGGCAAAATTTCCACCCTGACGTCGGCGGAATGCCCCAACGAACAGTAGACCGACGAGATGGGTATCCGACCCTACCATAGGCGGGGAAAGCGTTAGGAGTTGCTTGTGCCTATTCTTCATATCTTGACATCCTAACTCTAACCAACAGAGGTATTCAATATTTAATAAATTGCTAGGGGGACTGTGACACGCAAACACACACTGTCCCGTGACAACCATTTTCTGTATTACGCAAGGAGCAGTTTGAAGTGCAAGAACACATCTTACACCTGTAAGAGCAACAATGAACGGCAAGGTAACCTTCTTCTCTCGGTCAGGATCGAAGCTAAGGTGAAGCAGACTATCAACTGAACGAAGGGTTAGGTAAGAGCTTCCAAAGGAGGATAGGCCGACCATGTCTTAATGAGGTCAACCAACCGGTTGCGTCACTGAGGTGGGCTTGACCAAGGTGGAACTTATGAGCACCCGAGACTAGGATCACACTTGTGTTCAAGAGCTACGGAGGGAAGCTTTCGAAATTCGCACTCCTTCCTGCGATCAAGTGTGAATCACAAGGATGTGGAAGGGGGAACAAATAAAAATCTGGAACCTCCATCTAATACATCTTTACCATTGTCTATTGGCACTTCCCGCTCTTTCGCATCGCTTCCGGTTTCCTTCTAACTATACACTGCTGATCGACCCTGTAGTTGGCGATTTAATAAAACTATTTCAACAGAGTCGAACGTCGACTCCAACTTGATTACAAATAAAAATGGCACAAGTTGCCAAATGCAAACGACGGAACACAAAAATCTTCTGACATTCAATCTTTTTGATATAAAATCTCTATTCAGAGTCTCAACCAGAACTATAATAAAATACTAATAATAATAACAACATAAGCGAAAACCTGTCACACAACAGCACAACATCAATAACAAAAAAGCTAATATCACTGATACAGAGAATGCGAAACATCGAAAGAGACAAGGGACAGAGAGAGGGAGAGAAAGCGATGAACGAAGAGGCAGGCGGCACTCAGATGTCCTGTCAGCCTGCAGGAGCGCCTACAGCTGCACATCTACACAAATACATACACGGTACTGAACACTGCAAAAATGTGCAACAATAACAACATAAACAAAAATAGCCTCCATATGTATAGGGCCGTATTGGCTATTTCAGCAGTGCTAAACCATTCTTAGGACAGAAGAGAATCAATTCTGACGACACAGGTGTTTTCTGTCACAATAGAAGGAACCCTAACTGCACCTTTTGCCAAATCAAAAACAGTTGCATAGTTTAATTTATCTGGCTATTTAACTCCAGTCTGTCAGCTCTCAAAGTCATTAAGCAGGCGGCAAGAGCAGAGTGTGCTCACCTGAGACCTGCAGAAGACTCCACTCCAGAATATTATGGAGATCATTTATCATTGATATCAGGAGACCACTCATTCTAGGGGAAGAACCTACAACCAATAGCCCTGCATTCTTGTTAGGATTGAGGATTTGGCCGATATGTACATTTACAGTATTTCCCATATAGAAAGGTTGCGCAAATGACATACGGTGCAATATCTCCATTTCTCACCCCTCTTGTCAGGAAGAAAGCCCTCCTCAACTCGGATACCATGTTTTGGTTTATTCAGCTTTTCCCTCTAAGTTAAATCCCTGGTTAGGAGGTTTAACCCCGACAGAGGTAGATCACCAGGCAAACGAAAGCTCAAACACGCTCCTTCCGTCCGGTGAATCGGAAATACACACATGGTTTCTCTTCACGATCGAAAAACCCCATCCCCGCCAAAACCAGGGTTGAACCTTCGACCATGAGCTCTTGTTTTAAGTAACTAAACATTGTTTTTCAACCTTACTAACGGCAAGCTAAGTCTCCCCCGAGTGTGCCTGGGAGCGGCGAGTTGCGTTGGACACACCAGTTCTCTTCTGATCACTGAAGTTAAGCAACGCAGGCCCAGTTAGTACTGACATGGGTGGTCGCTTGGGAAAGCTGGGTACTGCTAATACCCAATAATCGTCGCATTAGTGTAGTGTCTGTGCAGACTATGCACTAGAACTATGCAGTGGACGGGTCTCTAATGACCTTGTAGTTGACGGGACCTTTTGCCAAACCAAAAAAACCCGAGTGTGCCAAAATGTTTGCCGTTGTTTTAATAGTTGTGAAACCTTCCACGAATATTAACTGTTCTGGGGTTTATGTGCGCCTTTGGTGGAGACACAAGACGATAGATGGATCGCTAAATATGTAATGCAAAACCGGATATGGCTCATAAGCGGGGGTAGTAAAATTTTTGTTTGGTTACTATCCAGTTTTAGTAAGCAACTACAAACTGTGTTGGAGCGTCTGATTGCGTTGGACACACCGCTTCTTGTCTGATCACTGAAGTTAAGTAACAAAATCCCAGCTAGTAGTACTAACGTAGGTGGCCGCTTGGGAAGAACTGGGTACCGCTAATACCCAAAAATCTTCTCAATAGCGTAGTGTCTGTGCAGTCTCTGCATTAGAACTATGCAGTGGACGGGGCTTTAATGAACTTGCAGTTGAAAGGACCTAAACCAACAACAAAACAAACTGTGTTCGCAAGCCATATAAAATTTGCACGGAAATAAATATTGTTGGAAACCGTAACAAACTTGTAAACCAGTCCTTTTAAAAACAGGAAATTGGCCATAAACTTTCCAGAACTGACTGTAAGCCTTCATAGAACTGTTCATACTCTTTGTTGCAAAGTGTTTGCAAACCATTACAACCAGCCAGCCCTGTTTCTTTTTCAATTATAATTGGTCAGAGACAGTTACAAACTGTATGGCAACCTGAGTAAAGTAGTCGTGCACTTTGAAAAACTCATTGTGACACTATAGTTGCGCAAAGTGATCACAAGAACGTACTAAACTGTTTCGTACGTCATTGCAAACTGTTTGCAAATTGTAAGGCAGCTGTTTATAATCATTATTTTACCATTGTGTACTAACAATGAAAACATCCATCCACCAAATTACTAGTTATTATCTCATAAAAATTTGCACACAATCTGGACGCAATTCTTTCGACTGTCCAACCTCTGTCTGCAAACATTTCACACATTCAGCCAACCCTTCCCTTCATAGGACACCCAAACCACAATCCAGGAGTAAAAGATGTATTAATTTTTCTGAAACGACCCATATTTTATTTCGCACGTCTGCAGAAATGGGATAAAATTGAGGGCAAATGACTAAAAAATTTTATTAAAATCCATTGTTGTGACTGCTCAGAACTGAAATTGAGAGCAACAGGAGGAAACCATCAAGCGCCGCATAACATTGATATACCCCTGCATCATTCTCACACTGTCTCTCTCTTCTCCCCCTTCGAGCCCTTTAAGATGGACCCCTCCTTTAGTCCCTTTTTAATTCCCCGACTTCGGGCGTGACAATTCCTTTTAACGATACGTTTCTCATACAGAGTCACTAAAAATAGTGAAAAGTGAACTGCTTTTCAGGAAAAAGTCTTAATAAAAAAGAGGAAATTAAAAGTGCTCCCCGAGTTCGTAATAAGACCCAACGTCGGAAAATGAAAATGGCATCTGAATGCCATCGTAGATGAAATTTTATTATTGGGGGAGGGGAGGTGCAATGTGCCAGGCGTTGAAAGAGTGTGGTGGAGGAGGGAGTACACAGTGGGAGGAGGGAGTACACAGTGAGAGGAGAGAGTAGACATTCATGAATTGGTTCCTTTCACAGCAAATGGACAAAATGAGTTTGGGACCAACCAAGTTATTGGTACTGCAGACTGCAAAACAAGGATTGGGGGGATAAGGTTGAGTTTGGTGGTGGCATGGGGAGGAAGGAGACCCATTAAATAAAAGTGTATGTCTGCATGTGTGTGAAAAGCGCAAGATACATTCTCTGTTCCAGGTCCATGAAATCCATATATATACAATATTACGTTTGGCAAAGCGCTAATAAGCAATTACAGACGGATTAATTTCCTGTGTATCTAGCACATTTATGCAGCAGGAGTTCTGAAGAGACAAACTCAAATCACCCTCTTCATCAGCAACTTAATTAAACGGAATCAATGAACGTGTCAAATTTCAACAAGTGACACGTTGCAATCTGCTAGACATCCGCTCCAAGCTCCAGTATCGCCGACCACAGTTGATTGGTTGCAGTTGGTTTATTTAAATGTCGGTTTGTGATTGCTGCAGAAGAGAACAGTGAGAGAAGAGTGGGGCATTAGGAAGAGGGGGGCAAGAATGGCTAACAAGAGTGACAGTGTAGACGGAATAACGCCAGAGGGTTTGTCGACCTAAAGGTTCCATGTCGCATGTCTAGTACGGGACATGATGAAAAAAACAATGACTAGCAGGCCACAGGCTCGAATCCCTTCTTGATGGTTATCTTCTTTACACACCTACTGTATGTCGGTGCCTCAACTGGTAAGCATGTAGGAATCCGAAATTCATTGTCCACAAATATGATTCTGGTGAGAAGAAGAGAAGCTCCAAAATGCACCTTCAGCCCCGGATAGGGGGCAAATAAAAGCAGTGGTTCCGGTGTGGATGGGTCATCATGGAATGTAATCCATCCCTGAGGAAATGGCTATATTCATAGATCTGATATAGTCCCGCACAAAACCATGCTGGACAGATGACATGACAGATACAACGTTACGACTTTTCGGTCTAAAGTTCTACCATAATCAGGGGGTATTGCAAGTACTTTTGGGGCATAGTTGGTTTTACTAAATATTTCGCATTTTTTTAATTAAGTGTTAGATATAGGTTCACTCATTCCCCTCATTCAATTTCGATTTAACTTGAAAACCATCGACATTAGGCCAGAAACGACTCTGTTGCACTTCGCATTCAAAAGAAAGTGACCCACATTTTAGGGTCTCCCCTCCTAAAGTTAGTCAACGCGATTTACTAGTAAATTGGTAAACTGTTTTGTGACGATAGAGTTCCATCTGATAAGGCCAATAGGTATTAGAAATGAAGTACAGTCCAACCCCGATAATGAAAACCCCGGATAATGAAATTTTCTGGTTAATGAAGACAGTTAGGTAGATCCCAGCCAAAGGTATAAGTCAATACATGTAACTGTACCTTGGATAATGAAGACTCGGATAATGCATAATGAAGACAACTTATGCTTTTTCTGTATATGTGCTACAATATAATTTCACTCTGGATAATGAAGACAACCTTATAAAAATTTCAAAAGGACATAGTCTAGCTAGTTTTACGCAGTTATAAGAGGGTGGTTAGGGATTTTGTTGGAGCAGAAAGCTCTAACATTCAACCCACTACTGAGAAGTAAAGGTTTTAGTAAAGGGTGTACAGTATTACATACCTGCCCTTGTAATTGGATAGCTAGTCACATTTGTAAAAGCCCATCTTTTACATACAGTATACTCTCATTAATGGACAGCCATGGGGAATTAAGTCTGTCCACTTTTGGGAATAACGATTTACCACTGTAAGTGAACTTTGGGACAAAATGCCATGTACCACTATAGAGAGGTGTCCATTAAGGGAGGTTTCACTATATGCTGATGTTTTCATTAAATTTATCAATTTGTTTATTGAAATTTCATTTAGAAACGTTATGTTGTACGTTTTAAGTGAAAAAAAAAAACACAAACAAATGCTAAGAAGCTATCATGGGCATGAATTAGACCTAAAATTGTACATTCTGGATAATGAAGACACTCGGTTAATGAAGACACTTATGGTTGGTCCCTTAGGGGTCTTCATTATCGGGGTTGGACTGTACTGTAATACTGCATCCCCTCCGGTTCCTCAGGCCAATAGAACTACGCTCCAGGGTGGTGAGGTATCGTGTAAAGTTCACGAAAACCCACATGCAAGTGAATAAGTCCCCTCTTCAAAGGAAGGAAGTCAATGAAATTGGAGCCATACAAGGTGCAAAATACTCCAGAGTTGAGGCCGAAGGGGTTGCTATTTTTTGTTTCGTTGATGTTTTAGGGCCCTTCAATAACAAGGACAAGGTCATTAGAGCCCCGTCCACAGCATAGTTCTTATGCAGAGACTGCACAGACTACACTAATGCGACGATTATTGGGTATTAGCAGTACCCAGTTTTCCCAAGCGTCCACCTACGTCAGTACTAGCTGGGGTTGCATTGCTTAACTTCAGTGATCAGACGAGAACTGGTGTGTGTCCAACGCAATAAGCAGCTCCTCGAAAGGGGTTGTGAAGAACACTTCAGGTGTGGAGACCAACTAAGAAAAGTGCTTTAGAGATGATAAGGACACAGAGTATATCAGAGGGAGTTGTTGTTCGTTGGCGTATGAGGGCCCATCAGCTACAAGGTCATTAGAGCTCTGTCCACTGCGTAGTTCTAATGCAGAGATGGCACAGACACTACATTAATGCAACGATTTTTGGGTATTAGCAGTACCCAGTTTTTCCAAGCTGCCACCCATGTCAGGGCTAGCTGGGGTTGCGTTGTTTCACTTCAGTGATCATACGAGAACTGGTGTGTCCAACGCAACTCGCCGCTCCCCACCAAGAATACAGGCAGTATTGGTTTCAGGGAGGAGATCCGGAGATACCGACGTTAATTAACACTACAGTTTGACGAAAACGACCAAAAGGGAGGTTCAACGACCCATCTTAAATAGTCTTAGGCAGTTTGTCGTACATGTCAGGCCCACTTTACTCCATATGTCAGCTGCACACGTCTCATCTTCACATCCGGTTGACAGAATACTGTCATCATGTTGTGAGTCATCATCATCATCCGCCGCCACCTACACAAATAACCAGCGAGGATTGTGTCGCTGTAATGAGGATCAAAACCGTGTCAGGTAGTCCCCATTCCGTTTTTGAATATGGATACAAAGCGGGCGGAGATATCAAACTCCATTCCAAAAATATTCAATCAGATTAGCCCATTATTAAATGAGGATCAACTATAGCCAGGAAACCAACTGAGTAAAAGACTCCAGTCGCAAATTTAAGGCTCGTTATGCGAATTAAAATGGTTCATCGCTCTAAAGAAATCAATTTGCATGAACTGACTGTTGTTCAGCATTCCAACGTGGGACGCGCAAGTTGCGATTAGTTCCAGTTCAGCAACATTACAGTAATGCCATTTTTCGCCTATAGCAGGGTCAAGTATCCATTTTTCCAATCGGGCCAGGAAACATCGGACAGTATATTTAGGCAGTCAGCCGCCGAATTAATATTACAAATCCTCATTTATTTAAAGTCGGCCTGAGCTATGTGTATCGACGGGGCAATTTTTCCTCCACCGACGCCGGAAGGGGAGGGGGGGGGTTGAGCTCCTACACCTTTAAATTTGTCGATCTACACGTACAGTATATTGCACTCCAAGGGGAAATCTCCATTTTACATGCAGATGACATTGTTGACAACTCTCGGGGCTACGGCTTTACTTCCCATCCGCATTTGGGGCTTGTCTTCCTCATGCATTTCGCAATTCGCCACTCTGGACGATTCATGCCCACCACCTCTGTGTCACGGAGGCAAACTTTGATTGGTTCAATCCCATATAATTTTTAGCGCCACATTTAGGTGAGACCCCGGAGCAACAAAGCAACTCCTAACCCTTATCCCGCCTATGGCAGGGTCGGGTACCCATTTTGTCCCTCTGAATGGACACAGGGCGATATGTTGGTCATAGTTTTTTCGGCAGCCGGTTGCCGGCCAAAGCTGCACCTCTACACTTATTTATCGTCGGTCTAGTGTTCGTTGGGGAATGCTACCGACGCCAGGGGGCGAGCTCCTATACCGTTGCGTAGTAGAGAGGGTTCTTTTACGTGCAAGTGCCATCGTACACCCACACGGGACCTCGGTTTTACTTCTCATCCGAAAGAAGGCACACTCGTGGCCTCTCTCTCGCCCGAAAGAAGCCGACCCACCTCGGTCCAGTATCGAACCTAGAACTACTAGCGCAGTTGCCGAGGTGCTAACCACTACACCACCGCGGCGAGTCTTAAGTGAGACCCCGGAGAAAGACTGCTATTGCGACATTGTACAATCCATCAGGCGGGGAGAACTTAAAAAATGTGCGCCCCAAATATTTTTAAATATTCAGAATCCCATAGTATAAATCTAGCTATCAATTACAATAGGTCTTCTACTGCCCCTTAAACCAGGCATGTCAAACTCGTGGCACCCTGAGGGCCACATCGTAACATGTGCGTTGTCAGGAGGGACGTGCAATGTTGACCTTATTTTTATTTTGGAAATTCGTTTTTAAAAGTGCCAAGACAATTGTCGAAATGGTATTTAATTAACAATAGTTTTAATCAATTTGTTGTTGTTTGTTAGTGTTTAAGGTCCCGTCAACTACAAGGTCATTAGAGACTCGTCCACTGCATAGTTCTAATGCATATACTGCACCGACACTACACTAATGCGACGATTATTGGGTATTAGCAGTACCCAGCTTTCCCGAGCGACCACCCATGTCAGTACTAACTGGGCTTGCGTTGCTTAACTTCAGTAATCAGACGAGAACTGGTGTGTCCAACGCAACTCGCCGCTCCCAGTTTTAATCAAAATGCGGCACATGGCACCCCATTTCAACTATGCTGGGAGCAACTGTCACCCTCTCGTTACGCCTCTGAGTAGCCAACTGCGTATGTATGCTACATGATATCGATTGTGAGGGCCGCAACTCTAGGCTTCTAGGGTAGGGTTGCCATACGTCCCGGTACACCGGGACATGTCCCGGTTTTGAGGTCTGTGTCCCAGTGTCCCGGTCCGACAGTCATTTGTCCCGGTCGATTTAAAATTTTCGCATGTTAACCAATTATTTTCTGATAATATCATTGCATTCAGTACTGCGCATATACAGTACATGCCTAGAGATTTGGTACAGATTCGTCCATGAAAGCACATCACATTTTGCCAGTGAAACTGACTGTTCGGGAATGATCCACCATTGATCCCTGGGGCGGATCCAGACGAGGGGCAATGCAGCAATTGCTCCCTCCAATTGCCAACTATAGATTGAACTGCAACTGTTGGACTGGCAGTATAGAACTAGGGATAGCAATGCAACAACTTGCTCCCCCTTCTGGATCCTTCCCTGCAATCCAGATGGGACCAGTTTTACCGTTGCACCTAAGAAGAAACAACTTCACACCTCCACCAACTGCAACTAAGTATAATGAGCTAAAAAGTTAAGCACCCAACAAGTGAGCCACCGGGATGAATAGTCAGAACCGAACCTAAAACATGAGCGAAAACAGTTGTGAGCAACATAGGCGTACTTAATATAGAGAAACGTTGTGGAGGCCGTTGCTAAGGCCAAAGGGATCATAACTGTCACTCCTCTGCCAGTGTAAAGTAGAAATGCCATTTACTGTAGGTAAGGGGAGGGGGAATAGGCTATCAAATTTACATCAAGGTTAATTGTCTTACAAATAAATTGGTTTAACAATTACCAAGTTACGCACACCACCGCAAATGAGATTCATGTTCGGGGAAGTAGAACTGCAACGCATAAATTCTGCATGTCAGTTGACGTGCAGAATACCATATTATTAATTCTGAGGTGAGGAGGAAGAGCGGAGGGGGGGGTCATTTTATAGGGAATGACTATGGGTAGTGGCACGAAAGGGGATAGACGGTGCATGTGTGTGTGTGCGTGGCGGGATGGGAGGGAGTAGGAATCCTCATTTCAGTAAAATTAACTACTATAACCATATCACCTTAACCTGCGAAACATTAATGCATGTAGTTGTCAACAGACGGCGATACTAGTCAACATTAAAAGGGGTCTTTTCGCCTTTGTTTTCGCTTAAAAGGGGGTCTTTTTACGAAGCGCTTACTTTCTTTTGTGTAGTATTCGGGAACCGTAGTAATTAAACTATATAGTCTTCCGGTTGACCTGCAAGGAGAAGCTTAAATCTCGACTGCCACTGTATATTAATGGTCAAGTGAACATTACATGGACACGTGAGACGCCACAGTTGATCCGATCGAGGTTCAGAGGCCAGCCGCTTTTGATAATTCGGTTTATTTGGCAATTTAACGTGGTATATCAGGATAAGAGGTGGAGCATTCCGGGACCTGAGAATTGTGCCAATCTGCAGTTACATTTTACAGGCAAGTGATAGCACCATACACACCACAGTGCGCCACAACTTTGCGTTCAGCGCTAATGGGGTTGAAACAGATCAAACCTGGGATAAAGGTCTCAAAGTCAAACATGCTACCCCGGAGCCACAATTCTTATTACCATTCGTCCGAAAGACAAAAAACGCGTGACTCAAAGCACCCAGGCGGCTGCAGACCAAACCTGTCTACTGTTCTGTTCGTTGGGGCACTCCACCAATGCCAGGAGCGAGTTCTACACCTGGGAATTTTGTCTCATCTACGCGTTGCATAGTAGAGAGGGTTCTTTTACGTGCCAATGACATCGGGGCTCTAATGACCTTGTAGTTGAAGCCCCCGGACCTAAAAAACGCGTGACTCAAAGCACCCAGGCGGCTGCTGACCAAACCTGTCTACTGTTCTGTTCGTTGGGGCACTCCACCAATGCCAGGAGCGAGTTCTACACCTGGGAATTTTGCCTCATCTACGCGTTGCATAGCAGAGAGAGTTCTTTTACGTGCCAATGACATCGGGGCTCTAATGACCTTGTAGTTGGAGCCCCCGGACCTAAAACACCAACAAAACAAAAGCCAGTGGCATCGTACACCATACGGGTCCTTGGTTTTACTTCTTATCCAAAGGAACGCGCACTGGGGCCTCTCTCCAGTATCGAACCTGGAACCAGTGGTTTCACTAGGGTGGTGCGAGCCGCACCGAGTGACACCACTACACCTGGGAATTTTGCCTGATATACGCGTTGCATAGTAGCCCGCCACGTTGGCGTAGTGGTTAGCACGCTCGGCAACTACGCCAGTAGTTCTAGATTCGATGTTGGACCGTGGTGGGCCGGCTTCTTTTGGGCGAGAAAGAAGCCGCGAGTGTGCCTTCTTTCGGATGAGAAGTAAAACCGAGGTCCCGTGTGGGTGTACGATGGCACTTTCACGTAAAAGAACCCTCTCTACTACGCAACGGGTAGATGAGGCAAAACTTTCCAGGTATAGGAGCTCGCCCCGTGGCGTCGGTAGCATTCCCCGACGAACACTAGACCGACGATAAATAAGCGTAGGGGTGCAGCTTTGGCCGGCAACCGGCTAACGGGTACCGACAAGCGGGCACCCGACCCTGCCATAGGCGGGAAAAGGGTTGGGAGTTTCTTTGCTACGCGTTGCATAGTAGAGAGGTTCTTTTATGCGCCAATGACATCGGGGCTCTAATGACCTTGTAGTTGAAGGGACCTAAAACGCAAAAAAAAAAAAAAAAAATCCAATGGCATCGTACACCATACGGGACCTTGGTTTTACTTCTCATCTAAAGGAAGGCGCACTGGGGCCTCTCTCCAGTATCAAACCTTGGAACCAGTGGCGTCACTAGGGGGATGTGAGCCGCACCGGATGACACCACTCGCACCATGAGAAATGGGGTGACACCAAAGCAGAAGAAGCGGCTGTTTTCGGGAGAGCGGGGGGGGGGGGTGACACCATGGTTTCACCGCACCGGGTGACGCCAACCCTAGCGACGCCACTGCCTGGAACCACTGATGCAGTAGCTCGAACACTCTGCCTCCCCGAGGTGGGTGCGATTCGACCAGAAGCGAACCTGCGATAATGAGCAGAAGAGTCAAGGCACCCTACTAAGAGGTACCACCGTCACGTCGCGTGGAAGCAGGTGGGAATGGGCGAAAGGGCAGAATTCCAGATATGGAGATTTTTCTTTCTGATACAATTTGAAGAAATCCCAATTTCCAACTAATGAGCCAGACGGATGGAAGACCGTGCCCTCCGAATGTCGGCCGGAAACCTACCAACCCGCAGAGAGCAACAAACCCGGATTCCGTACCTGAATAGAATACGTCCGAAATGACAACACCCTGCTTTCAACCCGCCGTTTTTCACAGCGGCCCATTGCCAACGTGCAGTGAGCCTGGTACACGAACGGTAACCACCGTGTGGGAGAGCATCATTAAGTAACACGAGCGCGAACAGTGTGGGCGAACGAACGAACGCCCGAAATCTAACAATCACTTACAAAAAGGCACCACCTATATATCTCATCATTCGTAAAACCAAACTTCCGTTTTACCTTCACTCTAGAATCGACTTTCCTTCCGGGCCCATTCACCATCAGTCGTCGTCGTCATCGTCCCCCTACACAGCTCTCCTCAGCCTCTCTTTTGCCGCCCCCCCTCTTCTTTCCGCACCTATTTCGGCTTCATCCTCTTAACCCCTCCTCGACATCGACTCTCCCAGATTTAATTTATCGTTTGTATAATCACATCATTAAATTCGTTTTTGTGAAGGCGCACATGTTACGTCCGCCATAATTATGCCAGTTTGTTACTTTGACAGTGGCAGAATAAAGACAGCCAATTACTGCGCATTGATCTGATTAAAGCGGCCTCTGCGATTGGGCGACACAACGCAGCAGGGGAGACACGAGGAGAATAGCAGAAAGGGGGAACCAGCCTGAGGAGCGATGTATGTGAGGGCTTCAAGCAGGCAGAAGGAGGTGGAGAAGGCAAAAGGACTAGGGTGGTAGTGATGAGGGTCGGTTGGGGTTGGGGGTAGAAGAAAGCGGGAGGGTGGTGGTGTTCAGACGAATTATACGAGGAGAAACTGAGGTGAAAGCAGAGGAGAGGGAGGAGGAGAGGAGCGGAGCAGGAGCAGCAGTAGCATCATCCCATTCCCGTCTTGCTGCCACCACCACCACCGCCACACTCTTGCGATGTTGTCATCACCCACCAGCAGATGGTGCTCTCTCCTCTATCCAGCTCCAGCAACTTGATACTGATTGGAGTAGAGAGCTGCACACACGTCTGCAGTGACCAATCACAACTAGCCGCACGCACACAGAGGGCCTCCTCCTATCACCCATTCTCTCTCTCGACCCCTCTTCATCATGTTCACACAGGCAGTCAACGTCTTATTGCAAGTCCGACGACGATTAGGACGGTTGAAGCGCTCTCTCGCGGCCACCAAGGTCGTGTGAAAAGCAAATAGTAAGCGCGGAGAGAATCACTTAATGTTTCAGGGGTGTCTTTCTTTCGTCTCTTTTTTTTCGTCTTATTTGCGCCCTCTCTCTGACTGTGTATTTCCTCTGATATCGATCTGCGTGTTCCTCCCCATCCTCATCGTGTAGAGAGCGCTCCTTTTCAGCATTACCCCACCACCGACCACCACACGTATAGCGCTCCATGTTTGCCTCCCCGCCACGCCTTTTCGACCCTAGACAACATCCATCCACTAAGGAGATCTGTATTTATTGCGCTCGTAGGCTCCTCGACACACACTTCCGTTAAGTGGTGGTGGCGTTCTGCTGCTACAGGAATGGTGTGTTGTGTGCGCCTGTGTGTTGGTGTTGCTCGTGAGTCTGCTGCACGCTCACTGCTGCTGCTCCTGCTGCCGACGACAACGTCTCTGTGAACAGCTGAGCACAGATTCAAACAAAAATCTTCATTCGAGACTACTGCTACTGGTGTTTGCTGGTGTGGACTGTCTTGAGAGAGAGTCACATCCAACGTTCATCTTCACCACAGAACCTTCGTGGATCTTCTGGAACCGTACAATAGAATTACCGTCCGATTGTTGTCGTCGTGTCGTCGTTGTTGCTGGCTACTGCTGCTGCTGCTGTGTTCTGCATCGTGATGATGATGGATGATTGGTGTTACTGCTGCTGATGTGCTCTTGTTCTTGTGGACCTATGTGTTTGTGTGTCCAAGTAATCGGTGTTTACAGAGCGGTCTAAATACCTCTGTCTCCCCTCTTTCTTGTCTGTCTGAACCCTCTTGTTGGATGAAATCTTGCCCGAAAGGAATTATTACTTATACCGATTTGTGTCTAAGAATAAGAGGAAGGTTGGACAACTAAGTCTTACGGCAACAAGGCCAAAATTCCGTCGTCGCCGTCTTCTTCTTCCTCTTGCCGTTGACATCAAGTGAGCACCGTTTAACACCAACCCGACAGTTCACTGTTCTTTGAGTGCAGTTAGGGGGAGAAATTTGTACAATTTTGGGACATCGTCCAATGATCTGAATTTTTGACCGTTGGTCACATCTCTCCTGAGAGAACACACCATTTCTTGGATAGTCTTTCATCCAAATTTGTGCTTGGTTTGTCTGCTGCTGCTACCACCACACGGGTAGGGGCACACAGCGGAGAAGGACGAGGTCGGGGAATCGAGATGTTGTGAGGACGATGACGACATTTAGAAAAAGTCGAATGTCCATCTAAACTTGACCAAAACAGATCAGTCCAGTCAGTCAACATCAATGGATACATATGTATGGCACGTATCACAGTGTTGCTGTTGATTGCATTTCATCGCTTTTCCAAATAGTGGTGTTGTCACAGAGTTTTGGTTGTTGCTGTTGCCCTTTGACACCATCGTCTTTAACTACAACTGCCACCACTTATGGTTGTTTATGGATTGTCATCCAATGTTGTTGACCACGACGAGTGGTGGTGGTCAGTGTGGCTAGGTGAACATTCAAGTTATTAGTTCAATGCTCCAATGAGGTGGAAATTGACCAAAGTGGAAAGCAGTCATCCAGCTGTGCCCACGGAACCAAAGTAGGTCCTTTTGTTTGGTTATTATTATCTTGGCGGGGAACCTAAATCCGTTTAACGGGGTTGCAGACACGTTTTTGTGTTTATTTGCCCCCTCCTCCTTCTTCTTCTCCTCTCGTACCCTCTTCTGCCCTGTCTCATTTTTTTTATCAAAGAAAATGGGGCTTGGGGACGTGAGTCGTGTTATGACTGTTGAGCTTAAGAAGGGCCAGTAGAGCTGAGGCCTGCTCAAATCAGGGAGAGAGCGAGAGAGATGGGAAGGGTGATGGTGGAGAGAAGCTTACCTTCATCAATAATTGTCGAAATACAAAACATGTCACCGATGAGGGACTCAACTCACCCCCTATGGTTTAGTACAACTCTCCACAAATTAACTTAACAACTACCCCCACTGCGCAGAAATCGTTTTGCAAAACCAATTGCCAAGTTGAATGCATTCTTCCATGACACTAGTTCGAATCCCAGACCGACTATCAAGATACAGAGTTCAAGTTGCAATTTTGTTCTTCTTATTTCTAAGGCAATGGGTCGAAAACAGGATGTGAGGGGAAAGGAGCTAAAGACAGGCCATATAGAGTACCACTTCTCCAAATTTTGTTAACTAAAGTGACTAACACCTACTGTGGACAGAATTCCTGCACGAGAGGGTCGACACGACAGTCCTCTAATAGGAAAATTTGTAATCGGTAAAACCAAATACCTTAGTGACATGGTAGAGTGCCGGATGATAGCAGTCCTGATCAAGGGATTAAAAATTAGTAGTACCCACCAAAGAAAACATTTACAAAAATGAAATTTTATTTACCACAATAAGCACTGATTGGGATTGAACCCTCTTCCACTGTATAATTAAGAAAACCGCTAACCAGTTTAAATGGAGCCGCGTACTCTTATTAAAAGGACCTGGTAAAACTTTCAAACTGGGATGGGAAGTGCCCAGTTGCAGTTGTGGAGCACTTGAAAGTTCCTAATGTTTAATGTGCGGAGGAACTGTGTGTGACAAACTTAATCATGCTACACAGTACTTAAAACGGCTTTGCAGACAAAGGTAAGTGTTCGTCATTCAGCCCATGTAAAGGATAGGACTGGGTAACTAGGATGAGGACTAGGTAAAGGGCTGCAAGTTCTGTGGCTCTTTTGCGGTATATTGATGACATTTGAAGACAAATTACTGTACTTTGTCTTCTTTGGCTAAATAGTGACATATTTGCTACTAGAGCCCGAATATGGTGTTTCTGGTTCCGTGCCAGAAAATGTCTAGTAGGACTCATGGCTGAGAAATCTTACAGGTGCAAGAACCAACCAACGTTTTCTCCCAATGAATGTAGGACTCGCGACACTACTACCGGGGTTACAATTTTCATATGGGATTCCTTAGATGTCAGTTGAGTTACCATAAAAGTCTCTTAATCGCCACTTTTACTCCCGGTCCCAGTAAGCGACGAAGCCAGATTTCTTGTTTGGTTGCCGATTGAGCTACTTAACGTCTACCTGTCAACCCTAAAGGCTATTTACCGTCCCCAAAGATATTGCCGACACACCCACCCACACACACCATTATTTATTATGTGGAAAAAGGTTCTTTACTCACATGTAACATCTTAGTCTTCAATGGCGTTCCACCTACCCCACAACGGTACTCCTGCTCGCCCCTTGGTCAACATCAATCCTACAAACCTCGAGTTTTAAATCAGAGGTAAATGCCACAGGCGTTTTGGGCTAATTTCCTCCAAAATGTGGAGTACATCTTGGTAGTATGATTGTTAGACTCCTGAGCCCATTATAGAAAGTTTGAACCCTCAGCAAGGCGAGTGCGCCTGAGGTCATCTGGGAAGTAAAATCTGTTGTCCCACGTCATGGGTAAGGTGTCACTTCTCCACTGCGCGTATTAAAAATGAACCTTTCTACCTGGAAAACTACGTACGCGCAGATCGGCAAAATTGTCAAGTGTGGGATTTCCGTCCACAGACGGCAAACCTAGGAGGTTGCCTAGGGGGCGGCAAATATAAAAGGGGGCGGCTAATTTCAGAGGTACTTCCTTGCCATGCAGTCTATCGGTCATTTAAAATGTTCATAGTCCTGGGATTCCCAAACTTCTCTGATTGGTGGGGCATTTTCTAAATGCTGGCTTTCTCGAGGTGCCTTGTTGCAGAGTCGTAGCAATGCATTGGCCATGGGACAAATGCCAAGGGTGTGAGGGACGCTCGGACAATTTAGAACTGCATTAAACATATTGGCGGGAGGGGCGATGGACCCACTTGTCTAGGGCGCCTGAAACTCACGAGCCCGGCCTGACTCCGTCCTCTGGCGTTGGTAAATGGACTAATAGAACTGCTCCAATAAACTATTCTGAAGCTTGGAACTTTCTTGGGTATTAGCGCACTTCACCATCATCATCACACTCTTATCCCGCCTGAGGCAAGGCCGGGTCTGCGGGTTCTAATCCTTCACTCCCGCCTATCTCCCACCAAGCCCCCTCCCCCTTCACCCGAATGCCTCCATGTCCGTTTTGGTCTTCCTCTACTCCTGGTGCCCCCAATTACCGTTTTGTTGTTGTTGGTTGGTGTTTTAGGGCCCTTCAACTACAAGGTCATTAGATCCCCGTCCACAGCATAGTTCTTATGCAGAGACTGCACAGACAGTACACTAATGCGACGTGTTTTTTTTTTATTAGCAGTACCCAGTTTTCCCAAGCGGCCACCCATGTCAGTACTAGCTGGGTTTGCGCTGCTTAACTTCAGTGATCAGACGAGAACTGGTGCGTCCAACGCAAAGCAGCCATTCCCCTCCTTTGTCGTCTCCCACTCGTTTCTGTATCCCATGTTGTTGTTTGTTGTTGTTTTAGGGCCCTTCAACTACGAAGGTCATTAGAGCCCCGTCCACAGCATAGTTCTTATGCAGAGACTGCACAGACAGTACACTAATGCGACGTTTTTTTTGTATTAGCAGTACCCAGTTTTCCCAAGCGGTCACCCATGTCAGTACTAGCTGGGGTTGCGCTGCTTAACTTCAGTGATGTAACGAGAACTGGTGTGTCCAACGCAATTCGCCGCTCCCCCTCCCCCAATTACCTGTAGTCCCATAATGAACCTAAGGAGGTCCTCCTCTCCCCTCCTCCTCACATGCCCATACCACCTCAGCCAATTCTCTCTCATCTTTTCCGCGATGTCTCCCACCCCAAGCTACCTCTAACGGGGTATTGGTGCACACATACAAAAAAAAGCGTTATGTTTAAGATCTACTCTTTAAAATACGAAAGCCACAAGTCTCAAACGGCGAAGCGCCGTTTAACAAATGATGCAACTTGTGACGTTGACAACGTTATTTTATTCATAAGAATTATGGCACGGTCTTATTTGTTTTGCGCGCATCCAGTTTGACACACATACAAGAAACGTCTGGAAAATAATACATGATGGAGAATGTAAATACAAGTGTGTATGGTGTGTACTCTTAGCACATGTGCATTCCGTACTACTGTAATCATAGATATTGATTGGGGGAGGGAAGGGGAAAAAGAAGAGATGGGGAAACAGTAGTGACGACACTGAAAAAAATCCTCCCCATTCCCAGCATCTACAACAAATCAGCATCATGCAAATTAGACAAGCCTTTCCACCAGAAAAGTGGCAAGAAAGCAGCAACACGTTTCGTGTGAAGGCGCTCGTGTCGTCGTTCATTTTTATATATCACCCTACCCTTTCTACGTTGGAGATGGCGCATAATTAATCTACTTATATCCAACGACAGATTGCTGTCGGTGTGTGTATCCATCAACTAGTTCTCGAGCGCTCTTTTTGCCTCTTCCCCCTTCCCTCACCACTTCTTTCTACTAAACATCTATTTCTGCAATGTAGATTTTTATGTCGAAGCCATCCTCTCGATCCTTCCCCACCTCTCTCATCTTGTCAATACCATTTACTAAATTGTCGAAATATTAATAATTTCCTTGACGCAAACTCATCTTCACTCTCTGCTACTAATCATTAACACAGTGTCAACTGAGGTCTTATTTGGGCAAGGCGGAAAGGGAAGAGAGAGGGGGGGAAGAAAGTAATTTATTCAACGTGCTTTTACCCCCGAGCACGAAGATGCTGGTTCCATTCTGTTGTCCATCAGTGAATGAGGAGTCTTCTACCTGCTCTCTTTGAGGGTGCAATTAAAGACTCGATCCTAGCCGAAGCAAGTGGTATCTAGGGAGAGTAATGTGGTGTGTACGATGTCCAAACTACTACTCGACTTGGGCATTGTCCTCTTGTTTTCTGATCCGAAAAAGCCCACCTGCCTCGATCAGGATTCGAACCTGTACAATGTGCATCATGACCTCAACAGTCATGTACTCTTTCAGCTAGACTACCGAGTGTGACTCTGAAGCCGTTCTACACGGGAATAAAGTGTACAGCTGCCAAACTGCCACACTGGAGAGATGTTCGCCCCTACTTCATAGGATCTGAAGGAGAATTAGATTTCGGGAAATTCCCTCTAAGAGGCGTTGAAACGGTAAACTCCCGGAACGATACCAGACTGGCCCTGTGCTAATGAACTCATGAGGTAACACACGAAAAGCGAGTACCGGGAAGCATTTATCTTTGTTATTTTAGTGGTAATGACCAATACTTGCGTTGTCCTAGGACCAATTTGATTGGTGCGTTATTAGTCATTTTAACATCCTAGTGGTCAGTGCCTGACAGATGTGACAAGCTTAAGTCGGTTCTAGGATAAACGTCTGTCAAAGAATTGCTATTTGTGCCACATGCCCCAATAAGAGTCCACTTTGCCGACGTGTCCTAAAATTCTTGAACCTTCCTCAACACTTTCAAAAACAAAAAATGGATGTCCAACCAGGTGCTGATGTGTGGTCTCTGGAAAGGAGGAGGGCGGAGGAGTAGGAGTGTAGCTGGAGAGTCCAAGGCGGATGCAAACCTGTGCATCTTTTTATCTTAACTAGAATGTTGTTCAAATGGCCTAAGAAATGCCCACGCCCACCCTAGAGACGCAACAGTCTTTTTTTTTTTTGGCAGGGGTCTTTACCCACAATTTTATACGGATGGATAAATGATAACAAGATATCAGTTGAAGAGCAACGCCTAAGAACACCTGCAATGATTTTAGTATGGTAATTTAAGTCCCACCAACTAATGGAATTGCATCGACAAACAACCTACGGCGCTTTCTTGTTAGGGATAGGCCATTGTCATCTTACAAGTCAGAGAAAGAAAGAGAGAGGAACGATTAATTCTGGAACCCATGCAGATGGAAGGGCAAGATGGAAGCTTTTTATAGTAAACACACGACCGCCGAAAAGGAGGATAAAGGGGAGGGGGCCACCTGTGATTCAAACACGTGCCACACTGTCCAGACAAAGTTACAACAAACCATCATGAAATTGCAAGATGATGCGATAATTACCAGCCTGTAGGAACACCCAGTGGGCTGGGAAAGGTAAGCCGTGGCCGATAGGAATATTCCTAAATTACGGGAGAAATATGTACCTTTATAAGCCGTTCTCCACTTAAGAATGGGTCGGGCGTATTAGGGTCAGTACTAACTCGGTGATGCTTTTTATTCGACTGCAGGAAAATCGGGAGCGGCGAGTTGCGTTGGACACACCAGTTCTCGTCTGATCACTGAAGTTAAGCAATGCTATCCCAGTTAGCACTGACATGGGTGGCCGCTCGGAAAAGCTGGGTACTGCTAATACCCAATAATTGTCGCATTAGTGTAGTGTCTATGCATTAGAACTATGCAGTGGACGGGTCTCTAATGACCTTGTAGTTGACGGGACCTTAAACACTAACAAACAACAACAAAAGCAGGAAAATCAAAATTTAGAGTTTCCGTCTAGTCCCGTGTGGGCTCCGGGGTTGAATGTCCGTGTTGTCATACAGACAAGCGACTAAAACTGTTGTAAGGTTCAGCACTAATTTTCGGTCCCGATCCATCTTGGATTCGGTAAAACCCCAGAAAAGGAAAATCTGTACTGTACTTACTGGTATGTCACATGGGAAATCAACATACAAAAGAACCCTTTCTCCACTGAATAACACGCAAATGGATCAAATCCTCCAGAAATGAAGCGGAGACTAGCCTAGTTCCTGGTCTGGGTAAATGATCTTCACGGTTGAGAGGCCGACCTGAAGTAACTCAATAACAAATTAAAAAATGATTAAATGATGCATTTATCAACTCTGAATTGCGTAAGATTTCTTAAGTTTACAAGTTTTCTTCCAAGTGAAGAAGAAATGGGAGAAAGAGGGCGCCCGTGAAAAACTCCATTACAAAGAAGTTCATTCATAAAACGAAGTACTATCGAAAGCGGAAGTTTATAATAATAATTTTGGGGTAGAGGGGAGAGGGGGTGCACAACAGCAACCTCTGATCAAATGTCCCGCTCTAAACTGAGTTGCAATAATCATAAGATTCTAATGGGGCGTTACATTTCCAAGGTGCTACATTCAGAACCCCGCTTTACGTCTTGCACACCATGAAGGGGGTAGTTATAAATACTCTTTGACCTTGAGCTCATGCATGGGGCGATGCTAACTCTCAAAGTGGTGGGGTTCGACTGGTTCCCAACGTATAAACACAGGGTTCAATGAGTTAAACAAGCAAAAGGTGATGTAGAGCCCACCGCACTTTCCATTTCCTCTAAACAGCCCCTTTAGCTTTTCGTACTAAACAGGTACTTATCAGTTACCTGAGATCCACGGAGGCTCCTAAACACAGAAGAAACGCGTTTTAACCACGAGAACGAAACTCAGAGGGCATGGCACGCCTCAGACCCATTCTTAAACGCTGGGGCCCAAGCCAAAACTGTCAGCTTCTGATTCGGCTCTTACGAAACCCAGGGGAGCGGCGAGTTGCGTTGGACACACCAGTTCTCGTCTGATCACTGAAGTTAAGCAACGCAAGCCCAGTTAGTACTGAACCCCAGAACCGAAACCCAGTACCCATTTATTCGGCCCGGTAATTCAATTCCGACGACAACGTATAACGTTTTTCGGTATATTCAACCCCAACTCATGACGTCATAAAGACCTTTTTAAAAAAAGCATACTGACAACTCTAATTATCCATTGCGGCAGATTGAATTCCTGATATTAAATTCATGAGTAGGTAGAGCTGCATGCATTTTAAATGATGGGTCGCATTCTGGATAACTTGCCAACCCATCCCCTACCGACATTGTGGTGTTGAGGAGGGGCGACGATAGTAGAGAGAGAAAGAAGGGGGTGTCAAAAAAAACAACAACAAATGATGTCGATAGGACTTTTTGTGTCATTCCACAATTGCCTTTTTTTCCACCGCCCTATGTAAAGACCTGATACCATCTACAGATTGCCAGAGTTGGGGCGGTCGAGAAAGTGTGCTCAAAAAAAAGGGAGCGTCTCAAAAACAATAACAAAACCAGTTTCCGTATGTGGCGCACGTCTGCATGCAGCAACCACCGGTACTAACCGTAACGTCCGTAAAGGTCAGGGGTATGAAGCAGTTTTACCAACACATCTCTTCCTGTGCCTATGTAACCCCCTCTCTTTCTTTCTTCCAAATGAATTAACACAAATGAATGTTCACAAATACCTTGAGACGTGCTATGACAACTAATTCATTCCTCCTAACTAATGAATACCAAAGTTAATGAACCAACTCTATAGCAATCATCATCCATTTAAAGCTGTTTCTACACTAAGGATGATGAGGTTGAATGCTGCACAAAGTCGATGCAGAGGCCACAACGTGGAGCGCTGTCAGTCAAGCCCTTGAGTTCAAAATATGTTTGTTTCCTTGGGTGGCATTTTTACCGGTGGAAATGAAGACTCCGGTCTTCTTAAGAGGGATCGAAAGTAAAATCACTACCCTCTTGTGCTCTTTTCGGCTTATTTCACCACTGCACTGTTGGTACCATCATCATCACACCCCTATCCCGCCAATCCCCCACCAGGCTCTCATCCACCCCTGCACTACGCACAACCTGCTCCCACGTCCATTTTGGTTTCCCCCTCCCTACTCCTGATGCCACCAACCACCTGCTGTCCCATAATGTACCGAATAAGCTCCTCCTCCCCTCTTCACATCACGTGCCCATACTACCTCAGCTGTTGGTACCATCAGCAACTCTGAAATTGCCATTTACAGATACCAGGGCACGAACCTCCTATATCTGATAAACTGTACTGTATGCGGACAAGCACCTGGAGTGTGTGAGGGCACCTTCGCAAAGCTTTTTCTTATTCCCAGAGCCTGTGGTTCCCATTAACACCACTGAATTGGAGGCAGAAGGAGGAGTGAACCATGCCCAAACAAAAGGGATAATAATGGAGAATAGAAACCGAAAAGAAATGGAATGGTTTCTCATGAATAGGTGCCGATCGAATGCAAACAATTGTTTTAGTCGCCTTTTACAACATGCAAGGATACAGCGAGCCTTAGTTTCTACCTTGGAACTCATAGTTCAGAAAGGGGGCAGATGGTTTAAAGGGTTCACGCAATATACTGCTTTTATATTTCGTTAAGTAGAAGTTAGGGAGGGTGTAGGCACTTTCGCATTAAAGTATCAAACGATTTTATCAGGTCCTTAAACTAAATCGATTGTGCAACTGATTGGGTCAACGTTGTTGACGGGTAAAGAGCGGTAGGGCGGTTAGGCTAGTAAAAGGAGATGGCGGAGAAGGGGAGGTGGGTACAAGGGCTGTTAGATTTCCACTTCAGAAACGTTAAAAAGATTCCTAAGCTCTCTCCTTTTTCTCTAACCCTCGACGTATTCATCATTAACTTTGTCAACTGCGAATGAGACTTAACAGCTTTGGCGTGCAACAGTAGAACTTTGGGTGTAATAGGAACCTCAATACAGCCATCAAAAGGACTCTAAATAGTTCATTTAACGGGGCGGCGCAAGGCAATCGACATATTATTAGAAATTGCAAGGGCATGTAAGATAAAGGACAAGCTCCAATATATTTCAAGATGGGAGAAAACGTCTCAGCAGCTAGAGGTTTCTACGCCCCGAAAAGAAAGGGGTCGATGATGTGGCGAATGATGCTCAAGTCAGACCCTTATCCTGGAGCAAGATAAGCAACTGCTAACCCTCTTCTCGCCTACTGCAGGGTCGGATGGACACATAAGCGATCTATTGCACGCTATTTTTACCCCTGCAACCCCTGTAGTACTTATTTATCGTCGACCTACAGCTCGTTAGGGCACTCCACCGATGCTCTTTGCACAGTAGAGAATATCCAGACAGGTCCATGACTTTACTTCCCATCCGACGGCAGGCACACTAACGGCATAATGCCTCTGTAGTTACCACAATCCTGGATATTACCTTTGCTCTTGAAAATTGACATCCAACTCTCACCATGCAGCAGGCATTCTATCTTCATTAGCAATTCTATTAAACAGTTTCCCTAGCCACCTGATTCCTGTGGTCTCCAGGCTGCTGTCTGGGCCTACACCTTTTCGACCTTTTATCTTAAAAGACCCTAGCTATTTCCTTCTCCTGCACCCTGTCCACCACTCCAGAAGTAATAGGATGGATGTCAACGTCCTCCTCTCTACTGCAGCAGTAATGAGGCTTTGAAAATATTCTTCCTACCTCCTGTTTATCTCAGCAGGGAGAAACAGGACCTTACCTTTGCCATTCTTGACTGTTACGAATCGGGTTGTATCCTAAGCTGCCCTATTTCAAGCCTTGGCCAGTTTAAAAAATTCTCTCTCCCCTTCCTTTGTCCCTGACTGACCATACAGGGCTTCATACTTATGGTGTTAGACCAAGATAGGGGTCCTCCTAGCTGTGGTTTTGGCCTGTATATAGTGCATTCTAGACTTGGCCCTCATCCTGAAGCGCATTTCAATAATTCAAAGAGAAATGCAATGGTATCTTATGGAGGAGACAGTTTAGGGGAACAGCGAGGGAGTAGGTGGACAGTTTTTTTTAGTATTGATGCCAAGGAGAGCTCAACTGTGTTACTATATTTAATTGCATTTTGCATGCGATCTAGTCATTAAACAAGAGAAAAGTACACCCGACAAAGTTCGCCCTGTGAACACCCGCCATCTTTTTTTTTCATCCGATAGTTCCAAGACTTGCAAGCACTTTGTTATATTAATATATTACATATATAGAAAACAGATAATATTTTGGGTTACAGTTCACCGGTCACTTCAACGTCAATTTAATGAAGCGCGCTACACTAGTGATTAGACCAGTTGTTTACATTCTAATTAAAGAGAAATGGGTCACAATAATCAAGCATTTTTGCCAGCGTGTCAAAAAACCACTTGAAATTACTCCCAACAGAGACAAGAGAAATCAGAGAGCCTTCATTACCAGAAATAAAACAGGCCGCCATCAGCATACCGTGGGGCAACAAGCTTTGCGCTGCGTAAATATATTGCTTCCCTCGATCCTACAAAGCTCGCCATTCGGTAAAATCAATAAGGAACACTGGTCAATTATTGAGTTATTTAACATCAGTCTCTCAGCTATGAAGTTACTTACCGTCGCCCGTGGCGAAGGTGATTGCGAGTTTACTGATCTAGACATGTGCTTTCTGCGCCCTGTATAGATGGTTCTTTTTCCGTCAAGTGACATCCCTATGCCACCCGGTCGGCTTCAGACCTTTATAAGCATTTACCCCGGACCATAAAGCCCACCCACTTCTCCACCAAGAAATTTTCTCGATTTTGAAGGGGCAGAACGTGGGGTACAGAACGAAATCACGGGCAGGGTAGAAGCAAAACGTGACAACACAGAAACGGGCAGTTATGGGATAGAATATCAGCAGGACAGGACAAAAGACAACTTGGAAGAATAGCGCCGAAGAAAGGCAGGGATTTCATGGGAACACCATTGAACAATGGTTTTAGAAGGCCAGCAGTCGATCTACTTAATTAAGGGCCGTTTACACGTTACGTCTTATACCGCATTTACACATTCGCGAATACGACGAGGCGAGTGGCGAGGCGAGCATGTTCGACGAATGTGTGAACACTACATTCGTCATTCACCTCGTGGTTCGCCTCGCCATTCGTGGCGCTCGTGTTGGAAGCGGTTTTTTGACACGAGTCAAAGGGCGCGAGTGACCTGAGGCGATTTGAGAATCACTAGCTGTCGAGACAATACGAGTTAAAGGGCGCTAGCGACGAGGTGATTGGAGAATGACCATCTGACGAGACATTCGGCGAATGTGTGAACAGTCATTCTTCATCCAAAGTATGAATGCGAACATTTCGACGAATGTCTCGCCTCGTCATTCGACTCGTCTTATTCGCGAATGTGTAAATGCGGTATTTTACCGCATTTACTCGCGCCCTTTGACTCGTGTCAAAAAAACCGCTTCCAACACGAGCGCCACGAATGGCGAGGCGAACCACGAGGTGAATGACGAATGTAGTGTTCACACATTCGTCGAACATGCTCGCCTCGCCACTCGCCTCGTCGTATTCGCGAATGTGTAAATGCGGTATTAGCTAAAAATTCGGCGCTTTCGCGAACAAAACGTGGATTACGTGATTTCCAAGTTTTCTTTTCGAATTTAAAGACGGAACACTGTGCGATTTTGCAGTTGACGTAGCGTGTGAATCCTACTGCAGCGTTTTCACTCAGTTGCTTTTTCCGAGTTCTCACCCAGTACATACACATCATCATCATCATACCCTTATACTGCTTGAGTGCCCTTCCCCTGCCCCGTGTGCTTCCAACCACCTAGATTCCCATAAGGAACCTAACGAACTCCTCCCACCCCTGCTCTTCACACATGTCCATACCACCTCAATCTACGCTTCCTCACCTTTTCTGCAATGTCTGTCACCCCGAAACTACCTCAAATATACTCACTCATTCCTAGCACTATCAGCTCTCAACGCCCCACTCAAGTACTGTTGGGAGTGGTTTATTGCGTTGGACACACCAATTCTCGTCTGATCACTGAAGCCAAGCAACGCGATCCCAGCTAGTACTAACATGGATGGCTGCTTGGGAAAACTGGGTACCGCTAATGCCAAAATAATCGTCACATTAGTGTCGTGTCTGTGCATTAGAACTACACAGTGGACGGGGCTCTAATGACCTTGTAGTTAAAAGGCCCTAAAACGCCATCGAAACAAACAAAGCATTCCGTTTAAGTGGCTCTTCCTCACTGCCCAACACTCATCCATACAACATCGCTGACCTAACCACTGCCCTGTAAAACTTCCCTTCCAACTTTACTGGGACCCTCCTATCACACAGGACTCCACTTGGCCTTTGCTGAACCAAATTTTTCTTGAGTAAATTTTTATTGAGTAGTTATTTCTTTGAGAAGCCAATTTTGACCCACCCAGCTAATAGTGCCAAACTTAACACATCATTCATACTTGACCATATTCATATGAAAAATGAGTGAAAAATTGTGGAAAAGTAGGTAGGAACTGTGTGACTTTCCACCATACAATGGACCTGTGTTCAACTCCCAGAATCGGAGCTCCACCAGGTGCAAACAGTGTCATTACAGACACTATTTTAATAATAGTAACAACTATCATTAAACAAGCAGTTTGTTATTTGGCCAACAGCAACGACAATTAAAGATAAAAAGATTCAATGTGTCTAATGAACCAAGACAAGACTTCCGGTTCACGGTCATCTCTGTCTTAATAGAAACAGAAACAAAGTCAAGAAAAAAACTATATTCACTGAGTCATTGACCATTGTCGTCCAGTCTCGATATAAAAACCAATTAAATGACACGTTGTTGTTGTCGTCCTCGTACTTGTCGTCAGTCAATGGTGAAGACAAACCGCATCCTTCGAAAGGTATTTGAACAGGACGGCATATATCTTTGCCATCTGGCAACACTAATAATTAGTTTTTGGCAAACTTTTTTTGTAGGGGTGGGAGGTTCAAATTAATGGATTTCAAGATGGCGTGATTACAACATGGCGGACCTACTGGTTTTCTTATCTGATTGAGTCGTTAAGATTATTTAGAGCACAAAGAGAGAGAAGAGAGCTAGGAGATGACAAAAATGACGTTTAATTATGGAAGAAGGGAGGTTACAATAATAACACTCATAATAATTATCGTTATAATAATAATAATAACGAAAAATTGACAATTGGTTAACCTGTAATAATGACCCACAATCTCTCCCTCATTAAACTACAAGATGACCAGCTGCTACTTCTACATTTATTCTTGCTGTTAGCTTGTGGGTTCAAACGTTACAGGTCCATCGTGAGTCTAGTTTTGGTAATACTATTATTTTTTATCAAACAACTATATCTTTAATTTCTTTTTTTTTCTGCTTTCTGCGGGGCAGAAAATTGATAGAAACCAACTAAGAGAAATATTGTATAGAAAAAAATGTTCTTTTGAATTGCCAGCCATTAACAATGAGATTATTTACTACGAACTGCTTAATCACATGTGAAATCGGTTAATTTCCTCTTCAGCTAGATGGGTTGTTTTTTTTTTATTGGACGACCCTATCCCCAGGCTATACATACACACACACAAATATTTCATTGCAATTTAGATATCTCGATATTAAACTTTGCTAATCACAAAGATTAAGGCAGAATTTCAATTTTCCGCCCCTCTCTCTCTTCACTCTTAGTTCTGCTTATTAAAGGAGTAAGATTTCTGCGCGGTTTAATCCCATTCATTAAACCTATCTCATCATAATTAACATTTATCAAACGAGAAAGAAAAAAATTAGCTACACTCAACATTTTAACTATTTTGTTAATCGTTAACAATATCAGAACCAAAGAAATGCAAATCAGAAAAGAGTTGTAGAGCATCTCCTAACAAGCATCCCCAGCTGCAGAAATGTCAAAAACAAGAACATCATTTACATTTAAATTTATGATCCGTAAAATAGTTTAGCATTTTGATAATTTCTAGAGGATGGAAGGGGGAAAAAAGGAGGGGGTATCGTTATGATAAAAACAGGTGCTCAGTCGAGAGCTTTATGGAACTTGTAAGTCCCAGGATATTTCATTGGTTGCACAGATGATAACATGGAACAAAGTGCTTTCAAATACCTTCATGTTGACGCCAAAAAGTACACCAATCATTGCCCGCGTCCTTATCTGGGACAAGCGACCGATTATTGTTCAGCCTTCTAGGGAGAAGACGTCTGATGTAATAAGTCGCTTTGTAACCTCACGCAATAATACTAACAGCCACTACTGGGCCCCACCAATAATGGGACCTAGACAAGAAAAGGAGACAGGGAGCCGCGAGCGACAAGTGCGGGATGGAAAATCGACCTATTTATTTGTCTTGTTTCCTGTTTAGTCTGTCTGCTACGGTAACTCATTTAGCGCTGCTTGACCCACAAACTCATTAGAACTACGCAGTGGACGGGGCTCTAGTGACCTTGTAGTTGAAGGACCCTAAAACACCAACGAATCAATCAAATCACAAATTCATGGTGAGCAGGTTCAACCCCGGCAAAGCGGGTAGATCCCTTCAGGGTAAGAGGAGAGGATAGCACGAAAGCAAATGAAGTCCAGACTGAATGCAAGGCAGTGGTTCCATGTAGTGTGTGAATGATGTCACCTATCGTAAAATAACTCTTTCTACCCAAAAATGTGTAGATCAGCAAAATTCTTAGATACGACCCGAAGGAGTGACAGGTCGACGCTTAATAATCATATGAACCAAACTCCTTTTATCACTGAATCTAGTCGTCCCACGCAGAGAGCTTCTCCAGTCTTTTTATCACTTCGAGACATACTTTGTTGCTAAGGCTCCCCTTAACCCTCGCATTCCCTCTGCCCCTGTCCATCTGATCAAGTTATACCCCAGCTTAGCATAGGAATGGGTGAAGGCGTCTGAAGTTGAGATCAAGGCTTTTGTTTACGTCAACAACTATCGCAACTTTCTTCACTAATTAAAGTAATCTAAATATCGTCTTAGCTGTGGTCGTGGAGGGGATGTTGGGGTTACTTTGAATAGAGTTAATTGAACTCCCAGTGTCTCCTGCTTTGGTGCATATTGGCCACTCTTACTTACATCAATATTTGGCTCAATTACCCCAACAGCCTCATTTATCAGTAGTATACTACTTGCTCCTGGGTGCAACACTGGCGTTGAGCACAAGTTCTGAAACTACTTATCGTTGTGCATACCATTTGAGAGGACAGAGAGCTTCAGAGAGCCGGCAGAAATGGAAACGACAGATGACGTTAAAAATATCAAGAGAAGATGAATATCTCTGGACCTCACTCTTGGACACCCTTTTAGTAACTCAGGGGGGGGGGGCATTCTGCGGACATCACATTACTAGGCGCGTTTATAAACAGTAAATTTAAAGTGTTAATGGAGGTGAGGGGGTGGAAGGTGTCATCTACCTGACGTGGTTCACTCACGCTACCTCTTAAGCTGAGGCTCCACCTGGGCCCTAATGACCATTGAGGTTGATGGGCCCGAAACCACAAACAATCAATGGGTCTCCACCGAGTGCGCAAAGTTTTCAAAACATTAGGTAACGAAAACGTCATGTGCGCTTGTACAAAACAAGCGTTTGTCACTCCCGGAACATCAAAAGATTATTTTTAATTTGGCTATTGAGCAATTTTGGCGGAGACACAGTTTGCTACATAGGCACCATTTGCGATCGCGGGATCGAAAAACACATGTTTGCAAACCAATAATAGTTCATGAACTTACGTTGATGCGAAGAAAGTTAAAAGCATTTGGAAACGTTTGTCAATATGGTTTTCGTTTCCTGGTAGGGATACCCGGCGCGTTACGTCCCTCAAAATCTCTTGTTCCAAACGAATTGCAGTTTGTCAAAAAATTAGAGCTCAAATTTCAAATGCTGACCAATAGAAAGGACAGAACCGCAGTTAAAAGATTTCAAGACCATTGTCCAAGCAGCAGCAGTTCAGTCAAGCTACAGGAGACCTGGAAACTAGACAATTTCCTAGCGACATCTACACCTTAAGGGCATTCTGACACGTGAACCTCACCTCATTCACTTAACAGCTTGCCATAACAATAATAATAGTTGTTGTAGACGCCCGATTTGTGAAAACGCCTAAAGGGCCGTAAGACAAACAGGGATGTTATGATGGTGAGGGGCGGGGTAGAATCGAGATGGACAAGGGTATGAAGGACGGTGGAGGAAGAGGTGGTGGTTACAAAAGAGATGATGGTTTGCTGGCAGTATTGACGCAAGATGGATTGTGGGGAGAAAGAGGGGATATTGGAGGGTGACAAGAGTCCCAAAAAAAAGTGGAACTCGAGTAATCTCTTTTTACCACGATACAAGAACTCGTTGTCTTAATAGGCTGTCCAATTATCCGGTCACTTCACTAATGAGCACACCATCCCCCTTCCAACAAGTTCCATTCAGTGGCGACTAATAACCAGCCCATTTGACCACCAGGATTTCGTTTGACAAACAAAATGCTGCAGGCCCTATTACAACCTCCTACAATTGCGATAAGGAAGAGTCTTCTTAATCGGCTTGACAGCATGTGAAGATGTGGGCCCCTACCCAACCAGTGTCGCCTGCCTCCCTACCCTTACGTGCACATCTTCTTGCATCACATGAATGTCAACTCAGCCAACCAGTTTCGCAGAGCTAAGACAGTTGTCGTGCTTTGGGGCCTGAAGGTGATGCGGAATGTGGGAGTAGGGGACTTGTATTCAACAACGACGTATGGAGGAAAGAGACAGTGAAGAAGCCCTATAATTGAATGTTAGCAAGATGTCTACAGGCGAACATAGAAAACCAGGTTATTTATTAGATACTTGATATAGTAGGGACCCATTTGTGATGTCATTACATCTGTGGAAAATAGCATAAAGTGCCTGGGAAACGCAGTTTAAGCACTTCTTTCCAATCATTTCGAAATAGTTACATCGTAACTTCAGAGTCTTCTTGCCCGTAATAATAAAAACACGACCTAATCGACTAGGTAGTTCGCATGACCGAGGCGTTTCTTGAGAAAAGTTAAGCAGCATTTTATCTTGCCAACAAAACGATGGGTGACTGTTTTGCCTCTAACCTTGTTGGTTATGGCAGTGGACATCAATAACTAGAAAAGACAATTGAGATTCCGACAAACAAAGAGAAGAAAAAAGCTGACCTCAGGTCTCTAACCATGGGCACTCATTTCATCCTGTCACCAGGACTTGTCGTGTGGTCATTTGGTCTGACGACAAACGCTGCCTGGCAATAGGACTCACAAGGCCCTCCCATGACCATTTTAGAATTAATCCTCCAGAACATCAACATCATTTCACCCTTCCCCCGCCTGAGGCAGGGTGGGGTCTGCGGGTTCTAATCTTCCACTCCCGCCTATCCCCCACCAAGTCCTCCTCCACCCCGCACGCCTCCATGTCCCTTTGCACCACCTGCTCCCACGTCCGCTTTGGTCTTCCTCTACCTCTAATGCCCCAAATCACCTGCAATCTCACAATGGACCTAACAAACTCTTCCTCTCCCCTCCTCATCACATGCCCATACCACCTCAACCGATTCTTCCTCATCTTTTCCGCAATGTCCCCCACCCCAAAGTTACCTCTAATATAACTGCTTCGGATTCTGTCGGTTTTTTTTGTTTTGTTGGTGTTTTAGGGCCCTTCAACTACGAGATTAGAGCCCCGCCCACAGTGTAGTTCTTATGCAGTCGTTACAGACACTACACCAGACTGCACTACACTAATGTGACGATTTTTGGGTATTAGCAGTACCCATTATTCCCAAGCTGCCACTCATTTCAGTACTAACTGGGCTTGCGTTGCTTAACTTCAGTGATCGGACGAGAACTGGTGTGTCCAACGCAATTCTCCGCTCCCGGATTCTGTAGGATGGTGACACCTTGCACATGTACCGCAGCACTGGTGAGGTGTCACGATCCGACAGAATCCGAAACAGTTACAGTAATGAAAGTAAAATAAGAGATGTTAAGGCAGTTCTGAATTTTCCTACTGGTATCCTGTTGCTCACAACCCGCCACTGTGCCAAATGATAGTGTGCTGCTTTTTTTTTGGGGGGGGGGGGGCTTAAATCCAAGGTGCGCTTTCAGTCTTTTGGGATGTACAACCGTGGCCCCGTGTGGTGTAAGCAATGTCGCCTGCACGTAAACGAACTCATTTTAACAAGAGCAATTAGAAAGCTTGCTTCCTAAAGCTGGAAAGTTACCTTCAGCAATAAAGAAAGCAGCGTTAAATAACTAAACAAATGTTGCTCTCGATCATGCATTCTTAACAGACACAATTTTATGCTTGCGAGCAAGTTATAATATTATGCTTCCAACCTCGAATCTGGCACGTTAGTCATCTTTAATCCATTCATTATGCTACCACCCGCGAATCTAAATGTTCCCAAACACGTTTGACGGTGTTTATGTGACAACACACGCACATTTCCTGACATGAAGAGGTGGGGAAGAAGGGTAAAAAGGTAGAGTGAGGAAGAACCAAGCGGAAACCACGTTAAGAAGGCTGAAACCACTAATTAATACTACTAGTTTTCAATATCGGTCATTATTGTATGAAAAGAAGAAAGGGTGGAGGCGCCACAGGTTTTTCCAAC
Source organism: Trigoniulus corallinus (assembly GCA_013389805.1). Lineage (NCBI taxonomy): Eukaryota > Metazoa > Arthropoda > Diplopoda > Spirobolida > Trigoniulidae > Trigoniulus > Trigoniulus corallinus. The sequence goes on from JAAFCE010001036.1 coordinate 14,260,363, forward strand.
ATTGTCGTCACAGGCACCACAGTACATATAAAGAGCATTGGATGAGAGTGCGCATGTCTGTATATGTGTGTATTCACGTATTATTAGTGGCAAAGGGGTTAAATTTCATATGCGATACAGAAAATCGAATTAAAGCCTAATAACATTAGTGACTCCATTTTGGCAGCACTATCGCTCCAACATCATGCGCATTAATTTTCAAATTAGCAACTTCTAATGTATTCAACAGACTATGTTAACAGACGACTCCCATTAATATATTGACTCATAATTCACTTCTTTTCTCATCCCCGCACGCACATCCACCCTACACTGGCTCATTTCTAGGCCCTGGATTCCCTTCTCCCCCAGTCTCCCAAACTCCTCTCCAATCCGTAAATACCCTAGCGCGCGCGCTCTCTCTCTCTCTCTCTCTCTCGCATACCCGATTTCAATAAGACCCCACCCCCTCCTCCATCTTTTATCAACACACTTTGCCTTTTATATCAAACAAATTACATCTACATTTTGGATTTACATCTATAATTTTCCATCTCGCTGGAATTCTGGCTTATGAACTACTATTATCTTACGCTAGGTTTCATTTGGAGAAAAATGTCGCATTCCATTAGCAAGCATCCCAAGAGATTATTCATCCAAATACGAAATAATATACCGGGTGGGGAGTAGATAATAAGTGTGCCAGAGAGTATGAGAGAGAAAGAGATTCTCCAATGGATACACAGCCAAAAACTGAAGAAAGCAGTTATAGTGAGCACCCCCCACCACATCACTAATTTATCAAATACTAAAAACGAACGAACAGCTCTGAAGGCCCCTTACTGATCCCAGGAAGAGAGAGCGACCTCTTACACCCGAGAGTTTGGTCCATTTACCCACTTATTCACCTCGCTGTAGGGATCGTGACTTTAATTCCTATCTCGTCTTGCCTGCAAACTGTCATTTAAGCAACAGCGGCAGGCAGGACCCGCCATTTGGCTCATAATTGAAATGCTCAATCCTGGGTCTGGGTCTGTATGTTCTCAAATGAGAAGTTCTCAACACCCATCTTTCTGTTCAGCAATACGTACCCGACCCTGAAGTAGAGCATAATAAGAACTTAACGTTTCGCCTACATAGGGAGGAATGAAGGAGGGGATTGTTTGTTTGTTGGTGTTTTAGGGCCCGTCAACTATAAGGTCATTAGAACCCCGTCCACAGCATAGTTCTCATGCAGAGACTGCACAGACACTACACTAATGCGACGATTTTTGGGTATTAGCAGTACCCAGTTTTCCCAAGCGGCCACCCATGTCAGTACTAGCTGGGGTTGCGCTGCTTAACTTCAGTGATCAAACGAGAACTGGTGTGTCCAACACAATTCGCCGCTCCTTGATGAAGGAGGGGAGGGATGAACGATTGTCAGTTTCATTTCCCTGACCTACCTTTTTTCAATTTTAACCTGTCTGTAGAATTTATTAAAGATAGGCGTACATGGGAGGAGAGAAATTGCTTTCTACCGATTTTCCATTAATAATTTCTATTTTCAATTCATAGTTGTTATAGGTTCTATCTGCTACGAACCTCTTCCGTCCCTATTATTTATTAACAGCTCTGAAACAAGCTCCTGAGGATCTTTGACCTAGTGATCTGGAAAGTAACCTAATTTCTTGCCAACAATCTAATCGGTTGTCGTTGTCGCCAAACTATTTCGATGCTGCTTCTGAACTTGACATTTTTCGAACAAATAAAACCTTGAACTTGACCACCAGCAATCATTCCTATCACCAACATGTGCACTACAACAATATGATACTGTTATTCATAGTCGTAGAATAGCGACGCCATGTTGCTTGGACTCGCCATATCTCTTTCTGCCAATTGCCACATGGACATCTTAGAAAGGTCAACAATATTTTAGATCAAAAATCCCTGATTTATGTCACGTAATAAGTCAAAACTGAAAAGGAGACTAAAGGTCAAGCATAGCCTACAAAAAATTACTGATAATTGATTTCAAATGTAAGCCATCCATCCACTTCACAAGGAATGTGAATTAAGACCACACACGTTATATTCTGCAAGTATAAAGTGGAATTTGCAGTACACTGCCAACAGCGCCATCTAGCAACCTACCAAGACAACTTCGACTTGGATATTAAGAGGGCAACTCCAAATTCATATGAATATGTAATCCTTTGTGACGGATACCTTGTTAGTGAGATTTTTCATGCTAGACACATATGCCTAGATCTCCATCAGCACCCTAGCAACACCTTTGCCTTTCGCATCCATTCCAGCCGCTCCAACCCAGAATCTCTTCCAATGTGTGGGTTTCCCAACCCTTCCTGCGGTGATCCAGTGCTGGACCTCCCAGTATCACATGCCTGACATCCTCTACTTGATCCCCACATAATTCACAGTCCTCCTCTCCACTTGTGATCTTTGCCATTCTCTGTTTCGTCTCCAGGACCCAGTTCTTGCCCAAAACAGAAGTGAGCTCTCCCACGTACTGTCATAGCGCAGGGTTGTCCAACCTGCGGCCCATGGAGGCTTGTAATGCGGCCAGTGGTCGGCCGACAAAAGGTTCTTTTGAACCTGGGTCTCATTAAAATGACGCTTTCTTTGTTTGTTTTTTATATTTTTAATGTAACACCTAGCGTTATCTTCCCCCGTTTTGGTTTTCACGACCTGCGGCTCGCAATCTGTTCTTGGAACAGCCGAATGGCCCACAATACCAGAAAGGTTGGACAACCCTGCTATAGAGCATGCACATGATTTAGCAGCAGGTTGGGGGAGAGGAGGATCTGGTACACACATCTGAAGCTAATACAGTTGCAATCATAGGTGTAATCCCTCGCGCAATTGTTGTTCAACCATTAGGAGAATTGCATGAGAATATGTTCACAACTACAGAGGTGGTGAGAGGAATGGCGGCACATACACCCTAACACCTTAAAAGGATAAATGACATCGTGCGTACCAATGACTCCACCTCCTGTAAAACCCTCCTCTGTTCGTTGTCTGGAACAAGTTTATCAAGTATCACCCGAGACTGTCCCGATGGTCAAGCACAACCAGACTATTTCTAAGTCACCTAACTATTAGTATTGTTTAGGGCAATCGTGGCTCAAAAACAAACCGGAAATGACAGGGGTTTACATCCAACGAAAAAGCATTTTTGAAACACCATCTGACAAGAACGGACGGACTGCTGTCTGCAGAGGCCCACATACAGTAGTAGTTAGTGAATAGAGCTAATAAAAGAAAAAGGGAAGACCATGGAAACGAAGGCATTTGTTGGAAGAGGAAGGGTGAAGGATGGGGTTGGGAAGTACGGTAGGGTGAAGGGAATCATCAACATGGATCGGAGCCCGCCTTCTTCAGCATATAATACATTATTCAGTAAGCAAGTAGCAGGAAGATGATGGAAAGAGTGAGAGAGATGGTAAGTGAAGAATTGGCCTAACAAGGCTGTCTGTCTTCGATATTAGGGAGGATTTGTTTGATTAGACCTTCATTGTCACTAAATGCACCCTTTTCTTGATGAAGCCTATAGTTTGTTAGTTAAGGAAAGAATGTTGTCTTAATTCCGCTTTTCAAAATGTTGCACGTTGCTTTTGCCATATATGCAAGCACAAAAGAGAAAATCTCAATGAAAGCTATTTTGTCGAAAGGAGAGTTAGGCAAAGGGAGAGGGAGAGAGCGCAAGAACTGAAATGGGACAGTGGATAAAGGAGAAAAAGTCCTTTAAAAAAAGAATGAACGGGGTAGGTGGGGTAACTTTGGCTGAGAAAGGATAGGAACTCCACTTTTTTAATTCCTGACGTCCTCCCTTGTTCTCCCCCCTTCAACCAAGCAAACCGTCGTTAAGATCAACAACAACCGTCAAGGGATGCGAAAATAGATTGAGGGAGGTCACTATTCTAGTCAATATCCATTGAAAATGATGAAAAGGGCTATTCATCCATTACGTCTACCCTGATTAACGCATTCAACAACTATTTCCTCTATTATTCTGTCCATCAAATGGTGCTCAAATAAATAACTTCCCGTTTTTACAAATCTCTGTCGACTTACCACCAAACACTGGGAAGCATCTGAAAGCCTTGTATGTGTATGGATTCTGCAAAAATACTGTATGACCATATATACTTTTGACGTTGTTGTTGTTGGTGGTGGTGGTAGTAGTGATGTTGTTGATATATAAAAAAAGAGAGAGGTGTGAGGGGCCAGGGCGGTGGTAGCAATATGTAATTTGATGGTTTAGACTCAAATTTGAAGAGCAAAGGGAGAGCTTTAAGATGGCCAATGGTCTCTTAATGCTGTAACAATACTAGTATTGATTCACTGTTGAAAAAGAATGATCTCTCCTGTTTAGACAACGAACCTTAATCGTCTTTCAACCTCCGATCTCCTCAAACAGGGTCACTGATCTAATTAAACGAATTGAAGTATCCACACATTTCCTCTCTGACTCTCTCCAAAATAATTTTTTTTAAACTGTCACTGGTTAAAGTACAAACTTGACATTCCTCCACATTATAATCCTGCAGGATATGTGTTGTATGGTGCAACTTCAAAATGTAGTCAAATTGAAGACACTGGATATGAAAAAACAGGTAGAAAGATTTTTCAAACTTTCCATATTTTAAGTTCTCCTTGAATTGCATGCAAACCTAAGCTGCCATATCATTTCGGCCACGACTCACTGGTCAAAAGTAAAGTTAGTGAAGCGGTATAGCAGGCCACATTCCTCTACTCATTTCTACCGAATTGTTATAATTCAGGGTCGTCATCATCATCGTCACACCATTATCTCGACAGTGGCAGGGTCGGGTCTGCGGGTCCATTGAACACACTCTGACTGGGGGCATCCCAGCTAGGCGTCTGGGACCCGCAGGAAATACTGGCTGAGCTGTCTGTGGGGGGATGCCGGCCTACCCCACTGTTCCATCACCTCGTTATACAACCAAAATAGATTTTTGGCCGGTAAATTAATGCTTTGCTGGTTATAAATTGCATGGTACCTGACTTACTGCACAATAACTATAATGCAACAGGAGTCAGGCTCATGCCCTGTTATAATTCAGGGTAAATACCTTATTTCGCTTGCGGACTGCCTGCAAAAAGAGTTTACTGTAAATTACAAACTCCTGAAATAGACAGTAACCGGTCGGGACAGCTCAAAGAAAAACTGCTGCTTGCTCTAGCTAGGATCAAACTAATGATCTTCAAACTCAAGTCTGGCACACTGTTGATTGAGTTACTAGGACAAGTATTTGTGGTTAACCTTTTCCTAGCTAGTGATGAGGTATTGCTGGCTCAGTGGCAAGTGTAGGCGAGCAGTTGACAGCACCTGAATATTCATCAAATACAAATACTGTATTTCAATTCTGTAGCCAACATCTTTTATTCAGTGACATTGTTTGCTATATTTGCATTTAGGCCCCTACTTCCTGTATTAGAGACCACTACACAGTTTACCACACAATGCTTCCAGTAGGTCGTGTCATAATTCAGCTGATGAATTTGCTATGATTTGAGTTCTCACGTCTGTCTTGATTTATGGCAGAGGCCACGTTGTTATATTTTAATGCACTAGTAATTGAAATTGTGAATAACCAAACCACCTGAAATTCCGCCATAAATAATCAAAATGCTATAGAGATTTTGTCGTATTTTGAGAGTTTAACAAGTAACATTTGACAATAACCAATTCAAACCATGGCAACACATGGAAATATAAATCAAAATGTGCATTCTACTCACCCATAAACGGAACACTTTCAGAACGACAGGCCTCCATGAAGTCAAACACTGCAAAGTGAAGGTGAGTGTATTCCTCCGCAATGTTGCGTACTTTATTTCAAAATCCTAAATAGAAAATAATTTTTTGAATAAATAATAACATCTCAAAAGTTAATAATAGCACATAAGTTATTAATAATTTAATAACATTGTAATATAATAATAATTATAAAGGAGTCATAAATGCAAATTGCTTGACCAATCCCTCCGCTTGAAAAATACCGCCCATCAAAAAACGGCATCAAAAGACTAAATTTTACACCAGGCATCTCAAATATGCGGCCCGCGATGGTGTCTCGTGTGGCCCGCGGAGAATTTTGAGAATTATAGGTGCATTAGAAAGAAATGACCGTAAACGTATTGTACATTAAATATGCACTAAATCCTATATAAAACGTTAGTGTACAGTAGGCCCCCCTATGTATTTCATACCTTTTAAAAATGCAAAAGCACTTATTATGTATAGGCAGTTTACACATAGGTGATAGTGCATGCGGCCCGCAGAAAGTTTCACTGTTGCCAATATGGACCTCCAATAAAGTGAATTGGAGACCACTATTTTTAAGCAGCAGCAGTTTTTTTTTTATCATTTACCGCGCCTTTCAAAGGTTTCTTGAACTCAGATCGGACAAAATATGGGGTGGCAATTTTATTAGAATATTAGACCTTTGATTCATCTTGGGTAGGTTCGATTCCAGGCAAAGACGGCGATTTCTTTAAGACGAAAATGTCGTGCAAAAACGCTTTCAGAACTCAAAGGCTGACGAGAAATGGCTTAGAAAGCAATCAATGCCAACCGTGTCCTATGACAGGGAGGAGGCGAGTTTCTACACCTGGAAAGTTTGCAGATCGGCACGAGTATCTCACTCCATGAAGAGGAGGGGGTTCTTTTAGTTGGAGGTGGCATCGTGCTCACCACAAGGGACCACAACTTTACTTCCCATCCAGCGGAAGACATTCTGGCGCCTACTTCCTCTCGATACCAAATGCCTCAATCAAAAATCCAGCCTTTGATCATGACCTCACCAGTCAAGCACGTTACTAAGGAAAGTCGATCTGGGATGGAACCTACGCTATGAGTTCACCAGAGAAGTACGCAGTTACGTTAGTTACTATGACTGAGCAAATTGGGTAATGAGGAAAGAGGAGGGTGAGTGGGGATAAAAGAAAATTAATGATGTGACCTTAGAACTGGGAAACACAACATCTGACATAGAGGACATGAAATTAGAGAGTTTGGCAGCCATTAGACAACTAGATTCTGCAATAAAAGATGGCATGAAATGAATGTCAGGGAAACGAAGGAGAAGATGATGCCCATCTGAATTAGTTAGTGTAAATTGGTGGTAGTGTAAGGGGCGATGAGGGGACAGAGGGGGGATGGTCGTTGGTGAAGACAAAAATGAAACTGACTATAGGGATCCCTTATAACCTCATCATGTCTTGATCGACCAAATCTTGCTCCCCATCCCACAACTTAATAGAGTTTCCTCTCGGTATACAGTGTTATGAAGGGGGAGGGTAGGAGGTAAGGATGGCAATTAGACATCATTAAGTATGAAAACGTGGGAGGGTAAATAAGGGCAAGGGAAACAGCTCACAGGGGTGTTTATCATAGGGATTTTTTTCTTTGTAGAAATGATGTTGGATCAAATCCTATAAATTGAAGCCGAGAAAAACCTTCCCCTTTCAGCTGTTCAGTTCCCTTTCCCTTTCTTCCAATTTCCATCTAACTATAGCCGTCTCCCAAGTGGACAGAAGTGCCCAAAAATTAGTTGTGCCCCCTTTTAGATCCTAATGAAAGTTTATAATCACGTCTTCCTCCCCTCCTTCTCATCCTGCATCCTTTGGATAGGACGTAATCCTACAAGTCTCATTTTCAGGACAGCTTCAAAGAAAGAACGAGAGAAAATGAGCTCATCTTCTCACCTCTCACAGGTACTGCATATAGCCCAAAATGAAACACGGATGCACACTGTTAATATCTATTCATGAAAATAGCGTAGAAAAGCAGAATTCGCTGAGGGAACCCTTAATTCAACCATTTTCTCCCTCTCTCTTTTTCACATGTAATATTGTACAACCACTCATCAGCATCATCATCGTCATCTTCTTCCTCCATCACTATTATCTCTCATCTGCTTCCCTCATCATTTAACTCCCATCTTGAAGCCTGATCCACAAAATAATTATCATTCCAACACACATATTTTAACTCCTCCATTTCCCCTCCATCCTCTTTTTCGCCTTACAGCCATCTTGTTTCTTGGTATTCTTCTTGAGATGCAAATTATCCAATATGGAGAACAAGGGGAAAATCATCATTAAATCTTGCTCCTCGTCTAAACCCTAGTTCGTTTCACTCTTCAATTTTCTACCCGCCAATCTGCGTCGTTACTCAATTAATGTTTAGTAAGAACAGAAAGCTATCCACACACACATATTAAAAGTCTTTAACATAACGACGGATGAATTATATTATTAAGTATGACAGCCATCTTTGTAATGGCGTCAATTTGGTTTGGCTCTTATTACGACAACATTGCAAATCTATACGTCAGCGAATCTACAGGTGATCCTTGTGTACGTCATATTTTTTTTACTTGTCTACTCCTCGGTAAACCTAGGCAGTGGCGGGACCGACCATCCATTAAGCACTTGCAACTCCTTAACCTTTTCCCACCTATTACAGGGTCGGGTACCCATCTTGTCCCTCTGAATGGACACAAGGGCGATATATTGGACATTGTTTTTCCACAGCCGGTTGCCGACCATAGCTGCAACCCCTATGCTTATTTATCGTCGGTCTACTGCTCGTTCTGACATTCCACCGACGCCAGGGGACGAGCTCCTACACCTGGAAATTTTGCCTCATCTACCCATTGCATAGTGGAGAGGGTTCTTTTACTTGGAAATGCCATCGTATACCACACGGGACGTCGGTTTTACATCTCATCCGAAGGAAGGCGCACTCGGGGCTTTTCTCCCGCCCGAAAGAAGCCAACTCATCTCGATCCAGCATCGAACTTGGAACCACCGATGCAGCAAGTCGAGAGCACTACCTATTGCTCTGCTCCATCGCTCCAACCCTATAGCTGCAACGATCTAAAAAGTGATATTTTTAAGGGAGCGATTTTTCTTTTTTTGTTAATACAAGTTCTATCCAAGAGCACAAAGTTGTTTAGATTCTTTAGGGCGAGGGAGACAGACGGGGCCACGACTTTACTTCCCATCCGACGGAAGGTGGATGCCCAACATAAGCCAACCCACCTTGATTAATTATCAAACCTGGAACCACTGGCGCAATAATCGAGCATGCTACCTCCTGCTCCACCAAGTGGGTTAGGGTTCAAAATTTCAAGAGAATCTTTACTACATGGCGTTTAAATATTATGGCCTACGTATTTAGGTGTAGGAGCTCGGTGGAAAAAGGGAATGCTAGCCTAAATTGTGCTTGGGGGAGGGTCCTCAAAGTATTTGATCCGCCCCTGGATAAGCTCTAAGTTGAAACTCAGAGTGGGCCGGTTGCAGGTTGGCTTCCCTCCCTCTACTTCAAGTCAGCAGTTTTATTTAATAATACGGAAGGGATAGGGGGTCTAAAGTAGGCCTTCTGTCATATGGTTCCCTGTGTATGAGTGCGTGATGCCCCCTCTCATTCACGTATCTTGAACATCCGAAATGAAATGCTGTAGTCGATTGCTGCATTAAATTATAAGCGACTTGACTTGTATGGTTGCAGTACCGCAAAACTGCTTCGTGAATTGCGGTTTTGAAACCTTCGTTCTATGTCAAAAATGCGCTCCTAAAGCTACAGAAAAATAACTTCACGTAAGCCTCTACTGGAATCGACCCTTCATTGTGCAAAATGTGCAGCAACTTCATCATCATAATCATCACACCCTCATCCCACCTGTGGCAGGGTCGAGTCTGCTGGTCCAAAGAACATGCTCTGACTGGGGGCACCCCAGCCGGGCGTACGGAGCCCGCAGGAAATATTGGATGAGCGGCGAGTTGCGTTGGACACACCAGTTCTCGTTTGATCACTGAAGTTAAGCGACGCAAGCCCAGTTAGTACTGACATGGGTGGTCGCTCGGGAAAGCTGGGTACTGCTAAGACCCAATAATCGTCGCATTAGTGTAGTGTCTGTGCAGTCAATGCATTAGAACTATGCAGTGGACGGGTCTCTAATGACCTTGTAGTTTACGGGACCTTAAACACCAACAAACAACAGGAAATATTGGCTGAATTGTATGTGGGGGATGCCGGCCCCCACTGTTCCAACACATTATACAACCACAATAGAAATTTTTGGCAGGTAAATTAATGCATTATTGGGTATAATATTGCATAGTGTCTGACCTTTTGCACAATAACTACAATGCAACAGGAGTCAGGCTCATGCCCAAAATGTGCAGCAACTTCGTAGTTTGTAATTACAGTAGGGCCTACATAGGTTCCTTCTGCGTCAGGGCTTCTGCTCCCTGAAGGCTTATACTGTATATAAAGACTGGAGCGAGCACAATCTCTTAAATGCGGAAATTTTGACTTGTTTTTTTTTTTTTTTTTTTTTTTTGGTGTGCAGGCTGTTGACTACTATCAAAGGTTGAATAGCTAATGGGTAATAAGGATGTAGCTCACTTAAAGACAGTAGGTAGAAAAACGACTTGGCCAGTGGCGAACCTGTGCAAATTTGAGACACCTGACGCCGGCTGGTCATTATCACCAAATCATAATACTGTAGTTGTTGAGCAGCTTATGAAATGTATTCCGATTGTGAGACTCAACGGTTAAATATATAGTAACTGTTTATCGCGGACTTATTGACAATGCCATTCAGGGAGGTGGCAAAATGGCGGCTTTATCAGGGCCCTGAGAGAAAGACGGGCGGCTTTTATATCACAGCCTATTTATTAGGGTCTGTTTGGGTTCATTAGAAATGACTTTTAATGAAGCTCTTTCTCCAGAGTCGTCGCTAGCGAAATTAATTAAATTTCAACAGATTCGTCAGCAACACAAAACAGATTGCCAATCACAAATTAACTCGCATTTCGATGGAATTTGACGGTCGACAAGAGCGCCTCAAAGCAGAAACTAATTTGAAGTCGAATCGTTGAAGCGAGTGAATGACGTCATGTACAGTAGTGAGCCAACTGCTCATGCGCAAGGAACAATTATCTCCATTCTGTACTTGCCCCATCATAAGATATTTGGCAACAAGATGTTCAACTTTCGACAATCTAGCTTGTCAGGTATTATCCTGTTTCCCCAGTTCCCCCATTCCTGTGTTACTTTCACTGCCATAGGCGAGGAAAAGTTTTCTGCTAGGCTAGAACTTACGGTGATTTCACAAGAATAATTTGGGTAACACTAACCCTTACATATGATGAATTTGACGCTATAACGTTGCTAGTTTCTTGTCTGCTTAATGCTCGAACCCAGTGTTCACAAACAACCGGAAGCGATCATGTTACAAGTTCTGCAAACATACAAACAGTTCTGAGGGTTAGTATTGACAAAAAGTTAACTTCATTTGCTTATTGGCAATTAAAAAACTGCCACACAAAACGAGACGGTTGCTACAGGAAACTGAAAGTAACATCTACAGTATTTGTCCCACCCCCTCCATTATGTTCAGCAAGGGAAGAACAACAAGGGGTGGAGACATTTGTAAGAGAACATCGTCAACCAATTCAGTATTGTGACAAGAACCGGAAATCCCACCGACTGGTATCTTGTGAGGGATCCAAACTGTAATAAGGCGTAGGGTGTGAAAAGGTCCCGACAGAGGACAGCAGAGGAAATGGGGAAGAGGGAGTGGTGGGGAAATAAGGAGGAATGAAGGAACACAAACTAGGAGAAGTAGGCATAAAACTAAGACTTGAGAACTTCAAAATCAGGTCTGGTAGGAAGAAGCGGAAGTGGAGGAAATCAAAAATTGACATCGACAGTAGAGAAAGTGGAAGCTGTCGGAGTTTCAGGGAGAGGAAAGGAAAAGGATTGGGGGTGGGGAACTGAAGATGAAACAGAGGGTTAAGCATTCCATTACACTACAGATCCCCTACAAGACTGTAGACACTTCTTTGAGAGGAGAGCCCGCCACTTTGACTACCTACGGCGCTTCGCTTCTTAACGAGCTTCATTAAAGGCTGCGTGGCCAAGGGATCAGCGATAATTAGCCTTGTCACGTTGGATGCTCATCATCCCAAGGCTAAACATTCATCTTAGCAATGTACCTCTATGTGTTGCAGTTGTTGGCCCTTCAGCAAGGGGGAGGGGGTTCTCAGCAGACATCCCACACCACCAATTCCCTTCTCTTCGAATCCCTAATGCCCTCTTTCTATAGTGAAATCGATCGATATGATCCATCATTTAATGAGAGCGACCACTATATCGATGTTGCCACTTTTCCACTTCGACAGTGGACCGATGATGTAGCTTTGCAGTCAGGGATAATCACTTCGAGACGGTTTCAGGGCTACAAATTGTTCCTTCAGGGCTGAACTTTAAGAAGGAGGATGAAGATGACAAGAACCACAAAAAATGGCGGGAGAGATGGAATGCCAACCAAGAATTTTCAGAACCGCAAAATTACATTAAAGAAGCCATTCTGACCACAGTTAAAACACTTGGTGCTATTTTGGACATTGGTATCGCACTGTCTGTTAATTTAATTTATACAGATGCAATCCCGGCTCGAGCGTTGTGATTAATTTATTCGGACCCGTGCCGAAAGTTAATCGGTAGCTTGCTTGACCATTGAACTACAACTTCAAAGCTTTGACAGGGGGCCACGGCGAGTGTGGAACTGGGATCGATTTAGAAATACAATGGAACCCGGATAAGAGGTTTTCCCACATTTTAAGTCCAATGTTTTAGGTCCCGAAATGAAATGCATTTTACTTTAAAGTGGATTTTACTAGGCCAAAAGCATCATTTAATGTTGAAATGTTCCCGTTTAATGCGTTTTTGAAGACTTAACTGAGGTTTGACTGAGACTTCTGAAGGTTTTACTGGACAATTTGAGGACTATGTTAATGGAGATGACCAGTGGCGTCACTAGGGGGTGCGGGGAGTGCGGGCCGCACCGGGTGACACCACTCGCACCATGAGAAATGGGGTGACACCAAAGCAGAAGAAGCGGCTTTTTTTGGGAGAGGGAGTGAGTGACACCATGATGTCACCGCACCGGGTGACGCCAACCCTAGCAACGCCACTGGAGATGACAATTTTCTGTCTTATTCGGAGCAGTGTTAAAGAAATCTGTGAACAAGACCAACATACTGTATGTCTGGGAGTGAAGAAAAGGAAGAAGAATGTGCGGGGCCACTTTCTTATAATGAGGCATTAAAAGCGCTTGATACATTTCGGGCATATCTTGACATTGTTTCTGGTGTTCCTGCCATTATCATTAAAATTAAGTAATGATATAGGAACATCTTCCATTACACTACAAAAGTCGCCAAAACAATTAAATATTTGTTCTGTTTTTTATTTCAAATACTCATAAATGAGTGTTATATTAGAAGAACCCACAGACCCGGCCCTGCAACAGGCGGGAGAAGAGTATGATCTTATATTAGAATGGTTATAAATGAGTTTAAGATTATATTTTTCATCACTTCAATGCAACTCAATTATCAAATGTGTAAATCCCTTGATTTTTGTTTTTGTTCGTTTTGTTGGTGTTTTAGGGTCCTTCAACTACAAGGTCATTAGAGCCCCGTACAGAGACTGCACAGTGACTACACTAATGTGACGATTTTGGGTATTAGCGGTACTCAGTTTTACCATGCTGCCACTCATGCTAGTACTAGTTGGGGTTGCGTTGCTTAACTTCAGTGATCAGACGAGAACTGGTGTGTCCAACGCAATGAGCCACTCCATAAATCCCCTGAAACACTTCTTATTCGGGTTCTACTGTAGTCGGTAAATATGCCTCAAGAATTGAAAGTCTGACACTATGTAGCCCAATAATTAACTAATCAATCTATTGAAAGCCAACATAGGAAATTCATACGGTTACTATGAAGTGAAAGGAGGCCGGCGAGCACGTAAGTTGAGAATATATCGCCTAATATCCTTAGTGTTTTGTTGGTAAGCAGCTGGAGATTGCGAAACATAATCGTCATAATTGTTGACATCAAGTTCCTAATGAACATCTCAATTGAAAACTTAGCAATAAATATCTGCATTAAAATGGTAGCCTAAAGTTACTCAAGTGCACTGAATACTAAACAGCAATCCACCTATCCCTTAGCCAATAGCCCCTACCTTTGAGAACTTAATGAGCAATAACAATCAGGTGCAGATCGTTCATTAACGCTTTTCGTTCGACGCTCAATGGGCACATGGGCGATCTATTTAACGATATTTTACGCAGGCCGCGCTGACCAAAGCTGCAACTCCTATGTTTATTTATCGTCTGTTTACTGTTCATTGGGGCACTCCACCCACTCCAGGGAGCGAGTTTTTACACCTGAAAATTTTACCTCATCTAACCCACTGCATAGCAGAAAGTTTTTAAGTGCAAATAACATCGTACAACGCAGCTCTATTTCCCGCCCGACGGAAGCCTCCCTCGGTTATTTTTTGTTGGTGTTTTAGGGCCCTTCAACTACAAGGTCATTAGAGCCCCGTTCGCTGTGTAGTTCTGATGCAGAATCTGCACAGACACTACACTAATGCGACGATTTTTGGATACTAGCGATACCAGTTTTCGTAAGCGGCCACCCTTGTCAGTACTAGCTGGGGTAGCTCTGCTTAACTTCAGTGACCAGACGAGAACTGGTGTGACCAACGCAGTTAACCGCTCCGGGTTCCCTCGGGGCTTCTCTCTCTCGCGCCCGAAAGAAGCCAACCACCTTCGAACCTGGGAGCACTGACACAGTATTGAGCACACCAACTCCTGTTCCACCGAGGCAGTTTCTTTTCGGAGAATCCGAGCTAGAAAATAGCCGACTCTGCCCAATGCTAGAGTTGAGTAAGCTGAAGAGAATGGAACACAGTCGCGTGCGCAGTTGAGTTTAGAATTTCTTCATCGCGCAAGCGCAGGACATTCGTAACGATGGAGATTTGCAAAATGGCGAGTTGACAAAAACCGTTCTACGATTTTTCAAACTTGTTTTCTCTTTTCCTTCGTTATTAATTGAAATTATTATTAAAAAAACAGATGTCGAATTCAAGTTAGTAAAGTGTAAAAGGTCGTTTGATCTATGCACGACTTTTGAAAGCAACGTGGAGGTCTCTAGCCAACATTTTCCAACGATGAATACATCGACTGCTAATAAATAGCATGCCGTCACCATCAACAGTGTAATATAGACAGTTGCGTGTAAGTAATACATAGTCATTAATAGGGAGAGAAGTTGATAGTCCTTATAATTGTTCTCGTAGTTAATTGGCGCAGAAACAATTTTAATGATCACTAATTATATGTATCCTGTACACCAGGTTGAGTTGAATTGTGTAGATAGATGAATTCCACATCTGCAATGGCGCTAGGCCACGAAGGAATACATAGAGAGAGTTAGAGGGCTACAAAAAGGTATTTGAATTCATTAAGTGACGACTTCATTACACATTTACATAGTTGAGATGTCTAAGATATGAAATAGCAAGCACATAAACCATGAAAAAAAAAGTCAGCTACGGTAGATAAACAAAGATAGCTTCTAATTAGGTTATGAACAAAAACTAAACAATCAAAATACATTTTTAAATTAAGGGGGAGTGGTAGTAGAGATCGGTCATTTGTACCTGCTGCCAAGGTTATCCCAAAAAAAACACGTTCACAGAAAATGCCTGCTGCACAGCAGGTGAATAAAACAGATGTACACATCTCAAACAAATTTTTTTTTATGGCAAATTGGTTAATTAGAATCACCTCAGAAAGTCAGCTATTGACACCCTGGGGGTCAATATCTGAAAATGCGGCCCATGTACAATGCCTCTTTCCCTCTTTTATACAGCATTGCAATCATTTGCACGTGCGTGTGATGTCATACGCATAACATAAGATCAAAATATTACTTGTCATTCAACAGATGGCACATTTAAATTTTTCCCGGGAAACACGGTTCAATAGGATCGGTCCTACAAAGCTTATGTGGAACCCTTCTCATCACTTCAAACTCTTATTGGACTTCCATTTTTTCCCCTTAGTTCTTTTCTAATCTATGTAAGGTGCAATACCAGAGTCCATGGTTTCGACGCAGAAGCAGAAAAAGTGGATTGTTGTTTGTTTGTTGGTGTTTTAGGGCCCTTCAACTACAAAGGTCAATAGAGCCCCGTCCACAGCATAGTTCTTATGCAGAGACTGCACAGACACTACACTAATGGGGCGATATTTGGGTATTAGCAGTGCCCAGTTTTCCCAAGCGGGCCACCCATGCCATTACAAGCTGGGGTTGCGCTGCTTAACTTCATTGATCAGACGCGAACTGGTGTGTCCAACGAAATTCGCCGCTCAGAAAAAGTGGAAAGAGGGTGACAGGAAAGGGTAAGACAGAATGACACAAATTTATTGTCGACGGAATTCCACAACTCTTTTAGGCGCTTGGTACGACATGCAAGGGGTAAGGTAAGGGCTTGTGTTTCGGAGTCCTGGTGGGATTCCAGAACCAATTTTGAAGATCTTTTATCATACATGATGATCGTCTTGTTAAATCTCGAAACTGTGACTCAGTTGATATCTGTAGAGTACAAAAAGCGGAAAATCAGTTGCAGAATATATTTT
Organism: Trigoniulus corallinus; assembly: GCA_013389805.1. Taxonomy (NCBI): domain Eukaryota; kingdom Metazoa; phylum Arthropoda; class Diplopoda; order Spirobolida; family Trigoniulidae; genus Trigoniulus; species Trigoniulus corallinus. Next base: position 14,276,889 of record JAAFCE010001036.1, read on the forward strand.
TTTCATTGGGATTGTTTGCAAGACCATAATTCCACTTAAGTGACATGAAGCCCTTATGGAAAGTAAAATGACCATATCCATATCTTGGAGAAACCAAACAAAAATCAGAGAATGGGTGAATGGTAAACATGTTCTTGGATAGTGGTCCCATCCTTCTCTAATCCTCTGTTGAATAGGACTTCTTGTAGATTACGCCACCTCTCCTCCCTCTACTTCTCGGGCTATTCTTAACTGGCCTGACCCAGTCCCACATCCGCCCTCCACCCCCACTTTTTCATCCATTGCCATTAAGACTCGCTGCAACCCGAACCTACTCAATAATGGAAATAACATGTAAAGTGATACGAGAATGGGATTTGCATAAAAGCTTGAAAAGCGCTTTACAGACCTCCAAGTGGAGGAAAGAATGGTCCCAGGAAAAAAAGAAAGCTTTCACTTAGTCACTAAGTATTAGATGGTGTGTGTATATATATCCGCGGCATCTAGAAGAAAAATTCATCCATCCATCTATCCATCTCGATGAGGAGGATGGGAGGGCCTTTTTAAGAGCCTCAGCCCTCTCTTTTACCCCCTCCCTACACTTCATACTTGAAAGCATTTCGACAATACATGCATTTAGAGTCAATATGTCTTTAGGTAAAAAAAAAAAACTCAGTTGACACGCCCCTTCCCACTTCCTCTTCACATTTTTCTGTGAGGCTTTGTCCTCCACCCTCAACCCCTACCTCACCCCACCTTACTATTCTATATGGCATCTAGATTTGGTGGGGAAGGCTACTTAACCTGCCCACCATCATGAAAATATATGCCAGGACCATTTTATTGTTGTGGATAGTAAGGTCATTTCGTGCAATAGGAGTTCTTATTTCATACGCAGTAGAATATACAAGTGTAGGCTACTCGTCTGACTTCAGGTTCGGGTCCGACGAAAAGTAAGCGGCAGGGTTGCAATGTCGCGTGCATATTTCCAAGAGTCCGATCTAAATGGAAAATTGGAAAAGTTTCGTTTTCTGGGTGTGTTGTATTCATCCTTCCTTTCTGATATACCCTGATGACCCTAAGGTTGGTTATATGGTCCCCTGAGATAAAAAAAAGCAGGTGTGAAAAGGGTTAGTGATGATAAGAGTAAGTAAGCCTGGTTCCCTTTCTTTGTACTCAAAGTGAGAAGGCGTAGTTCCCTGAATGAATGAGTAGTGACTTCGTGACCATGTCGACACAGAAGTTTGAGTAGAATTTATTGCTCATATAAATATTTAGTGTCTTATGCTATTTAAGAACTTAACTGGGAGGAGGAAGAAGAGATAGAGGTATGACTGCATATGGCGTGGCTCAAATTTGGTGCGTTTTTCAACGTCCGTTTTTCGTTCACACGAAAGGTAAACCACAAAATGCATTTTACTAATTACAAAGTTGCTGCTTTTTCAAGACTGCGCACCACACAAATGCACACACTCAATTAATATTACTTGGGACCTTTTTCTCCTCGTCACTGAAAACTAACACTTTATGAGGGTGCCTCGAATATTAAAGTGACCCTTTAGTTGACCACACCCCACATACACACTTCGCTTATGAGTTTAAATAATAAAACCATGATATGACTTTTGTCACTACATATTAAAAACTCCAAGCTGAAAATCAGGTTAATAGCCAGCCATTCCTAAAGTGAATTACTTTGAAGAGCCGGCAGCCTTTATTTTTTCGTGCAGATCTAAACTTGCGTTATTTTTGTCATTCCACTGGTCCGATTTTTAATTCGCACAGCTAATTCAATGTGGTATGTAATGAAGACAGGAATGCAGGATTCCTTTGTGATCGGAGGGCCCCCCTGGGAGCGGTGAATTGCGTTGGGCACTGCGTTGATCACTGAAGTTAAGTAAAGGCGCGTTCACACTATTCAACTATCGTTGAATAACTACCGGATGTTGGAACCAAGTTGATGATAAGTCGTTCACACATTTCAACTAGTTAAAATCAACTCATGACTCAACATTGGTGACGCTGGTTGAACAACAAAAGTTAAACCCCTTTCACATGATTCAATGTGTCCTCAAGTGACCTTAAACTGGCAGTTGGTCAATGGTAGTTGAATCATGTGAACGCGCCTTAACGCAACCCCAGTTAGTACTGACATGGGTGGTCGCTTGGGAAAACTGAGCACTGTTAATACCCAAAATCGTCGCATTCGTGTAGCGTCTGTGCAGTCTTTGCATAAGAATTATGCTGTGGACGGGGCTCTAATGACCTTTGTAGTTTAAGGGCCCTAAAACACCAACAAACAAACATTGGAGGGTCCCAATTCAGGCGAAGGGGTTAGTGGTTAGCCCGGCTATGCTATATGGGTACACCAAGGGTCAGCACTAAGTCCATACCTTTTCATTTTGGCTATGGACGAGCTGCTGACGGGAGGAAGAGAATGGGCTCCTCAGTGCATGGCATTTGCCGACGATATAGGAAAACCTCACAACTCTAGAAAACAGGTAGAGAAGGGCCTAAACGACATTAGAGGAACCAAAAACGGGAGCGCTAAAGATAAACATGAAGAAGACACAGTATTTAGCTATCCGTTGGAAAGGAGAGGAAAAATAATGGTGACGTACTCTCTAGGGGCGGACTGGTGAAAAAGGTGCAAGAGGTAAAGTACTTAGGATCAACGTTCCAAAGCAATGGGGATACTCGGATGTGACCCATAGAATCAATGGGGATAGTTGAAGTGGAGACAGGCAAGTGGAGTCCTGTGTAATAGGACGGTCCTAATCAAGTTGAAGGGGAAGGGGGGTTCCAAGGGGGGGGGTTTGGGGTTGCATCTCCCCCCCCCTAAATTTTGGGTCGACATTGACACTGACAAATGAAAATTGCGTTTCCAATCGCTGCCTATGGCTCAACCCCTCCTGACGAAAATCCTGGATCCGCCACTGCATTTCTTCTATGCCCTTCTGCGGCTTCTATTTCCATTTCTGCTTCCTATAAAATATTACTAGTTGATCAGCTAACAAATATGACGTCATAATAACATAATGAGAAACAATTTCACTATGAAATCAACCACTAACAATCAACCGGTGAGCACTAACAAAAAGTTGACGCGAAACTTTTGAGCATGCGAAAACTGAGAGGTAACAGCGGTGCAATATTCACTAATTAATTAGTTATCCTTTGTGTATTAATGAATTTATCGTTGCCGGCTGCTCATTTCCAAGCAACATGCAAAATATACTGTATAAATGGCTGGGGGACCCCCCCCCCCCCCCCCCTGCTCCTCTTATTGCGCAAGCGTGTTATGATGTCATATTCGTTTCAAACTATCGCTCTCTAATTAGATAGTTAGTGGTATTATAATATTAATGAATGTCAAAATCTTTTCATCTTTCCGACATATTAAGACACGCAATTTGAAGATGGTAACAATGTGAACCACATCAACTCGTTGTTGTCATTAGCACAATTGCGCATGTAAATTATGACGTCATAATGGCCACAATCTCTCCTGTTGTTAATGGGACGTTGTTCTCCTGTTTCATAATTGTATTTCTCCACTAATTATTATTTACGATTTATATACAAACGTCAACATGGCGCATGACTGTGGTGGATAAGAGTATTTAGCAGCTGTCGCGGCGTCTCGTCTGAGGAAAATGCGGAGTTTTCGTTGACGACAACTCTTAAAAAGTTTTAAAAGACTCAAATTCAGGTTTTTCGTTGTTGTGATACAGTAGTATTGATACTGTTAGACAAGCGGCCATTGTTTACAAACGTCATATTTGCGAACAGATGTACTACAACAACAACATACCTACTTCACTGACATGAAATGCCCTACAAAACGAATTGTTTGACATCCTATTCAAGTTGCGTTATTTCGGCACAAAACCGCAATATTTTTGTTGTTTCAATATCGTTATTTCAACATTAATTGGACATCGAAAACCTCACCGTGATAGTCAGCATCGTTATGAATCATAACGACGCTGAATTTCGATTTTTGTTTTGGCCATTTACCAGACACGAAATTAAAAGTGAGTCACAGCAATTTTTCTTGGCAGAATAGTTGTAGCAGTAAGTGACATACATAATTACCGGTGTGTGATCACCTGCCCATCAACAGAACTCTTTCTACATCATCATCATCATCACCAACCCATTTCCCGACTATGATACTGTCGGGTGCCCACCTGAGACACACAGTCGGTTGCCAACTTAATTCTGAAACCACCACGGTTATTTCTACAGTTGGTCACTTTTCTTCCACCGACACCAAGGGGGGGGCGAGGTCTTACACCTGAAAATTTTGACAATCTACTCGTTGAATGCAGAAAGAGCTCTTTTACGAGCCTATGATATTGTGCACACCACACGGGACCACAGCTTTAGTTCCCATCCGATAAAAAGCGTGGCCCGCTTTCTCGTTCGAAAGAAGCCAAATAATTTCGGGACAGGATCGATTCAGGAACAATCTGTAGCACCTGGGAGAATCAGGCTTATTCTGTCTACATATTTCCAGACGGATACATATTAGGCTATATACAGTGCTGACTTTCTACCGCCCTGCGGGCGAAGACACGATTAGTTACATGTTGGGTCAAACAGCTAAAGATCACTAACCAAACGTTGTTCTTTCAAGAATGGGTCCTTTAAAACGTAGGTGACTTTGCACAAGCCACACTGATTTATTTCTTACCTTTTTTCATTCTCCCAAAATTCTTTTCTAAGTGTCGTTTATCGCGGCTCCGGGCCGTTGTTATCATGCTTCCACAATGCTGTGGGCTGGAGACCTCGGCTCCCATGGTAGATAATGCATTGAGTGTCTTCTGGAGGTAGAGCGGCATCCCCCCCCCACAGACAACTCGTCCAATATTCCTGCGGGTTCCAGACGCCTGGCTGGAGTGCTCCCAGTCCGAACAGTTTCATCGCAGACCCGACCCTGCCACAGGTCGATGTCGTCTATTGCTCTGTGTCAAGATTGATCCTACAATCTCTATTTGCTACTTTACCAAAGCAGACGTGGGAGCAGGATATCCGTAAGGATATGGCAGTGTGTGGGGTGGACGGGGACCTGGTGGAAGGATAAAACCCGCAGACTCGACCCTGCCACAGGCGGAATAAGGGTCTGATGATGATGTTCTCTTGTACCTGACCTGCGGAAAACTTTTTGATTTTTTTTTCGTGTCATTATGACCCGTCTTCAAAAAAGGTTCGCCACCACGGGCCTAAGGCATGCCTGCCAGTTATTATTATATTTTTGCAATGAGCAGCACATCGGGCTTGAAGTTGATCGTTTGGTGTCACCATTTAAAGTCATTGCAACTGAGATTCGATCCCGGATCACCTGCCCTTGAGCTTGATTTAAGAGCGTCCCTTGTGGAATGTCGTTTGAGGAAGTTTTTGATGTCAATAAAATTGTAGTTCACTCACAGTAAAAAATGTCGAATGTCCTTGGTATAAGGTAAACAAGAAAACTGAAGTTTTTAAAGAACAAGGTTGAATAAGGTCCTTTCTATTTCTACAGTTTGTTTACTCGGTATCTAGAAGTCTTGGGTAGCCGTCCGTGCTATTGACGGGGAAAACATGGAAAAACTCTTCCTCTGAGATACTAACAAAGCTAGCTCTAGGCCATGGTATTTGGGGAGTTCCGCGGGACAAAACATATTCTACTTTATCATATAACCTAAATGTTCAACTCTCTCCTGGGCTCAAACATGTTGACTTGAACTCTCTTGCGACATTGACCCATTCAGCCTTCTTGCAACCCACCAGTGTCATTTAGTGAACTATCCTTTAGGCAAAGACCACTTTCTCATCTTTTGGTAAGATTCCACGAAATCTTTGATTTCCTGAGAGCTTACTATTTTTTTCTCCTTAAAAATCGCACGAGGGGGGGGGGGAAAGAAGTAAAACCCCCAAGAATATATTCGTGATACTGTTAGGACAATATTGGTAGACAGCTCACGTACACATCCTGGTGGCGATATCCAAAAACTCTTGTCATCATAAGAATGTCTTGAATCTCAGTCTTCAGAGCGTCGTAGCTGCTGTTTTACAACTGATCTTTGAGGCGTAAATTTAGGGAATTGAAAGTGGTTCAAGGAAGACGGGGGAGGAGGATAGAGAGGTGCGGTGGAAGAGTGTGAGCAAAAAATGTGATTGCAATCTTTCTACAGAAAGATGAAATGTTTGGCGGAGCGGTGATATCAAATGGGAACTTGTCACTCACGTTTCACTTTGCGCGGATTTATTTCTTCACATGTATGTATCTGGCAGCTTGCGAGTTAGACGAGAGGATAGGGGCCTTAAAGGCCCTTTCTTTCATAAATCGTCATTCCACACCACGCATTCACAATTATTTTATAGTCAAAAAACAACGTCTACATGATGATGACATGTCCCATGCCATTATCATCATCATCTCTTGAGGATGATTTGTACAACAAAGGTATTAAATGGCAGTCAAAACTGCAAGGGAAATAGAGGGCGCGTCGATAGCAAACACGTACGTTCCATTCGATCCAGTTCCTTCTAAAAATTACAGCTGGCTAGGCCGCCTGCTGCTCGAGGAGAGACGGTGTTTAAACCTGTCTAACTTGGGACGGCTTAGGATATCTTATAATTGGCTCAGTGGTGACAAAGTCTTGGGAGTTGCTAAGCTATTGTACTTTACCGACTAGAGTTTTTAATTTACCGATACCAGCCATGATCCGAAAGAAGTCACTCAGCCATGATCAGGATCGAGCGTGTGCCCACGGGCTCAAAAGTCAAGCATGCTACCATTGAACCGGAGAGGTAAGCAAGTTGCTCAGTGAGAAATCATAGCCGGTGTCCGAAAATATGATGATTAGACTTTGCCAGGTTATTGAAAATAATGATACCCAAGTTCAGAAGTCCCTGATGGTGGGTTTGGTATACCCAGATCGTGGCCCTGATTAACTTGTGGACAGTTAACCGGCAATTAAAATATTTCAAACTCAAGTTAATTGTATGCACGAAAGTATCCAGTATGTTTTTAACGTAGTTAAGAAACCTGTGAGGCATTAAAAATAACAGAGGAGCTCTTAAAAGCGTTTGGCTCGGTGGTTTGATACACCACTATTGCAATGGGGCAGAAATAGAACAAGAAGTTTTTGCTTGGTCACTTAACGACGACCTGCTAGGGCGAAAGCACTCCAGAGGATAAAGTTCTTGCAACTGTGCTTGTTGCCAGTCTACACTTGTGCTTTTCTTTAGGCAGAAGCAGAGACGTAGCAATGTTTTTGTCGCCCTTGGTAAATATCTACTATTGCGCCCTTAAGTCAGCACTACACTTCACGCTATTTCTAACAGTGATAGCGCCCCGCGCCTCTTGCTCCTCGCGCCCTTGGCATTTGTCCCATTGCCAATGCGTTGATACGTCTCTGGGCAGAAGTGACTCCTTTACCTACATTTGATATCGTTCACACCCCACACAGGACTATAGACCTTTAGGGGGAGGTTTCTGCTCAACAAGGATCGAACTTGCAGCCAGAGGCCCAAGAGTAACGTATGTCATCGTTGAGTTGATTTCTCTCAACGCTCTTAGGGACATGGGAGCGGCGAATTGCGTTGGACACACCAGTTCTCGTCTGATCACTGAAGTTAAGCAACGCAACCCCAGCTAGTACTGACATGGGTGGCCGCTTGTGAAAACTGGGTACTGCTAATACCCAAAAATCGTCGCATAAGTGTAGTGTCTGTGCAGCCTATGCATAAGAACTATGCTGTGGACGGGGCTCTAATGACCTTTGTAGTTGAAGGGCCCTAAAACACCAACAAACAACAAAATATTAGTGATATAAAAAGATACAATGGCGAACTTTGATGTTATCCGTATCTCGCCCCTTTCTTACAGGAATTTTAAATAGTTGAAAGTTTTGGAGCCTGGAACTGGATGAGGATTGTCCTGGAATGTCCAAATACTACTACCTGCTCTCATAGAGTTTATCGGAGAGGAATTTTTGATGTAGGGCCCTAAATGACGCGATTCTAGAAATAAGCGTTTCTTTAAAAACCGGGTGTAGGAAAGGGCCGCAATGACTGACGATGAAGATAGCACACATCAACGGAAAGCATATGATATATGATGTGGCAGAGAATAGGATCCCCTCCTACCCTTACCCCCATTTTTTTCTCTGAATTTACAAAAGATTGTACCTATTCAGAGATTTACTTTATCAAACATGAGACTACACCTCCACACAAAACAGATCAAAGATAGATTTTCTATTTCATATATATATTTTACTCTTTTTCGGTCTAGCGCTCACCCCATACCCCCTCGTTTCCCCTCCCATTACTTATCAAAAATCTATCCGTTTCGTCTCCCATTTTCTGCGTGATGGGAGATTTCAAATCTTGTGAGTACTTTTTGGCTGTAAACCCCTTCCTCTCTCTCTTTCTTCTCTCTTTTCATGTGACACAGGCGAAAAGAAAGAGGGGTGTCCCAATATAACAACTACAAAAAATATTCGGGAATAGAGAGGAGGGGAAAGGAAGTAGATGGAATCGCTATAACTTTTGATATCAAAAAATAGCTAAAGCTTTAGTCAAATAGACGTGTGTGCAGTTCGGATTTTGATAACTATAAAACAGATATCAAATATCTTTCCGTATAAAACAAGTCATATCTCTTAAGTTCTTTTTTCTGCCCTCCACCATCACTAAAAAGCCCCACCATGTCAGTGTCCCAACAACAATCGTCCTGATATCGACAAAAGAAAACATCTGAATTCAACATTTTTTGATAGGCGCTGTCATAACCGTTCTTCATTTCTCGTGTCTGATATTCTTGCTTCAGTTCTTTTGACTTTCTTTATGGGCCCCTAGAACACAAAATCGGAGTACAACTCTGATGACTTTTATGGACCTCACACACAAATGCTTAATCGTTCCGTCATAGGGAGGCGCCGACAGTTACAGATAATATACGATGGTAAAATAGGGCGAGCCAACAGGGCATCACTAAGACCTATCGGCTGGCCCTAGGTGAGATAGTTCCACTATATTGTGAACAGGCAAGCCAAGTGCTCTCAATGTTGGCTGTCCGAATGTCGAAATGATTTGTTCAGCAACCCAGAATTTCTATATAAGGTTCCAGAAAAAAAGTTTTTGTCAATCTGTGACTTGGTCCCTCACTTTATGGTCCCAGGTTCCCTGCAGCCGAGGTCAATTGCTTTTTTATTCTGATCAGGAACACTGTTGGCGAGGTATCGCCCCCCCCCGTCTACAAGCACTGAACACGTTCGGAATTTGGACACACCAGTTCTCGTCTGATCACTGAAGTTAAGCAGCGCAACCCCAGTTATTACTGACATGGATGGCCACTTGGGAAAACTGGGTACTGCTAATACCCAATAATCGTCGCATTAGTGTAGTGTCTGTGCAGTCTCTGCATAGGAACTATGCTGTGGACGGGGCTCTAATGACCTTTGTAGTTAAAAGGGCCCTAAAACACCAAAAACAACAACAACGTTGGGAATTAACATGGCTAAATATCACCTATAGATAGCAAATTTTATCGGTTGGCAGTATCGCTGTATAATACCACCAGAATAACAAAATTGAGTTGCTCCTCGGTGAAGAGGGCCCTTCATATTCTTTTAACAAAGTGATATCGCGCCTGGAGCGCGATATTGTCGCTCGATGAATGTTGCCAAGTTTTTAATTGCAATATCGCTTCTTAATTTCCACAAGTTTGCAGATTTGTTGCTGCAGCATCGAATTCGAAAAAAACTAAAGAAACCATGGTGGCCTGACAATGAAAAATGAGCGTCTTAATGAAGATGCTAAAGGGTGAGGGTGAGCTAAGGAGATATTACTCCCCCTCCCCTTCTCCTCCTCCCCATCCCACCTCTTTCAGACGCCTATTCCTTGCAAATACAAGGTTTTATTTTGTACTTGTTTACAACATGGTAACCATGGCTTGTGTTAATTTCCAACTCAAGAGCACTTAGTGACGTCAAGTCGATTTATTCCTGGCAATCCAAAATTGGAATCCCAAATTACGAATGAATTAATTATAAACCCCTTTTCATTCGTTATACTACACGCCAAATATAGTTTTTTAATAAAACATTGTCGATCACAATCTTAATCCTCATCTGGTGAAAGTGGATGGTTTCAAGTTAACAACAACAACAAAAGAAAATGGTTGCTCCTCAAGAAAAAAATGTAACTTGGAAACAGTTGATCTCTTGTTTTTGTGCCTGACATACACAAACACATTAAGCAAACATGTTAGGCAACATGATGTTTCTGAAGTGCTTTTGTATGTTTGCACATCTTCGCCACTATCTTGTCGGAAAGGCCGGTATTGCGTTGGACACACCAGTTCTTGTCTGATCAGTTAAGCAACGTAATCCCAGTTAGTACTAACATGGGTGGCCACTTGGGGAAACTGGGTACTGCTAGTATCCAAAAATCGACGCATTAGTGTAGTATCTGCACAGTTTCTGCATAAGAACTACACTGTGGACGGGGCTCTAATGATTTTGTAGTTGAAGGGCCCTAAAACACCAACAAACAATAACAAATTTCGTCGTAACAGCGTAGTGTCTGACTGTGCAGACTCTGCATTACTAAGCAGTGGACGGGGATCTAATGACCTTTATCGTTGAAGGGCCCTAAAACACCAACAAATCAAATTAAGCGACTATCTGTCAATAGCTTGTTGGCAACCGCGAGTCCGGACACACTTCAGAATGTAAATGAAACCTTGGTCCCGGTGTCACCAGCATGACGATGCATCACCATTCGGATTTGGTTGATTAACGTCGATTTCACCGACGTCTAACAGATTTCCGGTTCTTCTCACCAGTTGCAGAGGGTTGTTTAGATGCAATTTTGGAGGGGTCCAAAACGTCAGACCCAACCCTGTCACAGGCGGGATAAGTGTATGATGAGGAGGATATTTTAGGTTCCGGTTACGTGGTACACATCACGCGGGATCAGGACTGTCCCTTTAGTGAAGCGCTACCTAAATAATTAGGCGGGGAATTGAACTACGGGCATGGGTGAAGCATCAGTTGCAATTTTCCAGGGAAAGGATCAAACTGACCAGAGAAGGACCAGAGAGGTTCATCAAGTACGTACAACGCAATACGTGCAGAAGGGAAGAAGAGACAGTATAATAATAGCTAGGGTTGTGTGCATGTGTTGTTGAATGTAAAAGCAGAATTAGTTGCAATATGAAATTGACAGTTTAGGGTTGGTCGGTTGCATCGACCAGTGAATAAGACGTATTGTGCTGCCAATCAAAGGTGCCTCGACTGTGGCAACTAACAAGAAGAAAAAGAGGGAAAAAACGAGAGAAAGAAAGGCGCAATTTCCTGTGGACTCTGAAATTGGCCGGGGCTCCCTCGAAAACCGATTCCAGTTCCAATTTGTGTTGTTGCACTGTTCTGCCATAACAAAAGAGTGGAGAAGGAGAAGAAAAGGGTAGGGGTGGGAATCATGATGCAGACTCTCCATCAAATCTATAATTTTATTGGGAGGGTTACAATGAAAGATATGGACATACATACGGGTCTTTGACTGTCCTTCTCTTTTGCGCCACCACCAGAGTAATTTCCTATTCCTCCACTGTGAATGCATTATTGGAATCTTTCAATTTCCGCCCTGAACTGCCTTAATTTTCAGTCGACAAGACAATGCTGCCAAAATGCCAAGATGGAATATTACTACAACATGGCAAAAGATGAGGGGCGGGATGTAGGAGCAAGGATAAGGCGCGGAGGAGTGGGTGCCGTTATAATAAGGGGACCAACATAGGGACACGACAGAGGTTTCAAGCAGTTACAGTGAAGGAAAGTCAGAGAACTGCTGAGGATATTTTCTAGTATTTTTTCACGCCCTAAAGACAACATCAAACCATTGTTATTATTATTACTATTATTATGACAAGGAGATGATACAAAATTGTTTATTTTCCCCCTCTTGGTCTCCTATCAGCCTCGGGCATCAATGTCTTTTTTGAAGGCTCCAAGACCATCCGCTCTGTAGTATTTAATATTTCTGGGGATTTGGGACATAATGAGAAATTCATGATTGCGTAGTGTCTGAGACCCGTCAGAGTCGCACACCATGCACATGTTTCTCTGAAACTATACTTCAATGCGGGATGATTCAGATGTCGATTTTTCGGGTCTTAGATCGAGGCCCCAAACTCGGAGAACATTTTATAACGGAGTTTCTGGTTTGCAAATATTTTGGGGGTCCCACCAATAACTTTTTCTTTGAGGTCCCGCAAAACATCCAGCAGACCCTGATACATGCACTCTAGGATGTAGGGACAACACAACACTGTATGGGAAAGGCTTGTAAGAGTACGCACTTAGAATATTATGAAGTAGATCTCCTCAACTAACAAAGTTACAGACTTCAAAATTTTATTACACATTCTTTATTCCTTTATGAAACATTAGACTAAGTTTCAATAATTTCTGAAAATGCATACATAAATGAAAAATAAAATGCAAAAAAATGGTATTTGCGTACTCTTGGCCTACCAGGAGGGCAAGAGTACGCAAGTAGAGTGGTTAGGGGAATACACTAACAGTAGTCACAAACAAATGGCCCACTGCCTTCATAAGCAGAGCAGTTCTCATGCCACCACTCCTTGCAGATGCCACACTGAATCCAGTTTTCAGAATATGAACATCCACATCTGGGACATCATCATCATCATCATCGCACCCTTCTCTCACCAATGGCGGGGTTGGGTCTGTTGGTTCTAGCCCTCCACTCCCATCTGTCTCCCACCACGTTCCCGTCCACCCCGCACACTGCCATGTCTCTCTGGACAACCTGTTCCCACGTCTGCTTTGGTCTCCCCCTACCCCGGATGGGCCTTGGTCATGCTTTCCAAATTTCAGTTGTCTGTGCATATTTGACTTCTTTTTTGCAGACTTCATTCTTTTCTCATTCGCTTTTTTTGCCTTTCCCTTCCCTAATTTCATTTTTCTTTTTCTTCTAAGGAAGTTTTGAAAGGAGAAGGTGTTAAGATTTCTGATCTCTGCTTGCATACTTCTGATCTGATGCTTGCGTACTCTTGGCCTCCTTAGTGGTGTCTTGCAGCATGGGCTATAGATGCCAAAACGTCATAGAGAAGGGCTAACCACTACATTTTGTTGCACATGAAATGTACTTTATTATGGAATAGGTATAAACAATAGTTTGACATATTATATTCTCAAAACACCCAGAGTTATACAATGTAAAAATAACATATAAAAGTAAGAAAAGCATATTTTATCTAGTAGTTTGAAAACGAACAGGAGCAGATTGATGAAACTATATTGTCTCCTTCTACTGTTATAGACATACTATAGTGTCGCAAAAGACTTTTTTTTCAATGTTGCAAACATCATGAAATTTCCCTGCGTACTCTTACAAGCCTTTCCCATACTAACTGTCTCACACTGTATTGAGGACTTCGTCATCAGGGTTCAGAAGGTTACATGTCAAGACCTCGTCACGGTTATGTTTTGTGATAGCACTGCGACCTTTGCAAATTCTGAATGTCCTTATGTCAGAGTTTCGGTAGTAACCATAGTATCGCATTTACAGTGCACAACGTACACCCTGGTGGTTCCTTTTTGAAGAGAGGGTAGCCTGCCGGATTCATCTGACAACTGGTAGAGTAGTTCTTAAACTGTTGGTCTCGGCTCCAAACGGGGTCGAAAATGTAAAATAAAAATTTAAGAAGCACTTTGATATAGTGGATGTTGCGGATACAATCCCAAATTTTGTTTGGGATATACAATGCCATCTAGTGGCTGAAAAATAAATTCTAAATGTCAATTACCTTAAGGCAAAAGGTCCTAAGCCGGAGTCAATAACGCACGGGTAGAGGGGAGGGAAGGTGAGAGAAGAGAGACAAGGAGGGAACATTGAGATACAAGATAGTACCAACTTCCTCCTTTTCCGCCAAAAGCTCCATAATGAAATCAAAGCACCAAGGATTAAAGCAAATCTCTGCACTCTTCCATGAAAAGACTTCTATAGAGAGGTTAGGGCCTGTAGACACAGAATTTAATTTAAAACTTGATTGAATTTCTTCGTTATGATGGACTGCTGATTCGGAGTAATTGAGTTGTTGCATCAAATGAAAACGGGAAGATTAAGAAGTTGGGAAAAAGGAGGAGGCGGAGGGCAAGGGGGAAGATGTTTTACCTCCAATGCCCCAGAAATGTTAAGGGCGGTTCATAAATCTCTTTCGCGATACGGCTGATTTGGTTTGGTTAAGAGGTTATTGGGTTATTTAACACCACCCAAATTGCTCATTCTCTCTTTTTGACAGAGGGTGAACCACTAACCTCGGCCAGTGACAAATCATCATACCTTGAGCTCAAAATAAGTGCTTCCGAAATAAATTGAAGATGATTAGGACATCAAAACTGAGAAAGTGACCACTTCTGGGGCTTGACTGTTTACATAGGGGCGGAGTGTCACCTCTACATTTTAAACTAGCTGACCCTGGGATCTTATACAATTGATGACGGGGATGGGTGGTTTGTGTATTTCACCTATACAAACATCCTCCATTGTTGTCATGCAACTATTGAGGGAGGAACAAAGAATAACCTCGTTCAAATGGGAGGTCCCAAACCAGCATTAGAACTGATGAGCTAGTGACCTATTTTAACCAATGCTTAAATTTTCCAAAGGTTGGCAACATCCATGTCAACCACCAGCTGTATCAAAATCTTCATTCTGGGTTTCAAGGCCAGAGACATTTTAGGGAAGGGCAACAGGCACAGTGCACAGGCTGCTTGCATAGAAAGGCACAAAATGACAATGTTTTCCATGTCGTAAGAGTGCGAATATCCGACTCACTATTATTACCCACTCCTCTACGATAGTGTTGGCAATTATGTTCACAACAATGTTGCCAAATCACTTCCTCTTTATACGAGTCATTTCAAAATATAATGGCCGTGAAATCATGACCCTGCGCTCGGAGGAGCTCCTCACTTTCAAATTTCTAGAAAAATTTGATAATTTTTATCGCTATTTTGGAGCCCCACTTTTAATTTTTTTGAGACCCCGCAAAACCTTCAGCAGGCACTGGCTACATGCGCAATGTTCGCGAACATTATTCAGCGAACCATGAATCCCTTGACCATAAAAAGTACAACTTGAAAATACAAATATTGTCATTTTAGTTAAATACATGCAATGGGAAATTTGCATATTGCGGCGCTCTCTTTCCTTCCCTGGTCTTCAGTTGTTCCCATCACATAAAGTATACGGTCCCTTGTTTTCACTGAAAAGTACGGGAGTAGGTGAGGAGGGTCTTCTGTCCTTTGTATTGTTGATTGTAGGCTGTGAGGGATGCACACCACCTCAAGCATACGCAGAGTTTGCATATGAAAAATGAATTGCCCTAAACAAGGGCATAGAGGGTTAATTAATTAGAAAAGCTTTAAGATGATCAAGAAAGGATGTGCCTTAACATGGTGCGCGTGTTTACACATCGACTACATCTGGTCCCAAGTGCTAATTAATAAGAAACTTCTAAGGTCGATGTAAGAGTACGGGGTGGTTGTTGGTGGGTCTGAACCAACGAGGATGAAAGCACCCCACCTCATCCTTCTCCATCCCCAACCCTATTACCGACACAGGATCCAAACTGTGTTATGTATAGATCTTTGCTACCATCCCTCTACCACAAATTCATCGACTTGCGAAATACTACAATAAGTTGCAAAGTGGGTTGTCTCTGTTGTCTTGTTTCACAAGACTGTAGGCTGTTTGGACAAGCTACAGATACAGGAACTCCCCCCTTGGCTTGTTGTAATTCCTCTCTGTACGTTTCTGTAGGCGTATAAATTCTCGATTAATTAGTGAACACTATTCAAATGCTACACTTTGCAAAAATCAACAACGAAGAGCAAAGGGAGGACGGGTGCTTGACACCATTGTAATCATTTTAAAGGGGTAAAAATGTGTTTAACGGGAATGGGGACAATAAGGCAGAGTAGGGGGACAGGGGAGTTCTGGTGCTAAGATCATCCACTATACCTTGAAAGTAAGACTATGGATGACAATTTGAGGTCGTAGTTTTACTAAGACTGAAAACCTCCAGTGCTTTCTATCTCTTGATTCGGAGAAAATCTGTCGGCATTGAAGGGGCATCAAGAAAATTAAGGCTCGAGTTTTTAATTTAAAAGGGGTTAATTTAATTAACATTTTACATACCACACGGGACCATGACTTTATTACTTCAAAAGTTGACGGAAGTTGACTAAAAGAGATCATTTGTGTCGCATTACTATCTCTTCCACCGCCTTTGGCAGGGTCGAGTATTTTTACTCAACCGACTGCCAACCAATACCACAACCTCTATGCTTATTTTCAGCCTTTGTTTTTCTTAGTTGGGACACCTCTTGTCCACCGACGCGACGTCAGGGGGCGAGTCTCCTACACTTTTATCTCGCTACATGTAAAAAGAGTTCTTTTACGTACACACCACACGGAACCACGGCTTTATTTCCTATCCGATGGATGGAACACTGGGATCCTCTCTATCGCCCAAAATAAGTCATCCGCCTTGGTCCAGGATCGACCCTAGGGGTTGAATCCTAGGCTAGTACCACCATGACCATATTGGACAACGTTCATTCCCCTTCCGATTAAGGGTTTTCGTGGACGGGCAGATGATAATAGGCACGTAAATATGGAACCATCACTTGTACCTTCTAAATTCCTATTTCGGCTAGCGCCAATTTCATTTAGGTCTCACTCTTAGCAGAGAGTAAAACCACCCGCCTGGGACTGACCGTCGTATTTTTAACCGCAAGAGACTAAACGTGCTCTCTATCATATGAGCAAATGTTTTGTTTGTTTGTTGGTGTTTTAGGGCCCTTCAACTACAAGGTCATTAGAGCCCCGTCCACAGCATAGTCCTTATGCAGAGACTGCACAGACACTAATGCGACGATTTTTGAGTATTAGCAGTACCCAGTTTTCCCAAGCGGCCACCCATGTCAGTACTAGCTGGGGTTGCGCTGCTTAACTTCAGTGGTCAGACGAGAACTGGTGTGTCCAACGCAATTCGCCGCTCCCCCATATGAGCAACGTGGAAAGCTTTATATTACAATGTTTTTTACTATCTAGGAATTTGGCAGGGTCGAACTCGAGTCAGTGTTAGTTAATGCTCTATGTTATTGATTTAAAATTATAACCGATTACCTTGGGCGTCACTTGACCATGGGCACTACCCCCAATTTTGAAACTTCTGGTGCAAGGAATAGACTACAGCAGCAATTTCCAGATAACGTTTTAGTAGAGTATGAAAATATGCTTTTCGCTCTCTGTTTGCCTTTCTTCTAACCTCAAACGGGACATTTCTTACCCCTGTGCAACCAGTCGTCCACCCCCACCTGACTCTCGTTTTAGCCTTCGCGTATTGGATAGCGGACCAAACGTTTTAATGGTGTCAACATTCTGTTTATATTACTGTGGTGTTCATTTTCTGAAATAATAATAATCAAAATGGCTACACTAAAAGATCTAGAGGAAAAATAGGAGTGAAAGTGGAGGAGGACGGGGACTAGTTCTCTTTCACTCTGTCCCATTACTCACAGTGTTCCTTCCAGTATGGTTGTGCTCACGCACCCCCCCCCCCTCCACCACCACCAATTCATCCGATTTCCTCGTGTTCCAATTTTGTCCGAAATCTAATCTAATAGTTTGTATGTGGATGTGTCTCGGGGATGGGATTGATTACACCGGAAATGAAGTAAAATGATCTTTTGGCTCGCTCCCTTCCATTATCACTGATATGAAATTCACTCCGATTACAACTAATTCCACACCAAACTATGTCTCGTTCGGTCTAACGCCCGTAGTGGAAATTTCGTCTTCTCCTTGTTGTTGCTCCATTCATTTGCCAAGGAAGTTGTGCAACTAAAAGATGGAAAAACCATTTTCACTTTAGTCGTCGTTATCATTTATTCAGACAGTGTCTATGTTATGAGTGTGATTTTGGTCGCCAATAACGCTCACATTTCATTTCCATTCCATTAATCCATTCAGAGATTATTTTAATGACCCCCTCTCTTTTAGTGTCTCCGAAATAGAGACTTACAGTATAGCTGTTGCCATTGTTGTTTTCAGCTGCCCCTCTCCACCCTTCCTCCACCACCAAAAGTTTAGGTGCCTCACATTTCCCAAATCGTCAGGGACAATATCGATTCGTGGAAAAATTAACGCTACATAACAGTAATTACTCACTAAGTAAATTATCAAATTGGCAGCAGCCATTTTGGTGAAGATACATGCACAAACGTTGTACCTCACAGTGGCGATTTAGTGGATAACAAAATCTCTCTTTCCCTAGGCGGCTGGAATCAGTATACGGGAGGTCTACCTTGCGATTCGTTCTGTCAATCTAACTTAGCAACCGGATGTACATTCAGCCGCCACATCCAACTCAACCTGCAAATTTAGTTTGGTTGTCCTCTACCTGTTATGTAGGAGCAAGCATTTCTTGCCCCAGCTCTTCTCACCCCGCTCACTTCGCAGTTCGTAAAATTGTATGCGTGGGTGCGTAGGTTATAATCTGCCTCCGTGTCACACACTTGGTAGCATGCTGGACTAATAGGGAGTTTTATTAGAGAGTTTTCTTGAACGTACAAAGGTCACGTGATCTGTGTACGAATCATAGCTTCAACCCCGAGTACCATCTAACAGATCGCTCATTTGTCCCAACGGTGCGAAAATGGGCACCAGGCTCTGCCATAGGTGGGCAGAAACGGTATTATTACTACTGTATTATGGTGCGTAGGTCCTAGTTCTATTCTCGTGGAAACTTCGAGAAGTACGCCTCAAGTGGGCTTTTGGTCAGAGTGGAAATAGGGCTCGTGGATCCATGCAGTGCATACAACGTCACCACTGCCCATGTGAACATTCCCGGTTGGAAAAACTGGCGCCCTTCCTGTGGTGTCTCTTGTCCAGAATAAAGAACGTGATAAGTGCTGCTGTATCGCTAGGGGATGTATCTGTTTGTCGGTAGGACCCAGGGTAATTGGTAGTAAGCGCATGCCTCTTTGGGAGAAATTGCTGAGGTGCATCCCTGGTTTTCTGCTTGATCATGACGGCAACGATGGCAGTTCCTTATTGCTGCAAGATGTGACCTACCGTCCAATAAACCATGTGTGACAAATGGAGCCTTTTGTTTCTTTTCCCCTAAGACCCAATCCCCCTAGGAATTTTCATAAACACAATGCTGCTTTCGAGTCATTAATCTACGTGTGAATTTTTTCACATCTCTTTTCAGCAGCACGATGACCATGGATGTGAAGAGTGAGCCGCAGAAGGGAGCTGGAACTGGAGCGGCACCTCAATACGAATGTGCTGGATGCAAAAAGAAAATCACTGACCGGTATATGCTCAAAGCATTAGACTTGTATTGGCATGAAGACTGCCTCAAATGTGCGTGTTGTGATTGTCGCCTCGGGGAAGTCGGATCGACGTTATTCACTAAGGCTAATCTAATCCTCTGCAAACGGGATTATCTCAGGTAAGACTTCCACAGCATCCATCCTTGGTTCTTCGATGCATGAAACTGAAACAGACTGCCACAGTTCTGTTTCTGCACTACAGTCGGGTATAGGTATAAATATTGTATCGCAACAGTTTTAAATTCTGTGTTGTCTCTTTTATTTACTAGCTTTTTCTTACTGCCAATGACCCAGCAGAGTCTCGACCTCTCCCCACGCAACGACTGTCACCATTCTGTATCTTCTTATTTTGTAACGCTTACATCCATGCCTGATAATACCCTACCGAATATGTACCTGAATATGTCCGCCCTACAAACAAAAGTCCTAAAGAAGAAATCTTGCCGATCTATGCATGTTTCCCGCGTAGAAGAGATTCTGAAGGATTTAGGCCCGGTGCACACATGCGAAGTTTGCACGCGCGGGTGCCGCAGGGACACCGCAGCAATTCAATGCACACATGCGGTAAAATGTCACCAGTACACATTTGGAAACTGTCCAGAAGACGTCCCCTTTTTGCCTACCAAATCTCAAAACTAAGAAACCGCGCGGATGTGTGCACCACTCAATAGACCAAGAGGTACTACGCGATCGGATGTGCGGATGCGGCGCCGCTGAGGTTCGGTTGAGATCTGTGGGAATTTTTAGACGCAACTCCGATTTGCGGGACTGCGGCGGCACCAGAGGTATGTGTGCACTCCCCCATGGCAACTAATGTATCTCTCTTGCCGCAATTGCGAGGCCGCGCGAGTAAAAATCGCATATGTGCGCCAGGCCTAACAGTACAGGCGATACCGTAATACCACGCGGAGTCATCTGCCTCCAGAAGTTGTCACGTGCACTTAACCCTACATGGGGTAAGATGTACCCAAGTTCGGCAAAACTTCCAAGGGAACTTTTTCTTCCGGCGCAGTGGAGGAAAAGTACTTCAATGAATCAAAATAGGCCGACGTTAAAACAAGTAAGAGATTGCAGCATTAGGTCGGCAGCCATTGTTCAAAAACGCTATCCAAAGGTACCCGACCCTGTCATAGGCGGGAAAAGGGCTAGGAATGATGATCGCATATCCAGTTACGGGCCGGTCCAAATTATTGATACAAACTAATTGGTTTATCTGAATTATTTCAGATAGCAACAGAAAATTATGTCATCGTCAGCCTATAGCAGAGTAGGCAGACCCTTGGGTTCATTAAATGTTAACAGATTTTTAAAAAGTAGGATGTAGGCCTACTTCATAAATTTTGATATCCCTGCATCACTTTGAGGGACAGTAGCGACACTGAAAGTAATCAGTGTAAGGGGATTCCACTGCTAATTAACAAATGACATTCGCATCTCAGGTCTAAGGGCAGAGAGTAAAATCGACAGTGCAATTGATATCTTACATTACGGTAGTAACGAGGGATGGAGGAGCGAGAAATTGGACAGGAGTTCTTTTACGTTTCGTTCGTTCGATGGTGCTTTAAGGCCCTTCAATTACAAGGTCATTAGATCCCCGTCCACTGCGTAGTTCTAATACAGAGACTGCACAGACACTACACTAATGCGAGGGTTTTTGGGTATTAGAGGTACCCAGTTTTCCCAAGCGGCTATCCATGTCAGGTTGCGTTGCTTAACTTCAGTGATCAGACGAGAATTGGTGTGTCCAACGCAATAAGCCGCTTCCCAAAGAGTTCTTTTACATGACCCGTTTGTTTAGCTGACGGCACAAGTCTTTTAGTCTCTATCATGTAGGCCCATACAGGAAAATGGACTACTGGGATTTTTGAGAGGAAGAGGGGAGAGATAAAAAGAGGTGATGAGTGATGGAGATTGGGTTAGGAAACAGTACTATACGCCTATCGCTTAAAACACTAAAATTTTTGAAGGTATTCAAGAAATTGGCAAATTGTACTTGATGATTAAATATTCAGTTGTAGCATCTTGACATTTGATTGAAGAAAAGGCCCTTATCATATAGTCTAGCGATAAAAATCCTTTTTTCTCTTTCCCTCCAAAAGGCCATCTAAGAATGACCGATTATATAGTCTGACCATTTTAGAAATAGAAGTCATCTTCATGACTGAGTCCAGTTATCTTTTTTCTTCGAGTAAATAGTAT
The DNA here is from genome assembly GCA_013389805.1 of Trigoniulus corallinus. NCBI lineage: Eukaryota > Metazoa > Arthropoda > Diplopoda > Spirobolida > Trigoniulidae > Trigoniulus > Trigoniulus corallinus. The sequence goes on from JAAFCE010001036.1 coordinate 14,298,500, forward strand.
CTTAGGTCACATGTTTGTTCACTTTCTTGAATGGACCCTTCTTGAAGATGTTAGGATTTGGAGTGGATTTGATACGCCAAGAAAGATAGAAAAGAAAGATGGCGGGCAAAAAGAATGTAAGATATCTTTCGCAAGAAGTGACCTTAAAGATACCAAATATCGACTTTTATTCGCCCATCTTTCTTTTTTTTAAAGTTGTTGTTGCAGAAGTTTGAACAAATCATTCTTGTGATCGGAAGGAGGAAGACTTCCGACTGGCAAGACCCAAAACATCCAGCTTCTTATGATTAGAGATCTAAGAAATAGACACCTCTATTGTTCTGCGCTGCAATTCAGGTCCCTTACAGGATGGGCCGCCTCTTCGTTCAAGAATGGACAACACATACACTTTCAAACTCTCCATTTTGTCTAACAACGTTTTCTTGCTTCAAAGACTCAGAATCTCTTATGACTCTTTTAACTTGAATAAACTAAAAGATGACAACTCCAGTCCTGGATGAAGTGGGGCTAGGAACGAACTCTTAAAACCCTCCGGTGCGGACTGAACGGGAGCGGCGAATTGCGTTGGGCACACCAGTTCTCGTCCCATCATTGAAGTTAAGCAACGCAACCCCAACTAGTGCTGACATGGGTGGCCGCTTGAGAAAACTGGGTACTGCTATACCCAAAAATCGCCGCCTGTGCAGTCTCTACCTAAGATCTATGCTTTGGACGGGGCTCTAATGACTTTGTAGATGAAGGGCCCTAAAACACAAACAATGGCCAGAACTCGTATATTTGGTCCCACTATTGACAGGGGATGATGTCATCATATCCAAAAATCGTCGCATAAGTGTAGTGTCGGTGCAGTCTCTGCATAAGAACTATGCTGTGGATGAGGCCCTTGTAGTTGAAGGGCCCTAAATACCAACAAACGAACAAATTAGCGGACTGAACACATGGTACGGACCACCAGGAGACACCAGGAATTACCAGTCGAGTCACCGGATGTGGGTCCCCACTTTCGCACGTCGGCCCTTGATTTTTCTCAGGGAGCGAGAGAAAAACTGCTCACGGGCAGTATACCAGGGCTTCAAGAAGCTGACGGATGATGATGATATCCAATTTCATCTCTCGCTATCTCTTCTTACTCCTATGTCCTACCCTCATTCCATCATTTTCTATCCTTATTGCTCTGCCCTACCTACAATCCATTCATTTTTTATCCCCACCCTCACCTTCTTGCTTGAGCACCCTCCGCAAGCACTCGGTTGTTTGACTTCCAAAAATCTAAATCCCAAAATGCTCATTTTGATGTCTTGACTCCAGGGTTGTTCCAAACTATCTTCCTTCAAGACTTTGATTTTCTGCACCAGCCAAAACTGTCAGTCAAAGTATAACGAACAATTCATTGGAGAGCGTTTAAGAGTTTCAAAGTCGCAATCCAATTATATCCTGTGATTGTATCAGCAACTTGGAACCCATTTTGGTAGAATTACATCAAATTGAGCAATGAAATATGGCATTTGAGATAATAGAGACATATCCAGAGAGTTGGCGGTGGTGGTGGTAGTGGAAGATGAACATACAATTCAAAAAGGAATAAGACTAGGGAGACGGTGCCAAACTGCATGAGGACAGGGAAAAGGAGAGGGAGGAAGAGGGTGACCCCTATCTATATAAATATTGTTTCTTTTTTGCCATCAACATCACCATCATCATCATCATCATTCTGTATATATACCTACTTGCTTTTTAGCCAACATATCAAAGTCAGAGAAGTGATCATCACGCCATCTATTGGCTTGCAAAGTCAGGCAGTTATCCTGCTGTTCTCAATCTGAACCGCGCATATTCATTTATTTTCCTATGGTATTCTCCTGTGTAGTATATAAGGCTACTGCGTCAGTTCTTCCATGTTCGATCCGGGGCCGAGCTGATTTGACTTCTTTCAAACGATAGATGGAGAGGTTCCCGTCGCCCCTTCCGTCAGATGAGAAGTAAAGCCGTGGGCCCGTGTGGTGTATACGATGTCACCACTGTATGTATGTTTGTTAGTTGGTGTTTTAGGGCCCTTCAAGTACATGCTCATTAGAGCTCCGTCCACTGTGTAGTTTTTATGCAGAGACTGCACAGACACTACACTAATGCGACGATTTTTGGATACTAGCGGTACCCAGTGTTCCCAAGCGGCCACCCTTGTCAGTACTAGCTGAGGTTGCGTTGCTTTACTTCAGTGATCAGACGAGAACTGGTGTGTCCAACGCAATTTGCCGCTCCCCACTGTATGTAAGACAACTCTTACAACGTTGAGTTGCGTTGGACACACCAGTTCTTGTCAGATCACTGACGTTAAGCAACGCAAACCCAAGTTAGTACCAACATGGGTGGTTGGGTGCTGCTAATTTTCCCTCTCCTACATCCTGTGCACCTACCTCCTCACCCGCGAGCAGCTTCCTTAGGGTTCGGCCTGTTATGGCTGCTTGGCTTACTCCCCCAACTAGTGTAACATACACGGAGTAAAATATACGTGTAGTTTTGGTAACGTTTCCAGGTGTGTAGGAGCTCTCTCCCAATCCCTAACGTCGGTACCAGGCGTAAAAGTTTGTCCAATAATGCACAGGTGTCTAGTGTCAATAAGAGTCGAACCCACAACCATAATCAGTTTACAGTTTACTGACTTTGGTAGTGATGGCATTCTTAAATCGCACAGAGAGGGAGGGGAAGTGAACTTCCCGTCAAGCCACATGATTTCCAAGAAATTGGCTGTTTTAAGGGCCTATCATAAATGCGGCCCAATCACGTGACTTCCGCCTCCATCTATCCATGGAGAAATCCTTAAAACAGTTATCAAGTGTATGATAATTCAATCTAATTGATGTAATCACAGTAATCATTTTACAAACTGACAGTGCTTCGAGATAAGAACTTCTTCAAACCGGAAATGAACCTGAATCTGTTCGACGCATCCTCAGGCTGACACAATGACGCTATTGCAAAATTGCCACCCACGTCGTCCTCCCAGGATGTCCAAGTCATTGCCTCAAAATTCCGCTCACCAACCAACTACATCCGGATTCTTGCAGTATATATCCTGATTAAATAGAGTGGCCCTCTGAAATCCGGAAACAGATGTCACGTCGCCTGAAACAGCATGACTTCATGGAGATTGTTTCTCCATATTTCCTCTTTTCTTTTGATCTGAGATATCTTTAATGGATCCTATCACCTCATTTTCGGACAACTATTGGCGGCGCGTTTTAAAAAACAATGTACAAAAAAATTTTCATCATTCTTGACCCTCTTCCGCCTTTGACAGAGTCGGGAGCGGCGAATTGCGTTGGACACACCAGTTCTCGTCTGATCACTGCAGCTAAGCAACGCAACCCCAGCTAGTACTTACATGGGTGGCCGCTTTCGAAAACTGGGTACTGCTAATACCCAAAAACCCAAAAATCGTCGCATTAGTGTAGTGTCTGTGCAGTCTCTGCATAAGAACTATTCTGTGGACGGGGCTCTAATGACCTTGTAGTTGAAAGGCCCTAAAACACCAACAAACAAACAATATGACAGGGTCGAACTCCCATTCGTCTCGTTGGTAATGTGAACACAATGACCAATTGCCGAGCGGCATTTTTACATGGATGGCTGCTGATCCTAATGCCCAGCCTGCTTGTCGATTTTCTTACCTGAATTAGGCCACCCTGGAGTTAATATTCGAGAAGCACAGCTCAAAAGCATATCACATCATCTTGGCCCTAAAAGCTATTTAGGAACACCAGAAGGGGCTCATATACTTTTCCGTTAGCGACATCGTAAGACTTTCTTCCCATCCAACGAAAGGTCCACTGCTTGGGGGTAACACTTGCGGCGGCGAGACTCGACCCTACAAACCATGATTTTCCAAGTTAAGCCAATATGAACCTACTGAGACCAGCTACATATATTAAAGTGGGCATTACCTGAGAATTTGTCTCATCTTAACACGAAACCTGTATTCCACACCTGTGGAGTAGACAGTTTTCTTCCCCTCTACTCTGAAATAAGTCGTTGCAATGGGTCGGTCTGTTGCTGTTCTGAGTGCAAGTAAGGACAAGCTACCGAACTTGGAGCACACCCAGAACATTTCTCTACTTTTCTACTTCCTTTGATCTAAGATTGAGCCGGTTCCTGCGTGTGCATTACTGGTTCTAGTCTCAATGTGCCTAATCCTGTAGAGTCTATATAGGCTCTACACTGTTACGACAAATGGTAATCAGCAGTACCCAGTGCTCCCAAGCGGTCACCCATCGTAGTACGGACTTGGCTTGCGTTGCGTAACCGGTGATTTTCCACTTAGTGCTAATCTGGGTCAATTCAGTGCCCCCAGAGGATGGTACCTCCCAAGTTGAGAATCACTGCTCTAAACGAATCATAGTGTTAAAATGTACAATAAAACACGAAGGACCATGGATCGTAAGGGCTTTCAGGAGAGGTTGGACTGTCCAGAGTGCATCCATTCTGAAAAATAATTCCTCAAAAAGCGAATTTTAAATGACGGTGAAGGAAACAACTGTTCACAAAATGGCCAATTCTTTAGATGCGACAAAACGACACTTTAAGGGCTTTTACAGATAGGGCGCAGAACAAGAGATTCAATCAAAAATATGGCATGCCCATTCAGGGAAACAGTTTTGAAAAGAGGGAACTTGGAGTATGAATGAAGAAAACAAGAGTTCAAAGGGTAAAGGTCTAAATGCTGTCATCCAAATGCGAAATAACGACAAGAGGACCTTTTAAGTGTTTTCAGAATGGACAGGACAAGAGCAACTGTGGCACATCAGGAAAGAAATAGAAAAGCAATCCTATATTTTGTACTAAGGACTGGGTTTTTTCCTTGGATAGAGAATTGATCTCTTCGTGGTAGTAAAATGTAGGGTTTCAGTGAGGATGGAAGTGCCCTTAGGACAGAAAGAGGGGTGGAGCAAAGAGCATAGAACCATAAATTTGGTCATCAGGAACCATTTTTTCCAAACAATCATCGTCACTTTTCAACTCGCTCATAACCATTATCCTTATTCTTTCATCCTTCTTCCTTCCCTCCTCCTCTTCCTCCGGTCTCCCTTTCATACAATTCTACAAAAGGCCCATCTATTTACTCCCTCTCTCTCTGTACGGCTTATCCCTCAACATCCCATGTCAGTGCCCTTAGTCGACTACCAACTAAATTGCAGCGGTTACACAATGGAGAAGTAATTGACTCAGAGTCATTCAATTTGAGACCAAAATGGATTTACGGCGACACTAACGTTGTTCCGAGTTCAAGCCATCTAAGGGTCCATAAAGTTGCTTCTGTCTCTTAAGTAAAGCTCACAGGACCTTTTGCTTCCCGCTCCCTCAGCACGTCCAACCCTTTTCAATGTGCATCCCTTCAATGTCGCCTCTTAAATGATATACAGTACACGTTCTGCACAACTTGATTCTCGGCCATCAAACTAAACCTCTATAAACATCCCTTTAGTCTTTCAGGCTCGTTGATCTGATTTCTACGCGTTTTCAATGACGTTTTTACGATGGTCTGAAAGTGTACACGATACCGGTCCTATCAATTGCCACAACTCCGTGGGAGACGCGTTGTCACTAAAAGTGAGAGACTCCGAGTTCGATTCTAGTCATGCACTATACCAGGGCTGGCCAACCAGTCGATCGCGACGCCAAATTTGGTCGATCACTCGCGATGTGTTGACTTTACACCCGCCTCGGTGACGTAGTGGCTCAGTGTTTCTAGGTCTGCGTCAGTGGTTCTTGGTTCGATACTGGACCGAGGTGGGTACAGTATCGAACCTCCCCCTCCTCAATTTGACTACCCCTATGACAACAAGTCGATCGCGACACGTTTTTAGGATAAAAAGTCGATCGCGACACTTTTTTAAGATAAAAAGTAGATCTTATGTACACAAAAGTTGGCCACCCCTGCACTATACAATAGCACCCATTTTTATATAATGATGATGTGTTGACAGTGATGAGGTAGGAACTCAATTTTCGATAAAATGGACTCATACTACTGGTCTTTCTTACCAAGGACCATTCAGCAATGCAATAGCCTTGGAGAGGATAGAGTGGAGGGCTTCCTCGAAGGAAAGCCCACCATTGCTAGTATTGTAGGGGGACCACGAGAATTATAGCCTAAGGTTTTGGGAGTTTTGTGGTATCATATGTAGGAATGAAAGTTGGTCTCTCCACTGCCATATTGGCCAAATAAGGCTGCTTGCAGTGTAGTGAATTAGAATTAGAATCCACCCCTGTAACGTGAAATTCACTCTAGCAGTTTTGCGGATCTATAAATTCCCTTTCCTCGTAGAAAAAACTGTTCCCAAATGGACCAAGGTGACACACCGTGCACGCTACTTGATATAATCTTGCTTTCCTTCTAATCGGTGGAAGCCTATCACCCGAGTAAGCTGCCCCAACTATCAAGGCCAGCAGGGATCCTTGCAGAGTCCGGGAGGCTATATGACAACTCCATGGCATAATCACTTCTTCCACCAGTTCTCGTTTGATCACAAGTTAAGCAATGCAACCCCAGCTAGTACTAACATGGGTGACCACTTGGGAAAACTGGATACAGCTAATACCAAACATCGTCGCATTAGTGTAGTGTCTGTGCATTAGAACTACGCAGTGGACGGGGCTCTAATGACCTTGTAGTTGAAGGGCCCTTAAACCAACAAAACAAAACAAAATGTGAGTTTTATCCATGTTACATGCAACACATGCTGCTAGGACTGTAATTCGTATCGGCTCACCTGAAGTTCCCTTTCCACCAGAATGGGGCCTGGTGAGTGTATATTAAAAAATGTATAGTCGTCTTTTCTGCTGCTTAACAGAGACCAGTTCGCCTTGGAGACTTGATTCGAGCTCATGGAGCGAGGGATCAATCCTGGCTCCATCTATCGGATGAGAAGTTTATAATGTCACCTGCATGTAAAAGAAATGAATCTCCGGTAGAATTTCCAAGTGTGATTGGTCGCCATTCTTCAGGTTTCAGGAGCGGCGAGTTGCGTTGGACACACCAGTTCTCGTCTGATCACTGAAGTTAAGCAACGCAAGCCCAGTTAGTACTGACATGGGTGGTCGCTCGGGAAAGCTGGGTACTGCTAATACCCAATAATCGTCGCATTGGTGTAGTGTCTGTGCAGCATATGCATTAGAACTACGCAGTGGACGGGTCTCTAATGACCTTGTAGTTGACGGGACCTTAAACACCAACAAACAAACAAACAATTCAGGTTTCAGGGGTCAAGTGTGGTTGCCCTTTCCGAAGAAGTCATAAATGTAGACCAGGATGGAACCTGCAGTTGCGCAATAACTATGGGAATAATTTACTGAATATGCTGAAGCCGGTACAACTCTGGGTTCAACCTGGTGAAACCATGGAAGTTACATTGGTGGTTAACCACCCTGTTACTTCCCCGCTACCCACTACTTGAGGGGTGAAAAATTCTGCCTTGGACACGTTTCGTTTTGCATCACTTCTTCGATGGTCGTAGGTCACATTCTTGAATCTGCCCACGCTGAGTGACTTTAACAAAGCGTTTTGTGGTAGAAACACGTGCTGGTAAATGGCAGAGATTAATAGAGATCAAGTGGAAATTATTGAGAGAAGTTCTGGTTCAATTTGCAATAGTGGTTCACCTCACTCCTCTCTCCATCTGCAGAGTGCGAAGGTGTGCGTGTATAATTGGGGGACGACTTCAAAAAGTGAAAGGGGCAATCCAGGGGTGTGTAAAGGTCTCTGCTGGTGTCAACTGGCTCAAATTAACTAATATTTATGACCTTATTGTTTCAGAGTTAATACGTTGGTTTTTTTTCTGGTTTCGGCTGTCTTCCAGGTTGTTTGGCACAACGGGCTATTGTTCGGCTTGTTCCAAAATGATTCCCGCCTTTGAAATGGTGATGCGTGCCAGAGGCAATGTTTACCACTTAGAGTGTTTCGCTTGTCAGCAGTGCAATCACAGGTAAGTACCAAAGTTTCCATCCATTCTGTCACCTCTACTTTCAAGTGACCAACATCCGATGTGACAATGCAGAGAGACTGACCTGAGGAGAGTTCCAGCGACTTGGTACTCATTCATTAGTAGAGGGAGCCAAGACATTCCTGTGTAGGGCGACAAAACAACATAAGTACCCCTTCTTACGCGAAAAAATGTGTAGGTCATCCACAGAATTCTTTTAGTGTTGGCCCATGTATGTATTGATGTAAGGGAGGGGAGGGCCAGTCAGGAGAATGGATAAATGGGGAATTTTGAAACTTGTTTAGTGAGGAGGGGGGACCCGCACAGAGGGAGAGAGGAGGACTAAATTTAATTAGAAACAGGAGGTCATTCCAATGGTGGCAATACAGAATTCATTTACGAAATCACGTTTTTCGTTCCGCTTTGGGCTCATTAACAAACTATTGTTACCATGTTGGTGGCAAACATCTGCTGCGTAACTTACAGAGGTGAGGTGGGTCAAGAAGCCCTTGGGGCTCTCGAAGAAGGAAAAACATGAGGGAAGAGGAGGGTGACATGGCAGGGGATAGGGAAAGGAAAATACCTGTAACATCCTATCTTAACCACTTCTCACACTTCAGGATATTGTGTAGGTCTCGTAATTATGTCTAACAAAGCAGCTTTTAGAACAAGAGTTCTTGTTACATTTGTTACTTTCGTATCATATTTAACACACCTCTGTAACATATCAGGTGGGACCGGTTTTCCACTCCTGTATCGCATTAACTCTTTGAAACCGTCCCGGAATGAAATATGACATAACAAACGTTCTAAATTTCACTATTCCACTATACGGGAAGTTATACTGAAATTACAATCCAGTGCGTCACGTCATCATCATCATCATAATACCCTTATCGCGGCTACGGGTTTTGGCCTTCCACTCCTGCCTATCTCCCACTAGGTGGACAATACTAGATCGTGCTGGCTTGACTTCTTTCGGGAGAGAGAGAAGTCCCGATAGATGAGGATAGATACGGTCAAATTTCCAGGTGTAGTAGCTCGCCCCTGGCGTCGGCGGAGTGGAGTGCCCCATCGAACAGTAGCCCGACGATAAATAAGCAAAAGGGTTGCAGGTTTGTTCAGCAGCCTGCTGCAGAAAAATACCGTCCAACAGATCGCCCACGTGCTCATCCAGATGATCAAAGATGGGTACCCGACCCTACCATAGGCAGAAAAAGGGTTAGTTGTAGTACTGCGGCACAGTCGTCATATTGTTTAGAAGGTGCCCAGGGTTGTAAAATGTTCAGAGAACAGCAAACTGTTGGCATGTTCGTAGGTTAACAGACAGTCCAGTGTTCCATTTGTCCTGGAATTCTTGTGGCCCCACTCCACTGCTCACACCCCACCCCAACGTCTTTGCGTCACCCCAACGTTTTGCGACTGACAGACTCGAAAACCTGTAATTACAGTCAATCCTACATAGCGCTACTACTTCACTTCCCGTCTGATATAAGATTTCCCCGTCGTACTCCTGAATGGCGTTATTTCCTAATTCATCTATTCCTGGGCAGGCTGGGCAAGAGAAGAGAAGCAGAATCCTAAGAGCATAGTTGATTTTATGAATGCTTTCGATCACTTTTTTTGCTGGTCTGACCTCCTTACTTGGACTTCTTTCCACAGGTTTTGCGTGGGTGACAGGTTCTACCTGTGCGACAACAAGATCCTCTGCGAGTACGACTACGAAGAGCGATTGGTGTTCGCCAACATGCCCTTCAATTACAACAGCATAGCTCACATCAAGAGACAGACCCAAAATCTACCACCACCTCCACCGAATTCGGACGACGTTTCGAGTGGGTACGGCAGCCCGGACTCTCTAACTTTTGATGGGAAATAACGAGGGCTGGGACAGGGGTTCAATGTAGGAGAGGGTTTCAATGAGAACACATCTGCCCTTCTTTTTCTGTAATTCTAATAATTTCTGGAGAGTTGGAAGTTGGTTGATATGATCGCCAAACTTAAAACTCTCCCTCGCTGCCCATTTCTTGATGCTGCCTGTAAGTAGCCCAATCTCTCTCTATCTCTATCTCTGTGTCTTTGGTGAGCTCTTCACCACTCTCCCCCTTCCCCTATCCCCCCTCTTTTTACCATTCAAAAATATGTCCCCCTTCCCATACCCCTTCTAGAGTCCATGGCTCCTGTGCTCTTTTGAGACTTGTGATCCAATAGCACTCTCCCTCTGCTGCATGGTGTGTGTATAGGGTCAGCGCAACAGCCATGGATGGTGTCACCAATGACCGATGTTCCAGACTAGAAGATATGGTTGCAGCCCACCGTAACACTCTCACCGTTGGAGGACGAGAAGGAGGGGCAGGATGACGGATGGGGTCGGCCAATGTGCCGCCGCACCCCTCTTGTTGGCACTCTTGTGGAGGAGCGTCATGCGGTGGAGTGGCCGCCGTCGCCGCTGCTGTACCACCAGGTCATTGTGCCATGCCACCTAATAATGGAACTATGGAGAGTGCTGTAACCCTTTCTTCGAATCCTGTAGTAGCCACCAATGGTGCCACCACTACCACCACCACGTCCGACGTCTCGCCACCAACATTACCACCACCGCCACCGAAACGCCAAAGACGTTATAAAAAGCGCCGTTGTGACGCGGATCATGTTGGAAATGACCATTTATGAAATTCGGCAGGAGGAGGAGGAGGAGGAAGAAGAGGAAGGAGGAAATGTGAATGTTATGTGCGCGCAGTGTGAAGTGTCCCGAAAAAATAAGGTGCTGTGAAGTGACGACGACAATAATAACAATTTTCTGCGCCAATTTGATACTACTATCGCCACCGCCGTCGTGGTGACGCGACTATAATTCTGTGACAGGACGTCCCAAAAGAGAATTCAGGAAACTGCAACCAACATACAGTATGTGCATAGCTGACCTCGTTTTCTTACGTAAGGAGTTGTGGAGGTGGTCTCTGTTTTCTGAATGATGGATTCTAGTCGAAATCAGAATAGTTCTACAAATTTCTGTTGTTGTTGCTGCCTACTTCTATATCCTGCCCTCACTGTCCCACGGCGCCAAACCTCTCCTGAAAGGGCCAGAGAACGATATTTGTCGTCAGTGACCACACATCAAGTGCCCATTGGTGAATGTTCTGTTGTTCAAACACATCTCCAACCCCTCTCCCCCGCCCCTCATACCTTGTCCCACGAGTTATCTCCACTCATCCTCCCCAGCCCGCCTTTGACCACGTTACAGGTGTGTTCCTCATCAATAATGTTGGAACAAGAGGAGGAGCAGGAACCTCGAAAACAAAAAAAAGTGTCAACTGCCTCATCAACGCCCAAGGCTCAATACGGACTATCGTCAGAGCAAGTTAAGGTTACTCGTAAAGAAAACCAATTTGTCCTTTACATGGCACGTGCGGGTATGGAGCGCCGTAACAGGTTTTATTTATAATAATTCTCGCGTAATTCTGATTTTTAAATTTTCTCCGTTCCAAAAAAAATTGGGGGGAGGGGAATGTGGTAAATCAATCTGAGTGTTAAAAATATTTTCCCCTTACCCCTTCTCTCTTGTTTATTCTCCCCCCCTTCCTTATTGCCTTATCCCGCCGCCTACCCTGAAATCCCTAGTCCTTGACCTTTGCACTTTTTCATTCCCATCAACAATTGTATTTAAATAAATGATGAGATGTCCAAGGCGGATCCGGAAATGCAGCTCTTCTGTGTTGTTGACACAGAATTGTAATATTTATTTTTAAATTTTTATTTTGGTCATCAACACAAAACTGTTACCGTAATTTTACAGGAAAACTTTATCAGAATTATTTACGGAATTCAGCACAAACTGTATATGTAATATTGTAATACTAATAATACGAAAAGCTACCGCCAGAGGGGTACCAAGTCTGTGTGAATAGCACCAACCTATGTAATAATAAAAAAATACCACGTTTTTTGAATGTGATTCGTTATATTGCTATTATTTGTATAAATAAAGTTATGGTGTTGATTCTGATGTCAGTTTTAAATGTCAGTCGAATATGACGTCACAAAGGTTTCATTTCATACACTGTTTAAGTTGAAACAGAATTTATGAACAGCCCTGATGACGTAAGTCTTTTGTTAGACGAGTCACTCATCAAACAGGTACGTAATATTATCTGAATGTTTGTTGGTGGGGACAGTGGGAATTAAACAAAGGCAGAGATCCGGGTTGGTTGGTTGGTATTTTAGGGTCCTTCAACTTCAAGGTCATTCAGTGGCGTCACTAGGGGGTACGGACCACCCCGGGTGACACCACTCACACCATGAGAAAAGGGAGTGACACCATGGTGTCACCGCACCCGGTGGGAGCGGCGAATTGCGTTGGACACACCAGTTCTCGTCTGATCGCTGTAGTTAAGCAGCGCAACCCCAGCTAGTACTGACATGGGTGGCCGCTCGGGAAAACTGGGTACTGCTAATACCCACAAATCGTCACATTAGTGTCGTAAGAACTACGCTGTGGACGGGGCTCTAATGACCTTGTAGTTGAAGGGCCCTAAAACACAAACAAACAAAACGAAAAACCGCACCTGGTGACGCCAACGCTAGCGACGCCACTGAGGTCATTAGAGCCCCGTCCACTGCGTAGCTCTAATGCAGAGACACTATACTAATGTGACGATTTTTGGGTATTAGCAGTACCCAGTTATCAGAAGCGGCCACCCATGTCAGTACTAGCTGAGGTTGCGTTGTTTAACTTCAGTGATCAGACGAGAACTGATGTGTCCAACGCAATAAACCACTCAGAGATCCAGCGGATTAGATGCACAGGTCATTAATATAAACGCTGGGTCAGTGAGAACCTAGACGAGGGTTTGATCCTAATTACATCCATGCACCCTGCTGGTAAAACCATTATAGGGACACGATCCCTGTCACACCTCTGCCCCAAAAGCATACACCTCTGCAAAACAACACTAAAATACCAATTGTAAAAATCATTGTCTTTAGGTCCTATTGTAGTTGCATCCTGTGTGCAACAATAGGACCATTACGTTGAATTCTAAAACCTTTTGTGGGAACATCCTGAGTTATCCCTTGGCTGTGATTCATGGGCACCCTTTGGTCACAGGGACCCAGCCACAGTCAAGGACCTCAGGATGCAAGGTTATACACGGGCATGTTTTGGGGGGTGTAAAGACAGTCATTATACACAGTCACTCTTCAACCATCAAACAGTGAACATTAAGATCACTTCATTCATTCAGAAAGTGAGACATGCATTCAGATATTCCTTCATTTTTTAAGTCTTATGTTCATGCACTCAACAATCAATCTTGAATCATATAAAAAGCATATGTCCCTCTGAGTGGACACAGGGTGATATATTGGTCATAGTTTTTTCTGCAGCCGGTTGCCGGCCAAAGCTGCACCCCTACGCTTATTTATCGTCGGTCTAGTGTTCGTTGGGGAATGCTACCGACGCCAGGGGGCGAGCTCCTACACCTGGAAAGTTTTGCCGCATCTACCTGTTGCGTAGTAGAGAGGGTTCTTTTACGTGAAAGTGCCATTGTACACCCACACGGGACCTCGGTTTTACTTCTCATCCGAAAGAAGGCACACTCGCAGCTTCTCTCTCGCCCCAAAAGAGGCCGACCCACCACGGTCCAGTATTGAACCTAGAACTAATGGCGTAGTTGTGGAGTGTGCTAACCACTACGCCACCGTGGCGGGTAATCTCGAATCATATAACAACTGGAATAAAAACCCGATTATATTATTTTTACATCAAAACGTGTCTCATCATTTTTGTGCCCGAAATCTCTGTCCTTACCCGTGATACGCGATACCATATAGACCTACACCGATTTTCCGAGCTGAAAAGGTTGTATTTTCGTAAGAAAGGGGCTGTAGGGTCACATTTAAGTTTCTGTGATTTCATCAAGAAGGATCATCAAATTTCCAATAGAGCCCATTCAGAATTGAGCCTGAATAACTTAAATTTTATACGTCCCGCAGAATTCCCAAATTCCGTATCGCCAAAACAAACCAGTGTGATGGGATATTCCGTGGCGTTGACTGAAAAGGAGGAACCATTCCACCCTCTTCCTCCACGTTCCCTCTCCACCAGCCATTGTCTGCCAAAATTTTAGTAAAACAAAGTGCAGTAACTTAAGACTGAAGTAAATGGACCCCTACATACCCATTGTGTGCCTTATGTAACTTCACCTCTGTAATTTAAACAGGTGGAAGTCATAACAAAAGTACTGCAATTACATACCAAAATTACTCTATTTTCCTAAGTGTGTACATAACACCAATTACATACAGAAATTGGGGAGACGGGACAGTTTCTTACCCCTTCACTTTGTAGGCATTAAGGCCAACCGTATGACCGCCATTTTTGTTCACTCTTCAGAAACAAAAAGTGGGAGACGTCATCGGTTTGAAATTCGATCTCTGAATCCATTTTCATTCGCATCTAATGTTTGCGAAAATTTTCTCACAAAATTCAGCAACACAGCACTGGGCCAGAGTGAAGGCTACTGAAAGATTGGGTCACCCAGTGTGAAGTTGGAGAAGCACTTCCAAGGGACCAATGATGGAGATGGAGGATGAATGTAACCCATAGCACTTGAAAGATGACTAAGAAAGTAATTTTAGAAGCGTCCTCACAACATCTGTACTCGATCCTTTTCCCGCCTATTCTAGGAAGGCGGAGGTGGAAATCGATACCCGTTTGTCCTATTGACACCGAGAACAAGCATTTGATGCCACTGGCTCCTGAACTAATGTCACAACCCTTGCTAGGCGTCATTTTCTCTTGCTGACACCAGGGGGCGAACTCTTACACCTGAAAATTGTTATATTTTATTCTCCAATTACAAAGGACTCTTTTAAATAGAGTGGTGACACAGTACATAGAACACGGGGCCACGACTTTACTTCCCTTCCGAAAGAAGAGCGCATAGGGGTTCGCTCGTCCAAAAGAAGTCGCCCTCCTCGGCTAGGCAACGAACAGGATCATATCTGTTACCAGGCACACTCACAACAGGGTCGGCGCTATATTTTGCGAGACCCTGTGCCAAATACTGATGCGGGGCCCTGTGCAAAATAATGATGTGGGGCTTTCTCTTATATAAAAGGTACTTAGAAAAATTGTACCCCAGAGAGGGCCCTGCGCACTCCCTGAATGCTCGGGGCCCTGTGCCGTCGCACAGTCCGCACACTCATCACGCCGGCCCTGACAACACTTTCACTGTCACGAACCCCCAAAATTCCTTGAGATTGACTTTCTGTTACACCCCTTGGGCTTCAACGTATGCCTGTCTCCCTAATTAGCCTCATCTAATGGTCGTGCAGGAGGGGCGAGTCAGCCAGACTCGTCGCCAGACGTCTGCTGCCTCCCACAGCACAGGTAATAACCTGATTGAGATCAATGAGAAAAATAATCAACTGCTTGTAACTGCAGTGCGCAGGGTCGATTCCAGCTTCGGTGGACGACTTTTTCTAAAGGCAGTGAATCGCAAACCTTCTTACCTAAACCATTTCAGGCCTGTGGCCGAGATGAGAAAAGTTCGGAAAGTGGAAGACAGAAACGGATTGTTTGTTTGTTGGTGTTTTAGGTCCCATCAACTACAAGGTCATTAGAGACCCGTCCACTGCATAGTTCTAATGCATAGACCGCACAGACACCACACTAATGCGATCATTTTCGGGTATTAGCAGTACCCAGTTTTCCCGAGCGACCACCCATGTCAGTACTAGCTGGGGTTGCGTTGCTTAACTTCAGTGATCAGACGAGAACTGGTGTGTCCAACGCAACTCACCGCTCTCGACAGAAACGGAAGCTTAGGACTACAGCAACCGATAGCCAAACTGTTAGGCGGTGAATTTTACACGGCTGAAGAGGCTGTCTGAATTCCACAAACCTTTTAATTGGATGGCAGTGTATGAAGCCAGAGAACCCTTTAAACACCGTAAAAAACTACGCATCGATTGCTAAAATTCCCAAACTGTACGCACATTTGCCCTGACGTCCGTAAAGAGAGTTTACAGAGATGAAGGGCCAGTGTTAAATAATGCAATAAACAAATAAGATTTCAATAATGTAATTTTCCACACTGACCATAGATGGCCTTGAATTCCGCCTCAATTCCGCCAAGAGACCAAGTCTGCGGATGTTCAACATAAACTTGAAGTTACTCTTTCTCCAAGAACAGTGCTCCTCATTCGCTTACAAGAGAAACTAGAATTTTAATCTAATTTCCATCAGAATTACATGTGATTTTCAACTCTCAAGAGAGGTCACTGAAGATAGTTTGAGGTCAGCTTGAGGTTAATTATGCAACGTCTTACAGGTCTACTTCAAATTTCGGCATAAATAGACTATGGAAATTCAGTTGGGAAAAGCGTGCGATATGTTAACTAGATTAATCTGGAACAGTAATAATATTTTTCTGTCGAATTCAATCGGAATAATGCTTCCCCCTACAAGAGCAACAACAACAACAGCAATATCCACATGATTATTTAACTCTTTCCTTACTCATTTAATATCCCTTCTTATCGTCATCCAAGCATCCCGCAGTGCCCTATCAGATAGTGGGCTATTATTCGGTAATATTCTCACATAGGCACTATTCACCTCATTTTCTATATTCAATACCATGATCCATGAAAAGTCGTTTCTTTCCCTTCTCTCTACACAAATCTCCGTTCCCTATTCGTCACCCTCCCTAGTGCATCTCCCACTAGAGCAAATACACTAAATTTCCAATCAGAAGGCCCACCGAGTCCTTGTCAGCTCATCAGAGAACCTCAATTAAATGGTGCTGTAGGTTAAATTGCAGTCTTGTGTCCCAATTGGAATATTGGTACAGGAAACCAATTTAGCGTCGGAGAGAACAACTCAATTTTTCTCGTGGCTATGAAAGTTAATTAACCCAAAATTAACCCTTGCTATTTGGCTGCCACCAAGTGAGGCCTTGCCTATCCTTTCAGGAATAGATATTTTGCTCAAATCTCATCTACCTATACAAGGTTGAATATTATCTCAAAATTTTGGCTGAATCTGTGTACTCATTTCATTGAAAATCACTCACTTCGGCCACAAAAAAAGTAATAAATTGAGCTTCCGTCTTGAGGAATTCAGGCAAGCCTTGAGGAATTCAGATTCGTTCGTTTGTTGGTGTTTTAGGACCTCTCAATGACAAGATAATTAGAGCCCCGTCCACTGCGTAATTCTAATGCAGACACTACACTAATGCGACGATTTTTGGGCATTAGCAGTACCCAATTTTCCCAAGCGGCCACCCATGTCAGTACTAGCCGGGGTTGCGTTGCTTAACTTCAATGATCAGACGAAAGCTGTTGTGTCCAACGCAATTTGGCGCGCCCTAAGGAGTTCAGGAGAACCACAAATAAAGACAAAAAAAGGAAGGCGGAAAGTTGGAAAGACTGATTCGACTCTGTCGCCTGCCGACCTAATGCTGCAACCTGAATAATTTGTTCCTTCGTTGAGGCACTTCTCTTCCACCGACGCTACTAGTGTGGGGCGAGCTCCTGCGCCTGGAAATGTTGCCAAGCCTCACTCCATGTAGTAAGGGTTCTCTGACGTGCAGTGGACAGACCACGACTTTATCCTTCTGTGATGGGAGGCGCACTGTGGACCTCTCTCTCTCTCTCTCTCTCTCTCGCCTGAAAGAAGTCACCATTTGTACAGAAGACTATGAGCAAAATGAGACAACGTACTGGACAATGTGAGTAAAAGGATGAAGAAAATCAAGTAGTGGGCAAACTAGTTCTAGTTGAATACACTGCAAGCAGCCGTGATAGGCAAAATTGGCAGTGGAGAGAATATCTCTCATTCCTAAAAATTCACTCATTTTAAAACCCCAAGGAACCTGAAGCATAGCATCTATTCTGCCATACATCGCCTGCCCACTATATAATGGCACCTTCATCCAAAAGTTCTTCACCTTATCCTCACCAAGAGCATTCCATTGCCGAAAGACCCTTGGAAAAAAGGACCAGTAATATGAGTCTGTTCGGGCTCTGATCTCCTTCAGTTTGAACAGATGATCATTTCTCCCCCTATATTCTGCAAAGGATAACCTGCTATCTAGAGGACCCTCACAACATATTTTCAACAGTCTGCTAAACAGCTTAATGCTATCAGATGCCCGCTTCTGACAGAGTGAGTCCCACCTTAATTCTCTGGTCATGCCTCACACACTCAATCTGTGAGAGAACCGACTTAGCACAACTCTTGCTGCCCTCCTTTGGACCATTTCAATTTCCCAAGATAGGTCTTGCCTAAACGGAAACCAAATTGGACTAAAGACAACGGTAGACAACTTGGGACAAATGGTGAACAAAACGGAAAAGTTGTGGACAACGTGTGAAAAAAAAATCGCAAAACGGCAGACAACACGAAAAAAAATATGGACAAGATGAAACAACAGAAATGAACACTAAAGAGATTGAAGCCCAATTTCTACCTCAACCAACACGGAATGCAAAAGAACCTTTAGTTTTGAACGTCTGTTAACAGAAATGTAAGCGAGGGAAAGAGAGAAAAGGCGAGAGTAAGAGACACTGAGTGAAAGAAAATTTCATTGCAATTTCATTCACTTAAAACAGTTGGTTTAATTTTGAAAGGAGGGATACGATTTATACGACTGGACAGGGAGTCATGAAAAATGTGCAGAATTGCTATAAAAAATGAATGAAGGGAAATATCCTGATGTAATCAAGCAAAAGCAATATTACCCTAAACCAAGTGCACCAAATGGCAACCTATCTAATAAAATCCAAACTCACTTTGAACTGAAGCAGAGAGAAAGAGCAAGAGACGTAAGGTGGTGGTGGTGGTGGTGGCAGTGATGGCACTAGGCTGAAAAAGCGAATTAAAGATTCAATGAATCAAATGAAAACAAAGTTACTGGGACCTCCTGCCTTACCCGATCCGCCCCTTCAGGGGCCCTACTCCACACCTTAGGTAATCTAATTAAATAAAATCCATTTCAACTTGACGCCCTGCACAAAAATGACGACACACCAATTTCATTCTCCGGATTCTCATCCGCGTAACAGCACTTCCAGCACTAAGGCCTGCAATTACCGCCACACATGGTAACTCGGTGACTGTTAGCTTCACACGACGCTGCCAATGCCACCAATTTTGAAAGCCATTGATGGAAAAATATCGATAAAAACGGGGGAGGGGGGGGGGGTCCTTTTCCTGGGATAAAGATCCAAACTGGTCCGGGGGGGGGGCAAGTAAAAGATCCTCTGTCTGCCTTCCGGCGTCGCGTCGGTTGGGAAGTACGACCGTGACCCCGTGTGGTGTGTACGATGTCACCTGCACGTTTGTTTGTTTGTGTTTTAGGGCCCATCGACTACGAAGGTCATTAGGGCCCACACCTGCACATAAAAGAACCTTCAATGCATGGAGTAAAATTACCTCACCCCGTGGCGTGCCCCAACCATTTTTTTTCGTTGGTGTTTTAGGGCCCTTCAACAACAAGTTCAAGAGGGCCCCGTCCACTGCATAGTTCTAGTGCAGATACTGCACAGACACTACACTAATGCGACGATTTTTGGGCATTAGCAGCACCTGTTTTCGCAAGCGGCCACCCATGTTAGTACAAGCTGGCGTTGCGTTGCTTAACTTCAGGGATCAGACGAGAACTGGTGTGTCCAACGCAATACAGCCGCTCCCTACTCCAACCAAGAAAGATAGGTAAATATTTACTGATATGCTTTTTCTTACTGGGAATTTCCTTACAGAAAGAGGTCCAAGAATAGAACTCTTAATGCGTCTACTGTCGCGTGGAAATTCAGCACGTGACTACGTTCGGTGAGTACGAGGGTCATATCTGAAGGAAGATGAACCCTTTCTACATGAAGTCTGGCAAATCTGAGAATTTTCGAGGTAGGGGTGAACCCGTGCACACTCTACACAAAGGATTCCATTTATCCAAGGTTTCAAGGTGTCATTTGTGCGTAAAAGGACTCTTTCCACTCTAAATAAAATATAAGCGTAAATTGGCAAAATTCCGAGGTGTAGAAAGTTCTTCCTTCGCGTCAGTAATCGTTACCCTTTCCCAGGCCCAGCTCGTGAGTTTCAGACGCCCTAGGCAAGTGGTTCCATCGCCCCTACCCCCATTAAATTTAATGCAGGTCTAAATTGTCCGAGCGGTCCTCACGACCTTGGCATTTGTCCCATTGCGAAGGCATTGCTACGGCTCTGCAACAAGGCGCCTCGAGAAAGCCAACATTTAGAAAAGGTCCCACCAATAAGAGAAGTTTGGGAACCCCAGTACTAAGAACATTTTAAATGACGGATAGACTGCATGGCACTGAAGTACCTCTGATATTGGCCAACCTATGTCAGCCGCCTAGGTTTGTCTTCCCCGTGAGCCGCCTGTGCCCTTTCCTTTCTTATGGGAGAGTCGTGTAGCCATTTATTCTGCTCTGAAGTGAAAACGGAAGAACCATCGGGAACAACGGAACGCCAAGTTGCGTTGGACACACCAGTTCTCGTGAGATCACTGAAGTTAAGCAATGCAAACCCACATTAATACCAACATGGGTGATTGGTAAAGGATGGTGGGTGCTGCAAATTTCCCCTCTCCTACATCCTGTACACCTACCTCCTCACCTCCCGCGAGCAGCCTCCTAAGGATTCAGCCTGTTATGGTTGCTTGGCTTACTCCCCAATCCGTTAGTATTACATAACACATTAAGCTGGGTTTACACTGCGCGCAACATACTCGCGCAGTGTAAATGGGGACTCGCCCCGTTTACACTGCGCGAGTGTAAACCCAGCTTTAGACAACTTTATACGGCTTTTTCTACACAAGAGTCAGAAGGGGTACATCTTAAGCTGGGTTTACACTGCGCGAAACATATTCGCCGCAACTGTTTCCACAGGCTTGCGGCAATCTCGCCTGTCTCGCCCTCCCTGTTTACACTGAGCGAAATATTGCGCGAAGCAAGCATGCAAAACGTATCTAGAGTACCAGTACACGAAGTGGGAGTGGCGAAACCCTTTGATGGGTGTCCAAAAACCTACAGTTCGGCGGCTCACCACGAGGCTGCCTCGCGCAGCAAATTTCGGGGCGAGTTATTTAAATTAATGAAACAGTTGCGCGAGTATGTTCGCGCAACGTAAACCCAGCTTTACACCTGGAAATTTATGCCAGTCACTCCATGTAGAAAGGGCTTTTACGCGCAGTAGTGCCATTGTAGACATCACACGGGACCACGGCTTTATTGACCATCCGAAGCGACGGAAGACGCAGTTTGGGCTTTCCTCTCTCTCTTTCTCTTTACACTCTCCACTGAGCCACCGAGACAGGCATCCAGCATCAAACTGCTTATTTTGCAACAGTGCCACAGCAGCTGTGGTTTTTTCTCTCACATTTAACTGGTAGAATTGCCATCAACATTTAGAAGTGGCTATCATTTGGATTATGTTAGGGTCAGAGGTTAGAAGGCTAACTAACAAGGTTCACTGAAATAATACTACTGTACTTTGGTTGTGTGTGTGTGTGTGTGTTTTTATTTTCTGCAACATTTACGACCAATGTAATTAAACTGACAACACCTTGTGAAGAAGTAGTTGGACTAATTCAAAGATTGTTACCCATGTCTCCCTGAGGAGAACGGAAACTTCAATTTTTACACTCGATGCATTTCAATTCAATCAAGATGTTATAACATCGAACTTCCAGCTCATTTTCAGAGTCAAGAGCCCTCCATCTCTGTACTAACGCCGCGGTTCCCTTATCGCTCCCTCTCTCCCACCCTTTGTTTCAAATGAGCCTAGGACAAGTACTTGAGATTAGTATACCGTCTTCTAAATGACACACTTTTCTTTCGATGAACCACCTCTATCTCTTTCTACCCCTAACTTAATCATCTAATCTCACTTATAATTAAAAATTCCAACAAATTACCTTAGGGATGTACAGAAGAACTAGAATGAAGAAAAACTAGACAGCAACTTTCAGTTAACGTCGTCGCCGTTGTCGCGCATCCAATCACTATGTTACCAGTACAGTGAACTCGTCTCAAATTCGCATTTAAAACGGAAATGTTTAATTGGTTCTGCTAAGGTCAGGTGCATGGTGGTCAGACTTGAGCACCCTCCCCTCTTTAGGATAACTGATAAACGTCTTTCAAACACCTGCAAACCTTCGGATTCCAGTAGTATTTCATTCTTATGCCTCACAGTGAGCCACTCACATTCACTAAATCTGTACTCTAATGTTTCAAACTCTGGTGCTTTTAGGCCCACCAGTTGACACCCACAAAATTGAAGGACATACTTTAGGTCTCTGTCCATGGGGGTTAACCTGCTTACTTTGTGCTCAGGACGCAAGTACGCTATACAACCTGTAACGACATGCTACTATGTCAGTAGATAACACTATCGGGTTGGGGAGTAAGCCAAGCAGCCATAACAGGCCGAACCCTAAGGAGGCTTCTCGCGGGTGAGGAGGAGGTAGGTTTTGTTGTTGTTTGTTTGTTGGTGTTTTAGGGCCTTTCAACTACAAGGTCATTAGAGCCCCGTCCACAGTGTAGTTCTGATGCAGAGACTGCACAGACACTACACTAATGCGACGATTTTTGGATACCAGCGGTACCCAGTTTTCCCAAGCGGCCACCCACGTCAGTACTAGCTGAGGTGGCGTTGCTTAACTTCAGTGATCAGACGAGAACTGGTGTGTCCAAAGCAATTGACCGCTCTCAGGAGGTAGGTCTACGGGATGAAGGAGATGGGAAATTAGCAGCACCCAACGTTCACTACCAACCACCCATGTTGGTACTAACATGGGTTTGCATTGCTTAACTTCAGTGATCTCCCGAGAACTGGTTTGTCCAACGCAACTCGTGTGTGTCCAACGCAAGCTTTATTCTCGACAGAGAATATGGTTCCTTTCAAGCCTGGATAAGTTTTGGCTCTCTCCTCTGCCGGCTTTCGAACGTTTCGAACTTTTATATCTCTTTCGCGAAGAAATGATGTTATTAGCGTGTAGTGATGACATCGCGCACCAAATGGGATAATGGCACCAATGGACAGAAGGCACATTTCTTAACGGATATTTGAAAGAAACCGTCCATGCTGGTTCAGATCAAACCACGCCGTTGAAAGAACAGACATCAGAAGAAGAGACTCATGCAGATCATACTTTTGTTGATAACAAAGCAAGAGGTGGTCTTCTGTGCAGAGACGGCAGGGGAGAACGGGGCAACCACACGCAGGGCTCCAAATCATCATCAGCACACCATCACTGCTCCACTCCCGGCTATCTCCCATTAGGTCCCCGTCCACTCCACACAGTACCATATCTTTATGCACAACCTGCGCCAAGTCTGCTTTGGACGTCCCCTGCCCTGGGTGCTTCCAACCACCTACATTTCCGTAATGGATCTAACGAGCTCTTCTCATCACACGTCCATACCACCTCTATGTTTTGTTCTCTCTCCCTCAGCTTTTCTTCGAAGTCCCCACCACCAAACCACCTCCAATATATCCATTCCTAATTCTGTTCCCTAATTCTGGCCTAACCCCTGCCCTGTAAAACTTTACTTTCAACTTTATTGGCACCCTCCGATTACACAGAACGCCACATGCCTGTCTCCGCTAAACCCACCCTACATTGCGCCTATGGATCACATCCGAATTTAATTCCCCATGACTCTGGAATACTCATCCTGAGTATTTAACCTCTTGCACCTTTGTCAAGAGACCCAGAGCGTTAAAATAGGTACTCAATTCTTTTGTTAACTCAACTGTTATTAACATTCAAAAGTTTAATTTGTTTGTTAACTATTTATCAATAAAAATTTGCTAGGAGAGTCCTAGGACCCTCAAAAAGCTGGCGCCAGTTTTGCCTCTGTGTATAAAAACATCTGTGTCTACCAGGATTGCACTTTCCTAACTGGAGGTCAAGTGTCTGCAAAGGTTAAGTGCACTATTAATTCACCTACGCAAATGCTTTCTTAAAATTGCTTTACGTCCACGGTGCTCTGTTACAGTGTAGCGACATATAGGGCTTAGAGCAGTGGCTTCCAACCTTTATGGGAGTGGCAAATTGAGCAACGCAACCCCACCTAGTAGTGACATGGGTGGCCACTTGGGAGAACTAGGTACTGCTAATACCCAAAAATCGTAGCATTGTGTAGTGTCTGTGCAGTTTCTGCATTAGAACTACATAGTGGACGGGGCTCTAATGACCTTGTAGTTGAAGGACCCTAAAACACCAACAAACAAACAATCCAACCTTTATTCTACTATGCCTCCCTAAAAATCTTTTTCCTTCCTGCCTCCCTGTCTTTTAATAGATAACGTGTGTGTAATCGAACATGCATATTTATTTTTATATCAAATTAGTAATTTAACTACATCTAATGCATCAAAATTTAATGCGAGTTTTGTTATTTCGCAGAAAACGGGTTGGGGACTAAGCCAAGCAGCCATAAGAGTCCGAACACTCAGGAGGCTGCTCGCGGGAGATGTTTGCTGTGTTAGTAGTCATTCGTGATCTCATGATTGGATTGGTTTGTGGGTCGGGGTGTAAGCCAGGCAGCCGTAACAGGTCAACCCCTTAGGAGGCTGCCCGTGGGAGATGAGGAGGTAGGTGAAAGGACGAGGAAGAGGGTTAATTTGCAGCACCCAACGTTCTTTACCAACCACCCAAGTTGGTATTGACATGGGTGTGCGCTGCTTAACTTCAGTGATCTAACGAGAACTGGTGCGTCCAACGCAACTTGGCCGGTGAGGAGGTAGGTATAGAGAATGTGGGAGAGGGGATATTTGCAGCTCCCAACGTTCTTTACCAACCACCCATTAACGTGGGCTTGCGCTGCTTAACTTCAGTGATCTCACGAGAACTGGTGTGTCCAACGCAACTTGGCTGCACAAAGTTAGTGTTCATTGGCACAAAGTTTATCGAATCTTGAGGGCAATGTGGAGAGTGCCACTCGTAACTCTTTTTCGACTATTAACCTGCTTCGATATTTGGTGGCAGCGGCGAATTGCGTTCGACACACCATTTCTCGTCTGATCACTGAAGTTAAGCAGCGCAACCCCAGCTAGTACTGACATGGGTGGCCGCCTGGGAAAACTGGGTACTGCTAATACCCAAAAATCGTCGCATTAGTGTAGTGTCTGTGCGTTCTCTGCATAAGACCTATGCTGTGGACGGGGCTCTAATGACCTTGTCGTTGAAGGGCCCTAAAACACCAGCAAACAACAACAATTCGATATTTGGTTTTCATTGCAGCCAGTGCTGAAGAGCCCGTTTCACATAAATAAGACGTCACAAGCGGTAGATGGACTTACATTGCTTTGCAGTAGAATGATTCATGCTCTCCACTGGCGCCTCCGCTGGCAATAGTCCGCGTCTCCCAGGATGGAAACCGTGGGGTTAGAGCCAAGAACTTTATGATGTCGACTTGGGATTGCATGTCATTCGCGGTCTCAACCGCCAAATTCGAATGTCCTCTTTTTCTTCGTTAACGAACCCATTTCTCTTGTCTATGACAGGGTGGTGTACTTAGGAGTTTGTTAATATCATGGAGCATCACAAGAATATTAATGCAGAATTAAAAGAAGAAACGCAGGAAGCGAGGTAAAAGAATTCAGGGGCGAATGTTTGGATCAGGGTATTGAACATGGCCGATTGAATGCAACCATTTTGTTGCTTTTAAGCCGCCTAGAAAGGCAGGGGGCAGTAGATTCTACATAGTGTGTGTGCATTATACACAACAACATAATGACACTGTAGCAACATTTCGATAAAACAACCCCGTAAATATATATTTTTTGAATAAATAAGGCTAATATATGAGAGAGCGGGAGAGAAGGGATAGACGGAACGAGGGGGGAGAGAACGGGAGAGAGAGAGAGAGAAAGGCAAGAAACAGCAGTTGAAGTTCATCATTAGCAGAAAATGCCATGTCTACTTAGGGGGTCGCCAATTAAGAAATTCCCGGGTCCAAGTACTGTATATTATTATTAGTTCCCCCTTTTTTCTTTCTCTCTCTCTCTTGCAGAGTATAAAATTCATTATTGAATTGCATTTTTATTGTACTGTGTATTTATATAACACAAAACTGTTAGTTTAAAAAGCAATTATTAAGATGTAAAGATAAATTGCAGCTGTACAAGTCTCGACATATAGGCATGCATTATGGCACTGTGCCTTCTTCAACTATTCATTATTAAATCAATGGAAAAATTCGTCTCTGGTAATAACATCCAAATAAACTGCTACCTACATGTGATCACCATTTCATTTTATTAAAGTACGTTTTAGCAAATTAAATTTTTTTATCAAATGAATTCTGATTACGTTCTTTGCATATTGAGGGGGGGGGGGTCACCCATACAATCCAAGGATCCGACACTGCAGCCCCCTTTGAAGTTAAGAAAAACAATCTCTTCGGGTCGAGTTTCAGGGTAGACTCTTAAAAAGCCCACTATGACCCTCTGGCTGATTACGAGGAGACAGACCACTTGTGGCAATGCCATTAAGTTCATTAGTATGTTATGCCAACGGATTGGGGAGTCTTCCAAGCAGCCATAACGGGCCGGACCCTGTGGAGACTGTTCGCGGGTGAGGGGGAGGTAGAAGTAGGGGATGTCAGTACTAACTTGGGTTGTGTTTATTTAACTTCAGTGATCTGACGAGAACTGGTATGTCCAACGCAATTCAGCTGTTGGTTAGACCTTTAGGGTAATTGTCATATCTCTTCTTCTTACTCAGTCTTGATCTTCACTGCTAGTTTTTATCCCCCTTATTCTCCCCTTTCCGGTTCTACTTGGCTCTTTAGAGCCTGCGAATATTCGTCTGTGCCAAAGAGAGAAAATAGGCACTTAAAAGTCTCTTATAGGCCCATCTGTGATTATTGATGGCTGAACAGTAAAGGTCCCAAATCACGGAAAAACAACTTCTTTCGTTTCTTTCACAGGGCCCAATTTCCCAACTACTGCGGGGTTGAGTGTTCATCAGCTTGGAGGACCGATCAGAAGCACCAAAACGATTGGCAGTTTTACCGACTTCAGGCAACTGGATCCTAGGGTGCAACTCGGAATTTTGAGGATCTAAACGTATAAAGTGCAACAGTTGGCATTGTACAATCCCCACATGGGTGTATAGAGTGAACCTTCCATTCCGGCTTCGGACCGACGAGGGAGGAGGGATGATGAAGTAAACTTCCCCCGGGCCCCGGATTCCCAAGAGTCCGGATATTATCTCACTATGCTATTTTACTCTCTAAATAGATAACTCCCCAGGTGTCGGCGATGTCTGTTGACACTCCAGTCTGTTGGTGCCCTTCAGGTTTGCCTCCCTTGCCCGCTCTCAAAAACCCGCCTTGTAAACCATGTATTTAACAGCCAACCACTTAAAAGTCAACGGTGAGGGGCAAAATGATGAAGAGAAATCATTCACACCCAAACTAGGCATTATATGGGTGCATATTGACGCAAGGGAGAAGAATTCCGAACGGTGGCATTCTGTAACTCAGGCATGTCAAACTGGGGGGACCCTTAGGGCCACATCGGTAACATGTGCGTTGTCATAAGGGCCATGCAGTATTGACTTGTTTTTGTAACTTGTGTTTAAAAGTACCAAGAGGCCATAGCAATTGTCGAAATGGCATTTGATAATAGTTTTAATCAAAATATGGCACATGGCACCCCATTCCAACTACGCCCAGGGGCAACTGTCCCCTTCTCGTTACGCCTCTGAGTAGCAGACTGAATATATGTACTACATGATAGTGATTGTGAGGGCCGCAGCTTTAGGCTTCAAGGGCCGCGGGTCACCAGTTTGACACCCCTGCTGTAGCGGACCGGTGTCGATGGTTTACTTTCCACCTCTCTTACTGGAGAGAAGGCTCTTAAAAGGAACCTTCCTCCATAGAGGCCTCTATATGTGAGTCCATGACGTCATCAGCCAGGGGCGTCGAGAGAGACGTCGCCAGGTCCAGGGGAATTCCACAGTTAATTAGCGCGTGAAAAGACAAATTGTGGGATGATGTCAGACCCCTGAGTCCAGGGCCCCCGGAATTTTATCCCATCATCCCCTTTCCCTCTTGTCGGCCTTGCATTAGCCCGTCCACCACATTTGGAAATCTAAAGATGTACTGCATGTGTGTACATACCTATCCCGAAAGAGAAGGCTCCTCCCCTTATTCAGTAATGAAAATATGGGGTGAGCCAGGGTGACGACAGAGAAAGCAGAGAGGAAAGGAGGGGAGGGCGAAGACAAATGAAAAATCCCAATTATCTGTAAAGGGAGAAGAGCCTTCTTATTTACATTTATATTGGCGATCGTAATTACTAAAAGCTTTTTCGATAAACTCTGCAAAGTGAACATAAAAAAACGAGAGCGACAACGTAATAGTCGTCGCCGATGTTGTTGCTGCTGTCGCCGCGGCACCACCAACACCACACTAGCAGCACCACCACCGCCTGCAACCTCTTTATATTAGCGAGCAATTTAGTTGATCCAACATAGATGGCAGTGACTCGGAGCTTACGAATGGTTTCATTAAGATTTTGAAAATTGACGCAGAGAGAGGAAGGGGGAGACATGGAGAGAAAGGAGGGACTGAGAGAGAGAGAGAGAGAGAGAGAGAGAGAGAGAGGAAGACTAAAAGTGGCTCCACTTAGTGAGTACTTATGACAAAAAAAATATTTTCGACATCTGTAATGTAGGCTTTACACACAAACCAAGAGCTAGGTAAAGAGAGGGGGTAGGCAGAGGCAGAAATGAGAAAAAAGGGATCCTAGAAAGGGTTCAATCAAATATACACGACCATCTTACATTTGTATACGCCACTTTCATATCAATTTCACGCCTTCTTGAATTCATTCGTAGCAATTTGCCAAATTAACTCTCCAACTTTAAAGTAGTGGAGGGAGGGTCCAACCAACCCTTTACAGCACATATCAGCAGCACATCACTTAGAAAGTGGACTGGGGGTTAAGAAGGGAGTGAGGGGAACAGACAAGGCGTTGAAAAACAGAGGAATGTTCACAATAAAATGACCATATTTGGAAATGGCTTAACTAAACGAGAATGGCAAGTTGTAGGTTCGCGACTGACGGAAGTCAGAAATAGAAGGGAAGCCTGTACTTCATCCTTTGGAGTCTATTGCAGGTGTTCAAAAGTTCAAATTCTTCTCAGATTTAGTCGAAGACACTTCAAAACCCGAATGCAGGAATTCAGTACTATACCACACATTTCAGAAGAAGGGTTAAGAAATAATCTGGACGGAATGATGACCGATTTTAGCACCTGTTCTTGCCAGAGGACCATGGGGTTTTACTGCGGACATTTGAAACGCCCCTGTTCACTTCTAATGCTCAACAGTTACTGTAATTCTACTACTGCAACACTATAGGGGCCTTACTATTACGGCAGCGGCTTATTGCTTTGGACACACCAGTTCTCGTCTGATCACTGAAGTTAAGCAACGAAACCCCAGTTAGTACTGACATGGGTGGCCGCTTGGGAAAACTGGGTAGGTCCTGCTAATACCCAAAAACTGTCGTATTAGTGAGTGTGTGTGCAGACTCTGCATTAGAACTACGCAGTGGACGGGGCTCTAATGACTTTGTAATTGAAGGGCCCTAAAACACCAACAAACCAATCAACCATACTATTACTACTACAAGAAATGAAACCTGGGTGATATCCACTTCCTTGTTATCTGCTTTATCATGTGGGAACATTCGGTAATAACTGAATCTGAGAGTGGCCCGTCCTTTTTTTAACGAAAGAGATAAAAAATATCCTGATAGGGATTTTTCACCTGACGATAGCCCGCCTATTTAAGAGGAGTCATCGTTTCAGAATCGTGTCCATGCAATGTCAAGCATGTTTGATTGTTTAACGTCGGCCTGTTAGCTCCCCCTCCAGGAGAGCCTTTGGAACTGACAGGAGAAATGCCAACCGTCACCTGGGAGTTTTGCGGATGCACACAGTTATTTTCCATGTTGGGGAGGTTCTTTTACGTGCAGTGGAGACATCGACACACCACGGCTTTTCTTACCCATTCGACGGTCCCTTCTCTTTCAAGAAACCACCCATTTCAACCAGGATCGAACTTGCACATTATGAGCACAAGGGTCATGGTGATACACCACTCGTGCCAACATCTCTCAACTCGCCCGAAACAAAGATACCAGTGGACTGTGCCTGGATCGAACACATGCCACTAGCTCGAGTGGCAAACACGCTTTATGACTGACCATTGACTAAAAACTGCCCTCAACACTCGAGTGACCTTTGCATTCTGGTTGGAGACGATAACACTGAATGGTACTAATAATAATTTCTAACTGCTAACAGTAGTTAATTAGTTCTTTTAATGTTTTGGTAGCTATTATCTTTAATATACAGATTTAATTAGCGGCGATTCAAGTAATGACTAAATGTGGAAACGGCCGTTAGCATCAGCGCCGCTGAATTTAATGTTTGGTGAACATGTGCAACAACCAGATTGATGCAGTACAATCAGTGACATCAATATAGTATTCATTATTTGATCTTAATCTGAATTTTTCTTGCCTTTTTTTCTGGTTTATTGCCCTGCTGACGAAATTTAATTACATCAGCGCTCTACCCTCCTCATCGTCACCGTGGTCCCAAGTCTGAACCTCTATTCCATTTCTCTGTCATTCTCTTTGGCATCCCGTCGTTTTGTAATTTCCTATTTTCGCTTATCCTTAGCCTTGCCTAGGATTAATCCTATTGTCATGTAATAAACAGATGTTTGTCGCTCTTCTCCTAGCTTTGTTTGGTTTAGAAATCTGGGCAAATGAAACAATCATGCCAAACATGCTGATTGGAGACAACTTGGGAGTGGCGGCGCCCCTGGGATTAGCGATTTCACTCCTCTACCCCTTCATCTCTTTGTTCTGACTTGCAGAACTGTTTATGGACAATTCAGGCAGTGGTCGCTACTTGACTCGCCAGAATATGAGCACAAAATGGATTCTTGATTTATTTAACATCATCTTATCAGGGTTGAAGGTTGGACGTAGCTGCACTGCGTCAGTAGTTCTAGGTTCGATACTGGACCGAGGTGGACAGGCTTCTTTCGGGCGAGAGAGAGAGAGACCCCGAGTGTGCCTTCTTTTGGATAAGAACTACACCCGAGATCCCGTGTGGAGTACTATGGCATTTGCACGTAAAAGAATCCTCTCTACAATTCAACGGGTAGATGAGCCAAAATTTCCAGATGGAGGAACCCACCCCCTGACGTCAGTGGAATGCCCCAGCGAACAGTAGACCGACGATAAATAAGCATAAGGTTGCAGCTTTTAGGGGATAACACTTTTTCTGGCGACCGGCTGACACTGTCCAATATATCGCCTTTGTGTCCATTTACAGGGACAAGATGGGTACCCGACCTTGCTATAGGCAGGAAAAGAGTTAGGATTTGCATTGTTTATCAGATCTGAAAGCCAAAAGTAGACTCCAGAAGGCGTCAGAGTGAGAATAAGCTTTCTTCTCAAATCCAGGAGACACCCTACACATGCCGACGAAAGAGGAGCATGAACCACCTCCTTTTTCTCTCATGAAAGTTACAAACCACCGTCCCAGGTGGGGACCAAGACTAACTCAGGCTCCGAGGCTGAGTTTTCGGCCTCAGACCGAAGCCCCTCGTTCAGAGGTCCTTCATTTCTCAAATCTCTTAAAAATTTTTTTCGCAGTTATTTTAGGATTCCAGTAACATCTTCCCAAGGGCCCGTAAAACCAGCTGGCCCTGACAACAGTATACTCCCAAATAAGCTACAAACGTCAGCTATTCCTAGAGCTCCCAATCACAGGTTCAACCAATCGCACAAGTATTTGAACTCAATGCCACTGGTGTATAGCCTGTAATATACCGACAAGCAGACCGACCTAGACGTTCATTTTTCGGACCTCAGACCAAGACCTCGCACTTTCAAACTTTGCAAATATTTTGAGATCTCACTAATCTCCCAAGGCGCCGAATAGCCTCCAACCGGCCCTGCCGACATGATAAAAACAATTAGCAACTCCTAACCCTTTTCCCGCCTATGGCAGGGTCGGGTATCCATCGTGTCCCTCTGAATGGACACAAGGACGATATATTGGTCATAGTTTTTCTGCAGCCGGTTGCCGGCCAAAGTGTCTTCTAGTGTTCGTTGGCCAAAGTGGCCTCTAGTGTTCATTGGGCGAGCTCCTTCACCCGGAAATTTTGCCTCATCTACCCGTTGCATAGTAGAGAGGGTTCTTTTACGTGCAAGTGACATCGTACACCAGCGATTCTCAACCTTTTTTTCGCCACGGTACACTTTTACTAATTTCAAAATTTGGCGGCACACTAAAAACGACACATTTCGGGGCACACAAACGCCAAAGAAAATATATAAGTTGTAACCTAACCCTATGCAAAATCTTGCCTCGGTGGCGCTCGGTAACTGTGTCAGTAGTTTGTGGTTCAATACTGGACGGAGGTGGGTTGGCTTTTTTCGGGCGAGAGAGAAGCCCTGAGTGCACCTTCTTTCGGGTGAGAAGTAAAACCGAGGTCCTGTGTGGTGTACGATGGCATCTGCACGTGAAAGAACCCTTTCTAGTATGGAACGGGTAGAGGACCAAAATTTCCTGGTGCAGGAGCTCGCCCCCTGTCTTCGGTGGAATGTCCCAACGAACAGTAGAAAGACGATAAATAGCATAGGAGTTGCAGCTTTGGTTGGCAACCGGGTGTGGGAAAACACTGCCCAATATATCGCCCTTGTGTCCAGTCAAAGGGACAAGATGGGTACCCGACCTCGCGGCATACTCTCGTGAATCTCGCGGCACACCAAAGTGCCGCGGCACAGTGGTTGAGAATCGCTGTCGTACACCAACACGAGACCTCGGCTTTACTTCTCATCCGAAAGAAGACACACTCGCAGCCTCTCTCTCCGGCATGATAACTACATGATAAATCCTCATATATTGCCCTCTGCCCACAGCCCAATTTTCGGCGAAGTTGTGGTTTAATTTCATTTCGGTTTCGTTGTGGTTTAATCCCAAATTAAATTATTCTGTCTGGGAATAAATGCAGCGATGTATTCCTGGGCATGCTGAAGAACTAAGTCTCGGGTAATTTGTCAGCCTTAGTCAGGCCTCGAACTGGTAGTCATATGTGTAGCAGCCACACACCATTGTTGATGGTTGGGTTGGACACACCAGTTCTCGTCTGATCACTGAAGTTAAGCAACGCAAGCCCAGTTAGTACTGACATGGGTGGTCGCTCGGGAAAGCTGGGTACTGCTAATACCCAATAATCGTCGCATTGGTGTAGTGTCTGTGCAGTCTATGCATTAGAACTACTCAGTGGACGGGTCTCTAACGACCTTGTAGTTGACGGGACCTTAAACACCAACAAAGAACCATCGTTGACAATAAGCCGGCGAAGTTAGGAATTAAGCGGTTAGCAAAATATCAAAATTGCCGCACTTTTATTCTCGCCCTTGACGTGTTTACAACAACGGATAGAGTCATTCATAAAATACTGTAACGTCTAGAACTAAAAAGAATGTAATAAAATCAATTACGAAGCTCGTACTAATTAAAGTCTTTGAGAGCCAAGACGAGGTGAGAAATCTTTCTAATTAGAAATAGGGTTCCAACTCAATCAAGTAGTAAGTGTCTATGTGTGTGGTCAGTATCAAAGTGGACACTCATTTACTCGGCAAACACCGACGCGATAGAAAATTGGACAGTGCGATTCACAAAACAATAAAGACATAGTGGAAGTTAAGGTCCATTTTTTGGGGGAGATGAAGGGGTTGAAGATATGCAGAGAGAAGGGGTGGCGAGGAGGAGTAGTAAAGTCGTCCACTACATTCTTATACTCAAGTTTGCCTGGTCAATCACATGATTCGGACGGACATTGGCAACGCTATAAAAATCAACTAACTTGATAAAGACATTACTGAGCACAGCAACAAGAGGTCTTGAAATTTATGAGACGAACAATAAAATGAGCCATTGAGGAATTGGCTTTTCATTTTGGGTCCTTTTCGCTTCAACACAATGAACAACTTTTAATTAAAACAACAATGAAATTCGCGTTCAACGCCAATTCGGTGAAATTCGTTATGTTTCAAGTCCATCAACATCTTCAGATAGTGCAAGTGGACATTACAACAAGAAGCATATAAAAAGGAGTGAGAGGGTGGGCCTTAATGATGTTACACCTTCCCTCCTTTCCTTGTTAAGACATTTTTAATTTGACATCAGTATGTTGTCATAGGTCCTAATAGGCAAGTGAAGCTGCCTAAAATCCTTTTCTGCATGTTAAAAATAAAGAATAGCCCGCTAGAGGTTTGAGCTCGAAACATGCTGTAAAACAAAACCAATAAAGTTTTATAACTATCGCTCATTTTAGTGGTCACTTCATCTAGGGAAAGGGTTTGATATGACCATAAATTTATAAATTTACCGAACCTCAAACCTGAAAGTAGCTGAGAGCCGGGTGATCTATTTCAGAACAAGTATATTCATGCAGTGGCCCAGAGCTGCCACATGCAGGAACTCGTCCCTCCCTCTCTGGAGCTCTTACAAAAAAGTCTGATTCAAAAGGTGCTGCAGAGTCCTTTCCCAGGTACCTTATTCTGGATTTAATGGGTTGGGGAGTTAGCCAAGCAGCCATAACAGGACGCTGCTCGCGGGAGATGAGGAGGTAGGTAGTGGACATAGCAGAGGGGAAATTTGCAGCACCCAACGCTCTTTACGAACCACCCATGTTGATAGTAACGTGGACTTGCACTGCTTAACTTCAGTGATCTCACGAGAACTGGTGTGTCCAACGCAACTTGGCTGTACCTGTTATGTAACCTGTGCGCGACAGGACTTTACTAAGTTGAACTAGGGGTGTTGGGGCCTCTATGATCTTATCGGATGTCCTGGAAGGGAATGGTTGAAATGGTAGGGAAAAAAGAAAAAAGGAGAAAGAAAGTAACGTAACCGGAAAACTGAGTTACCTAACTGGACAATCAAGAAGTGTGTGTTACTGGACAGCAATGGACACAACAGAAACAAGAAGTGGGATGGTAGAGACGTGCAGGTTATTATATGGCTAGCTAAAGGCCCAACCCTTTAGTCACTTCGTATTACAAGAACGGGGTACAATAAACTTCAATATTCATCTTCAAAGTCCCCACGATACTTTGCAGCTTGAGTTATTTGTGGCACATAAGAAAGCGTCTTTGCTTTTCAGAAAACTTTTCATTAAAATAGATTAATGCAGTAAAGAAGAAGAACAAAAAAGAAGACATTTTTCAGCCCCTAGCCTAACTAGACCTTTGCCTTTTAACTTCATAATTTTGTCTGAAAGCTTTCACGGCCCTCCGAAAATAAACTAACTGCTTAATCAGTTACATGGACAACCACCACTTTTAGGGGCCGCATTTTCTAATTTTATTAAATCATGGATCTTTTCTCTAATAAACATATCGTCTGCACATATTTTTTTATAAATAATATATCCGACGAAATTAAAAAAAAACAACAGTAGAACACGGATAAAAAGTGTTTCGAGGGACCCGATGTTTAAGCAGGAAGGTCTTTTAAAAGAGAAACTGAGTTTTACACATTTGAATATTGAGTTGCTTTAATCCCCATCATCATACCCTTATCCCGCCTGTGGCAGGGTCGGGTCGACGTGTTCTAGCCCACCGTTCCCACCTATCTCCCACCAGGTCCCCGTTCAACCCACATACTACCACATCCTTACGGACAACCTGCTCCCACGTCTGCTTCAGTCTCCCCTGCTTCGGGTGCTACCAACCACCAGCATTCCTGTAATGGACCAAACGAGTTCCTCCTCTCCTCTTATCATTACGTGCCCATACCACCTTCTTCTACTCTCCCTCATTTTTTCCGCGATGTCCCCCACCCCCAGCCTACCTCTAATATACTCATTCCTAATTCTATCAGCTCTCGACACCCCACTCGCGTACCGCAGCATTCGCATCTCGGCTACTTGCCATACTCGGATACTTGCCTCGCCATACGCCTCGTCCTACTCGCGAACGTGTAAATACGGCATTAGTCTTGTTCACAGATTTCTTTAATACCTTGCTCCAAACATCATCATCATCATCATCATACCCTTATCCCGCCTGTGGCAGGGTCGGGTCTGCGGGTTCCAGCCTTCCACTCCCGTCTGTCGCCCACAAGTCCCCGTCCACCCCGCACACTGCCATGTCCTTACGGACAACCTATTCCCGCGTCTGCTTTGGTCTCCCCCTGCCCCGGGTGCTACCGACCACCTGCATTCCTGGCAAGGACCTAACGATTTCCTCCTCCCCTCTACTCATGGCGTGTCCATACCACCTCAGCCTATTCTCCCTCATTTTTTCTGCGATGCCCGCCACCCTCTGGTTGCCTCTAATATACGCATTCCTAATTCTATCAGATCTCCAAACACGCCACTCATATACTGCAGCATTCGCATGTCGGCCACTTGCACTCTATTGACGTGGCTCTTCCTTACTGCCCAACACTCTGATCCATACAGCGTAGCTGGCCTAGCCACTGCCCTATAGAATTATACCTGCTTCGAACAAGGCAGAAAATTGTCATCACCTTTAACATAGTCCTAAAATTGTCCAGTGAAAAGTTTAGAAGTCTCAGTCAAACCTCAGTGAGTCTTCAAAACCGTATTCAACGGGAGCATTTCAACATTAATTTTCTTCGTTAAGCAGGAAATCTTCTATCAGAGAAACTTTAAATCCGGGAAAAGATGACATAGACTTAATGCATTTTATTTAGAGAACTAAAAAATTGGACTTCAAATGAAGGAAATCCTCTGACGCGGGAAACCTCTTGTCCGGGTTCCCCTGTATTTCAATGTAATTTAAATAAAAGCAGTTTAAAGCGTTGAGAGAGACAACGGCGGAAGAGGAAGGGGTAGGGGGCAGCTTTGCCATAATAGCATCACAAGACCTATCGCAAAGATGCAAAAGCAACTCCTAACCCTTTTCCCGCCTATGGCAGGGTCGGGTACCCATCTTATCCCTCTGAATGGAAACAAGGGCGGTATATTGGACAGTGTCTTTCCACAGCCGGTTGCCGGAAAAGGTACCACCTCTAAAAGCTGCAACCCCTATGTTTATTTATCGTCGATCAACTGTTCATTGGGGCATTTCACCCACGCCTAGAGGCGAGCTCCTACATCTGGAAATTTTGCCTCATCTACCCGTGCATCATGCCATCGTACACCACATGGGACCTCGGTTTTAATTCTAATCCGAAAGAAGGCGCACCCGGGCTCCTCGGCCAACCCACCTCGGTTTAATATCGAACCTGGAATTACTAACTCAGTTACCGAGCGTGCTACCCACTGCGCCACTGAGGCGGGCACACCTATCATAAAGAAGACTTCCAAGTATTTGTCCATCATTCCTTGACACTTTAAGAACTCAAGTGACCAATAATCGAAGTGTCCTCCCCCTTGCAACACTATGCATTTTCAAGCCCTTACTCCATCTAAAGAAGGGCGGCATCTCTCCAATCGATGCTCAACTACAACCCTGTTCACTCAAAAGGTCCGTTAAAGAGCATGAAAATACAGTCTAAGTTCTTAGTCCTTGTTTTGTAAGGTCCGGCTTAGCAGAAAATGAAGTTCCAATCCTGCAATTGATAGCTGATTGTGAGTTACACCTCAATGGGATAATGCCCTAGGTCAGAGCCGCAGCTTGAGAGACGGCGAAGAGCTTCCAAGTTCGATATCTTGCCCCTCTGGACGTTGAATGTCGCCCATTGAGTTTCAACGTTATTCACGAGAGTTAACTCTTTCGTTCGAAAGAAACAACCCATCTTGGGTGGGTATTATAGCCTAGGTCGAAAAGAGCACCTCCTGCATTGGTGAGGTAGAAAGAGAGAGGGAGAGAGAGACTGCGGGCCTATTCAGCGGTTCCTAGGTTCTATCCTGAATCGAGAGAGGCCCCCAGTGCATCTTCCGTCGGACAGAATCCCCGTGTCATCTGCAACCAAATAACACTTGCTATATAAAGTATTTTCAGATGTTGGAGCTTGCCCTCTGGCGTTGATAGAGAAAAATGCCACATTGGGGGGGGGGGGGGTCTCTCGTTCGCTAAGGAAGCCAATGGCCTCGATCCAGGATCGAACCTTGAACGATTGACGCAGCAGTCCAGCACGCTGACCACTACCCTACCAAGGCGGAGTATGTCTAGGAAAGATTATGATATTAAAATCTGTTCTTACATGTAACAACATTAGCAAAAGGCGGAGAGGTGCAGGAGGGGGAGGAGGAAAAGGATAAGGAATGTGGGAGAAAGGGATAAAGCCAAGGCACACGTAAAAAACCAGAGCAAAGTTAACCAGACTGTCTAATTGCCATCTTTCGAGCCTTGCTTGTCACATTCAGCCATGACAGAGGGAGAAGAGGAAAAAGGGAAGAGGCAATGTAACAGCAGTAGTAGCAGTGTATAGCAACAATTTTTGACTGCCAGAATGCATAATATCTCTGACAAGTATAGAGCCCCGGACTTAGTCACGGCTGGCTGAAGAGGAATTACCCAGGCGCGTGAAAAATGGCTAGGTTTAATTAACCAAGCTCGTTTGCCGTCTAATGAAAGCGAAACAAGAGAGAGCATCTTAATGATGCACAGCAATAGTTAATTACGGAATATAATCCGAGTTGGCAAATGCGCGATGGAAACAATTAGTTCCCCATCCATTCTACACATTAATTTTTCATCAGATCCAAGCGCTAGATTAAAATAATGCCGTCGTAATAATCAACACAGCGGAAACGTGCAAGAGAAAAGGGGTAGGGGAAGAAGGAGTCCCAGAATTGCAAGCCAGGAAGTAAGGTGACGGCTGTGCATGTATGTGTGGAGGTTTTTGGCAGCGGGATCTTGTTGGTGGCGCTGCTCTTAGGAGAAGGAAAAACAGTGGAAGAAAGGGACCAAGATGAAAATGCTTTCAGTAGCGTAACATGAAGAAAGAGACTCTGAGCATAGGAAAGGAGAATTAAGGGATAAAGAAGAGGACCGGGAAGGGCAAACAGGAAAGGCAACAATAAACTATTTTCGCCATTGAAATATTGGCTGAAAATGTGACCGGAGGACGGGTAAGACAAGACAAAATTTGTCGCTTTGCCGATTTCAGCAGGCAGACAGTCATTTCCGTCACATCACAGACTCAAGACATTATCTTAGCGAAACCTATTATGCCTAAAAATAGTGTGTTTGACTCGTTCATTCGTGGTTACAAGCTCGATCCTGGCCCAGGTGGGTGTGTGTCTCCTCCTTTCGAAAGAGAGAAAGAGAAAGGGATAGGTCCCAAGTGGGCCTTTCGTCGGATAAGAATTAGGTTGGGAAACACTAAGCCAGCGGCGGACATCTCACAGCATAAGTCTGTTTATCAGACTGCTGCTGCTAGGGTGTGATGGACCTCTGGTGGGATGTGTGTCCCCTGCTAAGTACAAAGGGAGAAAAGATCATTCGTATAAATTGAAGGAGATTAGGGCACAGACAGACCCATATTACTGGTCTTTCTTACCAAGGACCATTCGACAATGGAATAGCCTTGGAAAGGATAAGGTGGAGGGCCTCATAAAAAGCCACCCTACCATTACTAGTGTTGTAGAGGGATCACAGGAATTTTAGCCTAGGGTTTTGGGAGCTTTTTAGTAATATATGTAAGAATGAGAGTTGGTCTCTCCACTGCCATATTGGCCAAATAAGGCTGCTTTCAGTGTCGTGAATTAGAATTAGAAGTAAAGCTATGATCCTGTTCGGTGTGCATGATATCCCCACTGCAAATAAAAGCCCTTTCAGGGCATGAGCCTGACTCCTATTGCATTGTAGTTATTGTGCAAAAGGTCAGACACTATGCAATATTATAACCAACAAAGCATTAATTTACCTGCCAAAAAATTCTATTTTGGTTGTGCAATGCGGTGTTGGAATAGTGGGGTAGGCCGGCATCCCCCATAGACGATTCAGTCAATGTTTCCCTTTGTTGTTGTTGTTGTTTGTTGGTGTTTTAGGGCCCTTCAACTACAAAGGTCATTAGAGCCCCGTTCACACCATAGTTCTTATGCAGAGACTGCACAGACACTACACTAATGTGACGATTTTTGGGTATTAGCAGTACCCAGTTTTCGCAAGCGCCACCCATGTCAGTACTAGCTGGGATTGCGCTGCTTAACTTCAGTGATCAGACGAGAACTGGTGTGTCCAACGCAATTCGCCGCTCCCCCAATGTTTCCTTGCGCTCCAGACGCCCGGCTGGGGTGTCCCCAGTCAGAGCATGTTCATTGGACCCGCAGACCCGACCCTGCCACAGGCGGGATAAGGGTATGATGATGATGAAACAGGCGCGGATCCAAGGGAGGGTTTTTGGGGTTGCAACCCCCCCCCCCTAAATTTTGGGTCGACATTGACACTGACAAATGAAAATTGCGTTTCCAATCGCTGCCTATGGCTCAACCCCCCCTCCCCCTGACTAAAATCCAGGATCCGCCCCTGTGATGAAATAAGAGCCCTTTCAACAAGGAGTGGAAGAGATTAAGGTGACGGAGCTCATCCTAGCTGACGTTAAAATACTCAAGATGCACCATTAGGTCGGCACCAGCGGCGTGAAAATACCATCCAACAGATCATCCGTGTTTTTGAAATTCTGATGGGACAAATGAGTACCTAACCCTGCCGAAGGAAGAAAAGGAGTTCAGGATGATGATATTTTGCTGACTAGAGACAGGACAGGAACTGAGGATAGGGCGCCATCTGTAAACAAATCCAATAATCATAATGTCTAAATAGTGTCTATCACGAACTAGCCATTA
Source organism: Trigoniulus corallinus (assembly GCA_013389805.1). Lineage (NCBI taxonomy): Eukaryota > Metazoa > Arthropoda > Diplopoda > Spirobolida > Trigoniulidae > Trigoniulus > Trigoniulus corallinus. Next base: position 14,339,326 of record JAAFCE010001036.1, read on the forward strand.
ATCTAACCACTTGGGGTGGCTTACATAAAATTTGAGTCGGCTAGGGTAGAAAGGAACAGAGTGCAGAGAGGAGGAAAGAGGGGGGGCTAGAAGAGAACCAATTCCGACAAAAGGTTAGTTAAATAGCGAATGGGATGAACTCCCTTTTTCTCAAATTTTGACAACGAGGCCTCTCTCTCTCTCTCTCTTTACCGTACCTCACAATAAAAGAGGAAGAATAAGAAGTGAGAGGCGGTGGGCCGGAGGAGAGGGGGGGAAAGAAAAGCAAGAAATTGGGATGCAATTTCCCAGTTCATAACCATTTCTAAACACGTAGTTCCTTTAGAGATCTAGCAGCATTAAAAAGTAAATATCCCTTTTCAGCCAATGACAAGCATGTGTTAAACAACCACAAGAATAACAATGGCATTACATATTGTTTTCTGGTCGCTACTAGCAACGCTTTTGCAGTTTCAAGAAACTACTCGCTACAATTTCCTCCCATTTACCTGAAATGACCACATTTACTTGGTGAAAAGCCGGAGGAATGGAGTGAGTGTACAAGGGCCGAAACAGGAGAAAGAGGAGGAGAGGGGAAGGGCGAAGGAAACAAAGAAACAATGAATAGAGTAGACGAGAAAGAGGTGGAAAAGAAGGGGTAAAAATAACAAAAGAGGTCGCTTCGTGATTTGCATCACTGTGGTAACTGTGCACCGTAGAAACATCTCCACACCAATTCACTCTTTTCTACGAAATAGAATAGAATTCTATCAAAGCAGAGCTGTAGCAAGCACCTCTTTTAACTACCTTACTTAAGCACATATTGTCTCTTTCGTGCTGCCAACAACAATGCGGTTTAGGAGCGGGCGGTGGTGTTTATTTAACGTCAAAGTGTTACTCCCTTTTACACCTAGATATTTGAACACCCATTCTAAACATACGAATAGAAGGGAAGGGGGTCCCATTCACGAGAACAGAGATGCGCCTTGTTTCAGACAGTCTCCTCAACTCCCATATCACCTACCCTTTCACTTCATCGGAAAACAAAGTGGCTAGAAGTTTTTGGGATCGAACCCTCCATGCCAAGAATTCATGATAAACATTAAACTGGTGGACTTATTGCCTCTTGAAGTGAACCTAAGCACAGATGCGTTGAAAGATGTCGCTGGGACAAGGGTGAAACATTTATATGGGCCGCATTAAAAAATGTGGGACTATGTCCGGCCCTGGAGAATTTTACTCCATCATCCTCCTTCACTTCCTAAAACCAGTCCTCAGATAGGCAGAATGCAATCACTCGGCAACGCCTTATTTCCCATTTGACGTAAAGTGAGTTTGATGGCACTCTCTTGTTCAAACGACGTCACTGATCTCAACCAAGACCCAATCTACAGAGTATGATCTCAAAGTGTTAACTCAGGTGCGGTCCGGACAGGTGCCAATAAGTTTGAGTCCAACAAAGCAGTGACAGCAGAATAAAAAAAGAAGAGTAAACGAAAAGAGGAGTGAAACTCACGAGGGAACTGTTGGACAATGATTTTGTTTGTCTAGCTGCCAACGCAGTCTAGTGGTCTAACTAGAAATTCTGCCCCAAGCTAAGGTTGATGGACCCAGTGTGCCCGAAAGAACCGTATTTCCCCATGTATAAGGCGCACCTTTTATTCGATAAAAATGCGTCTTATGGTAGTTAAAAACCAACTACCCATGTTGGTACTAACGTGTTTGCGTTGCTTAACTTCAGTGATCTCACGAGAACTGGTGCGTCCAACGCAACTTGGCCCAAAAAGAAAAAAGCAACTGCTAACCCTTTCCCGCCTATGACAGGGTCGGATGCTCATCTTGTCCGTCTGAATGGACACAAGGGCGCGGTATATCGGACAGTGTTTTTGTACAGGGGTTGCTGACCAAAGCTGCAACCCCTGTACTTATTCATCGTCGGTCTACTGTTCGTTGAGGCACTCCACCGACGCCTAGGGGCGAGATCCTGCACCTGGAAATTTTGCCTCATCTACCCGTTGCATAGTAGAGAGGGTTCTTTCACGTGCAAATGCCATCGTACACCACACTCATCCGAAAGAAGGCGCACTAGGGGCCTATCTCTCTCTCTCTCTCGTCCGAAAGAAATCAACCCACCTTGGTCCAGTATCGAACCTAGAACTACTGATGCAGTCACCGAACGTGCTATCCACTTCGTCACCGAGGCGAATATTTACTTAATGAAATCAAATTATTTTTCTTTCCAAATTTTGAGTCCCAAAATCAAGGTGCGTCTTATGCACCTACGGTACATCCGTTTTCCGTTGCCCCAACTTTCTTAGCTCCCATCCCTTTACGACATCCAGAGAATGCAGTGGATTTTATTGTCCACCAAGCAACCCGTGCAGTGGGGAAAGTTTTGTTCACTCACCCAAAGATTAGGCATTTGCATTAAGAGTGACATTTGAAATGCAAATATCCATTTTGTCGAATCTAAAGGCTAGCAGGTCAACATCGTGATATCAAAACGATTTCCCATCACTGTTAAGGGCCAGAACAGCTTGGTTGGCCCTTTTACGTTGTTTTCTTGCCTGAAACAATTCGCAGCAACTCATTTCAGAAACAGTTTTCCATTAGGTAATTTTGTGGAGTCCCATTTGAAAGTCCATTTGGGTTAGAGGGAAACAGGGACAAGAGGTGTAACAAAGGGAACCAAGAGCATTCCTTTCGCATGCTAAAGTCCACCCCTCCCCCCGTAATGTGTTCAGGTTTGGTATGGCATTTGTTGTACTTCAGCCCGTCCTACTTTACACCACAGCCTAGCTCTGTCTGTTGGCCTTCGCGGTATTTGTGTTTGTCTGCCTACAGCCCTTCTCCAGACTGCCTTCTTTACTCCTATTACCCCCGCCCCTACTATCCCACCCCCACTTCCAAATAAACGAATGCCAATTCAAGCTCGAATGACTGTGGTCAAATTTGCTCTCGATCCCCAAAATGCCCATTAAGGTCAGACAATCAAGAAGGAAATTGAGTTTTCTGAAAACTAATTCCATAATGATTATCTCTGATCTTTAACGATCTCCCTCCGGTGTATACACATTTCGATGTGGAGCAGAGGAAAAATGAGAGCGCCATTGCACCCTACCCTAAATCCCTCTCCTCCAATTTCGACCCCCCTCTTTCCAAGCTCTCCCTGACAGTCCAGTTATGAAGAGAGAAAGGTGGCGTGTGGTGGCCACTCTTAGAAACCTCCTACATTTTGACGATCAGAATCTTCACATGTCACAGAGGTAAAGTTACCCTTCCACCTTCCCTTCCGGTGATTCTGTCAAGAAATGAAGGAGTTGGGGGACTACTGGAGAGAAACGGGATGGAAAGTGGACCGTATCTGACATGAAATAGAGAATCGTAAGGGGATGTTGAGGGAGGAAGTAGAAAGTGGAATAAACCTAACATTTAATTCACTGCCATCATCATTTCATATAAATATGGATTTCCCTTTATCCTTTACCCCCACCCATCTCCTTCACCCTTCCCTTCATCGGCCCTTTTTCTCTTTCCTAACGACAAAAAAATCCCTACCTTCAGGTCTTTATGACAACGTATTTAATCTATATTTGGCTTCATTTCTTCCGCCCAATGGTCTCCCGCCTTTACTACCCTTGCGCTGACTGTTGTTACCCTATAGTGAGTTCGTCCCTCCCACCTACTTTCAACGCGAGATCCCTAACCCCAAACTGCACTTTATTAAGCGATATCTACTATTATTAAATGGCAGATAAACCAAACATTAGTATGGATGCCAGATGCCAACCAGTGGACATTACGACAGCCATTGACACGACCAACACGCCATCTATTTCAATAATGACGACAACAACAACGATTGTCGCACAGTCGTTCTCCTCTTGAAATCTCTCCTCTTCTTTTAACCACACAATTCAGCAATCAATCACATGCATCGCATCATCTTTGATGTCGTGGTATGGCAACGAAACAAGACCGGAAGTTAAAATGTCACATCGAGGCCGAACCCAAAATACGACCATACCAAGACTGCCGGTCAAACGAACAGACGAAGATTACTACTAACATGACTGTGTTATGACAAATGCATCAGTACTGTCAGCCTCTGGTACTGCAGGGCAGACAATGCAACCAGAAGCAGTGATGACGAGAGATTTCGCCGGATCCGGTGGGATTCAATCGGTAATTAGCGAAGAGCAACTCCTAACCCTTTTCTCGCTTATGGTAGAGTCGGGAACCCATTTTGCCCCTCTGAATGGACACAAGGGTAATATATTGGACAGTGCTTTTCGGCAGCCGGTTGTCGACCAAAGCTGCAACCCCTATGCTTATTATCGGCGCGCCGGTCTACTGTTCGTTGGGGAATTTCACCGACGCCAGGGGGTGAGTTCCTACACCTCGAAAGTTTTGCCTCATCTACCCGTTGCATAGTAGAGAGGGTTCTTTTACGTGCAAATGCCAACCACACGGGACCTTGGTCGCACTGTGAATCCGAAAGAAGGCGCATTCGGGGTCTCGCTCTCGCCCAAAAGAAATCCACTCACCTCGGTCCGGTATCGAACCAAGAACGACTGACGCAGTTACCGAGCACGCTAGCCACTGCGCCGCCAAGGCGGGGGTCAACGGGTAATTTGCGAATAAAATAATATTTGGGATGATGACGAGTGAATCCCGGACCCGGGAAATTTTAGCCCATTACCTCTCTTCTCTCGACTGCCTTAACCAGAAATTATTTTAGGGGTTTTTTTTTGCGTTTGTCTGTCAGGTCAGCTCTGCATCCTGAAGACAGAGTAGAAGAGAAGCTGCAATGTAAGGGGTTTCCCATCTACACATCTCTTTATAGGAAAGACAGGCTAGTTCAAGACGTAAGTGCCATAGGGGCCTGCGTCTTGCGGAAGCTTGTCAGTATTCCAAAATCTTCCACATAGTTGAAATACCACAGCAGCAGGAAGCAATAAAACGCCAACCTGACATTCAATAGGCTTTTCAGCCTCGTGTTTCGAGTAAAGACCAATGTAAGATACTTCTGTCTAAAAAAAAAAAAAAAAAAAAAAAAGTTGCTAACGACTAACGCTTTCTCCGCCTATGGCATGGTCGGGTATCCACATTTGTACCGCTTGAACACCATTGTTATGCAGCTAGCTGCCTACCCATTGCTGCAACCCCTTTGTTTCTTCAATGGGGCACTTTGGGAGCGGCGGGTTGCGTTGGACACACCAGTTCTCGTCTGATCACTGAAGTTAAGCAACGCAAGCCCAGTTAGTACTGACATGGGTGGTCGCTCGGGAAAGCTGGGTACTGCTAATACCTAATAATCGTCGCATTAGTGTAGTGTCTGTGCAGTGTATGCATTAGAACTATGCAGTGGACGGGTCTCTAATGACCTTGTAGTTGACGGGACCTTAAACACCAACAAACAACAACAAGGGGCACTTTCCATCACCGACGCCAGGGGTGAGGGAGCTCCTACACCAGGAAATTTTGTCACCAGGAAATTTTGTCAAACTACACGTATAATTTACTCCATGTAAAAAGGGTTCTTTTACGTGCAAATGACATCGTGAATACCAGACGGGGTCACGATTTTACTTCCCATTCGACGGATAATGTGCTGGGGACCTCTCTCTCCCTCGCCATAAAGAGGTCAAATTACCTCGATCCAGTGTAGAACTGGAAACCACTGGCAAAGTAGCAGAGTATAGTACTTCTGCGCCACGCGAAGCAGGTTCATACAGCCAATGCAAAGGCACTATAAATTTCAGTCAGACGAATAAGTACTTCAGGGAATTTCTCGACTGGGACTCTACCATGAGGCCTGTATCATGAGCCTGCACCATGAAGCATGATACTAATACCGCATTTGTGGCCCATCTATTACCTAGCAAGTTATCTTGTTTCGTTGGTGTTTTAGGTCCCTTCAACTACAAAGTCATTAGAGCCCCATCCACTGTGCAGTTCTAGTGCAGAGACTGCACAGACACCACACTTATGCGACGATTATTACTGATAATTTCTCCGTCTGATTAGCAGGGTTCTTGGGGACAGCACAAAGGAGATTAAAGAAACAGCCTATACTTCAATGGTGCGACCAATTTTAAAGTATTGTAGCCCAATTTGGTCTCCCTTCAGGCAGGACTTATCACGGGAAATTGAAAGAATCCAAAGGAAGGCAGCAAGAATTGTGCTCCAAAGGTTTTCACCAGGGAAAGTGTGTCTGAAATGATTAGGGAATTAGGGTGGGAAACGCTAAGCCAGAGGCGCTTATCTCCCAGCATTGGTCTTTTCACGAGACTGTTGCTGATGGGGTGCAATGGACCTCTGGCTGGAAGTGTGTCTCAGGCTGGGTATAAGGGGAGAAAGGATCATTCATATAAATTGAAGGAACTAAGGGCACAGACAGACTCATACTACTGGTCTTTCTTGTCAAGACCATTCGACAATGGAATATCCTTGGAGAAAATTGAGTGGAGAGCTTACTGAAAGGGAAGGCCACCTTTGCAAATTTTGTAGTGGGACACAACAACTATAGCTTGGGGTCTTAGAAGTTTTCTGGGTTCTTATGTAGCAATGAGAGTTAATCTCTCCACTGCCAAATTGGCCATAGTGGCTGCTTGCAGTGAACTGGAATTAGATTTTTTGGTACTAACGGCACCCAGTTCTCCCAAGCAGCCATCCATGTTAGTAGTAGCTGGGATGACGGTGGTTAACTTCAGTGATCAGACGAAAGTGTGTCCAACGTAATAAGCCATTCCCAACAAGCTATCAATGGGACCACGAAGCTGGCCATGGCACGGAAGGATGTGAAATGAGGCAATTCAATTCGCCAGGAAACATCTCGCCTAACTAGGCATCTGCTGGGCTAACGCACAAAATAGTCAATGACACTAATTTGAAATGTTATCGAATCCAAATCTCGATTTCAGTGATGTCAAAAAAGAGAAAAATCCCTAGTGATTTATACAATCATAATGATGACATCTTTCCCCTTTTTCAGTGCTGACAACATCGCGACATCAATTTTTAAACACGCATGCGCTCCCGTACACCCTATGGAAAACGCATACACATATAAAAACAAAGATTTAATGGTATTAAACTATTGTAATGAACTTCATTTGTTAAAACAATGGCATCAAACAAGGTGTTAAAATTGCGTTAAGCAAATCCAAGTTGTAACCGGATGGATGAAAATGGATTCTTTCTCTTCATGGTTGCACCCAATGAAATCATTCGTGCCGTCAATTTGGCGGTAGAAAAGAAGAAACAGGGAAAAAGGCTGGTCACAGTTAATTGTTTCTGATCACGCATCATCTTTTAGGTGGCCATCAACAGTCAGTCAACGTTAACAAACTAAAAAGCAATCCGGTGTTATTAAACACATCAGATGCATATCTAATTATGACGTCACTACCGCCTTTCTTCTTTTTGCACACCAGTTTGATTGCCTAATATTTTTCTCCTCTCCTCTTTTTCAAAATCGAAAAACATATCATAATCGATTAATTGATAGATTGGCATCAAGAGAATTGGCTTTTCAGTTGGTTACAAGTCAACATCATTTAGCTTTTAGCGTTTCTAATCGCTCCAATGGCCTCTGACAGCCGCAGTAAAGTAACTTTAAGGCGCTCATTTTGATCGTGATTCGATGACTTTACAATGCAAGAATAACTGCGAAATTCAATCAAATTCTGACTTGACTTCAGGGTCGAATGTGGTTAAACCACCTGACACGGGTTGCTATTTAAGATTCTCCTCCAAAATCAAGTCTTTCTTCAAACCTCGTTGTGCAATTGGGTTCCTTCTCACAATCCCGATTCTCCCGCCTTCGTGGCGCAGAAGTACAGTCCTTGACTCGTGCGCCCGTTTTACGGGCTCGATTTTGGCCTCGGACGGCAACTTCTGTCGGGTGAAAGGATCGAAGGGCACCTTCCGTTGGGTAGGATGAAAAACAGTGGTCCGAAAGGTGTGTACGATGTCCCCTGCACGTGCAACACCAAAAGCAACTCCTAACCCTTTTCCGGCGAAGGCAGGGTCGGGTACCCATCTTGTCCCTCTGAATGGGCATAGGGCGATATATTGGTCATAGTTTTTTCTGCAGCCGGTTGCCGACCAAAACTGCACCCCGACGCTTATTTATCGTTGGTCTAGTGTTCGTTGGGCGAGCTCCGACACCTGGAAATTTTGCCTCATCTACCCGTTGCATAGTAGAGAGGGCTCTTTTACGTGCAAGTGCCATCGTACACCCACACGGGACCTCGGTTTTACTTCTTATCCGAAGGAAGGCACACTCGCGGCCTCTCTCTCGCCCGAAAGAAGCCGACCCACCTCGGTCCAGTATCGAACCTAGAACTACTGACGCAGTTGCCGAGCGTGCTAACTACTACGTCATCGCGGCGGGAAGTGTCACCTACACGTAAAGTGCACAATTCTCAGGTGTGGGAGCTCGCCCTGTGGGCCCTATGGATGAAGTGTCCCGAAGCATCAAAATAGACCGATGTTAAATAAACATAGGGTTGCAGCATTAAGTCCACAGCGGGATGCCTAAAAATACCGCCCAATAGGTCACCTATTTGTTCCCGGTCCCAACGGGAGAAATGGATAAGCAAATCTGCTTTAGGATGGAGAAAAAGATTAGAAAGGATGATATCCTGATTCTAACCGATAAGGGCTCTCGTACCTCATGGACTGGTAGGTGAAATTGTGCATCCTCGTGCGAAACCACGCCTTTTCCTTAATAAATGACGAAAAAGGCAATTTCTGTCCCCCTCGCTCTCTCACTCTCGGCTCCTTATCAGAGAGTAAACCATCGACTTCAACCAGGAGGATCAAGTAGCCAACATAAAACAACTTAAGAGGATGTTCTGTTTTAATTAGAGCAATCAGCAAATGTCATGGTGATACCAATGTCTGCCTCCAGGCGGCACTACAAACTTAGATTCTACGAACGACTAGAAATTCTGTGACAAATTTGTGTAGAATATTGGGTTGCAAATACATTTCCCAAGGCAGTTTAATTATGCATAATAACATCTTAAAGTCGAGGGGTTTATTCGTGTGCATACACAAATGAAACCATATAAAGAATTTCATTTTGGAAATTAGAGTGAATACGGGATGGAGGTGGAGAGGCGAAGGGGTCAGACAAAACACCGACAGCAAAAGCACAAGCAGCCATGAATCGCAAAAGTTTCTTCCAAATTCACTTGAAGAAGAGCAACAATTTTTATGGCAAAATTATTTAAGAGTAATCAGATTCTCAAAGGATCCACGCACTTCCAAGTTAGAAATTTGGACAAACAACATCTACAACGTTGTATTTCAAAATTCACTTTGCACAAGATTAAATTAATCAAATATTCATAAGCAACGGGGCTCAAAACACCAGCAATTTAACGGAACCCCATCAGCAACAACCACGGTAGCCAAAATTAACCGGAAACATTACAAAAATGATTAAACCTGCAATTATTTGTAGTCAACACGAAAATACGAATTTTCTGATCAATTTTATAAGACAGCTCTCGACGATGATGATGATTTTTCGGTTGGCTGCCTGTCAGCTCTGAAGGCCAAAAACGACGTCAGGTGGGAAGCACCTGCACCTGGAAATTTTACAGCTCAATATATTGCTTTTCCGTGTAGTAGTAGTATTAGTAGTACGTTAGAGTAATGGGTTGGGGAGTTGGTTAAGCAATCAGACGGGACGAACCTTGTGGAGGCTTCTCACGGGAGTGAGGGGGTAGGAATAGGTGATGTAGGAGAGGGGAAATTAGTAGCACCCAATGTTATACCGACCACCCATGTCAGTACTAACTTTGGCTGCGTTGCTTAACTTCAGTGATCAGACTAGAACTGGGGTGTCCAACGCAATTCAGCCGCTGTTAAAAGGGTTCTTTTGCATGACCAATTTATTCGTCACGTAGTACCCCTAATGGATGATCCACATTAGGTTTTCTTCTCATTCGAAAGAAAGCAGCAACATTATCGACCAGGATCGAACTTACGACAAGGTAACTCAATAAGGGCGCACTTTCAGGCAAATGAACGCCGCAACTGATGGGTGTGGACTTGCATATTAGTCAGTGGCGTAACTTGTAGGGACAATGGGGTCAGATTGTCCCGGGCGCCGGAAAAAGCGCCACCTTGGGGGTGACTTCTCCCGCATTGCTGGAAATCAGCCGCCTTGATAAAATGTCTGTGCGACGACTTTACGCATAATAAAAAGTGCCTACATATTTAAGTGTACCATGCCTGCTCAGGACAAGCAACAAGGGAGGGGAGGGGGCGTTTCGAATGCCTCTTGCTCCGGGCACCACAACTGAAGTTGCGCCACTGGTATTACAGGCATCAGGTTCAATCTTGACTGATACGTGTGATTTGCTTTTACCTGGTTAAAGAGACCCCAGTGCCCCTTTCAAGAGATGAGAAGTAAAGATGTGGCCCGTCGGTGTGTACTATATTCCAGGATGGTGAAGCTTGCCCTCTGTCGTCGGAGAACTCAATTGCCCCAGCGAATAAAATAGGCTGATGCTAAAATAAGAAAGGGGTTACAACTTAGATATACAGGCTTCAAAATACCGTTCAGTAGATTACCCGTGGGTGCCGATGAAACATAAATGGGCAGCCGACCCAGGCATATGCAGAAGACGGGTTATTAATAATGATGATACTAACTAGTAGGGGAGCGACTTATTGCGTTGGACCCACCAGTTCTCGTCTGATAGCCAAAGTTAAGCAACGCAACCCCAGCTAGTAGCAACATGGGCGGCTGCTTGGGAAAACTGGGTACTGCTAATACCCAATAATCGTCGCATCAGCGTAGTGTCTGTGCAGTCTCTGCACTAGAACTATGCAGTGGACGGGGCTCTAATGACCTTGTAGATGAAGGGCCCTAAAACACCAACGAAACGAAGAAAACCAACTAGTGTTATTTAAGGTATGACAACTATCAAAATTCGACTTTCGTTTCAGACCGATAAAATGAGTGCTTTTCGGTGGCTTACACCTCTGCCGGAAGTCGTGAAGCAATCCATTTCTGTCAGGATCGAAAATGAGCAGCATTAGGTCAATAACGAAATACGGAGCAGATTTGCTGTCTGAATGTAAGTGTTGTGTCCATCATGAATTGTAAACAAATTCCGCAACTCAACTTTCTTCTATGTAATCAAGTCTCAGGAATGGAAAAAGGACAAAAATATTGCTCTGGACATTGTTTGTTCAATCGAAATTTGAAATGAAACAAACAAATTTATCACCTTCCATATATATTCTACGATGACATTTGTGCCAAAATGCCATCATCACCAGATGTGCCACCATCATCTTCTTTCGACATCATATGAATCATAAGAAGGCATTTGATCATTCAGAATTAAAACTTTCAACACAAATAAGTCTAAGGCCAGAAAACAAACCGCATTATAAGACTGCTAAGAAAAAAAAGTATTTTAAAGGAGGAAGACGTGGAGGGGGGAGGGGGAAATTCAAAAACCTTATATCCTTTCAAAAATAAGTGAAAATATAATCAACTTGATGGAAGAAATGTAGCGGAAACTTGTCTAGTAAGACTACTACCTGAACTCGTATCTTCCTCTGTCTCTTGTCGCTTGACAGCGTTGGGTGCAATCTTGATTTCAGACATTCCCACAACTTCCTGTCGTGATTACATCCAATATAAGGGCTTAGGATTCTCAAACGAGTAGGTAACATTGAGCAAACCAATTTTGCTTCATGCGTGACGAAAACGACCTCACCCCTACCCAGGCCTGCCCCTACCTACACGGAAAAAATCGCGTAGATCGGTAAAATTCCCAGGTGCAAGAGTTCGCCCCTTGACCTTGAGAGTTGGCAGACCAATATGAAATTACTGAATTCAAGTGGCAGAGTTTGTCCTTAGGTACAGACATTAAATAGCCGGATCTATTTTGAGCTTTCAAAATTTTTACCAAGGAAACAATTCTGAAATATTGGTTGGCTTCATTACAGTTTTGTACAGAAAAAAAAGAAGGAAACCTTAAATCAAGACACTCAAATCAAGTGAATGGTCAAGCACAGTGTGTGTATGCGCTTGCCCATCAAACCATTAAAAAAATGAAGAAAGACCAATGTGTTTACTTGCGGAAATTGGATTTTTTGATTCTTCTCCTGAAGTTTCTCCCCTCACGAAATTGAGAGGGGGAGAGAGAAGCTTGGACGCCATCATTCTTCATCATTTGAGCTATATTTCTGATATGACACATGGTTGATCCATTTACACAGTTGGTTCAAATATGGTTCAATTCTCACTAACACCATCTCTACATTCTTTTATCACCTATTTCATCAAATTGAACTAAACGAAGGGGTGTGTGAAAATGGCTCAAAGAGGTGAAAATAAGGGTAGTCCAGTATTGTAAATACAAAGACATAGGAGGGATGGACATTAAGTCACGTGAAGAATGTGAGCTCGACAGACCAACATCAGTCATTCATCACAGGCCCAAAATCCAAGTTTGTCACAAATCAAATTACTTTTCAACTGTATATGTCAGCCTATACCCAGAGATGTTTGGCAACATGAAGAAAACATTGGTGTTTTTTAAGTGAGCAAACGTCATCGATGGACTTCTTGGCGAATTATTATGTTTTCACGATGAACATAACAGATGACCAGTCTTATAAACTGCTAAAGAGTGGAAACCGTTGTTGGGAACTGAACTCAGGTCACAAAATTCATTGATCATTTCCTGTTCCCGACAGATGCTTATCGGGATTTGTTTCTTCATCAAATATCTCAAAATATCCCAATCCCTAACTTCTGTAATCGAAGATCTGTGTAGGCCTACAATACGTAACCTATATGCCATTGCCAACAAAGAATATAATCAGGACCTCCTTTCCTCCTCTCACTACATAACCAAACTCCGTCAACTCTCATATTCCATATAATGTCTCCGAACCCCTAAGATGTTCTTATGATATTCATGGAATAAATTTTGGTGCTCATTATTACTGGAAAACAGTCCATCACATTGGGGTGCCCGAGATATGCCTGAGTAACTAGTCTATTACCAGAATGTTTAAGGGCTGAGTAATAAGTCATCTGTATTTCTACAAATGGGCCAGTCCTTAACTGTTGATCCACCATATAGTTCAGGACTAATTTGACTACTGTATTATCTTGGGTATAATACGCAGTTTTTCCCCTAAAATGTGTGCAAAGTCTGGGTCCGTATTGTACATCATCATCATCATACCCTTCTCCCTCCTGCGGCAGCGTCGGGACTGCGGGTTCTAGCCCTCTATATCCCTCGAGCGGTGAGTTGCGTTGGACACACCAGTTCTCGTCTGATCACTGAAGTTAAACAACGCAAGCCCAGTTAGTACTGACATGGGTGGTCGCTCGGGAAAGCTGGGTACTGCTAATACCCAATAATCGTCGCATTAGTGTAATGTCTGTGCAGTATATGCATTAGAACTATACAGTGGACGGGTCTCTAATGACCTTGTAGTTGACGGGACCTTAAACTCCAACAAACAAACAACAATCCATATCCCTCTATCTCCCACCAGCTCCCCGTCCACCCCACACACTGCTATATCCTTACGGACAACCTGCTCCCACGTCAGCTAAGGTCTCTCCCTGCCCCGGGTGCTACCGACCACCTGCATTCCCAGTATGGTCCTAACGAGCTCCTCGTCCCCTCATCTCATTACGTGTCCATACCACCTCAACCTACTCTCCCTCATTTTTCAGCGATGTCCACCACCCTCAGGCTGCCTCTGATATACGTATTCCTAATTCTATCAGCTCCACTCATGTACCACAGCATTCGCATCTCGGCTACTTGCATTCTATTGATGTGGCTCTTCCTCACTGACCAGCACTCTGATCCATATAGCATAGCTGGTCTAACCACTGCCCTGTAAACTTCCCTTTCAACTTGATTGGGACCCTCCTATCACATAGGACTCCGCTTGCCTGTCTCCACTTAAGTCACCCACCTTTGATTCTATGGGTCACATCAGTGTCTATCTCCCCATTGCTTTGGAACGTTGATCCTAAGTATCTTACCTCTTGCACCTTTTTACCGACTCACCCCTCGAACGTATGTCACCGTTATTTTCCTGATTTTTTCAATTGATGGGTCCGTATTATACATAGGAGAAAAATTTTATTCATTTTCAGAGGAAGACTAAGTACACGCAAATAATACTGGATCATCCATCAAAAACAAGAAAAGAGACTTACGTCTGCTTGTTAACCTCATTTAACTTCTATTAGATGCTCTTTTGAGTTAGTTTTATAGTTTAAGTATGAGGGCTATTTTTTCAAGGCCCGATCGGTTTCTATATGAAAACCACAGTGAAAATCCAAACTGTTTTATTTGGAACATTTAGGCACACCTTCCTGCTATTTCTCTACATAGTTACCTCTCCGAATGAGACATTTGTCATAGTGTGGTACCAACTTTCCTATACCCTCGTCATAGAAGGCAGCCGCCAGTCCTTTCAGCCAATTCTCTACACTGGTCTGTAGCTCGTTGTATGAGTCAAACTTCTGCCCTCCTAGCCAGCGTTTCATGCAAGCAAGTTGGAGGGAGCCAAGCCAGGCTGTATGGTGGTTGCTGAAACACTGGCTAGGAGGACAGACGTTTGACTCAGACAATGAGCTACAGACCAGTGTAGAGAATTGGCTGAAAGGACTGGTGACTGCCTTCTATGACGAGGGCATAGGAAAGTTGGTACCACACTATGAAAAATGTCTCATTCGGAGAGGTAGGCCTAACTATGTAGAGAAATAGCAGGAAGGTGTGCCTAAATGTTTCAAATAAAACAGTTTGGATTCCACCGTGGATTTCATTTTGCAACCGATCGAACCTTTAGCGCCAGTAGTTCTAGGTTCGATACTGGACCATGGTGGGTCGGCTTCTTTCGGGCGAGAGAGAAGCTGCGAGTGTGCCTTCTTTCGGATGAGAAGTAAAACCGAGGTCCCGTGTGGGTGTACGATGGCGCTTGCACGTAAAAGAACCCTCTCTACTACGCAACGGGTAGATGAGGCAAAATTTCCAGGTGTAGGAGCTCGCCCCCTGGCGTCGGTAGCATTCCCCAACGAACACTAGACCGACGATAAATAAGCGTAGGGGTGCAGCTTTGGCCGGCAACCGGCTGCAGAAAAAACTATGTCCAATATATCACCCTGTGTCCAATCAGAGGGACAAATGGGTACCCGACCCTGCCATAGGCGGGAAAAGGGTTAGGAGTTGCTTTTTTGCTTTAGCGCTTTATGTAGGTTAACAACAACGTTAAGCCACCTGGCAAACTTGCGTACTATACAGTGGTATTGAGATTTTTTACATTAACGTAAATCTTGAAACTTGGGATGCGTATTATGCACTGGTGCATATTATACCCGAGATAACACGGTACCCCTTCGTTTAACCCAGCCCTCCTACAGCAACTTGTCAGAGCATTACCAAAAATGTTTCATCTACAGTCGAAATCGTTTATAACGACACCGGATATAATGTACAATTGGATTTAACGAACAAAATAGTCAGAACCATGAAAAGCAATAGAAAAAAAGCATTAATGTTGCTTACAACGAACACATTGGTTAGAACGTACAAATCGACTAGAGAAAAAACATTTTTCAGCTGAGTTCTGTCTTTGTACATGACAGCATGCAATGACAATAATTCTCAATCAAGAAACAGGACATTAGAACAGCAATGGCAAAGGGGGGGGCTGAGGTGAACATGAAGAAAAC
Source organism: Trigoniulus corallinus (assembly GCA_013389805.1). Classification (NCBI taxonomy): domain Eukaryota; kingdom Metazoa; phylum Arthropoda; class Diplopoda; order Spirobolida; family Trigoniulidae; genus Trigoniulus; species Trigoniulus corallinus. Next base: position 14,355,056 of record JAAFCE010001036.1, read on the forward strand.
AGAGAATCTAGCTTTCAGTTGGAGCAGTCAGGACCAAGGGGGTGTAGTTCGTTGTAGCAATGAGGTGATACCAGCAGTGCAAGAGTTTAGGTATCTAGGATCGGTGTTCCAGAGCAAGGGGAAATAACTCCGACGTTACCCATAGAATCAATGCGGGATTGCTGAAGTGGAGAAAGGCAAGCGGTGTGCTGTGTGACCGCCGAGTCCCAATTAAGTGGAAAGGTAAAGTTTACAAAACTGTAGTTAGGCCCACTATGCTATATGGAACGGAATTTTGGGCAGTAAGGAAAATTCACAAGAGGAGAATGCAAGTGGCTGAGATGCAAATGCTCCATCACATTAGCGGGTTGTCACGTGCGGACAGAGTTTGCAACGTTTACATTAGAGGTAGCTGGGGATTGGGAAACATCGAAGACAAGGTGTGAGAAAATAGGTTGAGATGGTATGGGCATGTGATGCGAAAGGGGGCGGAGGAGCTTACACGGTATGTTATGGGACAGCTGGTGGCATCAGGTGTAGGGGGAGACCAAAGCGAACGTGGTAGCTGGTTGAACAGAGGGACATGATTGCATGTGGGGTAGATGGGAGTGGAGGATTAGAACCTACAGATCCGACCCTGACGTAGGCCGGACAAGGGTGTGATCATGATGATGATGAATGTTAACAAGGATCCCTTCATTATAAACAGTAGTATCGCTTTTAGCAAGCACCGGCTACAACGTACAAAAACCGTCGGTCCCTTGAAGTTCGTTATAAACGATTTCGACTGTAATTCATTTGAAGGTTTATCTGCTCTTTTGTACAACAGCTAAAGCTCAAGCTGCTACGCTCGAATGAGATGCTGCCTACCGGAAGTGGACCACTTGACCGAGTTCTGACACACCCAGAAGAATTCCTTGTGGACATCAGTACTAACTGTTAAAGACTGTAAATGAATAGATTATTATTGTTATTTGAACTTCTGATTATGAAAGCACTCTTCTGTATCAATCATCTTGGTTTTTGCGCTGCAGTCTAGTAATGTTGAATTTTTTTTTTCGGAATTTTTTGTATTTGGGTAATATTGAAAGAAACCACTATGTAACCAATGCAACTATCGATATCTAAAATACAAAACTATCACTATTTTGATAGGTTTTTTTTGTGAGGACGACGAGGAGGAAGGAATGTTTTTATAGCATTTTTGACCGGATATCATTGCTGACAATAGTGCAACCACGTTTTTATTTCGGTCTCCATGTGATAACGGATAATAGCTTGACCACTGGATATTCGGCCATCAAAAATCTGAATCTGATATGAAGTTGTTCCCTAAAGTGCTCTCCACATCCGCTTAAAAAACCGTTTACATTCGAAGTAGGTGTTAAAAAAGGCCAAGTTCAATATCTCGATAAGGGTTAGGGTGCTGTAGATAACCGCTTTCTTTAGAGCCAGTCTCAGAGCCAAAAAAGCCATTTTTCAGTTATAGGTAAGGCTATACGAGTTGGATGTGCACTAATGTCGGTGGGCAAGTACATGATCTTGGACCCCAGGTAACCGAAGGATTAAAACTTACGGATCGATTCTGCACGTGCACATCCATGACCCAAACAAGGTTTCACTTTAGCTAGTTATCCACAGAAGTGAAATTATTTCGAGGGACTGACCGAGGAATCGATCCGGACCAAGGTCTGTATCTGGTCTGTAACTGGGGCTCTTGTATGATGTCTGGCGCTTTATTAGTTTACTGTCACTCCTGCTTGGAGTCGAATCTCTTGCACTGGTCCTCTAATGGCATCAGTCCATGCATCTGGACCAGCAGCAGACCACTATTGAAATTCATGATATCTGGCAACAGGAAATCTCAAATGCCTGGATTATGGATAGGGAATACAGTTCTGGTTCTACACGCAACCATCTCTCTTACTGAGAGCTGAACCTCGAGGCACTTGCACCCTATGAAAGTTGTCATCTTGTTCCATCAGCTGGGCACACCACATGACAGAAAACTTTAGCCAGAGGTGCCAAATAAGAACCACTCGAGAAACCAGTCACATGAACCAGAGCGCCACCAACAAGCCGATTCAATTCAATGTCACTCCTCCATTAAGAATCTCCCTGGAAATTTATGGATACAGTTGTAGCCACCTTATGACCTATTATTCTTTCAAATCCCTTCATTTCCTGGAACTAGAATTTTAATAAAGCAGAATTCTCTTTCGACTACCAAATAATCTCTTCAGTTAGTCATCCAGTTCGAGTTTCTCATCTTGACTTCATTCCCTCCTATCCAAAGTTCCTCTTTAACGCCATTTCCTATCCAACATGGCATACCATAGTTAATTGCAACTCGATTACAGCACATACCAATTTCAAACTCATCGCTCTACAATTTCATTTATTTGCATATTAGGCACATTCCTCACATAGTTGCCCTAACCCACTATTATGGAACGTCTTGTAACGTGCTATCACTCATTGATCTTCACTGAAGAATGACTGAAGACTTTAGGCCACCGGAATTTCAGAATAACCCTCGTCTGCTATTTTCTATTGGTGAGGTGCAAGAAACTCTTGCCATGGCATGTCCTACAAATGGAGCCTTAGCAGTGGAGAAAGATAATGATCTGCATTCAGACGATATGAAGACAGGTCGTATGCTTGGGCAGGATGGAGATCCAATAGGGCTTCTTACACTACGGGTGTGAAAGGGCTCTATACCTAATTTGACGGTATCATAAATGTTTGTAAATCATGTACAGAGGTTACGAATGATAACAGGATGAAGCGACCGAACGGCTACCAGAAGACAGGGGTGTCGTTTGCAATTAAATGCCACTCAGAATTCTAACTTAACCTTCTTGCATCCTACGTACTGTGCCTCTGCTGTCAATTCGGAAGGCCACTTATTAAATTCAGGAAATGAGCTCCTACAATAAACACCAGCCTCCGTGCCACAGTAGGTAGCGCGCTCGGCAACTGCGTCAGTAGTTCTAGGTTCTATACTGGACCAAGGTGGGTTGGCTTCCTTCGGGCGAGAGAGAGGCCTCAAGTGCGCCTCCCTTCGGAGGCTTCGTGTGGAGAACTCTCTCTCTACTACGCACTGGGTAGATTTGGTAGGAAGCCAGCGGCGGAAAATACCGTCCAATAGTTCACCCATGTGGCCATTCACAGAGACAAGATGGGCTCCCGTCCCTGCCATAGGCAGGGGAAAATGTTAGGAGTTGCTTGCTTGATGTCCTACCAAAAAGACTTTACAAAAATATACCTTTTTCGGGGATTTTTTTGTGCAGGTGACATTGCGAGCACCGTAAACCGTGAGTTCAAGGCATCAAACTCCTGAGAGGGAAGAAAGACAAGTGCTTGCGCACGGGACCTAAGGTGCAACTCTTCTGTCAGGTAACAACTCTTTGTAATACCCGACTCAGGTGAACCCGGCTCTGAAAGGATGAAATCTATGGATATTAGTCAACCGTGGGGTTCATCGATGCACAATGAAAAGTACGGTTGGGTCAGGTTGGCAGCCAGTAATGAAAACGATTTGGGCATCTGGAACGAACCTACAATCGTGCTTCCAATAACCAATCATGTCACCAATTGAGCCACAACACCGACTAACAATATCAGGGAATTTCTCCTATTCCAGTAGGAAAAAAACATATTCCTTCCAGCCAGTGGCGGATTTCCACACAGGCGCGCCTGGGGGCTCAACATTCAACTCTCAAAATAAAAAAAAATTTCATAATGAAAATAATTAATTATTTAGCAATATTCCCCAAATTAAATTGATAAGTAAAAGTAGACGGGTAAAAAACGTGCGTGTAGAATGCACATTGTAGGGTGTAGGGCTAGTGAAAATATTTAGAGGGGGGGGGCCTCAAAATTGAATTGCGCCTGGGGCCTTTCAAGTGCTAAATCCACCGTTGCTTCTAGGGGACACGCTGCGGCAGCTATCTTTGCTTGCCTTCAATGGCTAAAGTGGCAGCGTATTTAACTTGTTGTTTTATGGGTATAGGTTCGATTCTGGTGGAGGTCGGTAATTTCTTTGGAGTGTAGGAGTAGCCCTATCTGCAAACCACGCTAAATAATTTGAAATTCCCGGAGAGTGTAGGCGAACTTGAGACATTTAACCACCAACAATCAATATAGTAGCTTAATAAAGTGGGACCCCGGGTAAGATCTCGGCCTGCTAGTGCTTTAATCCAGCAATGTCCAAGTGCGTCTTCAGTCATACTGCAGGTGGAAGTTCAGAACTAGAATAGTTTCAAAACACTGTTCAGGCGCTTGTCAACATCCTGTAGCATAAAATACTGTGCTATCATTAAAGGACCATTTTAATGACAAAAATGCGCCGGGCCACCCCAACCCCCGACGAAAAACCAAAGTGCGACAAATAACCTGTAAAAATCTAGTTATGCTCTTAGGAATTTCCTAATTATTCGCAATCTAAGTTTCACAAATAAACATGGAAAGCTTTTTGGCATTAAGAAAATTTTCAAGGAAAAAAAGCCAACCAGGCATCTGGCTGAAATTGCTTATTAATTAATCGGCTTTTTACGAACTGTCGGATCTGATAAGACTTCATTAAATGAAACTCTGCAGATACAATTCCCTTTTCAGACAGGAACTGCAGCGTGGTTGTAAGAGTTAATTACATCTACAATCTCATTTCAATTAATCGATTTTCGGATCACCGACATCATCTTTATGTAGTTTTACACGGGAAAAAACCACCATCACCATGCGACGACGACAACGACGGATAGAGAAGAAATCGGGGAAGTGGAGCTCCCAACACCACATGTCAAACATTCTCTTCATACTTTGGTTCGAGTATCCACCAAATTTGACGATCAACTAACGAATACTAACAAACAATTGCAGGTATGTGAACATATGTCATAATTCCATGGTGGGACAAAATAAATTTGACTGGGGGTAAACATAAAAAAGGGAAATTGTGAGTGCTCTGGGAAACATCATCGTCATCATCATCATACCCTTATCCCGCCTGTGGCAGGATCGGGTCTGTGGGTTTTAAACCTCCATTCCCGCCTATCTCCCACCAGGTTCCCGTCCACCCCACACACTGCTATATCCTTACGGACAACCTGCTCCCACGTCTGCTTCGGTCTCCCCTTGCCCCGGGTGCTTCTGACCACCTGCATTCCTGAAATGGACCTAATGAGCTCCTCCTCCCCTCTTCTCATTACGTGTCCATACCACCTCAACCTATTCTCCCTCATGTTTTCGGCGATGTCCACCACCCCAAGGCTACCTCTAGAGTACTCATTCCTAATTCTATCAGCTCTCGACACCCCACTCATGTACCGCAGCATTCATTCTTGGACGCCAAGTCCTTTTGCGGCCAAGTTGCGTTGGACACACCAGTTCTCGTCTGATCACTGAAGTTAAGCAGCGCAACCCCAGCTAATACTGACATGGGTGGCCGGTTGGGAAAACTGGGTACTGCTAATATCCAAAAATCGTCGCATTAGTGTAGTGCCTGTGCAGTCTCTGCATAAGAACTATGGTGTGGACGGGGCTCTAATGAAGGGCCCTAAAACACTAACAAACAAGAAAAACAACGTTAGCACCAACATGGGGGGGGGGAGCATAACAACGTGCGCATTCGGCTACTTGCTCAGCTACTAGCTACTGGGCTTTTCCTCACTGCCCAACACTCTGATCCATACAGCATAGCTGGTCTAACCATCTCCCTGTAAAATTTCTCTTTCAACTTGATTGGGACTCTCCTATCACACAGGACTCCGCTTGCCTGTCTACACTTCAATCATCCTCCATTGAACCCATTTCCCCAATGCGTTGGAACGTTGATCCTAAGTACTTGACCTCTTTCACCTTCTTCACCAGTTCGCTCCTAGAAAATACGTCACCGCTATTTTCCTGCCCTTCCCAATTCACTGGGAAACAAGCATTGCTTTCCGAACCGACATGAGGCTGTCTACAGGTTGCAGACATCAGTTTGTGCACATTCTACATCAACAATTAGATATTTGAAACAACAGAGGTCTGTAAAGGCCTGACATTTTTTTAGGTTCAAGTTTATCTCGGGCGTGGTGCTGTTTGGCACCCGTACCTCCGGGAAAGTCAGGAAGAAGAAGAAAATAACGGGAGGTTGTCTTCGTAGGCAGTCAAAGCACTTCCCACAGTTGGGAAAGCCTTACATGCACTAAGGGCCGAACTGACATTCAACAACTTTTTCAACTGCAAGTCTAGGTCATCAGTACAATTTACACCTTCCATTTTAATATTCCATCCTGAAAGCAGCATTAGTGAGACACTAGGGAACAACTAAGCCGTTGTTTCAGCAATCTCGTCCTTCTGTAAGACCTTAGGCCCAAATCAGTCCTTAAGCTTCATCTCAATTTATAGGGCCTTAGACAATCAAAAACGCTTCAGGTTCTAATGTCCAGACGACTAACTTTTGACAATCACAAGGGAATCAAGAAATCGATCAGTCCCTTTAATCATGTAGAAAATTTGAGGAGTCAATTCACCTTCTTCTCTTCGTCTACCTTATCAAAGGGCCCATTGTTTCTTGTCTTCGAAAGAGACACTATACTTCCCCAACCCCCTCACAATGTCTACCTAATAACTTTAATCATCTACATCTCACATTTCTCACGCCTATCAATATCCTTGTTAAAACTTACTGATCTCAACAGGAATTCCCAAGCTTAGAAAAATAGGGGAGCCTTCTTCAGATGGTTAGGACCGATGACAACCATCACTTCATACAGATGATTTCCCGTGGTGCAACTTCAAATTTCAGCTTAACTTTCAAGTCACATTTATCAATGAGATTTATGTACACGTGATGTTCATGCATAAAAACGCAGGAACCTCATGGATGGTTTGCGGACCATTCTCTTTTTCTGTCTTCCCTTTCACCACAGCCTGTCAATTTAAAAGTGATGAGAAAGGGCTTATAAGGACCATTCATTGCCACTTCTTCATTTCTAACCCGATGTGGGTAGTCAGGAGCATCATGGGGCAGTAAAATCATTGAAAAAGAGGCCAATAAGCCGACTAGTTTATCCCAAGCTGAAACTTGTAGCTACTGTAAGTTACAATATGATACATTTGGTTTTGGTCAGTGCTCCTTGAAATAGTGGCTAGCCTAAAAGGCTACTTCCGTCACAAAGAACGGCGTGCATGCGTAACGGACATAAAAAAACTCTTCAGAAAACTTTGCACACTACGAACGATTTTCTTAATATCAAGCATCCTTTGTACGGATGCTGATCTAAGGTGGGTGACCTAGGTAGGGACACAGGGATGCAAAAACTCGTCCAAATGTCCTCCCAACTTTTCCCAATATCTTCATCCCATCTCCCTCTTGGCATTCCTATCCTTTCAATTTCTATCATCGAAGACTCGGACTCTACGACACCCGAACCTGCCAGAAGTAGGAGATGGGGTTAGTAAAAGTCGACTATCTAAGAACTATTTCTTTATTGAGTAAGTCCCGGTACAGAATATAAATTCCGATTATTCCCTAAACTTTTGGTCTTTGCTCTGCCGCCAGTTCTGCAATAGAGTTGTCCAATACAGTGGAACCTCGTTGATCCAGGGGCGGATCCAGAGGGGGAGCAGTGCAGCAATTGCTCCCCCCTCAGTGCCGCAATGGGGGGGGCAACTGATGAGGCACTTTACATTGCTATCCCCATTTCTTTACTACCAGTCCAACAGTAGATTAAACCACTTGTTTGTTTGTTGGTGTTTTAGGGCCCTTCAACTACAAGGTCATTAGAGCCCCGTGCAGAGACTGCACAGAGACTACACTAATGCGACGATTTTGGGTATTAGCGGTACTCAGTTTTACCATGCTGCCAGTGAGTTAGTACTAGTTGGGGTTGTGTTGCTTAACTTCAGTGATCAGATGAAAACTGGTGTGTTTAATGCAATTCGCCACTCCCAGGTTAAACCACTGAAGATAGGACATCGTGTAAGGGGCAGGAGATAACCTATTGTAATTACTAGCTAGATTTATACTAAGGGATTCTGAATATTTAAAACTATTTTGTGAAGTGCTCCCTGTGTGTGGGGTGATCTCACCCTGCCACGGGTGCTAGATAATGCCCTCTATTGCAAAAAAATACTCCTTGATTTTAAGATTAGTGCAAATCGTTGATGTAGACGAATTGCATATGCATGCCAGGCCAGCAACGTTTACACCCGGTTCTTCATTCACCAAAATGTGAATTCTTTTATCTGGGAATTTTGTTGAACTACGGGTATTTTATTCCATATAGTAAGGGTTCCTTTTCGTGCATATCACATCGGACAAACCACACAGGACCATGGCTTTTCTTCCCATCGGACAGAAGGTGCACTTAGATTCTCTCTCTCTATCTCAGTCTGTCTCACCCCAAACAAGTCAAGCCAAGTGCAGCCAAGTTGCGTTGGGCACACTAGTTCTCGCGCGATCACCGAAGTTAAGCAGCGCAAGCCCATGTCAATACCAACATAGGTGGTCGGTAAAGAACGTCATGTGCTGCAATTTTCCCCATCCTACGTCCTCTTCACCTACCTCCTCACCTCCTGCGAACAGCCTCCTAAAGGTTCGCCCAGTTACGGCTGCTTGGCTTACTCCCCAACCCATTCAAGCAATCCAAACCAACTCAGTCCTCTCTCTCTCGCCCAAAACTTCAAAATGAACGTTTTGCACTAAACGTTGTCCGCTGTTATCAAAATAAAGAATTTGAATGACATCGACTGCATCTCACTGGAGATGTCCTATTTAAACTTGAATACGATTTTTCACATTCTCCAAGGGTTGCACTTGCACCCAACAACACCGTAAAGTTACAAAACTCGTAAAAAAAATTTCCAGGGCATTTTCACGAATTTGACATACAAAATAGATACAGCGTACACAAATTGTTAATTTTACAAATGTGCCATCAAATGAATATCTAGTAAATGGTTTGCTTCCACTTATTTTTATTGTTTGCATGACCAAAATAATCTGTGTTACAATCACTTACAAAGGGTTGCAGAAGACCATAAATGACTACATCTGTAACATAAAAAGACGCAGATGAATTTTTGTTGGTAGTAAATTAAATGAGCTGAATTTACTTAATATAATTGGGACTCTACAGTCGCACTCTGAAAATACACTACTGAACTTTCCACAGTACCTAAATAGTGCACTTCTAAAAACCCTCAGTTTCCATCACCAGGCAACCCATAGTAGCGATCAGGAGTAGAGTGCTTGGTTTGTTTGGTTATTTTAAGTCCGTCTATTTACTTTTGAGGATTACCGACCAACAGTTTCTACACCTGGGAATTTTGGCGATCCACACGTATATTTCATTCCATTGCAAATGCACAAATGAGTTAACTCATCAGACATATCATACAAGGTCCAAAACAAAGTTAAAATCCTGAACCAGATATAGTCAGTATCTGAGGATTTAGATGAGGAAAGCAGACGAGGAACGGCGGAAGAGAAGAAGAGAGGGAAAAGGGGAATGTCTCGTACCAGCACATTTTCAATTACCCAGCGATTGAGAAAACTGAGTTCTCCCTACTTGAAGAATTGTTATCCCTATGCCAGTAAAGTGCTCCCATATATTCATGAAATATTTTTGCCTGATTGGAAGAAAATTCTCAAAATGATCCATGGGCGTCAGAAAATCCGATGACTACTAAGTTGGAGTGGCTGAGTTGCGTTGGGCTCACCAGTTCTCGTCAGATCACTGAAGTTAAGCAACGTTGCCCAAGTTAGTACCGACATGGGTGGTTAGTTCAACATTGGGTGCTGCTAATTTCACCTCTCCTGCGTCATCCAGTCCTACCTCCCTCTCACCCGCAAGCAGCCTCCACAAGGTTCGGCCTGTTATGGCTGCTTGGCCGACTCCCCACCCCGTTAGTGTAACATACTAGGAATCCACTCATAGGACTCAGTGGACCCTATCATGTGTACTAACAAAATTCCTATAAATCTTTGGGACCTTTTTTTCAGGCGTTAGGACAAGTGATGTTTAACCAGAGAACTCCCAATTTGCTTTACTGATCTGTTAGGGTGCTCTCATGGGCAAGTTCAAGTTGATGATTCTGGCCGGTTCCTTCTTCACATTGGGAAATTAGGGGTTGCAGTCATCTGCTGCCACAGTCGACATATATCCAACTTCAGGTAGGTTTATAGTCCTGCAGGATATTTCATAACGCTATCCCGAACCGGAAATACAAATTCACCAGTGTATTTAGCGTCTTGATCATTTGCTGGAACGTTAAAGAGAGAGAGTCAAGTGACATATTGAGTAAATGATAAAATTGTATCATGGAAAATCCAATGCCAATTGGAATAAAATTTGTGACTCTGCCCTCTGGAGAAGGTGCAGTGAGAAAGGGGCGAAAAGGGGTAAGGGCAAATTGCAAAAACTCCATTTATGACATTTTCTTTAATGAGATTTCAAGGCGATGGCAAATGCTTTTTTGTTTTGTGCACAACTTGGCAATTTTGCACTAACTATATCAATTCTAATCCCTCTCCTCCCAATTCCTCACTTTCTGCAAAAACTCCCTAAAAATTTGTATAAAAAGACGGGGTGGGTAATGGGTGAGTGGTGTTGAAAAATGATAGACTGAGAGCTATAAATACGACGCTCCAGCCTCCCAAACTGCAAATCGTATAGAAGGAGCGGCGAGGGACATCGACACAACTACGTCTGTAAATTTTGCTGTTTTATTCATTTCCCTATTCCATCATCAAACAAGACTCCCACAGCACCTCACCATGTCACACCTTACCTTAGAGCAGAAGTTGGTGTGCGCGTGAGTGAGGATCGGCACCACTTTTTTACCCTCTTCTACCCCTTCTCCTAGCCCCAAGACAATTGCTCTCCACCTTAGTTTTTATGTTCACCTCTTTGACAGAAACCCATTTTCTATCCTTCCAGATTTCTCTTTATATTTTTCCCTTGAACATCTACACCTACCCTTCTCCTGAACCCCTTATCCCATCAGAATCCATTCATCTACCCATAACCATTTGACTTCTCTTCAAGCATCACTCTGTCACCAATTACGCCAGTCTACCCATCTTTTTGATTCCAAAAAAATTATAGAATCAATCCCCCAAACCCCTTTTCGACTTTGACGTCATACAGTTCCAGAACTCCCTCAATTTCAAGTTCTGTCTCTGGAGAGTGTTAGGGTTTAAGACGAGGGAAGGGGGGTCTCTCTTGGGTGGGGAAATGGAGGGGGAAATCTTTGGTAATGAGTGCACGGAATAAGGGTAAGGTAAGATGAGGTTGATGGGGAAGAAAAAAATTAACCCTTTGTTTCAAATTGTCATCCAATCGAGTTGTGCACACTACAAATCGTGTCGCCCAGCTCCCTCTCTTTCTCTCTCAATACCCTCCCATTCCACATTTCAACATCATCTTCTCCACCCCCTCCTTCACTCACAAAAACACGTACAGCAAATCTTTGTCTCATCTTCTTCTCCCTCTGCAGAATGCAACCTATAATTTGAATAGCTATAAATTCCAATAAGAACCAAGGTGCATTTACGATTGGCGCTCAGGGATGCATAATTCTCGCCTCTCATTTCCTGTGACTCGAGGGTGCACACACCAGAATGACAATGGGACTCGGTGAACTATTGCAACTACTGCTGGGCCCAACAACCAACCACAATGAAGGTAGGGAAAACCGATACCAATCCAATAAAAATTTGGAAGGTTACAAAAAGAGAGAGAAAAAAATGTGTAAGACGAAAGCAAAAAAAAAGGGGGAAATGTTCCCTTAAAAAACAAACTTATATAGATAACAACAACATAGCAATGCAGCATTAATTTAGGCAGTAGTTGCGAGGGCGTGCAGCGTAAGCACAGGGTCGAAGTAGAACAAAACAAATTTTGGCAGCAGGTTAGATGGTATAGGGTAGTTAGACCGCTAATAAGAGAGGACAGAAGATGAAAATTTCACACCTCGCAAAGGTAACCCTGATTAGTTGGGACAAAGCTCGACCCTGGTCGAGGGAGGGGGGTAGATACTTCTGTGAGAGGGCATCTGCACACAAAACGAACCTTTCAAGTTGAAAAGGAAGTTTTACAGGACAGTGGTTAAGCCAGTTATGCTATATGGATCAGAGTGTTGGGCAGTGGGGAACAGCCACGTCAATAGAATGCAAGTAGTCGAGATGCGAATGCTGAGGTACATGAGTGGCAGGGGAGTCCGAGGCAGAGGTGGGAGCAGGTTGTTCGGAAGGATATGGTAGTATGTGGGGTGGACGGGGACCTGTGGGTGATAGGCGGGAGTGGAGGGCTAGAACCCGCAGACCCGACCCAACGGCAGTCGGGATAAGGGTATGGTGATGATGATGTCTTCAGTTCGGTACAACAGGACCGATGATCCCATGAAATTGGTTCCGGCTGAGGTCGGTGAGGTTGTGGTGGTAACCATCATAGGACTTCATCAGAGATGGGAAACATCAGCGATCGGTTGGACAGCTTTGTACGCAGCCGGCTACCATCTTATTTATAGTCGGCTTATTTTTCTTTATTGGGGGTACTTTATCCGCCGTAGATGCCAAGGGGCGAGCTCCTAGACCTGGAAGTTTTGCCGAACTGCACGTCTATTTGTCTTCATGTATTAATGGTTGTTTTACGTACAGATGACACCACACGGGGCGTTGACTTTACTTCCTATCCGAAAGGAAGGTGAACTGGGGGCCTCTTTCGCCTAGGTTCACCCGGTTTGAAGTCAGGATGCAATGTGTACCATGAGCTCACTGTTGAGCTCTGAAGAAAAGCTCTTGCAGAAAAGAAACACCGTTACGTATATCAATACGCCAACTATGCGACAAGTATGTCATTTCATGTGCTAGTAGGATATCTGCATTTCACTTTGAATAATTTGGTGGAAAAATAAAGAAAAAAGAAAGGGAGAGAAAAAATGACATATTTATTAAATAAGTTGCAACGGAAACAAACCTCAAAATGAAGTAGTAATACTTTAATAAGCTGTCGCATGGCTTCAACGCAATATGTTTCACAAGAAATATGAATTTACCAGGAAGACAACGGACAACGGCAGAAAGGAAATCAGTAACAGACCAAATTTCCTAGACAGCAAAGGGCCTATGCAGTTCCCCACTATATATATACAGAAAATACATTTAAAGCTATAAAAACAATATATGAATTGTGATATTAGATTTGCAAAAGAAGAGGGCTTTCTTTAGAAAAAAAACAACCCCCTCTATGATATCAAGCAAAATGTGGCGGGTGAAGCAAGGTGGAAGAAAAAGGAAGAAAAATGGTGGAAAAAACGCATGACACCCTATCATAAGCAGTGGCATATATAGGGAGGGTATACTGTACGGTCAAACAAAACATAGCATCGGTTCCTCTCCTTACCCCCTACCCCTCTCCAAATTAGTTTTCCTATCATTTTGTCACTGACAATATATCCTTGTCATTGGAAAAACACCATAGATTTATATGGGTGGGGTGAGGACAAGGAAAAAGGGACAGAAGATTTTCAGCAATGCGACTTCCCAAGTGAAAATGATTGCAGTAGCCCAGCTAAAAAACGTCCCTCCCCTCCACCACAATGCTGAACGTGTTTAAAAGTGGTAGGCGATGAGCAACCGGCACCCCTTCCTTACATGTCATGAAAATAACTGAGACAACCCACTGCAGTACTAGTCAGAGGTATATCAAAATATATGAAAAATATATTATTAGGAGATTTGGGAGCGAAAATGTTCCCGGTGTCATATGTCACCATCAACCAAAGTTGAATTCTAACAATATTGTGTTTCAGATTTATACAATAATAATAGCAATAATGACCATAAAGCAGTATTACTATTTCAATATGGCAACACGTCTGAACTGAAAAGCTTGGCTATGGCGTTCCATCATCTTTTGCTTCATCAAAACACCTGTCATATTTCAGCTTATTCTCACAATAAAAAAAACGCCAGGTAATTTTTAACTGACGCAACGCCTATTTTTTTAGGATAAAATGTTTGATTATTGAGCAGTCTGTTGGACTAATTTCGGGGGCGACCTTTACTTAGCGGAAAGGGAAACGACAATATTCTCAAAGTTTAATCCTGGGCCCCTTTGAACACTGCAAAGAATCGCTCTCGGAATCTTGAGCCTATGCATCATTTTCGAATGGTGAAAGAGTGGGAGCGGCGAATTGCGTTGGACACACCAGTTCTCGTCGGATCACTGAAGTTAAGCAGCGCAACCCCAGCTAGTACTGACATGGGTGGCCGCTTGGGAAAACTGGGTACCGCTAGTATCCAAAAATCGTCGCATTAGTGTAGTGTCTGTGCAGTTTCTGCATCAGAACTACACAGTGGACGGGGCTCTAATGACCTTGTAGTTGAAGGGCCCTAAAACACCAACAAACAAACAACAAGTGAAAGAGTGCTGTAGGCCTCCTCTAAGCCCATCTCATTTAACCTATTTGGTTATTTAACGCGGTCGCTTTATTGCCAGGAGACAAGATCCCGCACTTGGAAATTTTGCCGAGCTCCACATACTTGCCATTCCATGTAAAAAGTTCTTTTGACGCGCAGAGATGACATTGTCCATACCAACTGAGGCCCTCGTTTAAGCAATTCCTGAGTAGAGCTGTTTCTAATACCGTTTAAGAGTTTTTCCATTGAGGTAACCACTACCACAAAAATCTCAAAATTTCGAATCAGAGATGTGTTTCTAAATGATCAAAAAGCTCAGGTGTAGAAACTGACGTCAAATGCCGGGGCAATACAAAAAAACATTAGAAACTCCATGACAAATAAATGCCCAATCGAACTCAATGCAGTCAGAAACGGGAAAATTCTACTGAAACACTTTTTGCACTCTGCCCGTGCAATCAGGAAATCCCAGGGTAAAACTTTAAAAACCACGAAGAACCGAAAATTGCACATTTAATGAATTTCCCTCATTATATGACCAGAAGTCAGTGCACTTGTTGAAGACCACTCCTAGGGCTGACATCTATACCATAGCCACCACATAGGGGAGCTTACCGGGACTGTGGTCAGGGGACCTGGGCCAATATTATAAAATATTTCGATTTAAAAATATATGCATATAGCCTATAATAAATAATTACTTAGTATTATTCTAACTTCTTGATTTTTTGGTTGTGCCGCATGAGGGCACCTGTATACCTGCTATGCTTTCCGAAAGAAGAGGGGACTCTATAAAGGGGTCCTAGGACTCACTGCAGAAAGTGACGGTTTGGTCTATACCCTATGTAACTGCTGAACTTCACTGAATTTCTATTTACATTTGACCCCCTCCTCTGAAGCTGATCTTGCTCCCTCCCTGTGCCGCTGGTCCATGCAACCATCAACAATAAGTGGAAACGAAACTGCAATCTGGTTTACTAAATGATTTACAGAAGTTGTTGGCAACACAATCATCGTAAATGATTAAAAATTCGTTGTTCAGTGTCTCCACCTGGCCGCATGTGGTCTGGAATATCCCTGTTGCTTACTGTTGTTATGCAGTCGGTCAGACACCATGCAATATTATAACCAACAAAGCATTAATTGTATAATGCGGTGTTTGGACACGTGGGGTAAGCCGGCATTCCCCCCACAGACAACAAAGCCAATATTTCCTGTGGGTTCCAGGCGCCTAGCTGGGGTGCTCCCCAGTAAAAGTATGTTCAGTGGACCCGCAAACCCGACCCTGCCACGGGCAGGATAAGGGTATGATGATGATGATGTCTCTCCACTGATGCTAGTGTCTCCACCTGCCTTCAAATATGATCAGATCAAATGAAAGATGTTGCTATTGCACGACAGGCTTTACATCCAACGTCCATTTCCATGAATTCGTTAAGGTCTCCATCATCACACGGAAAATAACTGAAATTGCAATGTTGGTTGTCTGTAAAATAAAAATGAAAAACCCCAAAGTCGAAATTTTACTTTCAAACAAGGCAGTTGAGTGCGATTACGAGTAATATTGAAATGTTAAGTAGCGATTCATGTTACAAATTTCCAATAAGTGATATCTGCTAAAAGAGCAACAATGAAACTACCACACAGGCAGTAAACGTTCAAGTGATACAATTCAGAATTCACTTCAAAATTGCGTCAAAGGGCCTAGATATGCAACTAATAACAAGATTTTAGCACATGCATCATACTTTAAGTGCCTTCTAAGATGAGTGACGTTGATTTTGACATGGTATAAGCAAAAGAAGTGCATGCTAACGGTCCACTGTATCTACACTGGTAGCTTAGTGATAAATATACTCGACTTCGTGAGTCGATGATTGCAGGATGAATTGTGACGAGCTCTCATGTGGCTTGCACGATGACACGGTGAGAAAACCCTCTCTACCTGAGGCAAAACGTGTGGTCAGCAAACTATCCAGGTGTAAGAGCTCACCCCCAGGCATCGATGGAGGACACATAAAGAATCCCCTATAGCATGCACCTGACAAAGCAACAAATTACCGCCCCAGACAAAACGAAATTACCAACCGTTCCGCAACAGTGATCAGAGTAAAAAAAAACTAGCACTACCGGGACGAAATTGCGAGAGCATATTAAAATGCTGCCCCTTTATGTTTACCGTCCCGGACAAGTGTCCGGGTTGCCAGTGCCTACAGAGGGGCCTGAGTCACGGACACCACCGAAAAAAATAGGACGCCCTCAAATGCGCAAAGGGTCGCAGTATTAGGAAGGCCAGAGTCGTAACGACGGCGTGGCGAAGAAGGCGCCCGCCACGGGCGCAACTGGGTTTATGCAACTGGGATTTATTTTTTTTGTCATTATTGGGTTACGAGGAGGCGTAAGTTAGACAGTTGCCATAGGCGCTTCATACCCCCGTTACGGCTTGTTGTTGTTTGTTGGTGTTTAACGTCCCATCAACTATAAGGTCATTAGAGACCCGTCCACTGCATAGTTCTAATGCATACACTGCACAGACACTACACTAATGCGTCGATTATTGGGTATTAGCAGTACCCAGCTTTCCCGAGCGACCACCCATGTCAGTACTAACTGGGCTTGCGTTGCTTAACTTCAGTGATCAGACGAGAACTCGTATGTCCAACGCAACTAGCCGCTCCACCCGTTACGGCACTGAAAACGGCTGCGTAAATATACCGTCCAACAGTTTCCTTGTGCTTGCTTCGTACTAGAGGAAAAAAGGAGCTCCTGACTGTGGCATAGGGACGAAAAGGGTTTGAAATGAGGCTGAGTGCCCTTACCAACAGGTTTGGCCTTCCTCACCTTCTGCGTCTTCCCACGTAAAAATTCCCACAATTCTTAATGAACAACTTTCACGCAAAAAGACACTAACAAATAGTATTGACCCACAATGTGGCCCACGTGTTAGGTGTGATCAGCTTCCCAATGGAAGTGGGTACATCAACAAACGTTTGTCTTCTGGAGCACAGGCTTCATCGCATTAGGGTGTTCAGAGGTGAGTCAAAGGTAGTTTACCCCATGCAGTCTGACCACATGTCTTTAGACCAAATTCCTCCACTACACTGAATGGGTCAGTTTCACTAAATGGGGGTGCCATTACAGCTACAGTCATGGTGGTCCACAGAGAATTTTCCAGGGGCGAGAGATGTGATACAGAGCAATTTGTGTATCCAAAGGCAAGCGCTCTGTTTGTTTGCCCATCTGCAGACGCCCATGGTTGCACGTGACACTATAAAACATCACAGTTCTATGGTTTCAGAGCTCAACGGATTGCAGAGGGGTTGACTGGCTTCCGTTGAATTAAAACGTGCTCCAGGATATTAGAATTTTGGGAATTTTTATTTCAAGATTTGAATTAATTAAGTGAATATCAAAATTCCGTATTGAATTAAGGGCTAAATTTTAACTACTTGGTTGAGTGAGTACTTTTATCGTTTGTTCCCGGCTTCACAGATGTATGTCAAACTAGAATTCGATCAAAGAACCCAAAGAATTATGCAAATGCTTCAAGAGTCTGAAGTACAATAAGTGGATCATTGTAAATTTGAAGAACAACATTTATTATAGCATCAAATTGAATTTACAAAGCCGCTCCTTCTTCACTTTTACAATCCTATTTTAAAATGTTATGCACGATTTCCCAGACATATTTTGAGTTAAACGCAACATACGAAATATCAACGATACGGAATTAAAATATGTACTGTCAGACACAGATGGTGCAGATGCTTTTTTTTCCTTCTCTCTTTTTTTCTGCAAGGGAAAAAATCCACGCATTTCTCTCTCGGCTCTAATAAACCTACAAATTGCCTACAGAAATTACAGTTTATTCTATGAAATATTTCGTTTCATTAGAGCAATATCAATTTGCTAACGATACCAAAGTCACACATCTTTGGTAAAAAATTAATGTTCCTCTTGAACTCTTTCGCTCTACCAAGGTAGTAATTAAAATACCCTCATGACGGGGTGCACCATTCATCTGTGTGTGGGTAAATGTTTCTCTTGAACCTAAGTATTACGTCAGGCCCTCTATCAATTTATTCGACTCTGGTATTCATTCCACAGGTCAGAAAGTCTTTCCAATGACTCTGTTTATAAAGTACACAACGTAATTTCAAGGTACTCTGGTTCACTCCTTGTCAACTATTTTTTTTGGTTTCGTTGGTGTTTTAGGGCCCTTCAGCTACAAGGTCATTAGAGCCCCGTCTACTGCATAGTTCTAGTGCAGAGACTGCACAGACACTACACTAATGCGACGATTATTGGGTATTAGAGAGAGGCGAATAGCGTTGGACACACCAGTTCTCCTCTGATCACTGATGTTAAGCAGCGCAACCCCAGCTAGTACTGACATGGGTGGCCGCTTAGAAAAACTGGGTACTGCTAGAATCAAAGCAGTCGCATTAATGTAGTGTCTTATGCAGATTCTGCATCAGAACTACACAGTGGACGGGCTCTAATGACCTTGCAGTTGAAGAGCTCCAAAACACCAACAAACAAAACCAAAATTGCGTATCCTCAAGAATGTTGATAACGTATAGAAATATCCGATTTCATATCGGAGGAGTAGGCTAGTTTACGCATACGGCACAAAGTTAAACATTGTATGGAACCCATGGGCCCTTCAACTACAAAGGTCATTAGAGCCCCGTCCACAGCATAGTTCTGATGCAGAGACTGCACAGACACTACACTAATGCGACGATTTTTGGGTATTAGCAGTACCCAATTTTCCCAAGAGGCCACCCATGTTAGTACTAGCTGGGATTGCGCTGTTTAACTTCCATGATCAGACGAGAACTGGTGAGTCCAACGCAATAAGCCACTCCATCTCCTTGTTAATGTCGGAGAATTTTTGTTTAAGGGAGATTGGACAATTAGCCCGCCCAAGAACACTGAGCACTCAACGCAGCTATATTCCAGATAAAGTGACCTAAGGTGCGACTTCGCGTTAGACCTCGTGGTAGGAACAAGTGCGTGGATTCTTATAAATGTTGTGCTCCTGGCACAATCCAGAACACTAAACCTCCACTTAGATATTTCCAACATCTGACAAGAGATGTGTAGATATGAGGCTCAAATCCTGATTGTTCGAATGCTTTCATTCCTTAAGTAGGAAACACAATACCTAATTGAGCTCTCGCTCGACCTTCTCACTGTGTTCTGCGGAGCACTATGTCCGCAAGTTTAAGGATTGAATGTTGACCACCAGTTGGAAAAGCCACATGCGTTTCCATAACCTGGTAGATGACACAGAGTTACTTCCCATCCTACAGAAGGTGCATCAATTTCCTTCCTGCCTGAAAGAAGCCACCAACCTTAGCCAGGAATGAACCTGTCTGACAAGCAGGGGCGGATCAAGGGGGGAGCAATGCAGCAATTGCTCCCCCTCAGTGGCTCAATGGGGCGCATATATCAACTGATGAATGATTCAACTTTGCAACTAATGAGGCATTTTTGCATTGCTATCCTCATTTCTATACTGCCAGTCCAACAGTTGCAGTCCAATCTGTAATGTTGCAGTCCACTGAAGATGGGACATTGTCTTAGGGGCAGTAGAGGACCAATTGTAATTGCTAGCTAGAATAATACTAAGGAATTCTGAATATTTAAAAATATTTGGGGCGTACTTTTTTTGAGGTGCTCCCCCTTTGATCTGCCCCTGGATCCGCCTCTGCTGACAAGGGAAACACACTTTTCTGGCTGGTATGAACTTATATTTTACTCACTAGATGGTGGTAAGCAGTTGGTAAGGTTAGATTTCATCTCAAAAGCTAACTTTTTCTCTTTGCCGCTGCCGTTAAGAAAGTCTAATTCGTATTAGAGTTGTCTGAAGTACAAAAAATTGGCAGAAATAGTAAGAAAAAAAAACGAGAAGAGAAATTGACGGCCACAAGCTCTAATATGATTCTTCCTCCTAATTTCTAAGATTTAATCTGCCAAATTGCTATCTCCCCTTTTTTTTAACATGCAATTTTGCAAAATGATGAAAGTTGAAAACTCTTTTCATACACCCATCTAACAATTCTACATCTAATCAAGTCATAATTTGGATGCGACAATCTCGTAAAAATCGTTTCTCGACCTCGTCGTGTCTCTTTCGATGCCAATGTCTACTAAAATAATTGAGAGAAGAAGATGAAGAGTGAATAAGGAGAGAGAGGGTGAAGAGATGATGGAGAAATAAGAAAGGGACTGACATGGGTTAAACGTCGACTATGCCAATGGCTGCTCAAGTCAGAAAAACGGCTTCAATTTCCTATCTTGATAAGGTGGTACTTTTCTTCAAATTTCTACGCTTCTATCAGTTTAATTACATTAGATATTTTAATAATAACGTAAAATGCATAATCATCACTTTTTTTCTTAACCCCACGTCTTATTTTATCATCTTTATTTTTTTAGAAGAAATTGAGGGGAGCCAGGGAGGGAGAGAGAGGGAAGGAAGGAGAATATAGTAATAGACATTTACGTCCTCCGTATCCCATCGTATACAGTAGTACCAATAAAAATGATGAAGGCCCCCCTCTCCTCCCCGCTACCGAAATATACCTTTGATGGAAGCACAATTGCATACGCCTGAATAATATCCATGGATATTCTGGTCTTGAAAATGAGATGGCAGAAATACACTGTCATTATTTGCTTCTGACATCGTTGATAGAAGTTAAATATCACACTCCCACCTCGTTCCCCCGAGAGGATGAAATTTTATGAGGTAACAGTACAATAGCAACATACAAAAAACTAACGGCGAAACGATAAAAAATAAAATGTACAACAACAAAAAAATATGACAACGAAACAGGAGCAGACAACAAAAATACAGTGGTAACATTTCTAATCCTAAACAATTTCAAACATCTAGTTGCCGTTTCGCACGGTGCAAAACAGTTAACACAATGTTCACTATATGTGCAAGGTTGCATCAGTACTCCTACAGGGTAGGGTCGAATACACAATTTCGATGGTTCAGAGTTATAGTGAACCAAGTCAATGAGATTTATTTCTTAGAAAACACATCCCAAAGTTGAATAACTCCAATTAATTACCAATTGCCTTCTAATTGCTTTTACTGCTCCGGAAATGTCACACAATATTTCTTTTAAATTATTTTGTTGGCATTTTCAAATAATGTACAGTACAGGAATTATTATGTCATCACAAGGAATTTCGGTGTACTCTATGTTGGACCTGGCTCACTTTAACTGTGAACCTTTCCTTGTTATGAAATGGTTGAAATTAAAACACATACATCAACATCATCATACCCTTATCTCGCCTGTGGCAGGGTCGGGTCTGCAGGTCCACTGAACATGCTCTGACTGGGGGCACCCCAGCCAGACGTCTGGAACCCGCAGGAATATTGGCTGGGGAGTCTGTGATGGGATGCCGGCCTACCCCACGATATTGAAATACATACAGTATAATAATAATATAATGAGTTGGATCAAATCGTGTCAGCCCGCCTTTAGTAACGAACTTTTACACTCTTCGCAACCAGTGGTATCACTAGAGGGGGGTGCGGTACGGGCCGCACCGGGTGACACCACTCGCACAATGAGAAATGGGGTGACACCAAAGCTGAAGAAGCGACCTTTTTCGGAAGAGGGGGTGACACCATGGTGTCACCGCACCGGGTGACTTCAGCCCTAGCGACGCCACTGCTCGCAACTGCTATACAGTATTTAAGTTTTTCGGCCCAAATAGGAATTCGGTCAGAAAGGAAGCAAGCATAAATACTGCCATGGTTTTTGGCACACTTAGTACCAAGTTGCCTTCTCTCTTTCACTTACCCCTACACTCCCTTTGCATTATGCCGGGTCCACACCAGCCGCGCCATGTTTATGTCTACGTTACACTAACGGGTTGGGGAGTAGGCCAAGCAGCCATAACAGGCTGAACCTTTAGGAGGCTGTTGATGGGAGAGGACGTAGTAGGTGTAGGGGATGTAGGAGGGGGAAATTTGCAGCACCCAACGTTCTCTACCATCCACCCATGTTGATACTAACGTGGGTTTGCGTTGCTTAACTTCAGTGATCTCACGAGAACTGGTGTGTCCAACGCAACTTGTCCGCACAACAAGTTGCGCCCAACAAGAAATAGCTGCGCCGAGGGCCCAGTTTGGACGACAAACTGCGCAATATTGTGCAAAGTCGCATACTGGCGAACACGATCCGCTTGAATTCGGCACATCAAAGGAATCTTCTCATTCGTGCGCATGTTATTTAGGCGGTGAACATTTTGATATGTTACGCAGTATGCTAGAATATTATGGTAACGTGTTGGGGAGTCCGCCAAACGGCCATAATGGGCCGAAACTTGTGGAGGCTGCTAGCGAGTGAGAGGAGGCAGGAGTGGGGGATGTATTAGAAGGGGAAAACTAACAGCACCTAATGATTAACCAGCCACCCATGTCGGTACTAACTGGGGCTGCGTTGCTTAACTTCATTGATCTGACGAGACCTGGTGTGTCCAACTCAACTCAGCCGCTCTCAACGCAACTCTGCAATGAATTTTGCATTGGTGTACATTATTCAGTGGTATTGGTGTAATTAAAAGTAAAAAAGGGGAAAACTGATGCCATCAGATTCCGTCTAATTAATAATTAAATTAATTTAATTAATAATAAAATTAATTAATGTATGGTTTTGCAATGCAACAAAAAGTCACTTGCAAGCCCTCAACATGGAACCGACTGTTGATCTGCGAATACAATGCTCTGTTCTGTGCTGTTTTGATCAAAGCACTGTTGCAGGGCGCAGCGCAGTGTGGTGCGACCAGTGTGGACCCTGCATTATATGTCTGAATTAGTAACAGAGTAGAGTCGGTGGAGTTTCAAGTCATCTGTCCCATTGACGGAATCTTATCACTTTTCTAATGGACCTAGGCTATCACCTTCTCATTCCCCTCCTCCCAAAAACTTTCTAAAAGGATATATTTTTAAAAGTCCACCCATATTGAATACAAGATATTAAATTGTCCTAAAAGCATTTCAACACACAAAGGAATTCAACATCGACATCTTCATTGAAGATATGGTGTTGCAGATGTCGTCAAGCTGTATCCATTGTGGTTGTTTACTTTTAATTAGACCCTGCTACCATTAACTAGAGAGTGTGTGGGTGAGAGAAAAAGACAGAGGAGGGTCGACCAGTTATTTTCAACAGTACAAATCTCTTAATCGATATCATTTACAGAATGTTGATATAGTTTAATTGTAACCTTATCCAACGACTTTTTTTAAAACGAGATTTCAACCGTAGCAACTGGTGTATCCACTGGAGAGATGCTAATCAGATTGTAAGCAGCCTACAATAAATTTGACCTGCTTTCTTTTCGTTAAGTAGAAGTGTGTGTAGAGGTGGACAGTCTGAGGGAGGGTGGTCACTAGTAGTGGTGGGAGAGAGTCAGCAAGAAAAGTAAAGGTGATTTTTAAAATAAAACTATCCTACAAAATTGAACAATGGATTAAACCTGTTGAGACTACAACTAATACCCTACTGAATGTGCCTTGCACTTTGAGCAATCCTGTAACATTCTAGAAACAAAAAACAAAAGGATGACTCTCAGAGGATGGCTAACATCTTGAAGACGGACCGGAATTTTCCTCTTTTTATATTCTACACTTTTCTCTCCATTGTGAATAGAAATGTTTCTCTTTTCTTAAAAAGTTTTAGTGGCTCAACAGGGATTTTAATGTCGATTACCTTAATGGTTTGATGGTGATCTCTTCTTCACTAAGAGCTAGACTAGAGTGCAATGTAGAAAACTTTAGTGGTATTTGGTATTCAACTTCTGCGTTTACCGCCGATGTAATCTTGTCAAAGTTTCTGTTTTTCTTTCTCTTTTATTCTATCTTTCTTGGCATGTAGAACCCTCTCAAGAAAGATGACGATGCTCTATAGCAGTGAAGCTATGACTAGTATCAAAAGGTCAGCTTGTCCTGACTGATCACACTCAAGCATGGTGTCACTAGATGATTTTGATACTCTCCTCATCATCATACCCTTATCCCGCCTGTGGCATGGTCGGATCCTCGGGTCCATTTAACATGCTCTGACTGGAGATACTCCAGTCAGGCGTCTAGAACTAGCGGGAATAATGTACAGGAATTATTATGTCATAGACTACATAGACACTACACGAATGCGACGATTTTCGGATACCTAGTTTTCCCAAATGGCTATCCATGTTAGCACTAGCTGGGATTTCGTTGCTAAATTTCAGAGATTAAACGAGAAGTGGTGTGTCCAACGCAATTTCACACTAGTAGCGTGCTGAACTGAGGTGAGCAAGAGAGGTACATGGAGAGGTACAAGAGAGAGGTACCAGTATCCCGTCAAGCATATGATACTGGTCTGCCCAGGACTGGATCACTGCAGGAGGGGTTGGGGAACCTCCACATTGGAAGAGGTTCTGGGGTGGAGCGGCTGGAATGGGTGCGAAAGGCAAAGGTGTTGCTGGGGTGCTGGTGGAGATCTGGGCATATGGGTCTAGCATGAAAAGATCTCGCTAGCAAGGTATCCGTCAAAAAGGATTACATATTCATATGGAGCAAAGCATACATCTAGTTCCAGGCCCAAACTATCGAGCCAGGACTACGCTTACATAATTGCGCTCGCACTTCATAGGTACTCCAATCTGTAAATCCATAGTTACAGGTTCGATCGCGATCGAGTCAGACGTCTTCTTATGGGCGAGAGTGAAGTTCGAAGTGAGCCTTCCGTCAGAAGGGAAATAAAATCATGGACCCACAGGGTGTGTACCATGTCCCCGCTGCACGAAAAAGAACATTTGCTGCGTAGAATGTGTTCGAGTTCTCTGTACGGGCTTGGTCCTGGTTAAGATGGAAGACAAAAAAGTACCTCAAGGAGTAAAATAGGCCGATGTTAAATAAGCAAAGGTTAGCAGCATAGCCGGTTGTAGCTCGAAAGAGTTCTTTGATAGAATTGCCGCACCGACTCTGTCAAAGACGGGGAAAGGGTAAGTTGAAGAAGAAGACGCTAACCTCGATTGCTTAAGCGATGGGACGTGCATGCCGCAGACGTGAACCTAAGTCATCCAGATTCGTTCTCAGCCAACATCAGTGACTTGCTCTCTGATATGGAGCGTACGAAGTACGTCTTCCAAGAGACAGGAAGTCGTGGTGTTGTGCGCCAACTTGCAATGCTACCTGTACACCCAAAAACCCTCACACCCGAATCTGGTAATATACTCAGGGCCCGAAGGGGATAATGACGAAATAGCGTTTGAGTCATAGTAACTGCAATCCATAAACCAATCAAGCTCTGAAATTTCTTGCAGTCCACTTCCGGAAGAAAAAAATTACACAACTTTAAGCGCTCCTAGTGACTTCCTTGACATTTTCGGGGTTAGTTCAACAATGGTCTCCCCCATGCATTAATACCTAAAGTATTAATTACAGGGGCCCTATTGAGTAGAGGATTGTTATGTAGCGTGTCAAAAGCCAAAAAAAGATAAAAGCTTTCTTTAAACATGCTATGTTCGTCATAAGCTGCAAATGGCTTGATGATTGCTGTCTAACCAACCCAGATTTTTTTCTCTCTTGTCGCTGATGATAGTCGCAATGTTGGTAGCCGATTAACAATCTCATTTTGCACACAATCCTATCATGTCTGAAAGCATTTTCGAGCAACGAGGAAAAGAGTCGATTGTATTATTTATTATTATAAGTAGTAGTGGTAGTAGTCCATGCAATCAATTAGCTTCTAGATCCTACTGTGAAATTTTAATGCCTTAGTTGCATTAGAGTTTACTTTCCACTTTTGAGTTCCGAGGGTAGTGCAGGCCCACTAGTCCCCTCCTCCTACATGAGCCTATGAGGTGACATTGAGGCATTTGCTAGTTTTTTGTCCCAAGTTTTCTACACCTCCACCTTTCCCCCCTCTCTTTTTCCTTTCTACCCTTCTTCATCTGCCTTTTTATCCACAACGCAGATACTGACTGTATCCGGCGCGGAATTTTAATAACTTAGTGGAAGAGCAGATGAAATCACCCCCATTTATTTCGCATGTAAAGAAAGGTATATTTAACACTTCCCCCAAAACTGAGAGGATCAGGCAGTATTCAGGAGTAATCCTTTGAACTCATGTCATCTTCACCACTAGCTATTTTCCTGCTAAAGCAGGGTCGGGTGTCACGTTTTGTCCTATTGAGATTCATACGCAGCCGGTTGCCAACCCTATGTCTGTTTTTCTTCGTTGGAGTACTTTTCTTCCAGCTACGCCAAGAGGTGAACTCCTACACCTGGAAATTTTGCTGAACTGCACGGACACAACACAGGACCACGGCTCTCCGACAGAATGACACTGAGGCCTCTCGCTTACTCCCACCAGAAATGTAGCCAAACCACGTCGTTCCTGGATCCACAGTGCAGTGGCAGATTTCAGTTGCATTATTGCTGCCAAAACTTGGAGCCACTGTGCAGTAATTCAGCATGCAACCGAGGCGCAGAGATCAAGTTCTAATCCGCGTACTTCGATCTTACTGCCAGTGCACCCTATCATTTGAACTACAGAGAACTACAGTTGCATTACCGCCACCAGGCAAATGAGTTTTGGGGGCCAGCTTCCTAAAGTTGATGGGATTGGGGTTTCAAGACATCCGAATGTCAGCCTGTGTGGGATCTCATCATCAATAACCGGATGGTGAACCTACTACACAAGCGCAGTTTTGCCAATTTCAATTGATTATTTAGCGTCCCTGTGTTGCCTTCTAATTTGGAGGATACTCTGGCCTAAAAGAATCTCCTCTCCTCGGTCGAGGCCGAACCAATTTAGGAATGAGTATATACAGAGGTAGCTTGGGGTTGGGGAGATTGCGGAAAAAATGAGGAAGAGTAGATTGAGGTGATATGGACATGTAATGAGAAGAAGGAAGGAGAAGCAAGTTGGGTGTTTTTCGGGAATGTAGGTGGCTAAAAGCACCAGGGGTAGAGGAAAACCAAAACAGACGTAGGAGCAGGTTGTGCGTAACCGTAACGATATGGTAACGTGTTGGGGGGGGGGGACGGAGACCTGGTGGAAAATAAGCGGGAGTGGAGGGCTAGCACCTGCAGACACGACTGTTGGAGGCGGAACCAATGTGTCAAAGTCGCACTTGTGATACGTGGACATCGTTCAACAGGTCAGCCCAAGGTTTCTTATGCCGTCGTCTCCCTCACATCCCACTTCCCTTCTGTGGCACCCAGGGTTCCATCTAATTTACCACTTCGATTTCTTCTTAATCCCACCTAGCTCACGAGTGTCTGGCCTTGCTGTGAACAGCTATGGGGGGGGGTTGTGAAATAAGAAAACAAGTTGCAATGGTGCCTTTTTGCGCGTGCGGGATCAATTTCACCATAGAGTACACCCACTTTTGTTCCCAAAAAGGCGATAGATCCCATTTGGGCTTCCCCCTTCACGCTACGAAGAAGAAAAATGACCCACCTCGACCTGGATCAAACCTCCAAACCGTGAGCTCAAGAGTAACGCACGCTACCAACTGTACGACAAACCAATGATAGTTGGAAAAGGACGGGTGAGAAAAAACGACGGGAGAGGAGGTGAGTTGGGAGTTGTATAAGAAATTATGATCAAAATATGAAGTCATTCACGAGTGCTATTAAAACATGGCAACTAAACCACGCCTATGGCATCAATACCCTGACTTCCTCAGCGATCAAGTGTAATTTTCTGAAACCTTTCAGGCTTTGCCATTATTATTATGGTTAATACGCACGATATTTTCTAGTCAAATTACTAGTGAGAAAAACGCATTGAAAGCTATATTCAAGAAAGAAAAAGTTCAGCAGCACTGACAAGAAGTGAGATGAAGGGGGGAGCGAATGGAGGGTTGGGGGTTGGTTGGTCGGAGGTCTATTCAAGTCCGGAAAAAACTACGCAACACGCACAGGAGTCATTTGCCTAAAAGACCAATTCATCAGGAACTAATAAGATATCGATTCTGCGATTCGGTCCAAGTAGCGCAAAAAATAGGTAGAAGATACATATTTATATAAATAGACACCTTTCACAGAACCTAGAAAGACCACCTCTGTATGGTGTGGGTGAAATTTGAAAAAGATATGTCACCAAAACCGTCACGACAAAATGGATCATCGAAAATAAATTACCACATTTTTCATGTAATTTTGGTTGGAAGTGAAGAAAAAAACAACACAAAACATAATTGACGTAAGTTGCAACTCCCAAAATGGCCGCCATAAAGTACAATTTTCTTTGATTTAGAGACACTCTCTGATAGCCAGGTAATATATTAGTTTACCTTATTATGGTCACTATTCATCTAATTAACCAAAAAACAAATATTTAGAAAATTGATATATGGATAAACAACACACGCCACAGACAAGAGATCGATCCTTTCAAAAGCTACAGGGCTTTACTCCGTTCATTTTCTTCCCATATTGGTGTGAAGACCCAAAATTATCATCATCATAATATCCTTATCTAGCCTGTGGAAGAATCGGGTCTACGGGTTTTGCCTCTTCACTCCCGTCTACTCCCACTAGGCCCCCATCCACCCCAAACCATACACTATCATATCCCTTCATACAACCTGTTCTCAAGTCTGCTTTGGTCTTCCTCTGCCCTGAGTGCTTTCAACATTCAATAAATTACCTGCATCCCAGGAAGGTTTATGGTCCAAAAAAGCAAAATAGGACTTAGATCACATGACATAAAATGACCAGTGCACTCAGCCTCCCTCCCCCCCATACAGAGTAAATGGGGGATTAAATTCAAAACACATCAATCCATTTGTCCAATTCACTTCAGTGATTAAAAAAATCAAGCACAGTGACGGATTCAGATATTGAGAAGCCCTATAGGACCTAGGTATTTCAATTTTGAGGTCCTTTTCAAGCCCTTTTGAGGCTCTTTTCTTAAGTTATGAAGCCCGCTAAGTGTGGAGGCCCTAGGCTTCAGCCTACGTAGCCTAGTTGTAAATCCAACACTGACAAGCATCTAGTGATTGTTTGTTTGTTGATGTTTTAGGGCCCTTGAACTACAAGGTCATTAGAGCCCCGTCCACAGCATAGTTCTTATGCAGAGCCTGCACAGACACTACACTAATGCGACGATTTTTGGGTGTTAGCAGTACCCAGTTTTCCCAAGCGGCCACCCATGTCAGTACTAGCTTGGGTTGCGCTGCTTAACTTCAGTGATCAGGCGAGAAAGCATCTAGTGAAGTAACCACATATAATACGGTGGTTCACAAAGACGTTTAGGTGCAATACAGACTGTTGGATTCACCGGAGCAGTAGACGGTTTAATAGTAAAAGCAATTATTAACCCTTTTTCCTCCTATGGCAGGGTCGGATGCCCATCTTTATCCCTCTGGGTGGACACTAGCTAGTGGACACAAGGCGATCTGTTGGGCAGCTTTTCCGTAGCCGACTGCTGACCAAAGTTGCAAGTTGCAGTTCTTTGGAGCACGCCACTTACACCAGGGGAGCGAGCTCCTACACCTGGGAATTTTGCCGCATCTACTCTCCTCTATTGGGACTTCTGCCTCGCCCTAAAAAAACTCACCTCGATCCAGTATCAAACCTGAACCACTTAAGCAGTAATTGAGCACGCTACTTCCTGCGCCTCTGAGGCAGGTCAAAATAGTTTAATAGTCAATTATTAAAAACAATGTGTTAGTAGTAATGTAGTCATCAATGATGAAATGCAACTGAATACCAATAATGGGCTGTTGATAGAATTGATGAAATGCCCCTTCCACCTTGAAGGGCCAATAATAAAACGAAAGTAACGAATTATTAATTTGTTTTATTATGTTTGCGCATAGACCGTATAATCGAATAATTGTTTTCACTCCAACAGAAATATACTTCTGTCACAGTGAAATATTATTAAAACCCGGTTGAAATAATATCTATTTTTAGCATTATGTGACAAACGGCGCTCTATTGTTTCCCTCTGGCTCACTTCGGAGTGCCGTTTGGTGAGGTCACCTGCATTTCAACTCAACATACAGTAAAGTGAGAGGATCACATGGAAATTTGCCGCCTCTGTAACAGTCATTCAACCACCTATGTCCGTCCCTTCAAGAAGACTCCCTTAAATGATTACGACACCTGGTATCGAATTTTGGTAATTGTTGACAACTATAGACCCAGATCCACAGAGGGTGGGGCGGAAGAAATGGGAAGGGGAAATATTGTTGTAAAGGAAAAAATAAAATCTATAAAAACAAATAAAACATTATAAGATATAAACGTGTGGTACACTGTCAACACTTAGCAGGTACTTAAGACCAGAGGTCCCCAACCTGTTTTGAACCACGGACCCGGACCGGTTCACGAGTGCGGCAGATAAATACAGCAAAAATAAAAGTGTTATATATATACCTCAAAGTGTCCGGGCCTCTTGCGATGTACCACACGGACCATGGCTTTACACCCAACGAAGGAAGGCGCAATGAGGGCCTCTCTGTCGCCTGATCATTCTAGATGTGCCCGACCCAATCCACCAAGAACTAGTATCGCAATTAGAACCAGTGAGACGGTCAGTAGCGTCCGCCCCGCCGAGGTGGATCGTTTCAACAGTTAAAGAAACTCCTAACCCTTTTCCCGCCTATGGCAGGGTCGGGTACCCATCTTGCCTCTCTGAATGGACATAGGGCGATATATTGGTCATCGGTTTTTTCTGCAGCCGGTTGCCGGCCAAAGCTGCACCCCTACGCTTATTTATCGTCGGTCTAGTGTTCGTTGGGGAATGCTACCTACGCTAGGGGGCGAGCTCCTACACCTGGAAATTTTGCCTCATCTACCCGTTGCATAGTAGAGAGGGTTCTTTTACGTGCAAGTGCCATCGTACACCCACACGGGACCTCGGTTATTTTACTTCTCATCCGAAAGAAGGCACAATTTCGGCCTCTCTCCCGCCCGAAAGAAGCCGACCCACCTGGGTCCAGTATCGAACCTAGAACTACTGACGCAGTTGCCAAGCGTGCTTATGTGGTTACGGGACTACTGAAGACCCTGGTACCATTCCTGGCTATCGAGTCAAAGAAAACAGATATTCAGAGTTGGGTCTTTCCTTGTAGGAAGAGTTTTTTTTACGAGCAAATGATATATCAGAGGGGTTCCCAAAGCGGGCGTAAAGGTTATAAATCAGGTATTAGCTATTAAAATTCAAAGCTGCAAGGTCCTAAGAGAAGTCTGAGTTGATTTTAGGCCGGGATCTAAGAAGTGTAGATAAATTCTTAGAAGTTGGCGAGAACCATTCCAGATGTCCAGTTTCAGGACAGTAGATAGGGGACAAGATCATGAAGGAGGTAAGATGAAAATAGGAAAGAATGTCCACATTTTGTCACAAAAAATGATATTTTATATTCTATAAATGCATCCTATATAAATCCTTTTCCACTTATTTTTTTGGAAAGGGCTCTTAAAAAGTCATCATCGATACAAAACTCTTGATGTGTGCACGTAAAGGCTTGCAAACACCATCAAAAGTGTCTTGTGGCTTCAGTGGTCCTCACCTAATCCATTGAACGTTTAAATATGTGCACTTCAAATGCCTCTGGATCAATACAAGTCGGTAAAACCTCATAGAAATAGGGAATTTGTAAATCCAATGAACCATTCTGATGGAACGACAGAGAAAAAAATGAAAGGAGTCTAGGATATATCCATCTCAAAGATATCCAACTTCTCTAAGCCCATTTCAACTGCCCACCTGATGAGTTATAGGCTTTGCATACGAATAATAAAAAAATCCTCCTGAAGCATCGAGAACTTCAACACCCAGAGATTTAGAGACAATTCTTTGGCCGCCTAGGTTCTTTCAGCCTACTGGGCTACCCAATCAGGTGATAATGTTTGTTGTCCACTGAGGAGAGAGAATATATCCAAGTTTGACCAGCACACAGTAGGAAAAAAAAAGGTGAGAAACAAGACGACCCCGAAAAGATAGGCGTAAAGTATATGCTAAATCCTCTGGAATCCTCTTGAACGCCAAGAAATGGACTTTGGTGGCATAGCACACAATGGTCATTTATTACTCTCAATGATCTTTTGTAAATCCTTTGCCGTCCTCAGATTGCTACTCGATGGCATATTAACTAGACCATTGTCCATCAGACTTATCCAGCATTATTTTAAGGAAGAAGAAGGAAATGAAAAAAAATTCTTGCACAAGTCAAAAGGACAATAGTCTCCCTTCGATTACCAACTACCACACTGTCAAAGGTCAGTTGAAAAGAAAAAGGTTATGTTTCACACACAACTTCAATGAAATTAAACAGTTCTTGCTCTAGGACAATTGGGCCTACTTTGTTGTTGTTTGTTGGAGTTTAAGGTCCCGTCAACTACAAGGTCATTAGAGACCCGTCCACTGTATAGTTCTAATGCATATACTGCACAGACACTACACTAATGCGACGATTATTGGGTATTAGCAGTAACCAGCTTTCCCAAGCGACCACCCATGTCAGTACTAACTGGGCTTGCGGTGCTTAACTTCAGTGATCAGACGAGAACTGGTGTGTCCAACGCAACTCGCCGCTCCCAATTGGGCCTACGTAAGTTTGGTTTACAGGAGTATGACATAGGTCTGACTGCCCTCACGGCCACTGGGGCGAGCCTCTATTCAAAGACATGGGGTTGTTATGAATGCACTTGACATCGTACAAAACACAACACTAGGGTCCACCAACATTGAAGCCCTATGCCTGTCACCCTGGAAACCACATACCGTTAACTTTATCGGAATTGTACAAATAAGTATCCTCATACACAATGATACCCTTGTTCCGCTTATGGCAGGGTTACATCTGTGAGTTCTGATTTCCAGCCTATCTCCTACCACGTCCTCAGTCACCCCACACACTAACATTTCCCATTGTAAATCCTGCTCCTACGTCTGCTTGGGCCTTCCTCTACCCCGGATGCTTCAATACCCTACCATCTCCATAACGGACCTAACTACGTAACTCCTCCTTTCCTCTTATAACATGCCCATACCATCTCAATCTATTCTGTCCTATCTTTTCTGCAATGTGCTAAACTCCAAAACTACCCCAAAATACTTATTCTTAGTTGTATCATCTTTTAAATTTCTCTTACCTGCCCAAACGTCACTAAAAAACTACTAACCCATTTTCTGTTGGGGTACCCACGTTTGTCTCTCTGAATGGATTGCCTCATCTACCGTTGCAAACTAGCGAGCATATTTTTTTTATGAGCAAATGACATCGTACATCACACGAGGGCACTGGGCAGCAAGAGCACATGGCCTTGTATTGCCAAATGCATGGTTCAGGAAGAGGGACAAGCACTTGATCACATTCCAGTCACCACAAGGGAGGTCACAAATAGATTTATTTAGGGTCAGAGGGCAACGTAGAGCAGAGATTCGTGATTGTTGCATACTCCCCAGCGATAATTTTCAAAAAGAATGTGGTCATAGGTTACTTATGTTAGAAATCCTAGTGAACGTGGCAGGCAAGGCAGAGGAATTCACAGAGGAAGTACGCAGAAAGTCAGACTGGGATTGAGAAGGGACAGCTGATGCCAGGCTGATGATGGTCGGCAGAAAAATTAGAAAATGGGGGAAGCCATCTTTGGCCAGGCTAGAGTAGGAGGTACATTGCATGGTAGGCAGACATGGTGGTGGAATGATGATGTAGAGCAGGGGTGGCCAAGCTTTTCAGTAGGCGGGCCAAATTTAAGAAATAATATTCCCTGCTGGGCCATGCACCTAATTGTTTTGTTGTTGAGTTGTCCGAGCGCCCTTGGCATTTGTCCCATTACCAATGCCTTGCTATGGTTCTGCAACACGGCGCAAGATTTAGAGAAGGCCCCACCAATCAGAGAAGTTTGGAAACTCCAGAACTATGAGCGTTTTAAATGACGGATACACTGCATGTCAGGAAAGTATCTCTACAATTTGCTGCTCTAGGTAGCTGCCTAGGTTGTCTGCCCCATGAGCCGCCTGTGGTCAAACGCTTGCCTGGTTGATGCAGATTCATGATATAATGCTGTTTTGGTGATATGTACAATAATTTTATGTTCATTTGACCTAGCTCTGCGGGCCGCACCATGACTTCTGGCGGGCCGCATGTGGCCACCCCCTGGTGTAGAGGCAGCCATTAAACCAGAAGAGGGCTGCATTCCACAGGTGGATGGATATAAGAGACAAGAAGTCAAAAAGTACCACTCTTCAAGGGCAAAGGGGGATGTCCAAGATTGTGGTAACTATAGAGGTATAAAGCTAATGAGCCACTCATGGAGAGAGTAATAGAATGTCCCCATGATAGACTTAGAGTCCGTGGAAATCAGTTCGGGTTAATGTCAAGGAGGTACACAATGGAACCTACGGTATCTTCATTCTGAAGCATGTGATAGAAAAGTATAGGGCAACAAAGAAAGATCTGCATGCTATCTCTATTCACTTGAAGGAGGCTTATGAAAGGTTCCACAACAGGCAGTTTGGGAGGTATTACGAAGAAAGGGGTCGAAGAAGGGTTTGTTAGGATAGTGCAGGATATGTGTCATGGTACCATAGCCTGGGTAAGGACTCCTTGGGGAAATACTTAAGGCTTCCAAGTGAAGGTTGTGGTACACCAAGGTTCAGCACTAAATCTATACCTTTTAATTCTGGTTATTGATGTAGTGAGTCTTCTATTGATGTAGTGGGTCTCTGATGTAGTGAGTCCCACCCTAATTATTTGATTATGTCTGAGACACTCAACCTATGAGAGAAGCGATGCAGCGCAATTCTTGCGTTGTTGTTGTTAGAGCCCCGTCCATAGCATAGTTCTTATGCAGAGACTGCACAGACACTACACTAATGCGACGATTGTTGAGTATTAGCAGTACTCAGTTTTCCCAAGCGGCCCCCATGTCAGTACTAGCTGGGGTTGCGCTGCTTAACTTCAGTGATCAGACGAGAACTGATGTGTCCAAAGCAATTCGCCGCTCCTCACAATTCTTGCAGACCTCCTTTAATCATTTCAATTTTCCAAGATAACCCCTGCCTAAAGGGAAACCAAATTAGACTACAGTACTCTATGTTATCAAAAAATTTCAATGAATTTCACTCACAATTTAAAATGCTGTAGAGAAATAAAACTGTCGATAGTTAGGTGGTCCACCCTGTATACAGGCTCTTAAAAAACGTACTGATAGAAAGCTACATGTAGGACCTATTTGTATGCATCACTGGTTACTTATCACTCATCACCAACCCTTTTGCCGTCTATGGACGTGATCAGTTGGACGGTATTTTACGCAGCCTGCTACAACCTACTATTGCAACAACTGGTTATTTCTCTTTCTTGCGACAGTCCCAACATAGACGTCAGAGGGCAAACGCTATGTTCGGAAATTTTGCCGAATTACACTCTGTGTCACTCCATTTAGTACGGGTCCTTCTAGCAGCATTATTTACGTCGCTCACACCACATGGGAAAAACAGCTTTACTTCTCATCAGATAGAATGAGGTCTTTCATTCCTGAAAGAAGATGAGAATGGAACTTGAAACCACTGACGCAACCGTCCCGCACGCTATCTGTATTCCATCGAGGCGGGACTGTGTTAATCTCTGACTACTATTTCTCGAATATTTGCTAATACTGTAGTACAGCGGTCTTCAAACGAGTCAAAATGAAAATTCGTTAGCAACGGCAAGATATACTTTTCTAAAGGTAAGATGGGGTTTCCCCCAAAACATCTTATAGTTCTAAGGGTTCCGTGAGTCGACAAAGTTTGAAGACCACTGCTGTAGTATAAAGTGTAGCTGAATAACAGTTCATAATCAGTTTATGAAATGATAGTTAATAAAACATGCTATTAAACTTTTAACGTGACATGAACACAAACCTTGGTAACAGCAATAATTCACCGAGAAATTCCCCTGATCAGTTCTGCAAATTAGTTTCCATCCTAAGAGGCTCTCAGATAATAATTATCTCCATCAAACCTATCTCATTTGACCTATCAGCATTGAAAGAAGGAGATGAGAG
The DNA here is from genome assembly GCA_013389805.1 of Trigoniulus corallinus. Classification (NCBI taxonomy): domain Eukaryota; kingdom Metazoa; phylum Arthropoda; class Diplopoda; order Spirobolida; family Trigoniulidae; genus Trigoniulus; species Trigoniulus corallinus. The sequence continues at coordinate 14,391,499 of JAAFCE010001036.1, forward strand.
GAGACACCTAGTTGGCAAAACAAAGAAATCGTAAGCATCCTTGAACACAATTTGAGTCTCTCTTTCTCATTTCAGTAGAGATAGTCGGGGTTAAAGACTAGTAAGAGGTCCCAAGTTGCATTTAGTTCTATGCTTATCTAAACTAATCCTTGTTTGAATAGACGATGGAAATGAAGGGGTGAGCTGAGGAGAGGAGAGAGAGAGAAGAAAGGAGAGAATTAGGGCCATGCTACCATCTCCAAATTCCACTGCCCATGCCTCTTGGCTCTTTTGTTTTGGAATCTCTTTTCAAATAAGGGTTAGATTTGCCTGCAAGATAATTTAATTTCCTAATATCCCTTAAATGAATGGCCATAATTTAATGTAATGACGCATTTGCTGCGACAACATTCAATTCAAAATCAGATAAAAATCCTTTTGGAAATAATTCTCCTAGGGTCCTTTTATACTTGGATACACAAGCGTAAATTAAAGATAAAGCTACATATAAACCCAACCTTGTAGATTGCCTTAATTACATTAATTCATATTTAGATGATGATGACGACGACGAGTAGGGCGGAGGAGAATTTGGAAAAGGGCATCGTGCAGAACAGAAACAAGAAGAAGAGTTGTGATGCAGAAGTGGGAAACGGGTAAGGGGTTGCAGAGGGCGGCAGGACACATAAGAGGGAAGAAAAGTGAAGATAATAATAGCACATGACGAATGGCCTGCAAATATACACTCGGTGAGCATAAAGTATCCGTATCCAGCGTTTATTTCAAAAGGCCACAAGAGAACCTTGATGGCATATAACAATGAGATAACGGAATGTCATATTTAGGAACCATAAGTGCCTTTATCTACCAATTCAACGTAGTTTACGGTTTATTTCTATCTCACTGTCTCTTTCTGCAACAACAAAAAATATATCAGTAAAACCACCACCCTTTTAACTGAGCCAAAATCCCAATTGGTTAGCCCAATTAAAAATCTTAGATATCATTTAGAGGGGATGGGGGAGGGCCGTCAACACATGGAGACTTCTAACGTCGCCGATAGGACTGACGTCATGCTGGGCAGGGGGAAAGACAGTATGACGTCAAACCTCCATAAGCAAAGGCGAAATAAGAAGTTCTTGAAGAGAACTGATGTCCTAGAGCAGTGATTCCCTACCTCAAATCCGTGGGTACTTTTGTAGTTCTGATAAAATTTCCCCAGCTCTCCATCGTTGGTCCGAGGACAACTACCCTGGAGCTGAATTCCATAAACTGTGGTAAAATCATTGCAGCAATCATTCAGTATGCCTCCTGATTAAAAGTTGACCGAACTGGGGCCTCAGAATCGATTTGTGGCTTTGGTGAAGGTGGTCGCGAGCAACAAGTCGAAGACAACTTCCTATGGGACAAGGTTATCCGGGATTGACTGCTACCTCATTAAAGAAAACAACGAATTTCGGTTAGATATGAACCTGCAACACGTTTTTCATAATTTCAGATGACATCAGGTCTATGACAGAATCGAGTCTACGAGTTCTGGCTCCACTCCCTAGTCTCCTATAGGAGAGTAGTAACATGTTTGCTCACGTTACATTTCTCATATCAGAAACAAGGTGGATCAGTACAACGTGATTCGAGGGGACACCTGGGACAGTCACTCACTGCGCGACAAGAAGAATGAGCTGTTGTTTGTTGGTGTTTTAGGGCCCTTCAACTACAAAGGTCATTAGAGCCTCGTCCACAGCATAATTCTTATGCAGAGACTTCACAGACACTACACTAATTCGACGTTTTTTGGGTATTAGCAGTACCCAGTTTTCCCAAGCGGCCACCCATGTCAGTACTAGCTGGGGTTGCGCTGCTTAACTTCAGTGATCAGACGAGAACTGGTGTGTCCAGCGCAGCTCCCCGCTCCCCAAAAAGAGTGATCTGGACCGAAAAGTATCCCTGATTCAACCAAATAATCAGTGCAACCTAACGGCAGAAGTAGCCTACTGGCTTAGTCTGAATTGTTAAACAGTTGGAGGGAGGGATGTTTTAGTAGGAAGTGTGGCGACGGAGTTCCAACACTGAGTGTATAAACGCTGTTCACCTACCTCTAAGGGAGCGGCGAATTGCGTTGGACACACCAGTTCTCGTCTGATCACTGAAGTTAAGCAGCGCAACCCCAGCTAGTACTGACATGGGTGGCCGCTTGGGAAAACTGGGTACTGCTAATACCCAAAAATCGTCGCATTAGTGTAGTGTCTGTGCAGTTTCTGCATAAGAACTATGCTGTGGACGGGACTCTAATGACCTTTGTAGTTGAGAGCCCTAAAGCACCAACAAACAAGCAAACAACTACAACCTACCTCTAAGAAGTATACCGTGATTGGTTTGGTTCATCAAGATTTGCAAAGCGAGTTAGCTACCAACACCTTGCCCAATTAAAGAGGAGGGAAAGGGGGAAGGAGAACAAGATTGCCTCGGTCTGGATCAACCCTGCAAATGATAGCTCAAATCAAGCACGCTACTAATGAGGTGAACGTTGTACACCATGAGCTCAAGAGTCAACAGCGGACGAACAAGCCGGTGTACGGAAAAGGACAAAAGAGTTTGCCAATTTATCTGGCAAAATTTCTGGACACTTTTTTTTCCCTCGCGCACTCTCTCGGGATCGATCCAAAGCCTAACAATAATCCATTTGACGTGCTTGAAGCGGCCGAATTCAAAACGCAATTAAAACATTTGAATCCTTGCAAAGTGCGCTAGAGAATAACCCTTAATGAATTGCTATTGTAGAAAACGCCAGGGCCCAATGGTAATTGGTATCTGGATAGGATTGTTGATTATAATTTTCAAATATTGTTTTGCGTGATCATTAGTCTCTCCAAGATTCAATCATCTTCAAAGTCGAGTTAATTTTCAAAAAATGTTGTACAAGACCTCGGAGGTGCAAAGAAGCACGAATGGCAGCCACACTTCCTATTTAAATGGTCCAATTAAGCGCCATGTTGCTTTGGAGAGAGAGAGAGAGGTTTAGTGTTGTTGGTTTTAACAGTTAATTGCCAATTAACTCAGCATTATAATTAGCAATGCTTGGTAGTGTGGATGTGTGTGTAATGTCTATTTATTCAAACTTGCACATTTTTCGTTAATTATTTACCAAAAAATTTGTATTGCATGTGCACACGAAGTTTGACCGCTGTTGTCGTGTCCAATACAACTAGCAGAAGGGTATTAGTGGCCAGTACTGAAATCAGAAACTCGAGGGCGCATTCCTGACAAGCCAGGATTCAACTTTCAGAAAACTAGAGATAAACCTTGAGAGGCAGGATGGGAGCAGGGCAGGGGTGACGATATTTGTGGTTTCTTTCGAAGGGAAGGGGAAGAGCAAAATCATGCTGTCATTACCTTTTGCTGTATGGTTCCAATTTAGAAAGGGATTTAAAGGTGCAGGAAACCATTGTAACAATGCCTTGGATCCGCCATACAACTATAAAATAATGGCAACAATCGAACTACTGAAGTAAACTACGGGATAGGCAGACATGGAAGTGGAGAGAGAAGACCTTCACGTGCACCTAATGCCTGGTTCCGTATACCCACGCGCTAACGCTATTACCGTTGAATCAGACGACACAGCACAAAAAATGGTGACGTCACACTGCTACTTGGGGTATCGCAGAGCAGTTATGCGTGACGGTAGTTGAGTTCACCAGTGGTCAACTCACATAGCGTACCGCACGTCACGCTGCGTTCTGATTGGCTGGCGGTTGAGCTGTCTGCTTGAAAAATGGCGGAGGATAATGTAAGACATGACGGCGGCGTTTGGTGACTCCAAATAAAGCGCTGCACTTAAGGAATTGCGCTGGCGGTCCTTCATAACGCACTAGCACAAAACGTCATCAAAATGTCATTAGTGGCGACGTGATTAGCGTTGAAGTGCGGTGATACGGAACTAGGCATAAGATAACCCTTTCAACCTTTTCATCAGAGAGTAAAGGCTTCCTCAAACAGAACGACGACGTTATAACGCTGCGTTCCAACGTTCAACCCTGTGTTATAACTTCGTCGCATTATATTGTTTGGTACAGTAAAACCTCTCTAATTCGTACACCTGTGGGACCCGGCCAAAGTGTACCTATCAGAGGGGTAGTAATAGCCTATTGAAGAAAAATCGGTACCTGATGAATTTGTAGAGATATGAGGGGTGTGCCCAAAGGGAGGTTTTATTGTATTAATACAGTATATTTCCGCCGTACAGAGGAACACAGTGTTGAGTTTAAAAACAAATTTTAATTGTAACACCCGACAACGAAGCAAGCATATATTGGTCATAGTTTTTTTGCAGCTGGTTGCAGGCCAAAGCTGCCCCCCTACGCTTTTTAACCGTCGGTCTAGTGTTCGTTAGGGAATGCTACCGACGCCAGGGGCGAGCTCCTACGCCTGGAAATTTTTGCCTCGTCTATCCGTTGCATAGTAGAGAGGGTTCGTTTACGTGCAAGTGCCATCGTACATCAACACGGGACCTCGGTTTTACTTCTCATCGGAAAGGAGGGGCCTCTCTCGCCCAAAAGAAGCCAACCCATCTTGGTCCAGTATCGAACCTAGAACAACTGGCGCAGTTGCCGAGCGTGCTAACCACTACGCCACCGTGGTGGGTCAATTGTAACACCCGACGTACCCTGTAAATTCAGAAACAAACTACAATGCAATGTATATTTGGTGACGTCGCGTTGCCGGTTTTCAATATGAAGTATGACAAACGCGACGTTATAATGCAGCTCTGTTTGACGAAGCCTTAAACCATCTACTTCAGTTAAGGACTCCCGACTTCCTTTGAGCATAAATTAGCTGAAAATGACGGGTGACGTGAGATGGTCATTCTTTTGGTTGATCACTAAGCTTTTCACACCTATGGGTACAAACATAAAGAAAGCAGGTTCTCTGCTTTCAAATACCCGGCGCTGACCAGCGCCACAAATGTTTGAATGATAGCTGATGAGCAGAGGCGTGCCAGCACAGTGTGCAATGTGCGCAATGCACACAGGCGCCCAGAGTCCTCTACTTGTTTCTTAGATCCGGCCTCCTGATCTGCCATAGCCAGTGATAGGAGCGGAGTCACCTTTTTTCATTCGGGAGGGGAAGATAGAGACCCTACTACGTTCTTGCACACAGGCGCAGAACACTACTGGTCCTCCACTGCTGATGAGACCCACCCATGTAGATAAAGCAAGTTCATACTTGTCAGAGCTTGTATCCCACACTGGTAAGTTTACCGGGATGAATATTTGGTTCTTGCTCGCTGGTGCAGGCTCGCAGCTTGGTGCAGGTTGAGGTTACATGCAGTAAAAATCACGAAGCACGAATGGATTGTGAGGCTTTATAAATCTTGGCTGTTTTTAATAAAACACCTACAACCCTTGTCCCGCCTATGGCGGGGTCGGGTCTGCGGGTTCTGATCCTCCACTCCCGTCTATCCCCAACCAGGCTTTCATCCACCCCGCACGCCACCATGTCCCTCTGAACCACCTGCTCCCACGTTCGCGTGGGTCTCCCCCTACTCCTGATGCCACCCACCACCTGTTGCCCCATAATATACCGCGTGAGCTCCTCCTTCCCCCTTCGCATCACATGCCCATACCACCTCAACCTATATTCTCTCATCGTCTCCGCAATGTCTCCCACCCCCAAGCTGCCTCTAACATACTCATTGCGGACTCTGTCAGCACGCGACACCCCACTCATGTAACGCAGCATTCGCATCTCGGCCACTTGTATTCTCCTCTCGTGGTTCTTCCTTACTGCCCAGCACTCAGATCCATACAGCATGGCGGGCCTAACTACAGTTTTGTAAACCTTACCATTCAACTTTATTGGGACTCTGTGGTAACACAGCACCCCGCTTGCCTGTCTCCACTTTAGCCATCCAGCATTGATTCTGTGGGTAACGTCAGAGTCGATTTCCCCGTTGCTCTGAATCACTGATCCTAGATACCTAAACTCTTTCCCTGCTGGCAGCACCTCATTTCCACAACGAACTACACCCCCTTGGTCCTGGTCACACCAATTGAAAGCTAAGTACTCTGTTTTCTTCATGTTAACCTTCAGCCCCCCCTTTTCCATTGCTGTAGTAATGTCCTGTAAGCCCTGTTGAACCTCCTCTTGGGACTCCTCTAACCTTCCTACATCGTCGGCAAATACCAAGCACTGGGGGGCCCACTCCCCTATTCCCGTCAGCAGGTCATCCATTGCCAAAGCAAAGAGATATGGGCTGAGGGCTGATCGTTAATGAAGCTCTCTCTACCTTCACCTTGAAGCCACTGGTATTCCCCCAAAATGGGACTGTCAAGAATAAGAAAATCATCAGAAGCTTGACATCTTCAGAAAAAACAGGTTCTTTGTGTTCACCACTAAGCGCTGAACGGCGTTCACTATTGGCGCCTGTTAGTACCTGCTTTCTGAAAACAGGAAACCTACTTTCTTTATGTTTGTACCCTATGTTAGGGCCGGTTGCCTACTTTTTGTCTATCATAGGGGCACATAAGCGATATATTGGACAGTCTGAGTATTTTACGCAGCCGCTTGCCAGCCTAATCCCTAGACTTATTGTCAGTTTTTTCTTCGTTGGGACACTTTTTCCTTTACTGACGCCAAGGGAGACTACAAGGGAGGCGACATAGGGATGACTCTAATCGCCCGAACGAAGGTAAACCATCTTGCGCTGAATTAGTAGCCCAGCACGTTACCTCTACGCCGCCGTGGAGTCCATTTATAGTTCCTAAACATAAAGATATCGAATAGTTAATAGGGAGTTTGTGCTTGGGAGGTATAGATGAAACATTATTGCAATGGTCTTCTAACCCTTTCTATTATTACACACACATTATACAGTTTTCTCCTCCCACTCACGAAACCTTGCTACACCAATAACTACTACTCAAGTTGAAAGACACCATTTGCAACAATTTCTATTTACTAGGGTCAATTTTCCACTATGCGGTAATGTTTGCTGTTGTTATATATACATACCAAATTTCCATTTCTTGTCCCTGCTATTACACCGCTGCCTCCAGCAACAACCAACAGGGACAGCGGCACAGCCCCTTCCCCCTTTCTAATAAATATAGAGACTGATTCCAGGAGAAAATTTCACTTGTTTGACAAACAAAGCAATCAAATTCATGTCATGAATATTAAAATCGGTTCTTTTGCAGTGACATTAATATTAGTTTAGTCCATTAACGGGATGAAAAATGGCAAATAGAAGCATTAGTTTACCCATACCATATTAAGACGCTCTGCGTGATTACTTTCAGAAGAGTGCTGCAAACGGCAGTCGCTAGATGGGTATCAACACGTGACTATAACATGAGGCCTCCATCAAAATGCTAATAAAATAATGGTCGAAAACGCCTCGACGATGCAACGCAAACAAACAGTTGAAAGGCAATCGCTAAAGACCCCCTGGCCCATCCCATCCATCTCTTCAATTTTTGTAGATTAACCCCAACCACACTAAGGAAACATGTTGGCAATAGGAGGATGGTTACCACAGTTTACGATAGTTACCAGAAGGCTTCGTTCCCCTCTCCCCACAGCACATTTAACAACTGCTGACCACTGGGGCTTTTTATGTTGAAACCAATATACAATAATTGCAATAATTTCTCTAAGGTTAATGGTTAGCGCACTTGATGTCGTGATTCCATTGTTGCAGGATCGATCCAGGTCGAAGCAGATGACCGCTTTCTGGAGAGAGGGAAGTCTAGAGAAATACAGCCTCTGCTCCGTCTAGTGTGAACGATGTCCCACTGCATTTAGAAGAACCCCTTCACATGGAATATAGATTGGCAAAATATCCATGTGTAAGAACGTGTCCTTCTCTCTTCATGTCAGTGAAAGAAGTGTCCCAATAAAAATGTAGGCCGGCGTTAACTAAGCAAGGGGTATTCGACTTTGTCTTAGGCGGGAAAAACTGTTTGGAAAAATGATGAAGTCGCGGCACCGACGATTGAGTGCCTTTAAAGTCGGCCTGAAAGCACCATTTATACTGGCGTCAGGCGCGAGCTTGTCATCTGGACATTTTGCTCATCAGCAAGTATACCTCCCTCAATTTAGTAAAAGCCACAGAATGAGTCATTTAGACGGCCCAAATCTCACCTGCATCTCAGAGGACAAAGGCCCATCTAAGAAATTGAGCGACAACCCCTCAACTGATGCGTTCCAGGTCAATTTGAATATACGATCCATCCTACAATTATTCTGGCCAAATCTACATTGCAATACTGTATGTCCAAATACGATCTTCAACAGTAGTGTGGTTTACCGTAGTGGCCAAATACGCTCCTTGCATAAAAAAGAACGGATGTAGTCCTACCTTGCAAAATAGGATTGAAATCTTTCCTTTAATTTTGAAGTTGAAAGAAAACTATTCAACGTCATCCTACTTAACGCTGGTCATTTCGGGGGGAGGGGAGGGAGGGGTGATCGATCGTTACAAATCACAGCTGCCGATCATCTTTGGCAAGACGGAAATCTCCCACGCATGGCTTCTGAAAAAAGAGAAAAAGAAAGCTTATGAATTATGTAGAAGAATCTACAGCACAGCCTATAAAACTTAAAATTTGATTAGATTGCAAACCCAGAAGAAACTAAAAGAGTTGTGACATCAGAATGATAACCTCATCAATGTCCACTTTCAGACACTATGTCTTCATCGGTCACTCAATAATGTACCTCCATTTCATCATGTCTATCTCCATTTCTGTCAGTTATAATCTCCTGACATTTCAGGAGACATTTTGGTTAGTCTCAGCTGGTTTAATTCAGACTTTCTTTCCCCGACTGCCGAGGGTGGACAGATTTCGTGAAAAAAGTAAAGCAACAGCTAAGTTTCTCCCCCCCCCCACATTTTGTCATTTTTATGAAAAGTTTTGGCGGTCCAAGTGAAAAGTTCCTTATCTTCCACGTTGTCAGTGAGGTCCTACTTACCCAACTCAGTGAAAAAAAAATTTTCACCTAAATACCTAAAAAATTTAGTTGTCAGCCTCTGCCTTTAAATATCCCAAGTCTTCCTATATTTGTGCGAAATCTAACATTTTATGCATTTCCTCTCCTGAATATCGGTAACTCCTGGATACCGAACCCTGTTACCGATGACGAAAAATTAATCAGTACTAGGAAGTGATGAGACCAGGATATCATCATCAACATTTAGAAATAGTGCCGCTTGACAAATTCCCCATTTCAATGGGTAGAAATTTGTGAATCGACCTGAACAAGATTGTGCGACAATCCTTTCTCTCCTTACATCTCCCTCACCTACACTCCACCTCTTCCTCCGTCTTTTCCCCCTCGCAAACCACCCATGTATTAAACGCGAGGTTACAGAGTTGCCCCTCGACAGAGAGATTTATATGCAAACTCTGCTTGTAAATTGTCCCAGAGATAGTGTCCCATGACATTAACGATGTTTTTGGTTCAGCTTGGAATGGCAGTTATGTTCTCAGATTTGGCTCCACTTCATAAACTTTTACATCTTTTCATTAATTTCAACCGCTTTATTTGCGAGTTCAAACATAAATCTTGAATGCAAAAAGAACTCAGAAAATTATCTTAGGCGCTCACGAGCTTCAAATGCGGTGGAGAAGAGAGAGAGAAAGGGATGTCGGAGCAGTTAGTCGGGTGTGTGCATGTGTAAAGGACTTGTTGTTAAGTCTTTTTTGAGAGGGTGGTAGTGGTAGTAGTAGCAGTAGGGATGTTGTTGTTGTTTTTCTATCGTCTTGAGTGATTACTTAAGTTTGCTTTTGCTTCTTTCTTCTTCTTCTTCAAGAAAAAAAAAGATATCTGCATAAGAGATATTCAAATGCTCGTGTATCTTACTAAATGTCTACTAGATATATCATATCTACGGATGTCATTAAACGCGGTTAACAAATTTCGAGATTACGCTAATGAGTTGGCAGAATTACGTAGAAAGGTACTTAAAATAACAATTTACGGATGCCACTATTCAAATATCAGGGCTTCTTTGGCATCAACAGTCACTCTTCTAGGTGAGTTGCGTTTATGAAGTCACATATATAAAACAATTTTGTAAAAAAAAGACTATATCGAAAATTGCACGGAGACGTTACTATTAAAGTTTCGACATAATACAATATCCTAAATTCTGCACCAGTGGTGCACGCAACAGGGACTGATCTGCGAACTCTGCCCTTCCATCTTTCTAGTCGTCCATTCTTACATTGTCATTACTCTCTTTGTTACCTGCCCCAGGCTGCTTTAAACCTAACTTAAATCTGGCCTGCAGTGGCGAATTAAAGCGCATACTGGGACGACAAACTCTCTGGTGGACTTAACCATAATCCTCCTCCCCAAAATATCAATATCCCATGCCATCTAAGTGTGGTCGAAGCGCAGGAAGTCCAGGAGGACACCAAGCGCAACATGGTTCCCCCCTTTTGGTTAAAATAATTCAATCAAATCACGTATTACCTTAATAAAAATAATGATCAATCAATTTTTCGTAGGCTTCAAAAGGGTAGAGCAGTGGGTATATGGCATAATACCGCTTGTGGTTATGCGTTGAGGCCTAGAGTAGCGCCTAGAATTGTCTATCCCGGGGCCATTCTTATATAAGAAAGAATGAGGTTAAAACCAATGAATTTATTTACCTCATGCAGAAATGACAAAAGCATCTGTACGGGACACTCTTTTCAGTTGGCCCTAGAATGTGCTTACTTTCTAGTGGGTAAACGCCAGTTCCCGTGCAGTAAACGCAAGTTCAGTTTACACACCAGCTCCCGTGAGATCACTGAAGTTAAGCAGAAGTAGGGTGACCGACTACTGAGTAAGTGGTTTTGAGAGAATCCCAAGTGCGCCTTCCGTCGGATAGAAAGAGAAACCGTTGCCCCGTGGGGTGTGTACAACGTCACTGAACTATGCAATGAATAGATTGGCAAAATTCACTGGGGCAACAGCTCGCCCTAAGCCGGCAAAGTGCCTCAACGAACAGTAGGCCGGCGATAAGTTGCAGCCTCTGATCACCATCCAACTGGTCGTTCACTTGTCCCGGTGATACAAAAGTGGGTACCCGACCCTACCATAGGCGGGGAAAAAGGTTAGTACCTGCTAGATGAACTTAGATAACAGCTGAAATCTCAAATTATTGCCGTACTCGTGTAATTTTTTTGCAAAAAAATTTTTTAAGTTCGCTAATCTCTTAAAAATAATTTCGCACATTGTTAGTCAGGATATTTTTTGAATTTATGCGACTTCTGGATATCAAAGACATTCAGTAAAAGTAGCGGCTCCATTTTATAGAAATCATCAGAAACAACAGTCTTAGACGTTTCAGAAAACCGTCTTAGGCTTCAAGACAGCCTATATAGTCTCTAATTTGTTCTTTTCTGAAAAAAAAAAACAACCTTGGAGCTTCAACTAAGAGATTAAAACTTTGGCCAAAAGAAAAAAAAGCAAGAAGAAATTTTATTTAAGACACTAAGAATAAAGTAGAAACAAAAATTAGTTCATCTAATTAATCCTTCCCTTTTAATCACGACTCATTAACTTAGAGAAATGAAAGTGTTGTCTTGGTCCTAAAAGCGATCCTGTCAACATCATATTTTTTAACGGGCCTTATACTGATTTCAAATCCCTACCTCCAATCCCCCCCTTTCAGAAAGGACGTTATGAGAATGGTGCAAATACATACACATCTATTTGCCTGGCTAGATCCACCAACAGCCCTGACAAACAAACGAGACAGAGAAAAGAGAGAGATCTAATCTATAAATTATCATCCAAAATTTATATCCAGATAACAAACTTAATTATTAGAATAAATAAGCTAAAAGTAAGGAAGCTCATTTGCGAAGTAGCAAAAGGTCCTTTGCCTTTCTCTGCGTCATCATTTAGTGATCCTTCTAAATGGATCCAAGCTGATGATGCTTCATTAAACATTGCCAATCCACCAACTGAAAACAATTGGCAATGGATTGCCTAGAATTAAGTCAGTAGTAATTACTGCTGCTAATTAAGTACACAACAAAAGAAGGGAGAGAGAGAGAAAAAAGCCCTAAGAGGTCCTTTTGCTCATGTTTACTGTGCAGTCCTACTGATGGCGAGTTGAGAAGAGGGAGAGAGTCCTATTTGCATCCGTATAGAGGCCGGCACACAGACATGCACCAAGACAAACCGAGAGAAGAGAAACTCACTATGCAAAATAGGCTCATTAGTAGTTTTAATGAGAAGCCTAAACAATGAGATTCATAGATTATTTGGTGATGATATTAGGCAAGGGAATTTGAGGAAGGGGGGGTGACATCTCACTAATCCCCTTTCACTTGATGAAGAAGGAGGTGGGAAGATGAAGATGAATTGGGTGCTTCAACTCTTTCCACCCGGACCTCACCCCTTTCATCCTCACCTTTTCACCATTTTGTATTTGTCAAATTCAACATTGACAGCGTACTGCATCAAAATGGTAGAGAACTTCATCTGAAATTGGGAATCAAGAAAGGGCCTTTCAAGAATTACGAAAATTACGATGGATGTAAGCATCTCTTTTGAAGTCAGCACTACTCGATTTTTCTGCTCTGAAAACACTTTTACCGACAACTCAATTCTCTTTGACCAAATTCGTGGTCTAGTGTGGCGAGAACATCGAAGAAAGCACATGACCTTAACGGGGTACTTTGGACAGTGAAAGGGGCCCCACTTCTATCATTATAGAGGAAATGTGTAGGGCAGCAACATTCACGGATGATGGCGCTAACTGGCCTTCGGAGGAGTTCGCAGTTCCATCTTAAAGACTGATGACACATCAGAGGTCAATTATTGACTACACACACTCCAAACACATCCTCCTATACCTGAAAAACTCAAAGCACGAATGAGGTCTGGTAGGTGCAATCCGCGACGATGGGCTCAAGAAATAAGTGTTCTAATGGCAAACTACTGACAAACTTGAAGGCTTTACTTAACTGGTTGCCGACCTGACGTCATGCTACTTTCCCGAAACAATGAAAACATTACCTGATCCCGAAGGCCCTAACTGAACATGTCAGCCTCCCTTGAGAAAATCTCTCGAGGCCACCTACACTCCATAAAGGAACCCACAATTTCTAAACATTCAGTCTACCAGTTATTTTCTTAGCATGCCCACACACCACTTGGGATTTTACCCTGGATCCGTTCGAAACGTGAAGCTGGGAAGAGTAAAGGGAGGGATCTCTCATGCAAAAGTACACCAGGAAAGGATTTCAGGAAATCATTTGGAAATCATTGTCAAAATTCGGGCGGTAGTTAAGTTAGGCTAAGTTACAAAATTGTGAAATTTTGATATAATATGTTCCTATACTTAAAATTAAAAATAAACCCTCATAACTGCATTAATGAGTGTGCACCAATAGCCCAGGGCTCCAGAATGTTGTCTCAGGTATGGAGCTCAGCAAATTGTGGCTTTTAACAGCTAAAACAAATTAGAACGTTTTAATATGCAGCTCAGCAAATTTTCGCTCTTAGCTGCTCTAACTAGCTAACTTGGAGCACAAGCCAAGGTGTCACGATCCACGTTAGCTCAATGCTAGCTAGTTGGAGCGGTTAAGAGCGACAATTTGCTGAGCTCCATACCTGAGACATCAGTCTGTAGCCCTGGGCCATTGGTGCACACTCATTAATGTAGTTTTGAGGGCTTATTTTTAATTTTAGGTATAGGAACATGTTATTTCAAAATTTCACATTTTTTTAGAGCTATGTGATGCAATAGATAAAACTACCCCTATCTATTGAAAAAAATGTAACTTTGCATTGTCCTGAAAAACTACTGCCAAAATTTCTGAACTGTTTTTGGAAGTGAATGTCCCGCTCCATCAGCTATTACTTTTTCCTAACCATTTTATCCCATATCTCAGATTTTTTTAAAAAAAGACATTGGTTACTTTAAAGTAAACACCCTGTATATCATCAAAGCAGGTGCAATTAAATAGATTCCAACTTTTCCATTTTTGACCTATTTTGATAGTTGGTGTTTTAGGGCCGTTCAACTACAAGGTCATTAGAGCCCCGTTCACTGTGTAGTTCTGATGCAGAAACTGCACAGACACTACACTAATGCGACGATTTTTGGATACCAGCAGTACCCAGTTTTCCTAAGCGGCAACCCATGTCAGTACTAGCTGGGGTGCGCTGCTTAACTTCAGTGATCAGACGAGAACTGGTGTGCCGAACGCAATTCGCCGCTCCCATAATGACCCCAGGGTAGGGTGCTCGGTAACTGTTGGGAGCGGCGAGTTGCGTTGGACACACCAGTTCTCGCCTGATCACTGAAGTTAAGCAACGCAAGCCCAGTTAGTACTGACATGGGTGGTCGCTCGGGAAAGCTGGGTACTGCTAATACCCAATAATCGTCGCATTAGTGTAGTGTCTGTGCAGTCTATGCATTAGAACTATGCAGTGGACGGGTCTCTAATGACCTTGTAGTTGACGGGACCTTAAACACCAACAAACAACAACAATCGGTAACTGTTTCAGTGGTTCTAGGTTCGATACTGGACCGAGGTGGGTTGCTTTGTTCGAACGAGAGAGAGAGGCTCAGAGTGCGCCTTCCTTCCGATGAGTAGTATTTTTTGTTTCGTTGGTTTTTTTAGGGCCCTTCAACTACAGCGGTCATTAGAGCCCCGTCCACTGCAGAATTCTAATGCAGAGACTGCACAGACACTATGCTGATGCGACGATTATTGGGTATTAGCAGTACCCAGTTTTCCCAAAGTGGCGAATCATGTTAGTACCAACTGCGTTGCGTTGCTTAGCTTCAGTGATCGGACGAGAACTGGTTTGCCCAACGCGATACAGCCGCTCTGCCGATGAGAAGTAAACCCGAGGTCTCGTGTGGTGTACGTTGGCATTTGAACCTCAAAGAACCCATTGTAATATGCAATGGGAAGATGAAGAAAAAATTCCCAGGTGTAGGAGGTCGCCTCTTGGCGTGGGTGTAGTGCCCCAACGAACAGTAGAATGACGACATAAACATAGGGGGTTGCAGCTTTGGTCGGCAGCCGGCTGCGGAAAATACCGTCCAATATATCACCCGTGTCCACTCAGAGGGACTACATGGGTACCCGACCCTGCCAAAGGCAGGAAAAAGGTTAGGAGTTGCTTTTGACCTATTTTGATAATGCGACTATTGCATCGGTGGCCCCAGGTTCGATATTTTATCAAGGTGGGATATATTCTTTCGGGCGAGAGAGGTCCCGAGTGGGTCTTCAGTCAGATCGGAAGTAAAGTCGTAGCCCGGTGTGGCGTGTACGACATCACTGCTATGTAACGAGTAGAGCGGCAAAATTTCCTGGTGTAGGAACCCTGGAGGAGTAACAGTGCCCCAATGACGAAAAATGGACCGACGATAAATAACGTAGCATTTGGTCGGTACTATTAAGTAATATTCGGTAAATAAACATCGGTAACATTAATTCGAGTAGGCCTGCATCCCCCCACAGACAACCCAGCCAATATTCCTGCGGGTTCCAGCCGCCTGGTTGGGGTGCCCCACTCAGAGCATGTTCAGTGGACCCGCAGACCCGAACCTGCCACAGGCGGGATAATGGTATGATGACGATGATAATAATGATAAGTCGGTACATCATCCATGTGTCGATTGTTGTTGTTTGTTGGTGTTTAACGTCCCGTCAACTACAAGGTCATTAGAGACCCGTCCACTGCATAGTTCTAATGCATAGACTGCACAGGCACTACACTCATGCGACGATTATTGGGTATTAGCAGTACCCAGTTTTCCCGAGCGACCACCCATGTCAGTACTAGCTGGGGTTGCGTTGCTTAACTTCAGTGATCAGCCGAGAACTGGTGTGTCCAACGCAATTCGCCGCTCCCTGCCATGTGTCGAGTGGGACAGAAATGCATATCCAAGTAGCACAACCCTACCACAGGGTGAAAAGGGTTAGTTGTTGGTTTGCCTTAGTCATTATTCCTGTGTGTGAGGCAACTTGACTAATGACTTTGGCGTGATAGCGCCTAAGGAATGTCACCGTCGCCATCTATGTTTCAATCTGGAAAAGCATTTGAGATGTACGTGGGCAGGGAAGATGGACAAGGGCATTAAAATGAAAAGTGCAGGAAGCAAGATTAGTATTGAGGGCTGATGAGAAGATAGGAATCGCCGAAATGAAGATCCCACAACTTTGGGCCTGTAATTGCAAATCATTAGAAATGTTAGGGGAATGCAAAACGAAAATGCATTTATGAACTTCTCAACTCTTAATTTCGGAGATTTATTAGATTCGGAGACCGATTTACCTGCGAATGGATCCTAAACAAACCTGATGGGTTCTGCCCAATAATACCTGAAGTTTAAGTTATTCATCAGGTGTAGGCGTGACAATGGCATGATCTCACTAGTCTTTCAATGATCCCTCCCTTAATTGGAAATCAATTACCTTCAACATAGCTAGCAAACAGAGCCTGTGGTATCATGCAAGTATAAGGACGTAAAACAAGACATCAAAGTGGTCTGGCTTGTTCAGTTCCTGTTAAAGGAGGAAGGGGGATTCTCCTGCTTCTGTGAACTCATCACTATTCAACAGGCACACTGGACATCTCCCAAACTTCTAAAGATGGGGAAACCATTTTGGCATGGTCATTTTCCACGTAAAATGTGTTCTTTCCTGTGTTCCATGCTGTTTACGTGGCTCTCCCTCTCTGTCCAACACTCTGATTCATATAGACAGGGCCGTAACGAGGGCGTGGCGAAGAAGGCGACCGCCACGGGCGCAACTGGGTTTGGGGCGCAAAATGTTTAAGTTTTTTGTCATTATTGGGTTACGGGCAAGCGAAAGTTAGGCAGTTGCCACAGGCGCTCCATACCCCCGTTACGGTACTGCATATAGAATAGCTGGTCTAATCACTGCCCTGTAAAACTTCCCTTCAACTTGATTGGGACCCTTCCATCCCACAGGCCTCCACTTCCCCGTCTCCACTTCAACCATCCCCCATTGATTCTATCGGTGACATCCAAGTCTCCTCATTGCTTTGGGACGTTGATCCTAAGTGCCTTACCTCTTGTACCTTATTCACCAGTTCACCCCTAGAGAGTACGTCCTCATTATTTTCCTCTCCTTCCCAATTGAAAGATAAATACTGTTCTCTTCATGTTTATTTTTAGCCCTCCCTTTTCTATCGCTCCTCTCATATCGTTTAGGCCAGGGGCGGGCAATTGTTTTGGCCCAGGGGCCACTTTAGAAGGCCATGGTTAGCAGAGGGCCACACTTTCTAAAACTGATCATACATGTTTTAGTAGTTAACATCACATTTCATTTAATGCAAAGTGTAAACTGCATAATTAATAATAAATAAATAAGACAAAAACAATAATGGTACACAGAAAAGGTTTTAATAAAATTGTGTGTGCAAAATTCCAAATCATCCAGCTCAATCATTCAGTTCCTGAATGCTTCTGTGGGCCACAGAAAACCGTGTGGCGAGCCGCTTATGGCCCGCCCCTGGTTTAGGCCATGCTCTACTTGTACTCTGGAGTCACTAAGTTTTCCGATATCGTCGCTAAATACCATGCAGTGAGGGACCATTCTCCTACTCCCGTCAGCAGCTCGTCCATAACCAGTATGAAAAGGTATGAACTATGCCACATTTCAATGGGGACTCTGTCTGGGTCTACAGCTTTTTGACCTTCCATCTTCCTAAGGGTCCTGACAATTTCCTCCTCTTCAACACTGTCTACCTCCCCAGAAGTGGTAGGACGGCCCTCCGGTTGTCCATATCGTTCTCTCCATCTGCAGCATTCAAGAGGTTGTCAAAATACTCTTCCACAGAAACAAGACCCTACACACTTGCTATCCTTCACTGTTACTGGTAGTGTTTATCAATACTCGCCCTATCTTTAGCCATGGCCAGTCTGAAAGCCTCCCTCTCCCCTTCCTTAGTCTGTAACTGATCATAGAGAGCCTCATACTTCTGGTGTTTAGTCAATGCAAAGATCCTCCCAGCTGTGGTCTTGACCTGCCTATAGTGTATTTCAGACTCCTGGTCCCCTATCTCCATCTACCTGTGGAATTTAGCCTTCTGTTGCTTGATAGCTGCCTTTACCTCATCGTTTCACCAACATGCCTGTCTCCCCTCCTAAATCTGTCTGGCCTGAAATGGCTTTCCAACATTTGCTAATTTCTCTGGTGACCCGTCCCACATGGCATCAGCTGTCGCTTCCCAATCCCAGTTTACGTGTCTGTGTACTTCCTGCGTGAATTCCTGTTTTGGGTGGACAATTTCCTCCACCTAATAATCTGCTCTCCTTTCCATGAATGTGCCTTGCACTCCACTTTCACTAGGATTTTTAGCATAAGTAACCTATGGCCACAATCATGAACCTCATTTGCCACATGAACCACACCTCATAAACCTCATTTGCCACATGAACCACACCTGATAAACCTCATGCGTCACATGAACCACAATTATGTGCCCAGCAATCATGAACCTCTGCCTCTATGTTGTCCTGTGACCTCACTTGTGGTGACTGGAATGAGATCAGATACTTGTCCCTCTTCCTGAACCATGTAGGCCTATTTGACAATGCAAGGACATGCGCTCTTGTTGCCACACGACTTGACTGCTCTTCTATACTGACTGTTCCAATCCCCCATACCCCATGTACCTCTTCATATCCCTGCCTTTGCTGGCCTACATGACCATTAAAGTCCCCACCGACAAATAGACGTCCATTCGCTTTACACGAAGAGCAACCCAGCTACAGGGGCATATGCTCTGATGAGGTCGAGCACTACTCTCCACCAAACTACTGTAACTAGCATTAGCTGTAACTAGCATCTATTCTTTTAACTAGGGCGATCCCTTGCTGCAGCTCACTGTCAATACTATACCTACCCCGTTTCGTCCCCCTTCACCAGCAGTATCCCTCCCCAAGGGTCCCGGATCTATCTCATTGTCTTTTGTAAGAAAGTTGCACTAATACTCCTACGCTTTATGATCCTAACTTTCCTGTTTTTACTGTAAGGGTCCGCACGTCCGTCTGACCACCCGTTTTCCACCTGGCGTGTTGGGGAC
Source organism: Trigoniulus corallinus (assembly GCA_013389805.1). Lineage (NCBI taxonomy): Eukaryota > Metazoa > Arthropoda > Diplopoda > Spirobolida > Trigoniulidae > Trigoniulus > Trigoniulus corallinus. Next base: position 14,410,558 of record JAAFCE010001036.1, read on the forward strand.
TTAGGGTCGCAACCCCATCAGTCGACGTGTTGGAGCTGTGTCGTTAACAGAAACTTTCCAGGGGATGTGCCCTCTCAACCATCAGAATCCGCTTCCCCCAGGGATTCAGGTCTCCACGCACCGCAAACACGGGAGTTAGCGTTTGCATATGGTCACCTCCCATAGGAGACTACGTCGAAGAGGGCCAATTGTGATGTTCCATTTCGGCCGTCCTTGGGTCTGCCCCGTTTAATCGCTTTTCACGACATGCAATGGGGGAAGGTGCCATGTGCCTATTCTACCCCGAGCACACAGGGAGGCATGGGCCAAGTGTAAATCTTCGAAATCCCAGATGTAGATGCTCAACCCCTGAAGTCAGGTGGAAAAAAAGTGTTTCAAATAAGGAAGTACACCTAAGTTAGATAAGCAAGGGGTAGCAGCATTAGGACAGTAGCAAGTTCACAACAGGACAAATTGCTATTTTGTCCTACCATAGGTGGGAAAGCGGGGGTTGGAATGTTGATGATGATGATATAGCAAGGATTTACGTGCAGCGATGACATCTTCGATGCAGAACGGAAGAAAATTTTACTTCCCACTTCATTGAGTTACCTTCATTTTGTGGTGAACAGAAGCCTTCCTCCTAGGCCACTCAAGGGGGACAACACAGTGCCAAATCTGCTATCAGGAGGAAGAGGAGGGGATGAGAGTCACGCATTAAGTGCACATAGATGCAGCACAACTTGTACCAAAAACAACATCCCAACTTATTGACAATTCTTGTACATACAATAATGTTGATTTTCGAATTGACACACACTACGAAGACAGGTAAGGGAGACACTACGGAAGGGTAAGGAGAGGCTGAAGGGGCTTAGGGGTGGGGGAAGAGCTTTCTGGCGGCTACTGAATTTCAGCCAGGTGACCAGGGATTTGCATGATATGATTAGGACAATGGCAAACATTTACACAATTGCTTCCAAACAGCTTCATAGAGAAAGCAATACAGACTACCATACCCGTACGGAAGTAGAAAAGAGATAGGAAGGAAAAAAGGAGGAAAAACAAATGTCTGCAGTTAAATATTAACAAAGACGTTATATTGTTATTACTCTTGTAAATATGTACATTATCCAACATAAATATCTGACATATATATATACCCTAACAGTATCAGTAAGGTGGTGAGGAAAAGTAGGGTGGCAAAGTAAAAGGATGGTGTGTATGAGGAGGAAGAAGGTGGAGGGAAGAGGAAGGAAGGTTGAAAAGTGTGTGCATGACACTTTGCATAGTTAAGTGAATCTCGAAGAAAATAGATACACATACATGACGAGTTGGCATAGAAATGAGTAGAATTCCTAATAGAGCAAATAGCAAGTGATCAATAATACACTGGGATACTGCGATGCTGTACGAACAGGCTGCTGTAAATCGAATTACATAGCAGTTCAACATTTTGGTATAACAAACTATTGCATCAATAATCACACGTGTACACCCCTCCATCCGCACACTCCCAACTGTCACATTTCAAAAACTGGGGTCTGGGATCACCGCTATTAGGACATTAACACCAATATTTCATCCAAATCCCTCAGAACCCAGGCCCATTAAAGAATAATAACAAGGACCTCGACTCGCCGTCTGAAAGTTCAAACAAACATGTTACAGCATCTAAATGCAATTATCAAAGAAACCAATTAAGACGGGCCGAATGGAGTGCAGAGGGAAAGAAAAGGATAAGTGCAGGGGTGGACCTTATAATGCATCAAGATAATCACTCTTGAAGGGAAGGGGGGCGATCATTAGACCCTTTCTCGGGTTGAAGATATTTGAACAAACAGGAAGGCTTCAAGAAACTTATCATACTGCCAGGCATGAATCGGAAGCTTCCATATAATCAGTGGTGTAACCTCAGTTGTGGCGCCCGGGACAAGAGGCATTCGTAGTGCCCCTGTTGCTTGTCCTGAGTAGGCATGGTACACGTATGTAGGCACCTTTTATTTGCCGTAGAGTCGTCGCACAGACATTGGGTCATGGCGGATTATTTCCAGCAAGGCGGACAAGGCACCCCAAGGTGGCGCTTTGTCCGGCATTGGGGGCAATTTGACCCCATTGCTCCTACAAGTTATGCCACTGCATACAATCATATTAGCAACCAACGCTCCTTTCTAATCATCAGCCTCCTACTGGGCACCAAAGTAAGTCTGGCGCCTGGGGCAGGGGATACGACTCAAACCTAGGAAACACTGTAAATATATGTCTCTATTTTCATATTATAATTACAGAGCTACCATCAGACGAGTCCATGTACTCAGGTGTCACAGTTCACGGGTTACATCTTCACCTAACGCCTCCTGTCCTATCGTATGATTAATCAATAACCCTTTTCTTTCCTACAGCAGGGAAACGCAACAGTCGCCAATCGAATACTAATCCCCATGGTTATTTATCGTCGGCCTAGTTTTCGTCATTGGGGCAGCTTTTTAGTTAACACCGACACCGGGGGACGACTTCCTACAGCTGGAAAAAATCCGAACTACTGCATAAACTGCAGTACTATATCATCTGGCCTGTCTCCCTGACCTGGCCACAGTCTCCTGACATTAAAACACCTCGTTTGTTCATTCGTGAGTTAATTTGTTCTCTGCTGTACTCCCGACACAGGTGGTTCTATCTTTCTCCGCTCCTCCTTTTTTTTAATTCAACCTTCCATTGCCCAGCCACATAGTTTTCTTTGATATATTGGAGGGTCTTTTTTCTTCCCCGATGCAAACCATTGGTCCAACCTATTTGTAGGTTTAGTTTCGGAGCACTCCCGTGGGCCCACCACTTTTTCCTGGGGCTAGTTTCGATCGCAGAGCATTTACGCTGAAGTCATTCCCAACCTCTTTCTGTCCTGGAAGTTTTTCGAAGGCTGTTCTCTTGAGCCATAAGCGTTTTTTCGTGGGCCTGGTTTCGTTTTTCGGCATTTGATCCCAGTGTTTCCACATGGATCTAGCATCTTTTCCTTCTGTTGTAACAAGGGATTAGTTGGGAACCACAAGGGCCCAGAGATACTTCTTAGATAAGGAGGACCTTTATCCACCTCGTATCTAATCAATCCCTCTAATTCCCCCTTTCTGTCTTTCAGCGGCACACTAACTTCTCGCTTGACCCAGCCTCCCACAGCCAAAAGCTATCAGCTCTTTCCCTGGTGACAACAGTTCGCCACAGTCCCCTGATTAGTAAATCCATTTGTATTGAATAAAATCCTGCTGTTAAATTATTCACGCTTGATAATATACAGCGATTGCGACTTGCGTTCAGGTTCTTATGTGCAAAATAAGAAACCTTTCCATTTCTAAGATTTCTTCAAGAAAATAAGAATAAGACACTGCACTTAAAAAAAGTGCTACATAACAACAGTAGTAGTTGTAGCAACAGCAACAAAAAAAGTAACTACTACCTTAGCACAGCCCAAAAAAAAAAAGAGGATAACTGGTTGGTATGGTAGCAAGATAATTCCCTTAAGTGGACTACAATCAATGATAGCGACTGTAAATGGACTACCATTAAAAGAAAGTGGACACAAACCATTTACGACAACTAGATGTAAGCAGAGCGCCATTCCACATCCAGTTTTTGACCACTGCATATATTATCCTTGCAAATTGAGTTGGGACTTGGTCGATTACAATTTCAGAAACTGTCTGTCTTTTTTTCTTATTGGTTTGCTCAAAGAGATTGAGAAGGTAAAGAAGAAAAAGAGGCAGACTGGTATATGACAAAAAAAACACATTAAATGAAGGACGGAAGAGGGCCGCTGGAGAACAAAAAGAAAACGAAAGAGAGGAGCAGGGTATACGAATGAACACCTAGATCCCATTCCAATCCACTCAAGGGAATACTTGCCAATCTCTGTTCCGATAGACAATCCTCTGGAATTCAAAGATTATCATTTAAAATGCAGTAAGCCAATTATCTGTGAAATACACGATAGCTGCTCATCTCCTCATCCTTGATTAGCTGTTGGTCAAATTACTGTTACCAACACTGCCCATGAGCCCTACGCAATGGCCGATTCAATACTAATATGCTATATTTTAGGTGGTTATTATATCAGGTCAGCCAAAAGGTTTTGAAACCAGTTTCACTAACTCATTTGGTAGAGTACTTGGTTTTGGAGTTCATGATGCACAGACTCATGGTGCCTACAAGGTAACATGGGGGATGTCAACTCCAGTAGGCTGCACTCCAAAGCCGATGCTGTTTTCAGCGCGCGCCTGCCAATCTCAAACAGCGCACCTCACTGCATTTTGAATAATGTTGAGTAACTGATGAAAAATCGAAGAGGCATCCCTCATGCAGTGGCACCCGTCTGCATTGCAGGTTCTGAAGGTCGGCATCCGCCAAAAATGAAGAGAAAACGAGACGTCGACCCGCGACAACTCAATCAGTAGTGCACTAGCCTTGAGTTCAAAGCTCGCCTGGGCGAGTCAATAGTTTTTGATAAGGGGCAAGATCTTCGACCATCACATAGGCAGCAATGAAAAGTGCGCTACCATGAGTGGATGGGCAACGTCTCACTTAACCATTTTCGGAACTTGAATACTCTTATTCAGTATAAGCAACACCTTGCACTATTATACCGGATGGATAGCGTGGGTTCAAGGCTAAGTAGAAAGGCGTGACTTTGTAACACTGACCTAGTTTTGGCATACGCAGAATTTGTGCAGTCTCCATACGTTGTGTGCATCAGAGAGAGAGAGTGTGTGAGAGAGTGAGTTTGTTTGTTTGTATTTAAGGTCCCGTCAACTACAAGGTCATTAGAGACCCGTCCACCGCATAGTTCTAATGCATATACTGCACAGACACTACACTAATACGACGATTATTGGGTATTAGCAGTACCCAGCTTTCCCGAGCGACCACCTATGTCAATACTAACTGGGCTTGCGTTGCTTAACTTCAGTGATCAGACAAGAACTGGTGTGTCCAACGCAACTCACCGCTCCCTAAGAGAGTGAGTGAGAGGGGGAGTGAGAGAGAGAGAGTAAAATACTAGCCTCAAATGGAGGCGAACCTGTATTCTTTAAGCTCAAGGGGTGCTACCAACTGCTACTCAAAGTTATTAACCGATGAAAGTTAATAAGTCTATAATAATGCTTCACAGTACTGTTAATTCTGGTAACTATGACGCAGTTACACGTGAGATCTCCACATGTTTTGACGGAATCCTGAAGTTCCCTGAAAATCACTTTTGGAACCAACAGTGTATAAAACGCTTTTGTACCTCCTGATGGTGACGTCGTACACAAACGCCACTTTAGTCGTTTTCGCCTACTTGCGCAATGAAAGAGATCCCAGGCTATGTTGCACCCTGAGGTATGTATGAAATGATTTCGTGTGACCTAATCAAGAATGGAACTTGCCTATCTTATTCGGAGGCAGAATGCTGCTTTCGGACTGATCTTTCAAAGGGGGCTGACGTTATGATTAACACTAGAATAAGGAAAGCGGAGATATAACCAGGGGGGGGGGGACAATGAATACTGAAGATGTCCATTAAGCTATTGCACAGCAACCTCGATGAACTCTAAAGCAATTCACCCAACAACAAGCAAAAAAGGAGCCTGTTATCGGAACAGTGACAACCTCGCGTTTCATCAACAAAATTGTTATGGATCGCCACCCCTTTCAGTTTCGTCCTCTCTCTCTCTTTCTACCCATTATTTGTCGATCGGCTTCTTAAAACTCTTGCGTGCGACAATCCCAATTGAAGACATTCAGGATAAACACTCCTAATAGCAACCAATTAAGTTAATTAAGGCTCTTTCTGCCATCTTTTCGAGAGGTCCGCAAAGCCGGCAATCAATCGGAGTCTAGTAACATCCTGTAATTTTCAGCACTAACGACAGAGGGCAAGTGGAAGAGGGCTCTTAAAAGGTCTAATCTTAAGCACCGTGAAAGAAGTTGTATTTTTTTTAATGAGGAGCTGACAGCACATCAAAAAATATGAAGCGGCTTTTTTCTTTCAACAGTCTTCTCTTGTCAGTTTTTGACTGGAGGTTCGATGCCAGGTGTAGGTTGGCAGTTTCATTGAGTCACGAAGCAAATTTGTCAGATACCTATCATCAACCAGGTAATACATAGTCAGGACGTGACTCCCAGTGGGATAAACCAAGAACGAAACCTACTTTGCATGACCTTCATCATTATTATCATCATCAGATTCTGATTGTACTCGGCACAGATTTTATTCAAGTTTCGGGGAATGGCGGGGTACAATAAACAATCACAACTTCCTATATGACTGAGTGCATCTTCGCCTTATTAGGTATTAAACCACCGACCTGGGGCCAGGAACAAATGTACAACAATCAGAGGCAGCCAATTTTTATAAAATAAACTTCAGGGTGTTGGGAACTTCGGGAACCTCTGGGCGACTTTGGTACCAGGATGAAGTGTCCAAAACACGTCCCCGTTGACAGAAGAGTCCTGGTCACCGTGAGTCAATTTCTAGAAGTCAAAGAATATATTTTTACACGTTGTGGGGTGACGCAGAGGTAGCGCTGTTCTCTAAATGCCGGCACTCAGTACATCTATCTCATGGAGTAGTGCAATATACAAACAGTTCGGGAAAATCTCCAGGTTTAGGAGGTGACGATGGGATTCCAGCAGTAGGTTGACAGCCGACTGGGCAATAATACTATCCAACGCATCACTCATGAAGCCCAATGGGACAAATATCTGCACCCCACCCTGTCATAGTTGGGAAAAGGGTTAGTGATAATGATGCAATTAAAAGTTAGGAAACTTACGCAAACAATCTTGAGACAAACAAACTTCTGATGCAATCTGCATTCCCATTTATAATAGACAAGAAAACAATATCACTTGTCTCAGGTTGGTCTATGGCTTTACAAGAACAGGGTCGTCCATTCTTGTGAGTAGTCTTCATTTTTACAGCTTCCATAAAGTTAATATATAGAAGTATGATTCACGATTGCCAATAAAATCACCAAACATGTCATGAGGAGGTTTGGGACTGTGAATGAGAAGTGCCTTTCATCCCCTAACGGGCCACATAGGACAGAAAAGGCTGTTAGCAAAATGATATTTCCCCATTCTACTTTCAATCCCTTTTCTAGCCAAAAACGAAAAAAAAATACTTTAGACAATAGTATTTTTTGAAATAAATAGGGTTGACTGATTTTGGGACTTCAGGGATAGGAATTGGGGTGACGCCTTCTTTATTGGTCATTATTTAAAATGAGATGCTATATGTGGGGCACTTTCTTGCTAGAAAATAAAAAAACTGATCCACACAACGACATGTTTTTAAATAAACCATCCTTATTATTGATGCTATCATTCAATCCATTAAGATAATGAAACAAATGCATTTGATGTCGAGGTTTTTCCTTTTAAACTTTGTATTATAAAAACGGTAGCATGAAATACCAACTCTAGAAAATCAGCCTACAAAAGCAACAGTGAACTGGGCTCTCGAGTTTTTTTAAGCGGAAGTGTAAAATTATGGGCCCTGTCAATTATGAATTTTAAAATTCCATCCCAATAGAGGGATAGACGAACACCTGATTGAGAAATTATGACATTTACTTCATGTAAGCTTTTCTTACAGGTTCATCATGCACCAAAAGCTCAAGGGGCAAGCATCTTACCAAGTCTGTTACTGCCTTCATCAAATTGTTGGCAACTCAATTAATAGTAGCCTACTCTTAACTGCAAAAGTCATAAATTGGAAGGTTCGACACTCTTTAGCCTTTCCAAGCGCTGCTTCCTTTGGACGGGGTCCTCCAATCACCCTCACGACGACACTTTTGTGAGGAGCTAATCAATCAGCGATAGGTATCACCAACAGTTCGGTGCAATATTCAATATTATTCTGTAAAATCGGACATGTGTGATGGCCAACGGCATTAGTTATCCTCCTATCCCAGTTCACTGTGCTCTTTTGAGCACAAAAAAGAAGTTCACCATCTAAATTGGGTCTTAATCAAGATGGTCAACTCTGGCCTGCAATCATTAAGGTTCTTATTTATGATTAAAAGGCGCCCATCGTTTTTCATTCTAACAATGTAGAAAATAGGGTTGCATAGTAAAGTAATGCAGTCCTGACGTCACTACAAAGAAAAGAAGTCCCTACCTTTTTTATTCTGCCAGAAATCACATCCTATTCAACACTTGATTGCAACAATAGAAAAAAGTATCAAGGGGTGCCCGTCATGAAAGAGTTGGCGTTGATTACCCTCAACCAATTGAGCGATTGTTGCAGGACTTGAAATTGTATGATGTAGTCAAGGCTCGAGTTTTGCCAAATGGTCTCTCTCGCTCTCACTCTTTATCAGTCAGTAAAGACTTGTAATAATAATTCTACCAAATTGAATAGAATCACTGATGATAGATCTTCATAACTGATTTCTACATTTATATTCATTTTTGGACATTGCTTGTTTTGCAGGGGGTGAGGCAGCAGAAAGCAGTGAGTGCACAGACCTGTCACATTTACACTTTTGGTATTCTGCACCGTCGTCTGTGTCCACTTCTTCGAACCTACTTGAAACCCTTGTGTCGTTTTGAATATGTCTCTTACTACAGTCTGGACAACAGTAAAGTCCCTCAAGTTTTAAGCAGACCCCTCCCCCCCACAAGAAAAAAAACACGCATATGCCTCATCTCCAACCCTCTGCTTTTCTTACAATCACCGAAAATGTAGTTTCTTCTAATAAGGTTCACTTGTATGGTCCATTGCTTGGCCCACTATCCCTCCTCTCTCTCTATTCTAAAGCCTTCTACCCTTCCTATTTCTCCGCCTTGCCTTCCATCATCAAAGGTTAGCCAAGAATTTCTTGAATACTAGCTAATCAGACATAAACGCCCTTTTGCTGATGTACTGTATTGTAACAAGCCCTTGCCACTTGCCTAATACAATGTCAGACTTGATTGGAGGCCATTTCTGGCTAAGAATGGCGGTTAATTGGAGAAGTTATTGCTCGTTTACGACGTTTCACACTCCATCTCGCATTTACTCACTCGTTTCCTTCGACTTACAGCAGGAAAAAAACTTTTTTTTTCCTCTCATCGCTTTCCATCTGCACCACCGTTTTGTAGTCGATTTCATTGAAATACTATGGTGTACATATACAAGTGAGAGATAACCGCCAAGGAAGAAAGGGTCATCCAGAAATGACTTCAATTGAAAGGTAGTGCACACCTTGTAGGCCATGATACATGAGCTCATGACTTGCAAGAAGTACCCTGATGCTGACTTTCAGGAGCGGAAGAGATATACGTGCGGAAAATTAGGCCATAGTTCCAGCACTTAGGAGTTCCCGGCAGTCAGTAAATGACCTTTATTAGGCAGCAAAGAAGAGGGTAGAAAGAGATGGTAAGGGTCATCTCAGAATTGATACTAATGCCACTTAGTGAGAAACCACACACCCTACAATGCAGCTGGTGGATAAGCAGATTGAAGGAGAACAAAGTGTCCAAATACAGATAGGAGAAAATGGAACAGTGTTCAGTAATTGGCCAGTACACGATAAACGGCAAAGTTGTCCAGTCTGTCAGAACTCACCTACCTTCTCGCCAAAAGTGAAAAAGACCCTTTCTAGAGGCCGTACGGATGCAGATGTGGTCCTCATAATGACAATTTTCCTCATCCGAATCGTTTCTGTTATATAAAGTTGTTATAAAGCGACCCGCCTAGGTGATGCAGAGGTACCATACTGGATTATTCGAGCGAGAAAGAGGTCCCTAGTGCGCCGGATGGAGAATAATGCCGTGGTCCCGTATGTTCGTTCATAAATGTAGTTCAAAGTTCGTTCATAAATGTAGTTACTACATGAAGTTCGTACCACATAAGCAGAGAGGTTGGCATCCTGCTGCATAAAATTTCGTCCAGAGGATCTCTCATTAGTCCAAAGAGGACAAAACACGGGACCCGACCCTGCCATAGGTAGCAATGCGATGATGGTGGTGCAGCGATGACCTGGTTTCATAATTTCAGTGCTTTGCTCTTAGATAAAGCAATGGGATTATCGCCAGAGCTGCCTGACCTCCAGCATTTCCATCTTATAATTTTATAAAGGCGTATTTACGAAAAGAAAACTGATTAAAAATGCCCCAAAACGGAATGGCAGAGCTTGACTTTGAGCTCCTGAAACAGAATAATTAAATCCCATTAATACTTTTATTCGCATTACGACGTTTTTCTTTACAAAAAACCATCGTATAGCAAGAAGGCTTTTTACAGTGAGACGTTGTTAGTGAAAGACCCCTTTTGATAACAAGAAACTACAGGAGTAGTAATAGCTAATTCTTGCCAATTTAATTCCACTTAACTACCAATAGACACATAGGCTGTAGTAATTTAATGTATACAGTATTTCGAAAGTTAACAAGTGAAAATAAACAGTCGACAAAAATTCACCAGGGAAAAACTGCTCTCCTCCCTGTGCAGCTCAGCGACTTGATAGAGTTTATTTTCTCTTTCAATTCACCAACCAAAATTTTATTCATTAATCATGTTTCGTCTTCATGTTACATTATTATTATTATTTCTAGAAACTTTCTAGGAATGTTCAATGTAGTAACAATAATATTGCCTTGAATAAAAATTCCCTCCATGTTAAATTATTAATTAAAAACCTATCCAATGATTAGAGGGAGTGCATACACCAACCCCATCTCAGCAACCAACCACTGAATTTAATTCGATACCAATTTGCTTCTTAAATGACTCGGATATGAAATGCAAATATGTTTTTAAGTGCAGCAAAATCTCAAAGGAAAATTTCAACATTTCTTCTACAAACTTCAAGTGCATATTGTTCAATTAAAGTTAATTAATTCATTATGTAAGGAAAGCCTTCAATGCCTTAAAGATATTTTATTTGTTATAATCCTAGATGATGTCGTCGTCGCCTTCATCATCCTCATCCTCTTGTCTGCAATGGAAAACAAGAGGGAGCCCTTTCATCACTGCAAGGAAGGAGGGCGTAGTGGGCTAACCAACGGAGGGAAGAGAGACTCCAAATATAAACTTCACTCCCCTATTTTATTCTTTTAAGCTTGAAAAGGAGACAGGCGCCTTGCCCATTGTCCACCTTACTTTCTGCTTACTTTTCTGTTTTTCTCTGTTCGTATGTTCCCTGTTCTTTCCAGGTCTCTGTTTCCGCTGCCTTTGTCCGCAACGCTTTGTTCAGTTCAGACCTCTATTTTCTCCTTTCTGCGGTCAACCATAGCCATAAACCGATGCCGAAATTCAGCCCGCATTTTCTTTTTCCGCGGAGAAGGGGTTCTTCGAGTACAGCGACATCGTACACATCCTATACGAACGGTCATTCACATCTTGCCAAACAAATCATTCGAATCTACAGAGCAGGAAGGGACAGAAGTCCAAGACAGCGTGGGAGGAAGTGATCAGAACCGAAGCAGTAGTGGGATGGTCAAGAGGAGCACATGAAATGACAGCCGGTGCACACCGCCAGCCAGCACACAGGACACTGTCCGGTTAACTGTGCCTAAGGATTATAGTCCTGTTAACTACCGAGATGGAATGCAGTATTTTATGTTTGAGTACATAAATACTGAGTATGGAGGGTCCTGCGTGCCCTACGATGATCATAAGGGAGCGGCGAATTGCGTTGGACACACCAGTTCTCGTCTTATCACTGAAGTTAAGCAATGCAACCCCAGCTAGTACTGAGATGGGTGGCCGCTTGGGAAAACTGGGTAGGCGTACTGCTAATACCCAAAAATCGTCGCATTAGTGCAGTGTGTGTGCAGTCTATGCATACGAATTATGCTGTGGATGGGGCTCTAATGACCTTGTAGTTGAAGGGCCCTAAAACACCAACAAACAAACGATTATCATATTCCGAATGCCTTCAATCCATTCCTAAAACCTCTACCGCCTGTGACAAGGTCGGACACTATGATTCGAATGAGTCCCGCTGATATCGCGGACTATTAGAGGACATTTTACGTGACAACCTCAAGACCACCAACCTAGTGTCATGGCTGATTGCTAATTTAACACCAATTCATCTTTTGCCGAGGTCAATTTCGCTAAGGGCGCCAAAGGGAGTTCCGTCTAGGAATTTTACAAATCTTCACATATATTTACTCATTGCGCAAATGGTTCGCTTACATGCATGTGACACTCATCTATCCGCCTTGGAGCTCGGCCTACACTTGGAGCTTCGTTCCGGCCAGAGAGAAGTCAAGGCCAGGATGGAACCTGCAACCATTAACTCACGAGTCAAACACGCTGCCGTTAAGCCATCATGGATGGGCTCGTTAAATAAACCACTAAACCTATTAGTTCACCGCGAAATCTTTCTAAACTTTCCATTTCATTTGAACATTTCATCGACCCCCAAATCTTGTCGCCATTACTGCGTCTTCTCGCACACCAAATTCTTGCTACTTAACTTAAAATATGTACTTCTTCCTAGAGCCTAAAAAGAGTAATTTTGTGGCAACTTGAGTGTTTTATGGATAATCGTTTATAGATAACACTTTACAGTCAACAGACCTAAAAACAACACTAAGATAGCCACGCATCTTTCAAGTTACTAGTTTTCTACACGTGTGGCCTCCAACATGTGGAGTTGCACTGCCAAAAAAGCAATGCACGCCACCAATCTGCTACTGAAAGACGGCTGAATGATCATCATCTTAGTACTTAGTCACGTAAATACACTTATGGCCAATTTTCGGCCTTTAACTCACGACTTTTCTTTCCCGGGATGTTTGAAACTCATTCCGCTCAACTCTCATAATGACAGGAGCTACTTTGAGTTAGGTTCTATTTTAAGACATTTAGCCCAGATGTAGACCTATTTTGATTTTTATTACAAAACTTTCAAAATAGCCAACATGGCTAATGCCATCATCTCCCCTGGCACTAGAGGATGCTCTTATTCTGGATCGGACACTCATGGAATAGGTCGTTAAATGGTAACTTCAGTATCACATCATGCACACCTATTTCAGATATCGAAACTCGAACTCAACAAAAGTGATCCAAGCAAGGCTTGTTTGCCATTTGACCGTCGGTCTGTCAGATTTGCGGGAAGGTCATACAGATAAAGAGCCCACTAAAAGCCCACCTCTTCACGGTTTTCACAAAACTCAATGGCGGATTTGAAGTTCAACTTGTTAGACATTTTCGAAAAACTTTGCAGCCACAGTCAGAACTGACCTGCACACGAACTCAAGATGCCACTCCCCTACCAACGTTAGGTCTAGTCAAGTCTGGGACGTTCTCTTGTGCTTTAGCTATGTAGGTTCGCCTCTGAACGAGATTAACTCAACTTTACTCTTATGTGAGGGAGGCTAAGGCCTCTTAGCGTCATATAAGCGCCTCAATGTGCGATATCATCTGCGGGCCAGTGCACAAACCCTGACCACCTGACTCATGTACAAGCAATACCAGACGCAATACGAAGAAGTGGTGTTGTCTGGAAGTTTTTTGTGAGCAGCTCATTAATAAGAAAGGGTTTATATTTAAGTGCAAGATACATCAAAAGTCCTTTGTTTCCATTCAAACCATGAAGCAGTTAAGATTAAAGCTCTTATGCAAGTACCGGTAGTCCTATTTGACTCCATTCAGGTCTCATTAGGACCAGCGTAGGACTTAATAGCGACAAATATACCAGTTCACAATTTTTGTCCTTAATGATACGGCAGTGTGTGGCGTGGACAGGGACCTGGTGGGAGATAGACGGGAGTGGGGGGCTAGAACCCACAGACCCGACCCTGCCACAGAGCCACAGACGGGATAACGGTATGATGATAATACCAATTCACAATTTTACTAGGGCCCTGTGTGGGTCCCAGTTTAAAATTGAGCCAAGTTCAACCCTCCACTGCTGCCACTATCATCAGCGCCGAACCTGGGAAACCACGACCTCAGCAGTCAAGTGCTTTACCACCTGAAAGAGTCAAGAATCCACAACAAGTAAAAACCAATGGGTATCATCAGCAGTGACACTAAGCAGAACTTAAAGTCAGCAAGAAGAGCAAGTAGCATCCGGATACCTGTGTCAAACATCTGATAGACAGTAGTAGTAGTAGCAGGATCTCAAGAATGACAACGCCATCTTTGGAGTGCAGAAACAACTATCTTAAACGATAGTGTCTATATGAAGCGAAAGCACTTACTATTACGTTTTCTGAATTCCTCTCTCTTTCTCTGTGTGTGTTTGTCTCTCTCTCTTCTATACAGTTTCCTGCCACCCTCGATGCCATCATCATTTTCATTGGCTCTCTGAGACGCAGGGGCTCCCCCCAGTGTGGCGCATTATTCATTAAGTGTGTCTAATAATTCTATAAAAATAGAAAGCTTTTAGTTGGTATTGAACAACGGTGTCGTTTAATCTCGGCAATACACGTAATAATGGCAAAGTCTTGTTTCCAGCTAATGGAAAGTGTATGCACACAAACTCACATAAGTTGAATGCAAGGAGCTTGCAGTTAAAAGACACTGAATATGTGACATCTATACAGAGAATGAGCGAAAGAGAAAAGAGAGAGATATTACATCCATACATTGCCAAGGAAAAAAGCTTTTTTTCCAATCGAAATAAAAAGCCAAAATGGATGGATATGTAGACACAAAAAGGGAGAAAGAAAAGTATAGAATAGTGCTTGCATTAAGTATATACATTGTGAAAAAAAAACGAGGGATGACTGACGAAAAAAAAAAGAAGGTTGTAGCAATAGGGAAGAAATGATGCGACGGGTAGAGTAAAGGGTAGGGGTAGGTATGGATGGGTGACAGTCCTCTCCCTTCTCACTCTTCTGCCATGTTTACAGATTTCAACCATTTTTAGTAATATGACGAGTTGACGATATTTTTCTGATGTATTATTACATCTAAGAAGAAGAAAGAGAACAGCATCCCGAGTGAACACAGAAAAAAAGATGATGATAACGACCGTGGGTGGGACCAAAGCAGAAAAACGACTATTTTTTTCTGGTCATCACATAAAACTTTTTTTAGGTACGTTTATGTTGACGACTTTGTTATTACTGTAGTTAGTCGTGTGAGTGTTTTCCTCTATCAGTGGTGGTTGGTTGATTGCGGTTTACTAGTAACTGGAGATTCCAGAAAGAGACAGATAGAGAGAGCAAAAAAGCATCAATGATTAGGGAAAATTCGGTAAAAAAAATTTATCCAGTTATGTTCCAATCTGATTCTATAGTCAGAGGACTCGGGAGACGTCGAC
This sequence comes from Trigoniulus corallinus, assembly GCA_013389805.1. Lineage (NCBI taxonomy): Eukaryota > Metazoa > Arthropoda > Diplopoda > Spirobolida > Trigoniulidae > Trigoniulus > Trigoniulus corallinus. The sequence goes on from JAAFCE010001036.1 coordinate 14,425,782, forward strand.
GCCGGGGGGGGGGGGGCAGCAAATATTTCAGTATCGTCCGTCTGTGGCGGCTAATTAGCGTGTAAACATTATGTGATGATGGCCGGGTCCCTGTGAATCCCGGGCTTGGAGAATTTTACATCCCATCACCTCCCTCTCCCATAGGGCCTGCTACAGTTCACGGATTACATCGCACGAACACACGCATTCTATGTGCAAGCACGAAACCATAAACCATTGACCTAGACCCAGAAGCGAATGTGCGTACTTGTAACTCCCTAGCTCTCGACCAAACGACAAACTACCCCGCCTATGACAGGGTCGGGTATGCATTTGTTTCAATAGAGCCAGGGCCACATGAGTGAACTGCTGGAGGGTAATGTTTACACAACCCGCTGACGACCTAATATTGCAACCATTTGAATTTTTAACGTCGCTCATTTTCTACTTTGATACAAATTCGTCAAGGAGCAAAGGCCAGGGAGCGATCTCCTAACCTGTACACTTAGCTAAACTACTCATGAAGAAATGGTGAAACCGTACACTCCATACGGGACCATGATTTACTTTCCATCTGGCGGAGGCACACGGGGCTTTCCTTCTTCTCGCCCGATTAAGCGGGCATCTGTCTCGGCCAAGGTTCGATCCTATAACTATAGACTCCAAGGGGTACGTGCATTAACTACTGAACTACTGACGATTTGGGGAGTCGGTCAAGCAGCCATAACGGGCCGAACCTTGTGGAGGTTGCTCGCGGGTGAGAGGGAGGTAGGAGTGGGGAAATTAGCAGCACTTAATGTTAAACCAACCATCCATGTCGGTACTAACTTGGGCTGCGCTGCTTAATTTCAGTGATCTGGCGAGAACTGGTGTGTCCAATGCAACGATAGGATTCATGGACAATCACATTACACCCACTCTACGTAGAACCGGTTGACATCGGGCCATTTTCCCTTTATCCTATAGTATCATAGCCATTAGTGACTCTTTCCCACCTCTGGCACAGTCGCTGCGTGCCCACTTGATTTTCAGGCATAGAGGTGCTGCACTTGAGAAAGCCTTATCTATCTACACGGACATTCTTTTACGTGCAGATGACGCAATACACACTACAGGGGCAACGGCTTTACGTCCCATCCGTCGGAAAACGCCCTTAAGAATTCCCTTCTGCCCTTCCGTGAACTACCAAGAAATGATGAGCAGTTCACCGCCATGGCCAGGCAGACACAACCGTACATCAAAGTCCTTCAAGTGAATCAGCCATTAAACCACGTTAGAAAGAAATAAAATGTCTACGCAGTTTGTTCAACTACTATTTCTGTTCCGGCTTTAAAATTTGATGATTTCCACAAATTAGGATAAATCTCAAATAACGTCATTGTCGACCATTAGCCTAAATATTTTCACTGGACTCTCTGCACTCATTAATTCCATTATAAGAATAGAGATTCAGCCACTACTTTATGCAAACCAAGAGAGGGAAGAACCTCCTTTTAAGGCATTAAATTCCATTCCTGAAAAACGGTAAATTACATTTCCGAAGAATGAGAGAGAGCGAGAGAAAGGATATTTGGAGCATCATCGGAAACTAGAGACATCCATCCAATAGCTGTACCCCCAAAAAGATTGAAGAAGAGATAGAAAATAACACAAATGTTCCATGATTAACAATATTCTCCTCTTCTTGGGTTTTATCCCTGCAGATTAAATAAAGTATCGAGGCAACCCTCCTTAAAACCCATCATCCAACAGTTTGCCCAGATTCCCTTTCCCCTATTCTCCTTCTTGTTTCTTTCCCGAATTTTGATTTTCACAACCTAATTTCTGATTTTCTGACCTATAATAGGGCTGAATACAAATTAGTTCGGGAAGAGCAAACCAAATAAAAGGCAAGAAAAGGAGACAAAAAAAGATTGCAAGGTGAGGAGGAAAAGGGTAATTGGCAACAGAAAGAGAACAACGTAATACATGGACACCCTCTTTACTTTTCTGTTCAGGCTTCATATTTATTTTTCTGTCTTGAAGACGTCAAGCCGTGGTTAGCACGCTCGGCAACCACGCCAGTAGTTCTAGGTTGGATACTGGACCGTGGTGGGTCGGCTTCTTTCGGGCGAGAGAGAAGCCGCGAGTGTGCCTTCTTTCGGAGGAGAAGTAAAACCGAGGTCCCGTGTGGGTGTACGATGGCACTTGCACGTAAAAGAACCCTCTCTACTACGCAACGGGTAGATGGGGCAAAAATTTCCAGGTGTAGGAGCTCGCCCCCTGGCGTCGGTAGCATTCCCCAACGAACACTAGACCGACGATAAATAAGCGTAGGGGTGCAGCTTTGACCAGCAACCGGCTGCAGAAAAACTATGACCAATATATCGCCCTGTGTCCATTCAGAGGGACAAATGGGTACCCGACCCTGCCATAGGCGGGAAAAGGGTTAGGAGTTGCTTTGCTTTAGTCTTGAAGACGTCTCGGTGGTGCACAGGCTCGAGGTTTCATTGTCTTAAGGCTGGACTCCATTGGCGTCCTTTCAACAGAACCCATGTCTCTAAATGGGATAAAAATGGACACCCAACCGTACCATATGCTCGAAAAGGAGTTAATATTGACGATGATGTTGGGGGTGCCTGTTATTCTTACTACTCTTGTGTTCTGCGTTCGTTTGGCAGGGGCGGATCTAGAGGCGAATCAGGGGGAGCACTTAAAAAAAAAAGTGAGGCCCAAATATTTTCAAATACCGTAAAATCTCACGTAGTAGTACCCGCGGATTATACGCGAAACATAGGGTCATTTAGTGCGGACTAGAAATGAAACCAAGGGTTTTCAATGAAAACACTTTGCACAGTACGTTCTTATTTATATGATAATGCAATATAAAATCTTTCACATTTCAATTTCATTGTCAGAGCAATTGACATTTCATGTTCAAATTCATTTGATCCCATTGCCCCCTACTAGTTGCACCACTGGCTACAGTAGAAATTTTAAAGTGCGGACTATATTTGAAACATACCCATCGCTAATGCGGACTATATTTGAGATGCGGACTTTACGTGAGATTTTACGGTATTCAGAATCCCTTACTATAAATCTAGCTAGTAATTACAATAGGTCCTCCAAATTGGACTGGCAGTATAGAAACGAGGATAAGCAATGCAAAAATGCCTCATCATTTGCGCCCCATTGAGGCACTGAGGGGGAAGCAATTGCTGCATTTCTCCCCCCTCTGGATCCACCCCTGCCGTTTGGCAATCTCGATCTCACACCTGTCCCATTCTGCTGCAGGCTGCAAAATTATTTGAGAGTGAACCACCGCACCGTCCAACAACACTAGTGCAGCGATTCTCAACCATTTTTTCTTCACGGTCCAATTTTAATAATTTAAAAATTCGGCGGCACACTAACAACGACACATTTCAGGGCACAAAAAACGCCAAAGAAAATATAGAAGTTGTAACCTAACTTTATGCAAAAACAAATACTGGACCGAGATGGGTTGGCTTTCTTCGGGCGTGAGAGAAACCCTGAGTGCAGCTTCTTTCGGATGAGAAGTAAAACCGAGGTCCTGTGTGGTATACGATAGCATCTGCACGTAAAAGAACCCTCTCTATTATGGCACGAGTAGAGGAAGCAAAATTTCCAGGTGTTGGAGCTCGCCCCCGGGCTTCGGTGGATGTCCCAATGAACAGTAGAAAGACGATAAATAGCATAGGGATTACAACTTTGGTCAGCAACTGTCTGTGGGAAAACACTGTCCAATATATCGCCCTTGCGTCCACTCAGAGTGACAAGATGGGAACCCGACCCTACCATAGGCAGGAAGAGGGTTAGAAGTTACTTGTAGATTAGCCCTATGCACACATCAAGCGGATGACTAGTAGACTAAACTACTACATACAGTGCCCGATTTAGATATTGAGAGGCCCTAGGCTATTTCAATTTTGAGGCCCTTTTCAAGCTCTTTTGACCCCTTTTCTTAAGCTTTGAAGCTCGTTAAATGTTGAGGCCCTAGGCTTCAGCCTAATTAGCCTATTGGTAAATCCGGCACTGACTACATAGCTTTGTTAGCCAGTAGTGAGAACTGAAATATTCATGTGTATTGGTTCAGCTAGTCCTTCCTAGGAAGGCAGAACCGATTGAACTACTTGTCTGACGTCATTTATGTATGGGTATTCGCAGTGGCGGCACATCTCGCGGCACAATGGTTGAGAATCGCTGCTCTAGTGAGTCGGGAGTGGATCATTTTGTTACCATCTCCAAAAAAGTCGTTATCATCCTATCCCGCCGACTCTTATCTTATTTCTTTCTGTCCATCATATCATCGTCCTACCAAATTTCTGATCATCATATCTTGCCTGTGGATGGCCTTAGTAAAGTTGTAGGACGGTACTGAATCGTCTTTTTCTTCTGGCCAACTTGAACCACAGGCGAACCATCGCGCAAATACTGGATATTAAACCACCATCAAGGACTATTGCATATGGTGCACTGTGGGAGCAAGTACCAAGTTCCCTTCCACCCTCTTTAATGGTAGGAAAAAACACGTGCTAATTATCTGAAAAGAAATTAGTGGGGGTGTAGCTTGTCTCCATCTCATCTAAAGGTAAAAAGAAGAAGGAGGGGACAAGGGAGCCATCCATTCACTACTTTAGTTCTCCCATTGCAATTCATCTAATTTCGTCCTCCCGAACATTTAATGTCGACCTGTGAAAATGTTAGGATACTATATAACAGCTTTTAAAAACATGGCTTTTCTTTTAGAGGTTTTAATTTTCCAACTACTAGAGGGTTGTTAGATTAGATGTTCTTGTTTTTTTTTGTGCCTTTTTGTCTTTTATTTAGGTAGCGACAAGCCCAACCCCCTTAAGCAGCTCCTCTCCTTACTCACTCTCACTCTCATTTCTGATATTACATTTTCAACTTAGTGCATTTAGGTGTGGATTGATATTGCATTACGATGATTTATATTTAGCCCACAATAGAGAGAGAGAGCTACGAGAACACACATACACAAAAAAAAGATGAAAATAAAGGTTTCTCGTCATGAAAATGAAATCAATTTGTAAAAGTGCTATTCACCATTGCTCTCTCTCTCTCACTCGCCTTACACAACACTCTATAGCCTATAGACGACCATTTTTTTAATTCGCACTCTAGAAACTATATTGATATTAAAAAAAAGATCAATACAATCTTAATTATGGTAATGTGAATTTGGGTGAGTGACAGAACAGTCTCTCTTTCTCTCTCTCCCCCCTTTTCTCCAATGCTTTCTCTACCCCTCGCCAAAAAGGACACGTACGTGAAAAATAACACACCATCAACTATCAGTCGACCGACCAACCTTTCTTCTTAGTAAAATACACTAACTCCAATAAGAGTCATTTATTTGAAAGTTCATCTGCACATTATTAGGCACCATTAATAACATCAGAGAAATGCAGAGAGTTACCGACAGTCCCGTGTAGGGATAACCGGGTAGTAGCCTGTAGACCTCACAATTTTCTGATGAATAACATTGGTTTAGAGCATTGCTATTTATCGTCGTAGAAATACACCTGGAGAACTACATGTCAGTATTTTGTTCTCCACCTGCTAAAGGGCTTTTACTACACTGGACCACTAACCAAAGAAACGATACAGTTCCATCTGGATCGTAACTCAGTTTTGTGCGAGATATACCAGGTTTTAATTATCCCTTTTGCCGTATATGGTAGACTCCCTCCCGTCTCGGTGGTGCAGAGGTAGGTGGGTTGGCTCTTTCAGGCGAGAAAGAGAGGTTGCAGTGGACCTTCCGTCAGATGAGACGGAAAATATAAGTTTAGTTTTTGAAATTTCGGGGTGTGGGAGCTCGTCTTCTGGCGTCAAAGGAGGAAAAGTGCCCAAACTACGAAATGCAAGCCGGCGATAAATAAGCATAGGGATTACGGCAGTCGCTCAAGCATCCCAATGGGACAAAACTGGGCACCTGACCCTGTCTTAGGTGGGGAAACGGTTAGTGATGATGATAGGCCTAGTGATATCTATCTATGGTAGACTGAACGGCCTTGTCCCTGTCTCAGGCCTTTTCCTTCTGCATTTCTTTACTCTTTTATAGAATTCATTCTGTCGCTGATTGTACTTCTCTTGTTTTATGTTTTGATGTCGTTCAACATTTGACGGAAGCCGTACCAGGGCATTTCTGTCGCCCGAAAGACACCACCTGCTCGGACACTAGCCACGGATCTGCCATAATAGAGTAAAAAACATTTTTAGTAAAGAAAGTGATGATCTGAGAGAATATAATGATGCCTGATGATGCAGGATACACGGCATATTTTTATCCATAAATACTGGAAATGGGTGGTTCCATGCCTATGGCATGGTCGGGAGCCAATTTCTATCCGTTTGGGACACCCAGTGATTATTGGTGCGCTATGTCATCTGAGCGTTCCCGAAACCTAATAGTATCAAAATTGAAAATAATACTGGTGTTGGTTACCTCGAAAACGAACTACAACTTTGATCAGAATCGAACTCGCATCTCCTAACGCAATATAGCAAGTTGGTTAATCTCTGTGGCCAGCTCCTGAAATCTGCTTTGAATAATATGATAATGGATACAGAGTACCAATTAGCGAAGAGGACCATTTCTTCCCAATCGCCACGTCCCTAAAAATTAATATTTCATTTGATGGTAGAGCAATCAAACAGCATCTCCCTGAATCCAAAAAATCTCATCTCTAATTAGGATAAACTAGTGATGAAGTTTCTCTAATGACTAGAATCTGGAACAGAAACAACATTATCATCGTCATTTGAAAATCAAATATATATATACTGTATCTTGTGAGATCAGTCTTGCCTTAGAGACAGAATTTCAGAGAAAGGATTAATTAATCAAAGTGGCTCATTATGGACCATCATGAATATGACTCCAAATGAAAAGCCAACCAAGATAAATAATGAGAGAGCAAAAGAGAGACAGAGTGAGTGGGAGAGAGAAACCAGAGTCAAGATGTCATGCCAGTTTCAAACCCTCACCACTTCATCCATTTTCTACTTCCATCATCTGCAATCACCATGATAAGTGCTAACATTTCAATCAACAGGAAGTCATAAAAGTCCCAAAGCCCTTGCGTACATGACGTCATTTTAATCCACTCTAATTGCACACACATATACATACACTTCCACAATATTAAAGACCACCTCTGCTGGAAAAGATTGTGATGTTGTTCTATGGATGATCTGCCTCATACTGCTGCCAAATCTCCCCTATCAAAGTAGGGTTATGAATGTAAAGGGAAAGGAGGGTGTGGTGAGTTAATTCTCCCCATTACCCTAAATCTTGGACATGTCACCAATCTCTAGCTACAAACTACTCCATACTAGCTCTATGAAATTTTGCTCGTTTCTTGAGCTACTGAGTGAAGGTTCTACTACACTTGATTCACTCCCTTATCTAGCATCAACCCCTCAATTTAAGGACTGTTTCTCGCTAGTAGGGCAGTGGGGCGAACCTTTTTTGAAGATGGGTCACAATAACACGAAAAAAAAAGTTGCCCGCGGCTCCGGTGCAAGCACTATTTAATTTTATGATAAAATAAATTATTATTAATAATGAATAAACCTTATTAAAGTAGCAAATGGAGAACATAATCATCATCATTGTACCTTTATCCCGCCTGTGGCAGGGCCGGGTCTGCGGGTTCTAGCCCTCTACTCCCGCATACCTCCCACCAGTTCCCCGTACACCACACACACACACACTGCCGTCTCTTTTCAGACAACCTGCTCCCACGTTTGTTGCGGTCTTCTCCTGCCCTGGGTGCATCCAACCGCCTGCATTCCTGAAATGGACCTAACGAGCTCCTCCTCCCCTCTTCTCACTACGTGTCCATACCACCTAACTTATGCCTGGTTCCGTATACCCACGCGCTAACGCTATTAGCGTTGAATCAGACGACGCAGCACAAAAAGTGGTGACGTCACAACGCTACTTGGGGCGCCGCAGAGCAAAGCCTCCTAGATAACAAGGCCTTTGCACCATGACGTCACTCGCTAGTGACATCACACAAAGTAGTGCTAGCATGCTTGGTGAACAACCATATTGCATGCAATTTAAGCTATTTTTTAAATTCAAATTTCAATTGAATTTTCAACGTAAATAATTTTCAAATCAAAATTATATCAAATTTGGATTCTGGATAAACAAAATGTCATAATTGTGTTGTGCCTGGATGTAAGGGAAACTACAGAAGTGGGGCTAACGTTCAGGTGTTCAGCTTTCCAAAACACCCTGAAATGGTGACAAAATGGATTACAGCCATTAAGAGAAATGATTTTAAAATGACTAAAAATAGCAAGGTAAGCAGATTTAATATTTAATAAGTGGTGCAGCAGTAGTACTGAAAAGTTACTGTTAGGTCCCACATTATGCATGGTAGGAAACGTATTTTCATTCCACCCATAGGTTTAAGTTAGATTTCACATATACCTACTTGAGGTTTGTGAACCCAGGGGCAGATCTGCGCTTCCCAGGACCTAGGGGTTATTGAAGTCCAATAATGTTACACTGATAAAAATTAAACAAGTAATACTAGATATAATCATTGTTATTATATTATTAACATTAACTATGTTTTACTATATGATAAGCGCTCATTGTTAATCAAAGAGTATTAAAAGTTTATGATAATTCCATTTTTGTGGGCCCGGGGCTTAAGCCCTATAAGCTCCTATGTCGATCCGCCCCTGTGCAAACCCCATAGACAACCCAGTCAACATACTATCAGGTTCCAGACTCCTGGCTGGGATGCCCCCAGTCAGAGTACGTTCAGTGGACCTGCAGACCTGACCCTGCCACAGGTGGGGTATATGTATGAAATACATACAGTATATAATGCATGAAATACATACAGTAACGTTTTATATATTTTTAATACATATTTCATGTATAAAACGTTTACCTATACGTTTAGTGTCATTTTATTCTAATTACCTGTAATTCTCAAAATTCTCTGCGGGCCACATGAAAGACCATCGCGGGCCGCATATGTCCCGAGGGCCAAGTATTTGAACATTCATGAGTATGGTGATTAGTAAATAAATCATTGCTTTTCTGTTAAAGGGCAAGTGTCACCATTTGTGATTGCTATTGCATTGAAGCACTACTAAGGGTGACGTCACATATGAGTGAGAAGGCCTTCTCTTTAGGAGGTCTTGCGCAGAGTAGCTATGCGTGACGCTGCATTCTGATTGGCTGGCAGTTGAGCTGTCTACTTCGGAAGCACACCATATGTGCTGTGCGTAACGTGACTCCAAAAAAAGCGCTACATATAAGGAAATGCGCTAGCGCCCCTTTTTAGAGCGCTTGCACAAAACGCCATCAAAATGTCGACAGCGTCGACGTGATTAACGCTCAAGTGTGGTGATACGGAACTAGGCATTACTCTCCCTCATCTTTTCCGCGATGTCCCCCACCACCAGGCTACCTCTACGGTACTCATTCCTAACTATCAGCTCTCGACACCCCGCTCATATACCTCAGCATTCGCATCCCGGTTACTTGTATTCTATTTACGTGGCTCTTCCCGCGAGTCACAGGTTCGCCGCCACTGCGCTAGGGGAATGGCTACTGCCCGTATTAAAAATATATGCAACAGGAAAATTTCAAGGCTATGTAAAACAACTTAAGAAATGGCAATTGAATTTTTCCTACACTTAGATCGTACCAATGATTTAAAAAAAGAGGCTGTAACTAGTCTCACAAAATTCATCTCAGACTCATGGGACAAGCCACACAGGAAATGACACATTTCTATGAAGGAAGTAGACTTTCGTTTATCTCTCGTGTATTACCACGGGGTGGGCATCTGGCCCTCCGAAGAACTCCACCAAGCAGACTTCACTACTATCCAGAATGCAGTTCGTGACACAAGTTCCCAATTAATCTAAAAGTAAATCTTCATGTAAAAAAAGTATAAGACGTTAATCCGAATCCAGTCTGTGGTTGAATCAGACACAAAGCAAAACAGCAGGTAGAAATATTTACCTGGTACAGTGGTAAAACCCTTTACTTAATCACATACCGCACTTCTTGACCAAGGAAGTAGAAAACTCTTAAGACGTCGTTGTTTTGACGAGGGAATGGTTGTCACTTTCGGTGAGAGCGACCTCCAACAACTATAAAATAACCATTAGGACTTTTCCGAAATTCATTAAGTTGAATGACCCATAAAAAGACTGACCCTAAGTACTTCATCAGTCCCTTCTAAAAACCTGTTGTAAACCACTCTAGTAAAATACAGTTAGCGCTTTTAATATGTTTATCTATGTGATGGGTGTTATCCCCTTTCTCAATCTATTACTTTGCTTCTTCCTGAAAACACATAATGGCCCTTACCGATAGGGATTCAATCATCCTGAACACATTTCAAGTGCTCACTTTCGGTGTTTTATTGGGACATACACGACCACCAGCATCGACTAATTTTGAAAATAGTCATTACCGTTATTCTACCAATTGTTGGTGAGGACTTTCTTACGGGCTTTACTAGCACGTTCTTCCCGCAGTCAAAATAGTCAGGCAGAACTCACAGGCACAATCGGATGAAGCAGGGTACAGTGCGACGGGATCTGTTAGGCCAGGCGCACTGTGGTTGTCAATGAGTTCTGTCTGCTAGACGCCTTGTTTCAAAGTGTGCGGCTGCCCATTGACTTTCATTGCCCAAGCTGAGCACAAAGACTGTCGTGAGACAGTCTTGACTTAGTGTGCGCCTGGCCAAAAGGCCAGTAGTATCAGCTATGTCATCAAAATTGTGCGGAGTGAAGACTGCGGGGCAGTGAATGAACAGGACCTGGAGGAGAGAGAGGACAAAGGAAACTGAGCAGAAAGGATTGGATCGTGAGGTGGTCTATTTGGTTAATTTGGTTACAGTATTTTCATCTGCCAATCTACCCTAGAAGGTAATAGGTGGAGGGTTAGCTCCCAACTGGGAGATTCGGTTGAACAACATGTTAGTTTTTCTCCATGTTTTCTCCAAAGCGCATATCACACAGTTCTCCTGCCCTGACGGGTCTGTGGTAATGTGCTCAAGGGTTAGGCACCTAGGAGCTACCGACGGGTACGGCAATGGGGATGGATTAGTAATTAATGTAAAGGGCCGTGACATATCGATAATGGACAAGGATGAACGATGGTCGATTGTGGAAAACTATTTTAAAAGAAGAAAATGGAACAAGCCAGGATGTCAAGGAAAAGCCCAGAATAGTCTTCGACAAACAAAGAAGGGGTGAAACCGCGACAGGTCCGAGTTATTTTCGGACATGAAGAAGGGCATCTGCTGTTGGGCCTTCCTGATGCTACCTGCATGTAAAGAACTCTTCCTATACGAAATAGAAATGTGCAGTTTAGTGAAATGCCCCTCCCCGGCGTCCTGCACATGTTTCACACCTCTTCATTTTACCACTAGATTAAGCGAGGGCCGAACTTTCGCACATAAACTAGACTACCAATTGAAGCTAAAGAAACCAGCTGCACGAATGGAAAGGTCATAAAGCCAGGAGAAGGTAAGGCATAGTCAAAATTCCAAGTTAGGAAATGACAACACTGACAAGGAGTTGTGCTAAGATGAAGAAAGCTCTTATTTTTCTTGCATGCATATTGGTTTACTAACAAGAACAAACCCTTAGTGCTGCAAAAAAACCTGCAAATGGAGGAAGTGCCGTATTCCCAGAATGGGTAGTTTGTCCTGCTTTTTTCTTTGAAGGGCTAAATCAACGATTTCAAGCTACGAGATCAGGTTGTGAGTGGATACTGTCTCAGGCCCATTTTCCTTTCTACAAAAGAGGGAGTAGAAGGAAGAAGGAGGTGCAAGAGGATGAAAGGTCAAAAAAGTCCCAATTCCATAGAGATTTTCTGAGCTTAATAACAAGCAGAGGCAATTAAGCTTTGTGAGCTTGAAATACCGCAGACAGTTGATGGTCATACATCTCGATTACAGAGAGAAACTAATCAAGACAGCATGGACTGCATGTTCATGATTATTTAGGAACAAACAACAACAACATTCATAATGATTGGATAGGTGAACCTCTGCAATACGGACATGTCTAGCAAAAGAGAGAGGGAGAGAGGATGTGTGTGCGCTCACATCTTCTTCGCCTCCCCACATCCACCTCTGCTCTGCCTGTACACCTAAGATACATGACGATGTTGCAGATAATTACTGCAAAGTGCATTATCTGAATGGCATATTCGTGATTGGATAAAGTAATTTGGAGATTAGGGCCTAGTGGGTGACTTGATACAGTGAGCCCCAAATAAGAAACATCCCAACATATTCTATCATCTCCTCATTCCCTCCGATGCCTACTGCACCTCTTCTCCCTATAGCCAATCCTTTTGCAAGAAGACAAAATACACCTAGCAGAGACTTGGATTTTACCCCACCCTAATCACTTCCCTTTAGCCAGGAACTCACCCCATTAACACCCCTTATCCATTCTTCACCCCTAAACACACACACGCGCTGATGAATGATCATAATAGGGTAAATTGATGTCCATATTTCAAAGAAGATACAAAGAGTACGGGAGGAAAGGAAAATTTTGGCATCATTGGCCAATAAATTTTGAAAACACTACAGGAAAGATTTCAATTTACATAATGCCAATGCCAACAATAAGGACATGTCAATTTGGGTGCCAACACAAATTAAGTCAGAGGTAAGTACATTTCCGTACTGAGAGTACACAAATGGGAAGGATGTGGAAGGGGGACGAAATGGAAAAGCTAAGGACAAAGAGAGGACAGCATCAGGCTGAAAACTAACTGCAAGATCCCAATGAATATATCAGTAAATTCCAAATCACTTTGCGCCCCAATATCTGCTACTGCTAATATTACTGGTATATGGCAGTAAATCCGTTGCCCCCTTCCTTCCACGGCAGAGTTGGATGTCCAAGAATTCCAGTTATATCGCTTAGTATCACGGGAGGTCTGGGTGGAATAGGGATCCGGAACGTTCGCCCCTCGGACGTTTCGCCCCCGAACATTTCGCCCCTGGGAGGGCAAATGGCCGTTTTTTGTTAATTTTTGTTATTCTGTTTTAGGTAAGGTAAAATGCCAGCGTAAATATCGTAAATATCGCAAATAGTGTAAATTAGCGTAAATAGCATAAATATCGTCAATGCCAGCCCTTGATTTTTACCATATTTTGGCCGGTTATTTTGGTTATTCTGTTTTTACCTGGAAAACAGCATTGTTCGTTTGGACCTTTTTCTGAGTGTTTCAAGGAATAGGTAAGGTAAAAATTCAGCAATTTCGGCAAGAATTCTACGCATTGTGGAAGACATCAACGATAGAAATTTAATAGACTTTCTGAATGCATAGCCTACAATTTCGAATTTTAGTTTATGTTTGCATTTTTTTATGTGACAGTCTTGCTTAATGTCTGTGTTTTTTTTATTTTATTAAAATTATTATTACAGTAAACAGAGCAACAAAAAAAACGGCCATTTACCCACCCAGGGGCGAAATGTTCGGGGGCGAAACTTCCGTAAACCGGTGGAATATTTCATAACACGCGAATTAAAGGGTGAAATATTAGATAGGTACTCAGCCACGTAAAAATAAGTTTCCAGCAATTCGTCCTATGAGCTTCCGGTGACCGTTGTGGCTCTTGACCTTTTCAGGCCGCCCATTTCTATCTTTCACACTGTCTAGATCTTATCTATTTCTGTATCCATCCTTCTATTTATGACAACATCCGAGCAAAATGCCAGGTATGGGAAGAACTAGATATGTTGACATTGCCACAGGCAGAAGTGGGTTAGTAGTAGAAAGTTGCATCACTGAATAACTGTCTACAGATACTGTATGGCGGGTTATTGACCTAAGTACCCTAATTTGCTTCTTGACCTAAAATTACGCCCATTACCAACGACGCGACATAAGTCCTATGTGTTTACTCTCTCTGGTATTTAAATACGACAACTTTTTTAAACATCGGATGGCCCTTCAACTACAAGGCCATTAGAGCCCCGTCCACAGTGTAGTTCTTATGCAGAGACTGCACAGACAAATGCGACGATTTTTGGGTATTAGCAGTACCCAGTTTTCCCAAGCGGCCACCTATGTCACTACTAGCTGGGGTTGTGTTGCTTAACTTCATTGATCAGACGAGGTGTTTGTTTGTTGGTGTTTTAGGGCCCTTCAACTACAAGGTATTAGAGCCCCGTCCACAGCATAGTTCTTATGCAGAGACTGCACAGGCACTACACTAATGCGACGATTTTTGGGTATTAGCAGTACCCAGTTTTCCCAAGAGGCCACCCATGTCAGTACTAGCTGGGGTTGCGCTGCATAACTTCAGTGATCAGACGAGAACTGGTGTGTCCAACACAATTCGCCGCTCCCACATCGGGTGGGGAAAAAAGAGCGTGTGAAAGGGTGTACGACGTCACCGACCCGTCCACGAACATTGCACACACCCGGAACGAGTAGAAGTAGTATTTTAAGATGAATTAATGGGTGATGGGATGCTGCACACATTTTTAACGGAAAATTGCATTTGGAACATCGTCAAAAAGACGTCTTTCAAGAGGAAAATATAGAAAGAGCGTTTCCGTTTCCGCTATCTCATCGTTTCCATATCATTAGTAAACAGTACTTTTAATTATTCAAGCCAATACCAATTTTTAGTGTGTCGAGAGGAAACCATGTTGATGTTAAGGAAAATCATCCTGCACAAGCCCAGAAGGTGTTCAAAAAGTGATGTATCAGGAGTAAGGAGAGGAGGTAGAGGGGAGTAGAGTAGAAAATTTTAAATACATTTATTTAATTGAAGTCTTACTTGAAGCAATAAATCAAAACGTAATGCTTCTCAACATGAAATTGTTGAATTGCATGTATTGATTTCTTTTATAATACGAGTTTAATCACAGAGTTTGACATTTATTTATCGTTGCGTAGTATGCTAACTTTTTCTCATTTTCTTCTTCTTATTCAAGAGATTAAAGAAAAAGGGCCTTTTTAAAAAGGTACTGAAACCCATCCTCTTTGCTCTCCACGGAAGACATTCCCCAAACTTTCTCCCCTTCATTTCATTAAATATGTGCAGTTAAAACACAATTCCCTCGGAGTATCCGTTAAAAACATTTGTCAAACCAGACACTTGGATAACTGGTGTCTGTACATTACACCCGGAGTTGCTTCAGAACAGGCTCAAACCTGGCATAATGCTCAAAAATATCCATGCAGTTCCTAATCAGCCAGTATGTTTGACTTCGGTTCATTGTCATACGTTAGTTCCTGTGGGCAACTTTCGGCTTAATAGGGGTAATTGAGTTTCATTTGAAAGTTCGCATCTATGAAGGTTAAGCAACTTTTTCGGAACCTTGCTGGTCTGTCAATTTTCCTGTTCCCTAAGGTGCTAATGGATAAGAATGTGCAAGTGCATGGATGTTGTGAGGACTCCCTCTACGACGGGCAAGTCAGGTCAGGTCAAGCCTTGGGCAAGTCAGGTCAGGTCAAGCCTTGGTCAAGTCAGGATTAGCAACCATTAAAATCCCTGAGGACGTCACGAGAAAGTTTAGAACTCTATAGTTAACTCTGATTCTGGCAACTGTTACAGAACCAAGGATGACATGGAGACGTGAGAAGGAGCGGCGAATTGTGTTAACATACCAGTTCTCGTCTGCCTTCTTTCGGATTAGAAGTAAAACCAAGGTCCCGTGTGGGTGTACGATGGCACTTGCACGTAAAAGAACCCTCTCTACTAAGCAACGGGTAGATGAGGCCAAATTTCCAGGTGTAGGAGCTCGCCCCTTGGCGTCGGTAGCATCCCCCAACGAACACTAGACCGACGATAATTAAGCGTAGGGGTTCAGCTTTGGCCGGCAACCGACTGCAGAAAAAACTATGACCAATATATCGCCCTGTGTCCATTCAGAGGGACAAGATGGGTACCAGACCCTGCAATAGGCGGGAAAAGGGTGAGGAGTTGCTCAGTTGCTGACACCAGTT
>JAAFCE010001036.1:14442163-14517073 GCA_013389805.1 Trigoniulus corallinus
TTGGAGAGCCCTTTTATTTCTTTCGAATTTTTGTGTCTTATCTCTATAATTTCGAGCATAGTGTGGCTTTTTTTGCTAACATTTTCTACATTTTTCTTCGTCACCCCCAGCAGAAGCACGAAAAAGCAATCAAAATGACGTGGCCGTGCGAGCAGCACTGGCTTGGTCTTAGAAGAGCAAAAACTTGCTTCGTGAGCAGCTCAACACACAATTAGCCCACCATGTTCACGTCTAAACGCATGCATGTATGACGGAATGAAAAATTGGGCGGGTAATTACTCTAGAATCCTTAATGGATATTGAATTACCTCACAATGCAATAAAAGCAAATTGATGTCACGTGTATTAAATTTGCCTGAAACTCAGCAGACGAAGCAGCAAAGACTTTCTCTCGCTCACGCACCTCCAACGGTACAAGCATTGAATAAAACACGGACCGGATGTAACGGCGCTCAACTACAAGTTATCGAACCACTGGTGTTATTTTCTTTCGCTCCCCCACCCCTCCAAATCTACTTTTTTTATATATTCCAACGATGAAACACAACACAGATCAATCGTCTGTCTTCTTCTACTTGGCCCCTTACATCCATACCTTCCTTACTCATTCAAACTTTTAAGGCCACGTAGCCTCCCTTTCCGCAAACCCACAGAAAAGTGCGCGTATTTCCCCTGACGTGAAACCCACTGCCACCTAGTGACCATTCTTAGAAATTTCTGAATTTTTATCAAATTTATTCAGTTTCGTATCATGATTGATTCCGAAAGGCGTCAGGGCCCGCCCATAGAGTT
Organism: Trigoniulus corallinus; assembly: GCA_013389805.1. Classification (NCBI taxonomy): domain Eukaryota; kingdom Metazoa; phylum Arthropoda; class Diplopoda; order Spirobolida; family Trigoniulidae; genus Trigoniulus; species Trigoniulus corallinus. The sequence continues at coordinate 14,442,956 of JAAFCE010001036.1, forward strand.
TGCGGGGCCCAAGGCAGCAGGCGATAGAGGGGTCCAAGGCAGCAGGCGATAGAGGGGTCCCAGGCAGCAGGCGATAGAGGAGTCCAAGTACCAAGTTTTTTTTAATTCACCACCAGGCGGCCGCCTCGGCCGCCTTGCCCTGAGGTCGGGCCTGAAAGGGGTGTTCAGGATTTTTTGGCGGTCAGGCAGATGGCACTGACACACGAAACTCCCGAAAGTGTAGGAGGGCCATTGAATCTGGACCTTAAGGGGAGAAAATTATGATGCAAGGGTAGGGTTGCCAGATTTCTCTCAAGTCAAACCGGCCCATCTTGCCCCCCCCCAAAAAAAAACAACAATATTAGCCTGCTTAGTTTTTCCCCTCTCCCCGAGATTCTGGCTCGCTTGCGCTGCCATGTAGCCTCTGTGGCCGGAACCAGTGTTGTCAGTGCTACGCTACCGCTTTTGGCTACCGTCGATTTCACGCATACACTCAAGCTCAAGCCTATTTGCATTTCCATGCACAAAGTGTATGTTCGATGGACGACAATGCTTAAAAAGTTGAATAATAGAAAGATTTGAAAACTGGGACTTTTGGGCGTTCCGAAAGGTTCGTTCGCGACACTGGGACACGAGGTTTAAACCCGGTGACAATCCCGATTAATCGTCACGCCTGGCAACCCTACACTATGCACAAACTGTATGTGCGATGAACGAAAATGCTTAAACGTGTTCATAATAGGAAACTTTGAAAACCGGGACTTTTGGGCGTCCCGAAGGTTCCTTCGAGACAAGAGGCTTAAAACCGGGACAATCCTGATTAACCGGGACGCCTGGCAATCCTATGCAAGGGGTAAGATCCCCGATACGGACAGCCGCCGGGGATGACCAAGTCACCAGTCATTTACAATCCCATGGGGGTGGAGTACATGGCTTGCATAACAACGCGAAAAGTATATTCCGCGGGGTAGTCCGGAATTCCCTCACAGGTAACCCCGCGAATATTCTTGCAAGTTCAGCACTCGCCGATCCGACCCTGCCGTAGGCAGGACAAGGGTGCGATCGATGACGGCGAGAGCATTCAAGTACTGTAATTGTATTTTTTAAGCTTCAGATAGCTAAAACGCGAAAGTCCGTTTTCGTCCGACGGAAGGAGAGTATAGGGCCCAGTGGTCTCAAATTCACTTTATTGGAGGGCCATTATTCGGAGAAACTTTCTGCGGGCCGCATGCACTATGACCTAAGTTATGTGTAAACTACCTGTGTTAATTAACCACCTACCTAAGTGCTGTGTGCATTTTTAAAATGAATTTGTTGGTGTTTAAGGTCCCGTCAACTACAAGGTCATTAGAGACCCGTCCACTGCATAGTTCTAATGCATATACTGCACAGACACTACACCAATGCGACGATTATTGGGTATCAACAGTACCCAGCTTTCCCAAGCGACCACCCATGTCAGTACTAACTGGGCTTGCGTTGCTTAACTTCAGTGATCAGACGAGAACTGGTGTGTCCAACGCAACTCGCCGCTCCCTTTAAAATGAAATACAGCCAGGGTCCGCTCTAGCGCTTACGTCTCCCCGGACAAAAAGACAAGTTGGCGCCCCTTAAAAATATAATTCAAGTCAAGCAACAGTTTTTTCTCACATTTACAGTCCACAAATACACGAAAAAAAACCAAAAAGTTGTCCGTGGGTCAGGAGCAAGCACTATTTAATTTTATGAATAATAAAATTGTTATTAATAATGAATAAAGTAGTTTAATAAAGTAGCAAATAGAGATCATCATAATAATACCCCTATCCCGCCTGTGGCAGGGTCGGGCCTGCAGGATCTAGCCCGCCAGGTCCCCGTCCACCCCACACACTATGAGACGATAAACTAGATAGGATTCACGTTCAGGTCACTTAAAATTGCACGGTGGGTCACAGGTTCGCCACCACTGACCAATACGTTTACTGTCATTTTTTCCAATGTACCTTCTCTGTGGGCCGCACGAAAGACCATCGTGGGCCGCATATGGCCCGCGGGCCGCGTATTTGAGATGCCCGGTATAGGGCGTCCTTCATACCGGATAGTAGCCAGCTCACTACCACTGTGTGATTCAACCTGCGTCCTGAGAGGCGCGGGAAGATTTTGATCATAATCAAAGGTGACTATTGTGTCAACAGTTGCCTAATTTTGGGGGTGCGAATTTCGGGCCCGGACAACCGACAACATAAGCAAGACTGACACTATTTTCGATATGGGGAAGCACACTTTAAAGAACTTCAATGTTGTCTAAATTTCTAACAGGGTTAATAGACGCTTCATTGATACGGTCCCAATGTGAATACAACTAATATGAAAGTTCAATTCAATAAAGTAGCCCCTAATAAATTTCCGGGGCATAAAATATCTCCGTAGTTATCGCATTATAGGTATCACAATCTGAAAGTTACTGAAATAATCCCTTCATCCAATTGACCCACCCAACGTGGAAGTTCCTCCTCTTCCCTTGATTCTGCTTCGTCCCCTGCGTTGTCCCGATTTGGGCTGAATGTTGAACTACACAAGAACCCGACCCTGCCACAGGCGGGATAAGGGTATAATGGTAATGATGTTGAACTAGAAAAGAGCGAACCTTTGGCCGAACGGGGTTTGAGTTGAACCACTCGATAAGAATAGAAACTATCCAACATGTTGACTCCCGCTTGATTCGGAAGCTAAAAAGCTTTTCTAGCAACAAATTCAACATGAACATGTTCGATAATATGTAGAGGACTAACGTGGCTCACGAACATGATGGCGAGCAAGCCCACTTGTTGGTGTTGCCAATGAAGACAATCTCTTTTTCATTGAATAAAGCAAAGCAACTGCTTACCCATCATCCGTCTATGGCAGGATCAGGTACCCATCTTGTCCCTCTGAATAGACACAAGGCTGATCTATTAAACGGTGTTTTTCCGCAGCCGGCTGCCAACCAGAGTTGCAACCCCTGTGCCTATTTATAGTCGGTCTACTGATCGTTGGAGCACTTCACCGACGAAAAGGGGCGACCTCCTACACCTGGAAATTAGCCTCATTTACTCGTTGTTCTTTTATGTGCAAATGCCATCGTACACCACACGGGACCTTAGTTTAATTGTCATCTGAAGGAAGAGACACTCAGGGCATCTCTCTCGCCCGAAAGAAGCCTCGGGACTAGTATGGAACCTAGAGCCGTCTGGGCCGCCCCGTGCTGACGAGCGAACTCCGACTCGTCGATCAGTGGGGTTGCGACCCTAAGTCCTCAACACGCCACTTTGGCCGCAGTCTCTAGTGGAAAATAGGCGAACAGACTGATACCCGGTCTGATCAATCGGCTGGAGGGAGCGTTTTGAGCGGCAAATTACGTTCGACATACCAGTTCTCGTCTGATCACTGAAGTTAAGCAACGCAACCCCAGTTAGTACCGACATGGGTGGCCGCTTGGGAAAACTGGGCACCGCTACTATCCAAAAATCGTCGCATTAGTGTAGTGTCTGTGCAGTCCCTGCATCAGAACTACACTGTGGACGGGGCTGTAATGACCTTGTAGTTGAAGGGCCCTAAAACACCAACAAACAATGGAGCTTTTTCGTCCCTTGGGGTTACTTTCGAAAATGACATGGTTAGCTCCCGATGCCTAGTGGATCAATGCTCTCTGATGGTTACCTGTACGAGCAACCCTGGCGACCCGAATGGATGCCCCCCCCCCTTGTTGGGCTCCGTGGTGGGTGGGGACTGTGGAAAGTGAACTCAAAATTTCCACACATATGATGCAAAATTCACAAATCTTCAAACCTACAGTGCGGAGGATTAAAACCCCAGTGCCAGCGGCCGTCAGAGGAAGTGAGTGAGCCCCGGCCCGTCGTTATCATGCGTCCGCAATGTCACGGGGGTGCGGATCGAGTGTCTTCTGTGGGGTAGGCCGGCATCCTCCGCAGATAACCCAGGCAGTACCTCTGCAGGTTCATCAAGTTGAAAGGGAAGTTTTTACAGGGCAGTGGTTTGGCCCACTATGCTTTATGGATCAGAGTGTTGGGCAGTGAGGAAGAACGATGTACAGTATATAGAATTCAAGTAGCCAAGACGTGAATGCTGTGACATATGAGAGGGGTGTGGAGAGCTGAAAGGTAGTAATAAGTATATTAGAGGTAGCCTGGGAGTGGGGGACATCGCGGAAGAAAATGAGGGAGAGTACATTGAGGGGTATAGACACGTGATGAGGAGCTCGTTAGGTCCACTTCAGGAATGTAGGTAGTTGGAAGCACCCGAGGCAAGGGTAGCCATGAGGATGTGATAGTGCGTTGGGGGACGGGGACCTGGTGGGAGTGGAGGGCTACAACAGGCGGGATAAGGGCATAATGATGATGGTTGGAAACGTTGTTGTAACACATGAAGTTCTTCAATCATGCTATGTAGTAGTGGAGACCTAGCTAAATGTTCTACACCAAAACGCATACAAAGGAAGGGGAGGCACTATGAGAAAGTAGACCCCTAAAAGATTGCATAACTTTTGTAGCAGTAATTTACTAACACTGATCTCTTATAATTATTATTCGACGATCTTTATTCTAATTGTTTGTCGGCCTGTCGGTTCTGAAGGCCATTTATCAACGTCAGCAGGTAACCTTCAACATCACGGAATTTTTACCGTCTATGTACCGGCATTTCTTTTCGAGACAGAAGAGGACCTTCACCAACAACTGAAAGTGGACATATGGCCAAGGCTATGATCCCCGTCCGACTTTTCTTGCGGGGAATGGTCACTTATGTACAGTATATGCTGGTTCTAGTTCTTCAAGTAACGACTTTAATCTACAAGCCGCGAGTGTTTCATTAACTGCAAGAAGCCGGATAGAAGTTAAAATTTCTTATTTTGATCAATGAATGTCCCAAAGCTGGATACACCAATTTCATTCCAAATGGAAAGTGTTTCACCCCTTCTCGTCATCTTCTGGGGGGGGGGGGGACGACGACATTTCATTAAATGTGCTTAACATGACGAGGAAAAGAATTGAAATTTGTATTAAAATTCCATAAAGTCCTTGACTTTTCGTGTTGTTGCCCTCCACCAATTATTCATTTTTTGGATGCGAACACAGAGGCGAAGAAGGGGGACAGAGAATGGATATTTGAAGTGTATTTCTTTTACAAGGTTAGGGTCTATTTAGTACATATCAATGGCCCCGCTTTTATGAAGTCAGAGGGAAAATTAATCAGCTTCACAATGGGGCCAAGTTTAACTTCAATCAAATATTTCTTTCAAACTGGATGACTGTGGTTGCATTTTTTCCAAAATATTTTATGCCTATCAAACAACTAAATGAAGCCATACTTCATCCACAAAGAATCTCAATAAAATATGAAATTGAGGTTCAAGATTCTCTGTGAACGACCGACTGCCACTTATACAGTATTTGTGATTAAAAAAGTCAGATAAACACAATCTCGTGTCCCATTACAGTAAAGATGCTCAAGATAGAGTTGTCACAACCCCATGCATTATGAGTGATGAAGGTACACTTGAGATCAGCGTTCGTCACTCTCCACCCTACCCGCCGTAACAGAGAGTGTAAACTACAGACTCAGGGGGGCGAACCTGGGTACCATACACTAATGAGGAAACCTACTCTACTAGTTGAACTTACTCCTGTTATTGCTAATAGCCCATTTTCACCTACGGTTGGATCAGAAGCCTGAGTTGTAGTTGTCTAGGGATCATGAGTCAAAAATGTAATGAGAGTGAAAAGAAGAGACGGTTGTTGTTGTTGTTTGTTGGAGTTTAAGGTCCCGTCAACTACGAGGTCATTAGAGACCCGTCCACTGTATAGTTCTAATGCATGGACTGCACAGACACTACCCTAATGCGACGATTATTGGATATTAGCAGTACCCAGCTTTCCCGAGCGACCACCCATGTCAGTACTAACTGAGCTTGCGTTGCTTAACTTCAGTGATTAGACGAGAACTGGTGTGTCCAACGCAACTCGCCGCTCCCAGAAAAGACGATGGACATCAAGAAATCCCTGATACAACACCCTTAATCGACTAGGAAGTCAAGACAGTGCTTTAATGTAACAGGCAGTCAGAAGGTTTAAGCTACCATATGTAGGAATGAGAGTTAGTCTCTCCACTACCAAATTGGCCAAATACCGTAAGGCTTCTTGCAGTGTAATAGAATTAGAAAGTATATCAATTACAGGCCATGGACCAATGATTTTGGGGAAGGTGCAGAGACCATTGACTCTCAATTGACATGGAGGGGGACATGAAAGCAATGTACTCTGTAATGGTGGCAGGATTAAAAAGGTACAGCAATCATGTAACTGGGATCAGTTATCCAGTATGTTACCTTAGTCTTGGATGGAAACTATCCTATTTCATACAACTCCAAGCTTTCAGGCTGCTCCAAGAACGATGAGACAGAAAAGGCATAGAGTTACAAAAGAAATACATATTACAGGTCATCATCACCATCATACCCTTATCCCGCCTATGGCAGGGTTGGGTCTGTGGGTCCTCTGAACATGCTCTGACTTCGGGTACCCCAGCCAGGCGCCTGAAAGCCGCAGGAATATTGGCTGGGTTGTCTGTGGGGGGATGCCGGCCTACCCCACTTGATCCTGCTTTTCGATAACTACTGAGTAGACTGCGTGTGTGGAACCAGATTACTAATGAGTTAGTAATTTAAATCACAAACCTGTTCTGTTTCTTTTCCTTTGCTCCGTGCATATACGGCTTAATTTTGATGAAAAGAAAATTGCAAGGAAATTTTGTAATCTAGATTTTGTAAGTCAGGCTGAAATTTTCGACTTGGACAGGTCTGATGCCTTTAACAACGGTTACGAAAGGGCGTGGAATCGATCCCTCCAATTAACATCGGATAAGAGATATTCTGCAGTAAATGAGTCCTAAATTATTTTTTCCACAACATTGCTTTTTCGAATCTGGAAGGGCAGTTGCGCCAATCATACCCCATATTCAAATTGAAATTTTCAACATGGCAATGATGCATCCAAGAGATTGACTCCTGGAGGACAATGGTCATTTTATATGACCATCATCACATTTCAACTTCACATTTTCGTTGAAACGACTTACACATGAATGAACATCTCAAAAATGTAATCTACATTCTGAAAACTACTAGAATTTCAACCAACTATTCAGAAACTTCATTAAAGTCAGGGTGTTTAGGGGGACGGGAGGAACAGGGTACTAATACGATGACCAAAGGGACAGGCACCGTTTTAAGGCCACGGTTCATATCCTCTCAGTGGTCAATTCGTTTTCCAATACCATGCCAGAATTGGACTAAGTCTATTATTAAAATTCCCTTCTCTCACAAGTTGGTTAAATTTAGTAGGGCACAATGGGATGCCCAATCCGAAATGCATTTAAGTGCATCTAGACAGGTTGAAGAGAAGGGGTTACACTTCAATCTTTCACCTCAGACAGTAACATCCGTACTTTAATTAGAAGTGATGTTGAACTTATTACAGTATAGGTTATTCAAAGTGTTGAATAATAATTCATTCAGACCTTCTTTTGTGCTGCGCAACTCCATCTATAAAGGGGTGGTAGAGGAACGTAGCCATCTCCCCAAAAAACTCAATCGTGTAAAAATACTTTTACCGCTAAAGTGTTTATGTCCATCTTACTAAACCTCATTTTCCAAAAAGGGACAATTTTTGCGAGGTGGACCTGAGGGGTAATCACACGGACAACCAATTTAGGAGAGGACATTGCGGTTGTTCAAGGAGCAGAGTAACAAAAATAACTAAAAGGTCTTTACTGAACTTTTCTGGTAAAGTTTGGCGACTGCCTTCTTGAAGCCTGTTATGCTTGTTAGTAGTTAATTGTAAACTTCGCAGACAAATGCTGTTGGTAGTGGGCCTTAGAATTCTTTTCATCTGTTCTCCAATAACAATTACCCAATGTCATAATGCTATTTAAAGATTAGTCTGCGACTTGAGAGTGAGAGAGAGAGAGAGGGGGTCCTTAATTTGATTTTTGCGCAAGATTCGGTCTGCTGACGTTGCAAACTCCCAAAATGAGTGCTCCACTCAGACTTTCCTCTGAGGGCTTACTCTGGAACTGTTTCGTCAAGGGGCCTTTAAATGCAAATTTTAAAATGCTTAACGACCTCTTGTATTGATCAAAAGTTGATCACCTCATTACGCTAACCTCAATTATGAATTTCGAAATGAGCAATTTGAATATGACAAGACACTGGAGTTATTGTATACTTCTGTGACACAGGGGCAAGCAGATGGTGCCATCCTGACACAAGTGGTTATTTTTGGTACAGATATCTTATCCATCCGTCTCATTCGCCCAAGAAATGAGATGAGGGGGTGATGGGACGTTCACATCAAACAAAGTACGTTAATTCCTCAATCTTATTAAAGCAATTTTGGAGTTTAATGTCGATAATTTCTACCATTAATCATTTTAAAATTGAAGCAGCTGCACAAAACTCGAGAAGATTCAAACACTTCTGCTGATCTAGGTCGTTTTCGTAAGCTTAAACTTGCTGGGAGAAAAAAATATCCTATAGTTTCTAAGGACCTATATAGAATCAAAGCATTTACCTTCATTTTAGTAATTAGGGAGCTGACTTTTAATGATATTTAAAAATGCATCCTCGTTGCCATTATTGATATAATAGGGTTACCAACTACCAATCTAGGTTTCATAGTCAATCATCCAACCAACCTACTTTCCCCTCCCTTTCACTTTTTCGGATCTGAATATTTGATCACGTCCCCCCACACGCCATACCCCCCAGTCATACCCTTCATTACCACTGCTGCACTTCAGTCGTCTACCGGCTGCTTAATAATTTGATCTTGCATATTGACATCTATTCTCACGATGAATCTAGCTGTTCATTAATCGTTCGAGTGTCTAATTTGAGCTTACCATAATTAATTTTTTTCGCCATTATGAAATGCTAATTGCAATCCGGAAATTTCTGATGAACAAGAGTTATTTCCACCCATGTCTTCCCTTCTTCATCTTCGTCTTTTTTGTCTTCCAATGCAATACAATACTCCTATCAATTGTCCACCTGTACAAAAATGCTGATAACTCTGGTCAAACGAGGTCAGTTATTTCTAGCTATTAAGCAAATCAAGCAGATCACTTTAATTAATTAGTATATACAAAGAAGTAAGTACTCGACAACTACGCCATTAGTTCTAGGTTCAATACTGGACCGTGGTGGGTCGGCTTCTTTCGGGCGAGAGAGAAGCCGCGAGTGTGCCTTCTTTCGGATGAGAAGTAAAACCGAGGTCCCGTGCGGGTGTACGATGGCACTTGCACGTAAAAGAACCCTCTCTACTATGCAACGGGTAGATGAGGCAAAATTTCCAGGTGTAGGAGCTCGCCCCCTGGCGTCGGTAGCATTCCCCAACGAACACTAGACCGACGATAAATAAGCGTAGGGGTGCAGCTTTGGCCGGCAACCTGCTGCAGAAAAAACTATGACCAATCTATCACCCATTGTCCATTCAGAGGGACAAATGAGTACCCGACCCTGCCTTAGGCGGGAAAAGGGTTAGGAGTTGCTTTTACAAAGAAGTAAATACTCCTTAATAGAGTTCTGACAGAAAATATGCAATTGTACCCCCACGAGTTACGAAAAAATGGCCGCAGTCGAATACGAGTGAGTGAAAATAGTAACAGATCAACATAATTTTCTGTTCGAATTTAAATTTTCAGGTTTTCAGAACAGGTAAATGCTATTTAATATCGGAATTAAGGATTTTTACTTCATGTAATATGAAATTGTTTAGTTTATTAACCACGCAGAAGTCACACTTGAGTCAATGACTGCAGTGGGAAGCAACTCCAGCGACTGCGATGCTGCAGCCTGCGGTCACGAGGTCCAATTCATTACTTTCATTTGTTGGTGTTTTAGGGCCCATCAACCACAAGGTCATTAGAGCCCTGCCCACTGCATAGTTCTAATACAGAGACTGCACAGATACTCTACACCAGTTCAGTGGTTTTCAACTTTTTTATTGGAACGGAACCCTTTGGAACATTTAGACCTTTCGCGGAACCCCATTTGGTGACAGAAAAAACATTAATTGATACAGGTGTGTGTTTAGCATAAGGAGTTGAATTCGAGGCCTAATGTTTGAGAGACACCCGAAGTTTATCTTCGACAGACAAAAGTCGTTCTCGTTTCTTGTGTTTTCATTGTTATTTTTATATCATGGCGGAACCCTTGGGCGGACCTCACGGAACCCTGATTGAAAAACACTGCTCTACACTAATGCGACGATTTTTTGGGTATTAGCAGTACCAAGTTTTCCCAAACAGCCACCCACGTCAGTACTAGCTGGGGTTGCGTTGTTTAACCTCAGTGATCAGACGAGAGCTGGTGTGTCCCACGAGGCCCAAAACCCAAGTACTCTTCTAATCCATTTACCGAGATGGGCGTTTATAATACTGTGATATCACTGCGGTCCACTAGTCATCCCCCGACCCGAAAACAACAGTAAGTCTCCTGAATGGTTCACTACTTATCAATTCTACGCCCACTAACCCAAATCAGTGAATGGTTCATAAAACTCTTAGAAATACATTCAAGAACTATGCCTCGATTTTGTTTACATGCTGACAACTAAATAGATTCTTAATGAGTTTATCTCTTTTGCGCCCCAAAGAATCGCAACAACGATTCAGGCCCAACTATGTCTTACAATAGTGGTAAGTTTGAGAGGGCCAAAAAACAAGGTCATCAATTTAGACAGATCTGATAACAGTACCCTCTCTTTTCAATGAATAGTTATGTTTGGTGGTCTTGCAATGGTCAGTTTTAAACGGTCCTAGAAGAGAAGCAGAGTCTTTAAATCCGGATGAGGGGGTTGTGGTGGTAGTAGAGGAAATATGACTGACTATGATGTCAGTTAGAAAGCAAAACACCATATACAGATTCCATGGTAAACTGAGCATTTTGATAAGAGAAGAAGATAAGACTCCATCATTCTTTTGACAGAAACCACCAACAACTGATGAGCAGTACATCGTTAAAACAATCAACTATTGCCGGATGAGAGGAAGATTTCTTAAATGGTGACAATGTCCTAAAGCAGCATATTCCCAGAAGACATCATCAGCCCTAAAGAGAACATTTGTGGTGGAAGGATCGTTAATTAGGACCAGACCGCATCTACCATAATGTATAATCTAAGTGTGGTGGTAGTGGTGGATAGATTTAAATAACTGCAAACGTCAATAGACACACAGAATGCTTTCTATATGGTCAGTTAAGTCCAAAAGACAGTAATAGTCACAGCATGTAATGTTCGAGATAAGCAGAATTTGCACCGACTAATGAGGCAGAAAAGACTGATAAGAAAGACAATCAATTTTGTGGACAAATGCAGATTTGGGCCACATTGAAAACTCGCAGCCGACTCAGTAACTCATTAGATAGTTCGTATGCACCTTGACCTTATAGTCCTCAACTTCTCCCCTCACACACCAAATAAAACGTTATTGGTAACTAATGGTCGAACTGAAATAAAGAATTATTTGGTTATTTAACGTGTGCATCTCTACTACTGAAGGTAAGGCTCGTAAACCCGGGAACTCTTCTAATACGCACGTACGTATATTGCATTCAGTTAAGAAAGGGCTTTAATTTCGCATACGGTCTGAAATATCCCTGTTGCTTACTGTTACTGTGCAATAGGTCAGACAACATGCAATATTATAACTAACAAAGCATTATTTTATCTGCCAAAATTTCTATTTTGGGGGATCACATCAATTTGGCGTACATACACATTCGGCGTATGACAATTTGGCGTACGGAAAATTTGGCGTATGACAATTTGGCGTATGACAATTTGGCGTACATACCGATCTCTTGGGTGCACACATTTGTTCAAAATTGCAACTGTCATAACCAGTGGCAGATCCAGGATTTTCGTCGGGGGGGTTAGGTAATACAGGGGGGTTGAGCTAAACCTCACATATTATGCAAATATAAGTTTATATGAGCATGGGAGGGATTGCAACCCCAAAAACCCCATCCGAGATCCGCGCGTGGTCATAACAGTCATTGCAACAGTCCCGTATAACACAGTTGGGTTTGTTTGTGTTTTAGGGCCCATCGACTTCAAAGATCATTAGGGCCCTATAACACAGTTATGGTAGGCATTCATTGTTCTATTACCTTCAATGACTGTTATGACTGTTGCAATTTTGAACAAACTTGGGCACCCAAGAGATCGGTATGTACGCCAAATTGACGTAGACCCCTATTTTGGTTGTATAATACGGTTTTGGAACACGTGGGGTAGGCCGGCATCCCCCCACAGACAACAAAGCCATTATCCCTTGCGGGTTCCAGAAGCCTGGCTGGGGTGTCTCCAGTCAGAGCATGTTCAGTGAATCCGCAGACCCGACCCTGCTACAGGCGAGATAAGGGTATAATGATGATGATTAAGAAAGGGCTTTAATGACATTGGGGCGACGACTTCATACCCGCCGGAAGGCACAGTTGGAGCTTCCCTCCCTCCAGAAAGAAGATATCACTAGACCAGGATAGAACCGTCATCCACGTACTCAAAAGAGGAGCGAGATTTCGACTGACAGGAAGCGAGGGTAACTGCACTGCATGTGACAATGCGATGTCACCCACTAGTCACTAAAATTGACGACCCAAATTCGACAAAATGAGGTTTACATGATGAAAAGATGCACCTAAGACAGGAAAACGCCAGCGTTTGTTAAACGGTTGGGAAGAGACTTCGTGAGAACCTCTAAAAAAACTTTCAGAAAAAAATACATTTTGAAAACACTTACAGGACGTCCCAAATCATTACGGGACGTGCTAAAAAGACCCTTACTACAGTACCATATTCATAAAATTCTTGGAAAGAAAATATTGCCTCTCATTCGAAAAGGACCTTATAAAACTCACTTCAAGAAAAGACTCACACCCAGAGGTGGAGTTGGAAGAAATGATTTCCAAGAGGTGGGGGTAGATCTTATCCTGTTGCAGATCCCTAACCAATCTACTGTTCCCTAGTGTGCCTATAGATGGTCGCTTTGGGCACCTATCTCTAGATGGCATTCAGCCATTTCATATAAATATATCATAAAAGATGGATTTTTATTCGCTTCTCTTCAGATCCTTGAGCATGATTTTATTGTCAAGGAAAGGGCCTTCATCCAGTTCACTTGTTCGACGACAGGGGAGACATAAACTTAGAGCGTTGAACTGAAAATGAAAAATCAAAATCGTTAAAGATGCGACACACATCGTGTTATGTTGTATTACACTGTAATCTGGTAAAGAATGGTTGGAATGTCAGCTATTTGACAATGAAATTACCCAACACTGCCATCAGAAACTCGATTCCCACCACTTTTGTCAGGAAAACTTCGAGGATAAAAGGTAGAGGAGGTGGGCACGACATCTATTCGACAAACGGGTGCCACAGCGGCAATATACAAATAAAAGATCTTGTGTCCTCATTCAGATTGATTTAAATTATTTTCAACTGCATTCGGTAAGGAGTAGGGCGGTATATGGAACCCATGATCGTAGAAGGTATTAAGCAGGAAAAGTAGTAACCTAGGATTGAACATCCCTTTCTCCTCAGAGAAAAGGGGAAATGCTTCCCACATTTCAATACCCCTACTCCATATCATTCCAAAATCACAGTCCATTTCTACTCTCGGCATGCATGGCATCGAACACCTATGGTGACTGTGGTACTATTTTTTTGACCAGCTAAGTGCTCTATATCGTAAGGGCATGCTTCACTATAGTTGGTCGCCATCCTCTTGCCACCATACCTTTGTCCTATCTCTGGTAGATTGAGATCTGTGAGTTCTGGCTCTCCACTCTCTTCTGTTTCCCACCAGCTCCACATCCACTATTACCATGGCCTACCGTACACACAGTTCAAACATCCCGTATTACTTCTGCACTACTTCTAGTCACTCCAGTTCTACTCCCGTATTACTTCCAGCCACTCCCGTCTGCTCCGATAGTTGTGGAAGTCTGGGTTCCTGCGACTAGAATGTGGCAATGTGTCAACAACGGGCTTTCACACAGGGCCAGTTGGAGATATTAATAGGTCTCGCGGGGAAATTTATTAGTGAGAACCCTTTTAGTGCGGGGCCTCAGTCAAAGGTCAGAAATGCCAACGGTTGAGCTTGTCCTGCTCTCATATTGTATCTTGAGGATCGAACTGGAGGTCCCACACAGATGATGCGTGTGCACACGTATGTTCAGACGGACTGAGGTCAATTCCCAGTAGCTTGGGACACTGCTGCAATTCTCCTTCTCTCCCTGATTGACGTCTTGGAGGACATAAGTCTGTTTCATTGCGAATCATCTTTCTCTAAGATCTCAAAGCTAACTTCCATGGCCTAGGAATCGAACTCGTGAGCCATATCTGTTGCGTATGGGAAGCAGTTAAAGAATTTGGACAGAATTTCTGCCTGTTATCGTACAGAGAAACACTACCTTTGTTTTTTATTATTGTTAGAATGTTTGTTTAATGTTTGCTCGCGTTCACACAACCTAAGCGTTTAAAAAATGATGACGTGTCAGTGGCCACATCAGAAAAATCGCACAAAAGGGCATTTTGGTAAAATTTGTTTTCTCTCTTTTCTTGCTGAAATAAAACGCTTAACGATGACTGCAAAATTGTAACCGAAAGAGGCGTCAATCATTTTCGCTCCTTTGAATTTGATGACAGCCTTCTACCAGTCAACCCTCTGTAGTAGGGAAAAGGACCATCAAGCTATTGAAATAAGTAGAAAGGGGGCAGGCGAAAGAAAAAGGGGGCAGGCGAAAGAAAAAGGGAGAAGGAGATAGATTTGCCTGCAGTGCCATGTGTAACTAATCCTTTTGGCCAACCCCATGTCCAGTCATCAGCTATTTATTGCGACGAAAACCGATGTTCTGCAAGAAGTGAATGATGGACTACATCAAAAAGAGTAAAAGGCCACAAAGAAGCAGAGAGAGAAAAAAGGAATAGAGAAAAAAAATTAAGGTCCAGGACTTAAGTTAAACGGATTGGCGTAAAAAAATGGACTCTTTAGGACATTCATATATGTCTTAGTGATTTATAGAAGCAACGCCAGGGATTATGTAGAAAAAAGTACAGAATTTAATGTGGACAAGAAAAATTCGACACATTTCCGTTATTCTGGAATGATACCGATGGTGGAAGGAAGTGGAAAAGGTACAGGAGCAAGTTTTGCACAAGTGGAGGCAAACTATCTCCTGCAAGACATCAGTCTTTAGATCCATAATCGATTCTCACTTACAAATTTATCAATGCTATTTTAATAGCATGCAAACAAATCAAGTGAACAAAGCGCCCTCTACAGGCTTATATGGGCTAGGAATGAAGTAGGCCTACCTGAAATAACTTCTTGAATCTACTGTTTTGAACAAAAAAACCTTTTTTTCCTACATCTGTGGTAATTAGAACAGTTAATGGAAAAGTAGTAGTTCTATAGTTCTAGTTTGGAAACTACAACAAGAGATCAGGTTTGTGAACTACCTCAAGTCAATGTCCATTTCTTCAGACACCGAAAAGTCTTGGTAGAATTTTGAGAACGAGTTTCTGTCCCGAAAAAGTTAACATAGGTAGAACCTTGGGTTTCAGCGTAGCGTCTTATGCTAGCACCTCCATCGATGAACCCTGAAGAACTACTTAATCATGTAGAAAGAAGTTCTTCAGGGATGGCACACGAATTTAAGAGTAGAAGAATAGAAAAAAAAATATAAATTTGAGTCAAAATTCTATTGTTTTCGTTAGTAACAACTTCCGGTAAAGTACAATAATTTATTATAGAAATGTTAGTGAATGATATGTCGGAAAGTATGTCAGTTGTTTGTTTGTTGGTGTTTTAGGGCCCTTCAACTATAAGGTCATTAAAGCCTCGTCCACAGTGTAGTTCTTATGCAGAGACTGCACAGACGCTACACTACTTCGACGATTTTTGGGTGTTAGCAGTAGCCAGTTTTCCCAAGCGACCACCCATATCAGTACTGGCTGGGGTTGCGCTGCTTAACTTCAGTGATCAGACGAGAACTGGTGAGTCCAAGCAGTGGCGTAGCTAGGGGAATCAGCGTATCAGAAAATGGCGCCTTTGTAAGCTTGAAAAATGACGCCTTCTTAATATGCTTGCTGCTCCCCTTGGCTCTAAAACCTGGCTACGCCATTGAGTCCAAGGCAATTCGCCACTCCCCAAAGTACGGCAGCCTCTCAACTCTGTACGCTTTATTGACGACAGTGAGGAGAGGGTGATTGGCAGTGATGGATTTACCACTAGGCTAAGTAGGCTGAAGCCTAGTGCCTCAAGATTTAGCGGGCTGAAAAACTTAAGAAAAGTGCTTCAGAAGGGTTGAAATAGCCTAAGGCCTCTTAATATTGAAATCTGGCATTGGTGATAGGTACCGTATTATCAGGGGTGTCAAAGTGGCGGCCCTAGAAGCCTAGAGTTGCGGTATATATACATATGCTGTAGTATAGTTGTAGTATACATATGCAGTTGGCTACTCAGAAGCGTAACTAGAGGGTGACAGTTGCCCCCGGCATTGTTGGAATGGGGTGCAATGTGCCACATTTTGATTAAAACTATTGTTAATTAAATATTTCGACAATTGTCTTGGTACTTTTAAAAACAAATTTCCAAAATATGAAAAAGGTCAACACTGCATGGCCCTCATGACAATGCACATGTTACGATGTGGCCCTCGGGGTGCCAGGAGTTTGACATGCCTGCCGTATATGCTTCAATAGAAGCCCCTGGCATTTATTGGCAAAACTAGCCTTGGCTTCGGGCACTTAATAGAGACCGAGTGCTATTAGAGGTCAGCCATTATTAACAAAACCTTCAAATCTAGGAGCTTACGATATACTGTACCATAAGGTGACCAGATTTTCCAGAGGGCAAAGCGGGACGGGGGCTTTCGGTGAGTGCCCCGAAGTAGGGGTGGTGAGACATTCTTACCTGAAGAGCAAAGAGCAAACCTTGCGACCTCGTACCTAATGTACCTTATAGCTTGAATGTGTGTCCATCCATCATCATCCTTATCATACCCTTATTCCGCCTGCGGCAGGGTCGGGTCTGCAGGCTCCAGCCCTCCACCCCACACACTGCCATATCCTTACGGACAACCTGCTCCCACATCTGCTTCGTATCCCCCTGCCCCAGGTGCTTCCGCCCACCTGCATTCCTGAAATGGACCTAACGAGCTCCTCCTCCCCTCCTCTCATTACGTGTACGTACCACATCAACCTATCCTCCATCATCTTTTCCGCGATGTCCACCGCCCCCGGACTACGTCTAATATACTCATTCCTAGTAATTCTATCAGCTCTCGACACCCCACACATCTCAGCTCCTTGCATTCTGTTGACGTGGCTCTTCCTCAATTCCCAGCACACAAAGTTGCCGACAAAGCGGGAGAAACGGGCGTCCCGCCGGGACAAGAGACGGACGGCAGGACATGGTCTGAAATCGGGACTGTCCCGCCTAAATCGGGACGTCTGGTCACCCTATACACTGTACCATATATGATATACTGGTATAAGCTCCTGGTAAAACACCTTTACCCACTCTGTTTATCACTACCGTATGGTATTATCGTGTAACGACCATATTTTCGTCGACTCCGTACGAAAATGAAGCAGATTTAGATAAGGTACCAACCAAAGTGGCGTGCACATGTAGGTATTAAGCATAGACTCTTACACTAGCATCAGTAGGCAAATATCAATGCAGAGCCGTAACGGGGGTACGAAGCGCCTGTGGCAAGTGTCTAACTTTCGCTTGTCCGTAACCCAATACTGTAATGACAAAAAACTTAAGCATTTTGCGCCCCAAACCCAGTTGTGCCCGTGGCGGCCGCCTTCTTCGCCACGCCCTAGTTACGGCCCTGTATCAATGACCCGGCTACTGTTAGAGACCTGCTACTAGGGGCGGATCCAGGGGGGGTTGGGGTTGCAACCGCCCCCCCCCCCTAAATTTTGGGTCGACGTTGACACTGACAAACGAAAATTGCGTTTCCAATCGCTGCCAATAGCGCAACTCCCCCTGACGAAAATCCTGGATCCGACACTGCCTGGGAGCGGCGAGTTGCGTTGGACACACCAGTTCTCGTCTGATCACTGAAGTTAAGCAACGCAAGCCCAGTTAGTACTGACATGGGTGATCGCTTGGGAAAGCTGGGTACTGCTAATACCCAATAATCGTCGCATTAGTGTAGTGTCTGTGCAGTATATGTATTAGAACTATACAATGGACGGGTCTCTAATGACCTCGTAGTTGACGGGACCTTAATCTCCAACAAACAAACAAACCGACACTGCCTGCTACTATTGGAGACCGCTACTATTTGGCCATGCTCCCTCTGCAGCACGGTGCTTATTAGAGTTCGGCGACAATAACAGCCTCGGCGTTTATTGGAGCATATATGGTACTTTCTCGTGCTCCTTCAAAGTTTAAGACATTCATTTTACCGTTGAAAGGGTTATAAATGACATGAAATGGAAGTCTTACACGCCGAGAGTTAGCTTTTCATTTGGACGAAAAGAACAATGGGCCGGGCCCGAGTTTTGGAAAGACAAGTTTAGTAATCGTACCTCTGGTTTGGTTTGCTTTGTCACTTAACGTCGAACCTATCCACACCTGTTGTTGGGGAAGGGGCGCGCTGTTGTACCTGTAAATATTGCCGAGATATGCACGCAATTTACTCCGTTAAAAAAAATCATCAACACTAACCCGTTTCCTAATCCTACGGAAGGCTTTCTGTCGGTTTTTGGCCCATTGGGAAACAACCGAGCGATCTGCTTTTTATGCAGTCGGCTGCCAACTTAATGTTGCAACCCTTACACTTATTTATCGTCGCGTCGTCTACAGTATTAATAGAGAGTTAGTGGTGAACGTCGACGATGACGATACGAACGATACGAGGTCAAATGAGGCAAATGCGCAAGCTCAATTGCTGGTCTGCTTTTCGTGAGCATGCACAATTGCCTCATTTGATCTCGTATCGCTCGTATCGTCATCGTCGACGTTCACCACTAACTCTCTATTCTTCGTTTATCCTCCAAGTATAGCCAGGAGCGAGCAAATACACCTTGAAATTTACGCACTTTTCATGCATTTTACTCGGCGTAGTAAGGGTTCTTTTACGTGCAGTGGTGACATTGTAGCACCCCACATAGTTACGACTTTGTTTCCCATCCGAAGGAAGAAGCTAACCACCTCGCTCCAGGATCGAATCCGGAACTACTGACTCAGTAGTGCGGCATTCCACCTGTGTGCCACTGAGCTCTCCAATTGGGTTTAGCTGACATAGTACACACTCAACGGAAGGTTCCCTTGAACATTCGCTGTCACATCGACAGTAGTCGCTAGCCGGGATGAGGGTTGAACCAACAATCATTAGCTTAACAATAAAGCATGATACAAAGACGAGCAACTATCATAACGGAGTGAGCCAGTGCGGAGTGACTTGTTGGATGTTCATAAAAGATATTCTAACGCTTGACTTACTTTCTTTATCTCTCGTCGTCCCTGCACCAACTCTGGTCGTATGCCAAGAGGAGAGGCCCTATGCCAAGCAGGTCATCTGCGAGTTTTATGTCAGATTTCGTCAGCATTTGCAACGACTTTCAAGTCACCAAAAAATTAACAATCCTTCTTCATCGTCATGCAACAATCTAGCAAGCTTTTTATGAGATAAGGAGTCAAACCGGAACCCCTGATGATGTGACGTGCCCAGAATTTGGTTAATAAAATCATTCAAGTCCTTATCTCTCTCTAAAGTTGAAAGAGGCGTGTGTGTGTGTGCATGTGCGAGCGCGCACTCTAAGGGTGCAATGTGCATGACAGAAGACACCATGAGGATGAATATCAAATGAGCCTTAACTTCTTAGCATGTTCCTCTCCCAAGGAGTACTTCTTCAATTTTTTTGCTGTTGAGCGCTTGTTGTTTGGGATGTAAGTGGTAAAAACGGGCTGAAGATAGGAGAGGAGTTGGGTTGAAAGGGCTTGAATTTTAAATCACCTTTAGTACCTTGAGCTTCTTCAACTTACGAGCCTCTGAAGACGTTTAGCATTTAAAGGAAGCTCTTCAAGAATTCCAAGATACTTAAGAATAACATAATCTTTCATTTTTATGTGTGTGTTCAGAAAGTAGATTTCAAACATATTTAACTACTACATTCAAGTAAAGATTTCTCGCAAAAAAATCCACACTTTTTTTTCATCTCATTCCCCCTCCCCGCCCCGACTTATCCAAACTTACCCCTGTGAGCCCCCAATCTTCTCGCCTCAATCTCGAAATAGACACATACAAGTCAGATATCCAAAATTCCAGTAAGAAAAGAAATACACATCTAAAGATGCCCTAACTCTATCCAACATCACTATTATGTTGAGGGATTTGCAAAAGCAGCAAAAAAACATAAGAAAGGTTACAAATCTTAGGGCACATTTATCAGTGAAAATTCTACCAAAAAACCGGAGGATTTAAGATATGAAAATCAGTGGGAAATTTCATCTCAAGTCAGCTATCAGAGCCTAGAGTTGTAATCTCCTGATACGATAACTTTATACATATATTTTTTATACAACTAAGAAAAAAAACTTGAAATTTATGAGAGCCAAAAACCACCAATGTTATTTGCATATTGAGCAATTTCGGAAAAAATATACACATGAGCATACTGTGAGAAGCGACACAAGTAGGCTTATGATATGTTGATGGTTACTAAAGGTGTACCCTATCTTGCTCAAATTTTGATCATAAAATAAAGAAAACTGTGCAGTGTGTATATCTCAGTGCCCGTTATGATCCAACCTGATTTATGAAAACGGCGATCATTTTTGCAGAAAAAATCTTCAAAGTCAACAAATAAAGTTTACAACTTTTTGGGAAGCAAACCTGATTATGCCGGATGTACAAACAAAAGATTATAATACTATATTTGGTTGGTAAAATGGTGTTGGTGCCGCTTCCCTCCCATTCGACTGAGGGGGTTTAGGGTGCTGTAAGTAGAGGAAGTCTTGGTGCAGGTTAGTACAAGCACTTGGTATTTTCTGAGCGAGTGCCGTGGAACCATCCCAAGAAGATATAGCGTATCAGCTCATTCTACTATCCCGTTTTTGTTGATGTTTAAGGGCCCTTCAACTGCAAGGTCATTAGAGCCTCATGCACTGCGTAGTTTTAACACAGGAACTGCACAGACACTACACTAATGCGACGATTTTATGGGCATTAGCTGTACCCAGTTTTCCCAAGCGGCCATCCATGTCAGTGCTAGCTGGGGTTGCGTTCCTTAACTTCAGTGATCGGACGAGAACTGGTGTGTTCAACGCAATACAGCAGCTCCCCCTACCATCCCTGCGTGCTCCAAAAGATCATAAAAGGGTTATTGTATGAGGTCAGGAAACAACTACTGTTTATAAAACTTCCGGTCAACATTTCATTTCTGCCTGTTTTCCTGCCAAAGATATATTGCGTCAGTGGTACCAGGTTCAATCCTGGATCGAGGCGGTTTGGCTTCTTTCGAGCGAGAGAGAGGCCCAAAGTGCGCCCTCCGCGCGTCTTATGAAAAGTAAAACCGTGGTCCCCGTGTGGTGTGTACGATGTCACCTGCACGTGAATCGACCCTAACTGCATGAAGGAATGCAGTCGGTAGAGGAAAAGTTACAGAAGATAATGATGTTGACAGATGCATGGCTAATGAAGCCATGAACTGAAATTGGATACCTGCTCAGGGTAGTTTTCGAGCAATGATCTTTTAAGTAC
Source organism: Trigoniulus corallinus (assembly GCA_013389805.1). NCBI lineage: Eukaryota > Metazoa > Arthropoda > Diplopoda > Spirobolida > Trigoniulidae > Trigoniulus > Trigoniulus corallinus. The sequence goes on from JAAFCE010001036.1 coordinate 14,464,761, forward strand.
AAACAATATCGTCCACAAATGGGAGGCCATACAGATCCACTTCTCATCTAGTGAGATGCTATCGACTCCAGCCCGGGTTTTAAAAGGTAATCACGCTCTACCATACTGCTGGCAGTGCCATCTAAAATCTATATCTAGAAAATATTTCCGGATTCGGATAGAATAGATTCTGTATTAGGTCAAAAGCTTTTCAGGCGATTAATATCGATGAGAGAGACAAGACGATTGACTTTGATAATGAAAAACAGGGTACAAGAGGGATTGTAGTACCAGTTGCCTTCTCCCTCTCGAATGATAGGGAAGTAAATAAATATGTGTATATATCATTATCATCTTTTTGAGTGTTCCTAATCTCGCAAAACATACAGACCCATACAGAAGCGTGTTTTCAACTAAATTGATTTTGTGTAGCTTTTACATATCAAACAGACGTTCCTAACTGCCTTACGGATACGACAAAAAGTTTGCAGAATAACAGTTCAGAAATAGATGTCTTTCCTTATATGTTTAACACGCACATGTATCTTTTGTTAAGGATGTCCGTAGTAAAGATGCCAATTGTACGTGACATGGTGAAGACGACATTTCCAGATAACGTACCCCGTTCAATGTTTTACTCCAGTATAAAAATACGTTGAGATAGCTAATGGCGCTCGTGCCAATCGACGAAGAAGAGAATCATGAGACAACAACAGTAAAAAATTCAGCTGGCGAATTGAAAGAAAGGGCTCAGAATCATGGATCAATTGCTGTAAAAACTTACACCGGAAGTAGGCAAAGCGCCACTAATCAAATTATCAGTTGCCCAAGAACTGAAAACTGTTGTAAACATAAAGACTTTACTAGTTGGCGGCATACCGGTAACTCCACCATTGGCTCAGTTTAGTTCTGCACGTTATTTACCAACGGTAAGTGGACGAGGCCGTGAAAAATTTTGCAAATTTACTGGCGCATTTTACACCTAGTAGAAAGGACTGACATCTTACATACAGTAGCAAGGGGCTGTTGTTTGTTGGTGTTTTAGGGCTCTTTAACTACAAAGGTCATTAGAGCCCCGTCCGCTGTGTAGTTCTGATGCAGAGACTGCACAGACACTACACTAATGAGACGATTTTTGGGTATTAGCAGTACTCAGTTTTCCTAAGCGGCCACCCATGTCAGTACTAGCTGGCGTTGCGCTGCTTAACTTCAGTGATCAGACGAGAACTGGTGTGTCCAAAGCAATTTGTCGCTCCCATCAAGGGACTGTAAGACAGATGGAAGAGCCGGATATGAGACTTGCTTTCCTCTTCCCAAAACAACCCTACACGTCGGGCAGAATAGAATCAGCATGCCGCCACTGAATTCCCGGGCATACACATCAGTAAGGCCCGGTGCACACTTGCGATTTTTACTCGCGCGGCCTCGCAATTGCGGCATGAGATACATTAGTTGCAATGGGAGAGCCGCGGAGGTGCCGCAGGTATGTGTGCACTCCCTCATTGCAACTAATGTATCTCATGCCTCAATTGCGAGGCCGCGCGGGCGCTGCGCAAGTAAAAATCGCAAGTGTGCACCGGGCCTAAAAGTTTTGAAGTGAGCGTCAAGTCTTGAAGTAGTAAAACTACGTAGTTGTACCAAGCCGATCCTCTTTTGTTCGTGTCCGCTGCCCCAAAGCCATCCTTAAGCCACCCACCCATTCCTAACCCTATCTTTCCTTCTGAGGGAGGGCCTCTTCCCTTATTCTGTTGGCTGCTATCAGCAGTTCGCAACAGCGTTTCAAAATGTGGCCTGTGGAAAGACGAGAGCGTGTAGAGTACCGTGTGTGTGTTGTACAACTATAAGAAAATGTCTTACAGCACACAAGGGGTAGAACAATCAAAATATGTAGATCAGAGTTGGATTTTATGAAGTTTTGCCTTATCATAAAAGCTCCTGCCAGAGAGAGAAATTTACCACAAAATGTGACGGCAGCATCTCGACATTCGATCGTTTACACAATCACTACTCCCTATCTCACTCGGCATACACGCACAAAATGTCTCCCATTTGCATATTAATTCGTTGAAGAACTAACAAAGAGGGCGTTTTATAGCCCATGAATGAGACCTTAACTATTGCTTAATTACATCGCCATCCCACTGCAGTTAACTCGGGCTATATTTTATGGTTTATCGAAGATACCAGAGGAAGGAAACGGAAATGGTTGGCGAAGGGGGGAAGTGTTAAATGCGTTGATCGCGTTGGCGGAAAAATGAAGGCAGGTAAAGAGCATCGCGTTTGCAGAGGAAATTACCGGGGAAGGAGGGAGGGGGTAAGAAAGGAGAGGGAGAGGAAAGGTGGAATAAGAGTAGGAGGATCACAATAAGAAAATCCTCGACCGCATCGATCTCCCAATAACTACTAGTAGAAAATGACGACGAATTTTCTGAAACTCAGTAAAGAAAATAGAGTCCCATACTGGAATGACGGTGGCTCTCTACACCGTCTTGCGCTGAGCTGCACCAGTCGTTGGCCTGGCTAGCATTTTATGCCGTTTTAGCTACTGCTGGAGGTAAGTTCGCGACGCTTGGGGGCTGGGTCCAACTTTCGAAAATTCTGTCGAGCTATACATTTGGGATTCATCATACACTCTACTGGAAAGAAGTCATCCACCGAAGACAGGATCGAACCCATGGTCGTTAGACAAGGAGCGAAATTCGGTCTTCGTTGCTCCAAGCAACCGGATGTGATAGGCATCTACCGATAAAGTGATGGGCGTCTATCCGAATTAGGCTGGTAACCTAGTGGTCCACAAGAGGTACCGGGCTTTCCCCTTCAGGCTGCCTTTGTTACCCCTTACGGGGGGCGGCTTTTTTGTAGCATTTCCCCAAGGCTTATTTGGCACGCCTATGTGACACAGAGTTGTGCTGACCTTCTGCGTCAAAGGTTCCAGGTTCGATCCTGGACCGGTGTGGCTTGGATTCTTTCTTACGAGCTGCTTGCTTGTTGGTGTTTTAGGGCCCATCAGTTACAAGGTCATTAGAGCCCTGTCCACAGTGTAGTTCTTATGCAGAGACTGCACAGACACTACACTAATGCGACGATTTTTGGGTATTAGCAGTACCCAGTTTTCCCAAGTGGCCACCCATGTCAGCACTAGTTGGGTTGTGTTGCTTAACTTCAGTGATCAGACGAGAATTGGCGTGTCCAATACAATTCGCCGCTCCCTTTCTTACGAGAGAGAGAGAGAGGGATACCTCGCGTGCCGTCAGTCGGGTAGGAAGTAAAGCCGTGGCCCAATGTGGTGTGTACGATGCCAACTACACGTAAAAGAATCCTTATTACATGAAGCAAAATATACGTGTTTTCGGCAAAATTTCCCTCTGGTGTCAGTGAAAGTGCTCCAACAACGACAATAGGTTGACAATAAATAAGCAAAGGAGCTGTAGCATTGCGGGCTGCGTGAAATATCGTCCAACAGATTGCTCATGAGTAGCAATAGAACAAGAATGAGCACCCCCGAGTCTGCCATCGGCACAAGAATGGTTAGTGATGGTGGTTTCTTAGAAGGTTTGTTGTTGTTTTAGGCCCCATCAACCACAAGTCATTAGAGCACCGTCCACTGTGTAGTTCTGATGCAGAGACTGCGCAGACACTACACAAATGCGGATTTTGGCTACCAGTTGTACCCAGTTTTCCCAAGCGGCCATCCATATTAGTACTAACTGGGATTGCGTTGCTTAACTTCAGTGATCAGACGGGAACAGGTGTGTCCAACGCAATTTGCCGCTCCCTTTTAGAAGGTAATTATCAGTTTGATTCGACCCTGGTTTAAGGAATGGAGGATTTATTCAATGCAATCTTGGACTTCTTCAAGAGCGGCGGAGGAGCAGAGTAAGAAGAATCCCAAGTACAGTAATATCACGTACACGCCTAGTACTCAAGACTGTACCCCTGTACATGCACAAGTATCATTTATTACTGCAGAAAACGCACATCTAGCCCTCCTTTGCAAAAACATATTTGTCTTAGCAAAACAAATATAGGATAATATTGTGTGATACATTCAAAATTCATATCACTCTAGATATTAAAACGAGAAAAAAAGTGTGGGTGGGAAAGAAGGGACCGAATAAAAAATTATTATTAAAAGCATTCAGCAAAAAACGAAGAAAATGTGTCGGAGACAGAAGACGACAATGAAATAAAAGAGAGAAAGGGGAGATGAGGTGACGGGACAAAAAAAAAACAGACGTGAAATGATCTTTACCATTTTAAATAGGACCTTTCCATAGGCTGATTTAAAGGGATGAATATTTGCGTGTGAAGCAGACGATGTAGACGTAGAAGAGCAGAAGAAGAAGAAGAACCGAATTTTATATAGACATAGATATAAAAGATTAATTTAATATTGGTTTTTCTTTATGAGCACAAGCAGTCACCCCATCAAGCTTGATTTTTATTTTCCAAATAGACTAGGGCCATAATTGTCCCAACAAATCTCGTTATTTCAAGCAATAAGAGGAAGAGAGAGAGCTAAGAGAGATGAAGTTGGGAGATGTTGTGAAGAAGGATGTCTGTGTGGGGTAAGGGAATGGGGAGAGAGTAGGAAGGAGGGTAGGGAAGAGAGAGAAAGAGAGACTTTGATTGATACCACTCTCTCAGCTCTATAAATGCATCCGAAATAAGCCCATGAAGATGATGATCACGTGTTAGAAGAGAGAGAGAGAAGGAGAAAGACCAAAATTAAGCAAGCAATCATAGTACTTAATTTTATTAGATTAAGTATTGAAACAGGCGAAAAAGAAGGTGGAAATAGGCTGAGTGTGCGTGTATGTGTGTGGTGTAGCAGTCTGGAATAGGGATGCAGGCAGGCTAACCCTGGAAAAAAGGGAGGCTCAAACATCGGAGAGAAAGAGATAGAAATTACATCTAAGTAATAAAAATATATAGGGAGGGAGAGAGAGCGTGGGAGATAGACTGGGACCGGGACGGTGGGAGAGACATTCACAAAACGAGGGCGGACAAGGGGTAGGGGAAGAAGGAGGGGTTGGGGAAAGTTAAAAAATTATGATCAAGGTACATTATGACGAGAAATGATGGGGAGAGCAATATAAAACCGATTTCCAACCCATAAATATAACATGCATTTTGTCTTTTTTCTTGATTAACTAATTTTTCAAATAGCTTATAACAATAAAAAAGAGGGCCTGATTGAACGAGATGGGACGAAAAAATGGAGGGTAGAAGGAGGTTGGGGTAAAAGAGGTGGTAGGAGTGAAAAGGTCTTAGGCGATGCTAAAAATGCAAGATGGGTGTCACGCGATGTGGGCAAAAATAGATTAATCTAGAGTGAGGAGGGGCTAAGCCAATCCATGCTTCTTTTCCGTGTAGGAAGGGTTTTGTTACGAGTAGTGGCAACGTAGATACTGTCAGTGGCGTAACTTGTAGGGGCAATGGGGTTAAATTGCACCGGGCAACGGACAAAGCCCCACCTGGCCTCCGCCTTGCTGGAAATCAGCCGCTGCGACGACTGTGCAACGACTTTACGGCAAATAAAAAGTGCCTACATACGTGTACCATATCTGCTCAGGACAAGCAACAGGGGAGGGGGCGCTTCGAATGCCTCTTGCCCCGGGCGCCACAACTGAAGTTACGCCACTGGATACTATGAAGAATCACGATTGCATTTTTACGCGGGATAAGTTCGAAGGTCCTGCTCGTTCTGCTTCTGCCCTGACCGAATCTGTAATTTTGAGCCCTAATGCATTATCTAGTAACACAAAGGGCTAAATAGGAGCTGCCCTAGTTGAAATTTCTGCCATGGTTAAGGAATTGAACCTTTGTTGATCTTTTTAGCAACACTTGGGAAAGGAAACTAACAGGGTTTGTTTTGCTGGTGGTTTAGGGCCCTTCAACTACAGTGGTCATTAGAGCTCTATCCACAGTCCACTGCGTAGTTCTAATGCAGAGTCCGCACAGACACTATGCTGTTCCAAAGCTGTCACGCATGCCAGTGCTACCTGGGGTTGCGTTGCTTAACTTCTGTGCTCAAACGAGAACTGGTGTGTCCCACGCTATTCAGTCGCTCTAAGAGAGCAATGGTGGACTGGCCAGGGTGTCAGCTTGTTCGATGGCAAGTGGATGTTGATTCCCTGACAAGTGGGCCCCTAAAATATTAGACAATATGCTGTAGGTTATAGTTATTCGTGGGTCCCCTTTGACTCCTGGCAGTCATATTTTTAGATCTCGCCCGCTACTGTTGTGTAGTAAAAGTCTTAAGCAAAAAAATATATCCATTTACTTTCCGCGGAAAACAGGTTCTTTTAAGTGCAGTAGTGATGTTATTGCAACGGGGGACCACAAATAACTTTCCATCGTGTATCGATGGTTCGAAATAAGCAAGTGCCCGGATACAAATTCCAACCGTTTTTGAGTGGACATCGCATCGTTGGTGTGTAGTTCTAGTTCCACTGCCTAGTTTTAGTGCAGAGATTCCACAGACACTACATTAATGCGACGATTACTGGGTATTAGCAGTACCCAATTTTCCCAAGCGGCCATCCACGTTAGTACTTTGCTGGGGTTGCGTTGCTTAACTTAAGTGATCAGACGAGAACTGGTGTGTCCAACGCAATAAGCCGCTCCTAACTATTTTCATGAAGACTAGCCATAATACGCCCTGGGTAATAAAAGCTAACAAACATATTTTTAACGTTACGAATTGAACCCCATGCTTTTCTTGCCAACCTAATCCTGATGTCGTAGACCTAGAGGTCGCTTCAGTAGCTCAATTATAGCGTGTATGACTCTTGTATCCATGATTTCAGGTTCGGCCCTGCTGGAGGCCAATGCCTTCACGTGGGAAGAATGCCTCTTGGTTTTATGGTGTGGACGATGCCATCTGCACGTAAGGGAACCCTTTCTAGATGGAATAAAATATACATGTAGATCGGCCAAATTTCCAGGTGTAGGAGCTCCGCCTGAATGAATTTCCCCCGAAGAAGAAAACAGGCTGACGTTAAGTAAGGTAAGGAGTTGCAGCATTAAGTCGGCAGACGGCTGCGTAAAACTGCCGGCCAATGCATCGTTGCTCCACTAGGACAAATAGATACCCCATCCTACCACAGGCGGGAAAAGGGTTAGAGATGGTAATGGGCGCTTTTCGAGGCTTCCTAAAGTGCCTAATAGATAAGTGGATCTTTAGTACCTAATGCTGCACAAACCTACCATAGGTGGGGTATGGGGTACACACATATATTCGCAATGTTTACTAGCAAATTGTTAATCTAGTCAACAAGAGCCCTTTGTTAAACGTGGAGGGAAGATAACGTTGATACAAAAGGCTCTTAAAATGTCTACAACTTGCCAAGCATTTAAAATTGGAGCATGTAAAAATGGCGGAACGGATGGTAAACGGCAGGGAATTCTATATGTTGAAACAGGTCATCGGAAAAAAAACTGGCATCGGATGTCCTGCACTGGAAGAGTCGAGATAAATCGGTACCTCTGGATCTGTCTCGCATCCGGGGACACCAAAAAGGAAGCCACAACCACAGCATGGCAAAGACGGTCCCGATGCCATAACGCATTGGCCAACATAAGCAGATGCCAAAAATGCAAGTACTGAACAAACGGAAGTAGTTTATACCTGCGAAACATTGGAGACAACCGCATCCAAAGCAGAATATTAAATATCGTTTGCAACGCTCTATTGTAGGCCTCCTGAAGAGGTGCAACACAGCAAAAAACGACCATGAGAACCTAATTAAGGATTGCACTTTTGCCCGAAAGATCAACACTAATTTCAATTGGGTAACTACTGACCTAATTCAATGGAAGAGATACACTAGACTAGAGAGAGAATTTTGGCGACAAGCAGGACCATATGGTCATAAAAATACAACAAAGGGTTGAAGAGAACTCCAGTCTTCTTCAATTCGGTCATGCGAAACCCAGCATACCACTCCGATAATCCATGTAACAGAAGGGTGGAAGACTGGACCACAGTGTTAGATCGGCCACCTCAATAGAGCGTCCAAAGATATTGTCGTCGGCGTATGACCACACCTGCCATGACTTACAATTCACCGGAAGGTCAGCTGTTGCAAGGTTGAACAACTAGGGGCCAAGAACAGCCCTGGGTAACACCTCTATATAACTCTCGCAAGAGGCTGGATGCTCACTTGGTAACAGTTCATTGTTCTAAGAAGGACACCAGAAGGTTCACCGCATACGGGTTGCCCATGGCCTTAGTCATCGCAGCCATTAGTGAGCTATGATCAACCGAGTCAAATGCATTGGCAACGTCGGTCTTAAGTAGCACAAGTGCAAGTGTCAAGGATACTCACGAACAAAGACAGAACTGCATGAGTAACCAAAGAGTTTGGGTGAGCACTGTACTGAGACGGGCACAAATCTCAACGGATCGTCGAGACACAATTCATTTAGCCACCACTGTCCACTTACATACCTTGGCCAAGGCTGGGAGGGTAGCAGTGGGCTGATAACTTCCCGGCTCACGTGGAGGACCACTAGGTTGGCCATAAAGCATGACTTGAAGGTGAGGACAGGACCAGAGTCCCCCAGAGGGTTCACAAATAGATCAAGGATCTTAGCCCTGAGAAACAGGGAAATAAGTGGTAGAGGAAGGCGTAACCCTCGCAGATATGACCACAGGGTCTGGGAGGATACGTTTGGGTTAATCAGATTGCTATAGTCAAGGTGTACCATTTTCTTAAAATTCTGTCGCACTGCCACGTAAAGAGTGTGAAAGACTGTTCCATTTTCTTTCCAATTTAAATGATACTTGGTGAGAGAATCTCTGATGGCAGCGAACAGCGGAGACCACCAGGTTAAGGTGCCCCCGTTCCGCAGACCGGTCATTAGATGACAGTAGGTAGAGAGAGTGTACACGTGTAAACTTGTACAAGTGAAGCACAAGCCAAGAACATCACCCAGATGGCACGGAGCGGAGAACCGCAAAAATGCTTGAGAGAGCTGGCTAAACAGGACCTGATTAAACCTAGTGATGCATAACTTTGAAAGATTGCAACGGAAGGACCTGGGCCTACGCATGGCCTTAGGAGGGGGCAAAAGAATTGAAAAAGTCAAGAGCATCAGCTGATGATCAAGACGATAGTCTTGGTAAAACAAAGGTGAAAGACTGCGTGCCGCATCGGGCATAAAGACTTAGTCTAAAGGGCAGCAGTGCAAGCACTGACTCGTGTCGGGGCCTGGTTCACGGGGATAGTTGTAGAGAACTAAAGAAGGTTTACAATTGACAGGCCAAACAGTCGTATCACTCAGGAAATCACAGTTAAAATCCCCCCACACACAGTTAAGGTTACCAGGGTTAATCAAGTTAGATACGAAGGTAAGGAGCGGCTCAGGGCCAGAATATGAGGGACGATAGATAGCCCAGACGTTCAGCACTTGATCCAGCATAAGTATCTTGACACAGCTTGGATACCTAGTTGGGAGAGACTCCATACTCTTTCAACCGAACACGACAGAGGTACATATATGGCTACCCCGCCAATTCTCCATAACTGATCTGCTCTGTAGAGGACAAAGGTAGGAATGTACAAAAGGGTGTCAGGTACAGACGAGGAGAGCCATGTTTCAGAGACAAACACTGTTTTGTTAAACTGTTCGGCAACAAAAAGCATGTTTTATCCGGGTGTACATTACATAATATGAATAGGGCTTTAGAAACTATACACATGAAAGCAAAAAAAATTGTACATCAAATTCAATCGTATATTAACCAAGAAAACAGGCCTCATTACAAATGTCTATTTTTTACATAAGTTGAGAGTTGCTCCAGTTCTTTTAAGTGCGTCGCTGTTAGTCAGGGAGCAAGAGAGGGGGGGGGGGATCCTATGAAAAAAAGAGGGGAAATGGGAGAGGGTTGGTGTCGGTTTCAAATGTTGCTTTCTGAAAGGAAAACTATTCAATAAGAGCTCAGATTTTGATATAATAGTAATAAATTTACATGTGTTTGATAATGCCACGGGGGTGGAAAACAATAGAGGAGGGTAAGAGAGGAAAGAAAGGAGGAGGGGGTAGTCCAGACCTGTAGCTCCAACGACGAAGAAAAGGGGGCAGCAGTAAAAAAAATGTGATTTCTTTATAAAAAAAAACATCTATTGTCTGAAATTGCAATTAACGATTCAATACAGCATTTTGATCACAATAACCTCCCCTGAGTTATTCACTTATTGTTTATCTTATCAAGTTGGATGTAAGAAAGGGGGCACGTCTATATATAGAAAATTCATCAATTTCCATTTTCTTAGTTTACTTCTCAACCTCTATCCTTTCACCTCTCAATCTCCTGCTTGAAAAATTTAAATTTCTTTAGAGGAGGGGGCGCTTTTTTCATGACTCCAATACAGAGAAAAAAACATTACTAAAAGAGAGGGAAAAACAGAGAGGCCCATTGTATCTTTTAACAACAAAAGTTCAACTTAAAACCTATTGATTTTCAACAGGGTATTGTAACAAGTAATTTTTTTTCCTATTTTACAGACCAATCACTACTTCTTCCAGGTCCTCGGAGCGCACGCCTGACACCTCAGTTTTCAGACGGGGAGAATTTCCCTTTCAACTATTTCTCATCCTGGTATACACTTCAATTAAAACATAATACCTCCTATATTTTCTTAAGAAAAAAAATTCTTTTTAAGTCAAGAATTAATACATGTACTGTAGTCCCCCTTTCCTGTTGATCAATGAAGGGGGTCAATATAGTCCCTATTTCAATAAGACCTAAGGTAATTGATTTAATTCGATATCTGAATAAAGAATTAGATGATACAGAATCTCTTTCTTTCTTCCTCCTCTCTGACATAATATTATCTTGAGTCTTTTTTTTGTAGTTCAATTTGTAAGCAGTTGAGCCATAATATGCAATAAAATCTACCTGGTTCACCTAGTCAAGGTAGCACTGGGAGTAGGCGTTGAACTTCGGAACAATAGAAAAAATGGGATCACTTTACATTGGACAACAAAGTAAAGGTTAAGTAACCGTTTCACTTTTTTTCTCTTTCTTAGTTTTTTAAGACTGAAAAGGTTGATGGAAATGGGCCGATTCATCAGCGGTGCTTCTTTATTCATTTTGATTTAAGAGGGCACAAAAAAATCAAATGTTTTGACAAATGGTAAAGATCGACGAAAAAAAGGATGGAGAGTCATTAGTTTTCACTGAGGATTTCAAAAGTCTCATTGGTTTTTCATTGCCCTTAGTAACTATTCACATAAAGGTACTAGACATTTGAGTGAATAATTTCTCCCCTCTCCTCCCCGCCTATGGTAGGCAAGGCCGCTGGATCCTCGGAGAAGGAGTGCCCCAATACATAAAAAAATTCCAGTATCAAATTTTCTTAGGAATTTGATAATATGAGACCCTACTCTGAGGCGACCTCCACCCATAAGTTGAGAATTTCGAGGCCAGAACTGACGAGTGCAACAGAAGCTGTGACCGCAATACCCCAAATCGAAACACCACGAAGGAAGACACCGGAAACTCAGAATTTAGGACATCTTAACCCTTAACTGTGCTGGTCGATTTTCCTAACACTAATGCGCTGGTGGGGTCTTTTGGACCCCAAAATGAAAAATGCAAGAAGTTGCATAAAGAAGCATTCTTTTGCATTAAAACTTCTTACATTTTTAGAGTGGTATGTTGGTACTAACGTGGGTTTGCGTTACTTAACCTCAGGGACCTCGCGTGATTATTTAACACTGACCTGACTACTTACACCTGGCCCCTGGGAACTTTGCATGTTTCTTCCTTCTAGAAAACGTTCATTTAACTTGGATTGGTACAAACTCCACGGGACCATGGCTTGATTTTGCCATAAAATAGAAGTTGTAACCGGTTTCTTTCCCTCCGTCTCTCTCAAGTAAGTCATGTGTCCATGAGCAATACCAAACGATGCCGCTTACTTATAAAGATGGACTCGCTTGCCTGCCTCCACTTCAACCATCCTCCATTAACAGGGCCGGCCTTCTCTATAAAGGGGCCCGGGTGCAAAAATCCTTTTGGGGCCCCAAAATATTTTTTCAAAAGTAAAAATAAAAGAATTCAGAGTAAATAGACTCCTCTTAGATGCCCTCCTATCCCATTCTGAGATCCTTCCTAATTTTGGAAGGTATTACATTTTTGGATGATGCCATGTGTCCTAATATGCCGCCATTGCATTTATGAGTTGGTCTGAAAGCTTATGTGGACGTGCACACCTTGGAACATTTTCAGTTGGACCTGTGGCATTATATTTTTTAATACACTTCTGATTATTAAAGGTATTTTGGTTTTAACAAACCCAAAATAATAGCATTATTAAATTATTGACTCTTAACCTCTAATTCTAGGTTGTCCAATCTGAGGTCCATTGAGGCTTGTCATGTGGCCCATGGTGCATCATTTCTAACTATGCATTATAGCCTACCTGCTATGTAACACCTAACGTTATCTTCGCCCGTTTTGGTTTTGACAGCCTGTGGCTGGTAATCAGTTCATGGAGCAGCCGAGTGACCCACAACACCAGAATGGTTGTACAACCCTGGTGTAGTTCAATGGCAGGGTTGTTACGTTAAGTTTAGGTTACGTTGCATTGGCAGGGTCGAATGAGGGACGTTGCCCCTACAATGACGTATTAAACTTTTAATATTAGCAATGATATGTCCCTGATGGGTACTGATGATGGGGGCCCCCCTCAATCGCGGGGCCCGGGTGCAATGCACCCTCTGCACCCCCCGGACGGCCGGCCCTGTCAAGAGGTTATGTTGAATAAAATTTCCCAACATTGTGAAAAACATTAAAAGGAGCACTGACTCAATTTTAATAAATGACATTCATAAGTGAATATAAATGCTTATTTTTAGAAAATGAAATGCCAAATTTTGAAAAAAAAACTAACATTAGACAGCTAATGCTAAGAGGGTTTATCCAAAATTTTTACATAGTGCTATAAAATAAAATCCGTATGGGGTGCAAAATACCCCAAATTTAAACTTACGTTAACATGCTAGTGGGGTGTAATGGACCCCAAGCCTGCATTTATTATGACTGAGGGAATTTGACTTTTGCCCCAAGTTACCCATTTAATACTAGGTACCTCTTAGAAGGAATACAAAAATTTTTGTGACTATTTAACAGCAAAAACACACATTATAGAAAACAATAAAATTCATTGGGGTCTTTAGGACCCCCCCCCCACCAGCACAGTTAAGGGTTAAGATCCAGCCAACAGCACAGTTAAGGGTTAAGATCCCGACTACAGCACAGTTGGCAACTGAAAACTCTTTTTAAATAATTTAAAAGAAAACGACTTAATCTCCAATTGAGATGCTAAACGGATTTACTCGTCAGATGTCAGGACGGTCATTTTCGTTTGCTACGAATCTTTATCCGACAATCCTAAATCCTTTTCCTGCCTAAGACGGGATCAGGCTTTGGTCCCGTTGAAAGTGCTAGCACACAGATGAAGTTTTAGACAGCCTTTTCACCTAGCAGGTGCCGAATCAATACAATAACCCCTTGTTCGTTACAGGTCGCTAGTTTTCTTAGATGGGGCAATTTGTTCATGAACGTCAGAGGAAAGGTGAGTCCTACACCAGGAAATTTTGCCGAACTAAATTTATATTTTACTCCATGCAGAAAGGATTTTTGTGTGCAGCAGTGACATCGTACCCACCACACGGGGCCACGGCTTTACTTCACATTTCGGCTCTCCTTCCACCCGGAATAAGTCATCCGCCCCGGTTAGGATCAAGTCAAAACAAGCTAAGTACCACATCGAAAAGTCCACACAAAATATGAATGAATGAGACCCATGTATTCCTCAATTCAGTGAAAATCGAATTAAAGGGCTTTAGTTTTATGGTGATGCTACCCCCTTTTAGACCATTTTTTGAGCATCATATGTATTTTATGTGGAGCTCCTCGGCACCAGCCCTCATTTTCTTGCTCATGCTTTCAATACTTGTGAGGAATGCTGAAAATTTAAATATTAAAATATGGAAATATTTCTGAAATATTGAGAATCGTAAAGAAATGCTCGCGGAATATTATATTAAGACATTTCTGTGATTATACTATCAATTTAAAACAATGATTTATCATGTCTTATTCTTCATTTCAACAACAAAGGTCCCTTTTCTCAAACACTTTCTCCTGCTGAAATGCCGGCCTTTTGGAAATAAAAACTACTACACCAACACATGAGGAAAAACCTCCTTGCCACCTGGTGGCCGAAAGTCGAATTAGCTGTACAATACTACCTATCCTAAAATGGGACGATATGGTCGCTATAAAACGGGCAGTCCAAAATTAACGGACATACACCATCACACCGTGCGCCATTAGCCACATCGCGGAATACTAGGGTAGGTCAAAACCAGGCTCAGAAAGGCTACCCAGATGTAGAGGGAAAGTGGCAGGCCGTACATCTGCCGACATCATTATCTCTGCTAACACTGTATCTATGAGATCATTTTCAGTCGTTCCTCCAACGGCACCAGGGGAGACAAGCAACTATACTTGGAAATTTTTTCAACCTACTCGATACAGAGTAGATAGGGTTCTTTAACGTGCAAGTGAGACGGGCCACGGCTGCCAAGATGCACTCAAGCCCAGAACGGTAACGGGGGTATGAAGTGTCTAACTTTCGCTTGCCCATAACCGAATAATGACAAAAAACTTCAACATTTTGCGCCCCAAACCCAGTTGCGCCCGTGGCGGCCGCCTTCTTCGCCACGCCCTAGTTACGGCCCTGCTCAAGCCTTCCTTCTCCCACGAAAGACAATCCACCTCGATCCATTACCAAACCTAGAACCACTGACGCAGTAATCGAGCACGCCACCAAGGCAGGTCAATTTCGTCGACAGCCGGCTGCAGAAAAATACCGTCCACGAATTCACTCGTATGCTCCCAATACCGATGAGACAAACGGATGGCCGAACCAAATAGGCGGAAAAGAGTGTGGACTGATGATAATGATATCGAAATTTAGAACTTGAGGTGGCGTATGACAGAATTCACCAACCACATCAAGAGTTGAACCAGAACCACTGCCGCATGACAAGTGAACATGAAAAGGATCGTGGCAGCTGCCCTGGCATGCGTCTGAAAGATTTGCCTGGGAGAAGTGGGTGCTAATATAAACTAAGAAACGATCGGCACTCCTGATCCGATAGAAATTAGGACTCAAGTATTTTTCTTCCAACGGCCGGGGTGGGACATCCACGAGTTCGGGGTTCAAAATGGGGCGAATTGCGTAGGACACACCAGTTCTCGTCTGATCCCTGAAGTTAAGCAGCGCAACCCCAGCTAGTACTGACATGGGTGGCCGCTTGGGAAAACTGGGTACTGCTAATACCCAAAAATCGTCGCATTAGTGTAGTGTTTCTGCAGCCTCTGCATAAGAAGTATGCTGTGGAGGGAGCTCTAATGTCCTTTGTAGTTGAAGGGCTTTTGTTTGTTTGTTGGTGTCTTAGGGCCCTTCAACTACAAGCTCATTAGAGTCCCGTCCACAGTGTAGTTCTGATGCAGGGACTGCACGGACACTACACTAATGTGACGATTTTTGGTAATGAGCGGTACCCAGTTTTCCCAAGCGGCTACACATGTCAGTACTAACTGGAGTTGCGTTGCTCTAATGTCCTTTATAGTTGAAGGGCCTTTGTTTGTTTGTTTGTTGGTGTCTTAGGGCCCTTCAACTACAAGGTCATTAGAGTCCCGTCCACAGTGTAGTTCTGATGCAGGGACTGCACGGACACTACACTAATGCGACGATTTTTGGATATTAGCGGTACCCAGTTTTCCCAAGCGGCTACACATGTCAGTACTAACTGGGGTTACGTTGCTTAACTTCAGTGATCTGACGAGAACTGGTGTGTTCAACGCAATTTGCCGCTCCTTGAAGGGCCCTAAAACACCAACAAACAACTCGGGGTTCAAAAGATGAGTGCATGCAAAGAATAAACTGGGTAAATACAGTGATTTAAAGGGGGAGGAGAAAAGAGGAAGAGAATCATGGCTAAAATGTAGTATATAGGCTTTAAACCGCTGACTGCTAACTGAATTTATTAATAGATAGGCTGGGATACTCAAGTATCGATAAGCACTTAACTTCTTTAGTAAGCACATAGAAAGAAAAATTCCCTAGAAGACATACTCCTATTTATGTCATTGTGCATTTTAATTATTTAATGGATAAGACGTGTATTTCAAATGTTTTCTATTAAAATTCTAATAATTCTGCTCTATAGAGATAAAAGTGGTATTGAATGTATTTTTCTATTCAATTTCAGAAATGGACTTACAGTATGTAAATCTCTGACAATGTCAGCAAATTGAAATCTTCTTAAGCTTCAAATTTGCATTCAATTCTCAATAAACCCAATAAATAATCCAAGTTTTTAAGACACTCTTCAAGAAATGAAACCAGGCACTCAACCCACGTGATCCACCATTGTGACATCAGCTGGTGACGTCATCCATACGTCAAAACACCACAAATTTGAATGCAAAAGTCGAGCTTCGCTCGGAACGTGTCACAAGCATGCAAAGCAACAGTTGACCGATTGAGCGACTCTAAGCACCTCTTGGGTCCCAGGTCACTTGTGTACTACAGGGCTCTTTGCACATGCCAACTGAAACGAGTGTTTCAATGATGCATCGACGAGCGGGTGTCTTACGTTCAACCGTCAACTGTCGTCAAAGATAGAGCAGGGTCGGCGGAAGTGGGCCTTCAGAGTCTGCATTGCAGACGGGCGCTGAAGACCCTAGCATCGGTCCTGAGGTGAACGATTGCGTTGGATATTTACTTAGTGCGCACCAAAGTTCAAGGCTCACCTGTAACCACTAGTGCAGAATAATAATTGCGTAGTCAAGACAGGACCATTACTCTTCCTAGACGACGGGGAGTGCACCAATCGCTGTCTTCTCGGGCTAAAAAATCATCCTTCTGTCAGGATAATTTCTCTGGTGATCTGCCATGATCAAAAAAAGTTGAAATAAGGGGCACAGCATGGGACACTTGTTGAATAGTGCCCTTTTTTCTTCCTAGAACACGGGCATTCCCTGCTACCAGTTTCCAGAGTTTTGACCGTGTCAGGGTTCCCCATATTCAAAAGTTTCACATATGCAATTAAGAAAATAAGAGCAGAGAGTCGGAGAGGGAGTAGCCGGAAAAATCATTAGCTCCCCCCCCCACGCACGCACACTGTTACGATTATAACGGATTGTAGTGAGTCTGATTACACTATTCTGGAACCGACATGACGCAGCAACCTTACTGGGCGTTAAGAGACGCCTATCAACTTTCCAAGAACCGAAATAAATATGCAACGTATTCATATTATTATACTACTCTGCAAATGTCAGCTGCTAATGCTAAGAGCACAGAGCACACTTCCGCCATTCTTTAAACCCGATCGATTTTAGCCTCTCTCCCCCTCCTCTCTCTCGCTCCTTCCCCCTTCCGTTCCATCGATGCTGTGTCCATCTCGCAACCAACTCTTGCGAGTTCTCTTCAGAGACGTATCTTTTCACAAGCAATTGCATTTTCTCTTTGTTTTCCAATTCAATAATGGCTTTGTAGACATGAAAGGAGAAAGAGGCGTCAAAGAGGGGTGTAACACAGGGGACGGAGGGTGAGGCCTGTAGGAGTATGGACCTCTGCTTAATCCAACGAGATTGAGAGCTACACGTATAAGTAACCATTTTGAGGGGACGAGGGAAATAGAGGGTGAATGATAGAAGAAAGGCCTTTGAAAAAAGCAAGGGCTTTGCATGCCACAGTATTTGTTGAGGAGTGGCGAGATGAGTGTGAGAGGCTGGGGGGTAGGTGTACACCCTCCCCTTTCCAATTCTCCGTCTCCTTTCACAAGTGGGATTTTGTGAAAGTGGATCCTGCTGTACATTAGCGAATTAGGTGCTACTACTGAGGGCTTTCTACGTTGTGGCAGTATGTCTACCACAGGCACCACCACCCTCTCTCTTCTAAGATCCCTTCCAAAGTTTTACCGGGTGCCACTCTTCTTCCCTGCATTAACTCACCTACCTTGCAAATGATGACACTTCTGAACAGAAAAGAACGAGAGACCTATTGAGGTGAAATGGATGATGATGGGATGGAAAAGGAAGGAGTTTCACGGGCTCATTTCAAACTTGAAACTCCCACACTTTATAACAGAAATGAAGGAACGTTCGTAAATTACTCTATTTATTACAACAACGGAGACAATTAAACGCACTCAGGCGGCCCTGAATTAAACAATGGCTATTGACTGATGCATTGCTTCTTAACTTGGAGTAGGGGAAGGAGTTCTTGTAACTAGTCCTCAAGATGTCATCCAATGGCATAACTTCAGTGGTGGCGCCTGGGGCAAGAGGCATTCGAAGCGCCCCCTCCCCGGATGCTTGTCCTGAGCAGTCATGGTACACGTATGTAGGCACTTTATATTTGCCGTAAAGTCGTCGTACAGACATTGTGTAGCGGCGGCTAATTTCTAGAAGGCGGACAAGACGCCCCTTAAGGTGGTGCTCTGCCCGGCGCCCGGGGCAATTTGACCCCATTGCCCCTACAAGTTACACCACTGATGTCCTTAGTAAGTTACTACCGGAGTTGAAAAAGGAATCTGAACCTTTAAAAATGGGGAGCGAGGCCATATAGAAATGAACAAACATTATCACCGATTGGGACATAGGAACGACCAATTGGACGGCATCAGGATTTTACGCAACCAAGCGTCAACCTAATGTTGTTGACTTCCATGCTTATTTATCGTCGGCCTATTTAGATTTGTTGGGGCAGTTTCCCTTCACCAACGCTAGGGAGGGACAGTTCCTTCATTTGGAAATCGAGTAGTGAGCCACCGAGGCGGGTCTGTACATCAAAACCTTTGTTGACACTTAAAGTAGACTGAATCGATGTTGGCACGGTGCAGGTTCGCCCCTGGTGAAGCCAATGGCTCTCTCGGATTCAAAGCGAGCATTCAGCGCTGTAAGAAGTAAAACCTGTGGTCTTGTTCGTGTGGGGGTGTCTAGGACGTCACCTACCGTCCACGCACCCTGAACACACGAATGATCTTCTAATGATAATGATACCAATATTTCAACTTCAACATCATCCTATGTAATTTACGTTCATCATTGGACTAAACAGAAAAATTGCAGTGCTGACCTCTAGTTCCATCTTAAACAACTCTGGGTTCGGGGTAATGTGTATCCAAATTCCAGTTAGGAGGAAAGAGAGAGAGAGAGAAGGAGAGAGCAATCCATGTTTAATCGCTACATTAATCATAGATGATGGGAGGGCAATTTTCCGTACATTAAGCTTACCATTTTGTATTTATGTATGTGTGCGTGGGGGAGGAGTAATTGATAACTGGGCCCTAAAGCAACCTATAAACATTTATTTACGTCACTGAAATCTCTTTCGCCATCCCCCTCCTTCCTTCACCAACCTTACCTACAACGCAACATTTACTGCCGCCATTTTCCGTAAACCTATCAATGTTAATACGTTATCTATTCGTAAATACACATACATCATACAACATACCGAGAAAACCGTTGCCGATACGGACAACACAAATGTGGTATATTTATGTATGTGCAATATGTCTGGCTGTATCAAGACCCTCCCCCTCCTTCTTCTACGCATGTCCCATTGCCCCCCTTTACGCTTCGTCTCCCTTTTATCCGTCCCTTCCGGTTTGTACTCCGTCATTTTGTTGTAAACTCTCGTAAATATATATCATACACAAGTCGTTACGTATGATAAGCGGTAAACTACTCATGATTTCATTTCCCTCTACTTCCCCCAATTCCACTTTCTGCCCTTCTCTTTTCCCCTTCTGCCCCATCCATAATGTTCCTCCTGCATTTTAAGGGCATGGGCACACACAGAAAGAGTCCGCCATTTTCCTTTTTGCACCGCGACTCGACATTTCTCTTGTTACAAGTCGGTCGTTTTCAAAATTGTCTTTCTTCCCGTTCACTCTCTCTCTCTCTCTCTCTTGCTTCCCTTAGTCTGTTTCCACCAACCTAGGCAGAGCAGTCTTCCCCCTCAATTTTTATATCAAAATCTGCCTCTATTTCATTGAGCTAGTTTTAAGGTTGAACGATACTCAGCAAATTTATCGAGAAAAGTCTCATAAAATCGTTTCAAAAGTTGACTCGATGTGGTTGTAATGGGACGTTAATGCGCAGTTAAATCAATTTAAAAACACGAAACCATAATTCTGCGTTGGGGTTATTTATCGTCGCATCGTTTAACTCGAATAATAACAGAACACGAGAGAAAACAGAGTGCAGTGTGAGAAGGTGGAGGGAGGGGAGAGATGGTGGAGAGCGAGTGAGAGAGAGAGAGGAGGATGAGTAAATCATCTACGGTGTCTGTAATTTCCTCCACTTGCCCTTTCCATCATCATCCTCCGAAACAACAGCCGATCCTCTATAGTTCAATTAGTCCTGTAATTGTCGTCGCAACATCCCTTAGTAGAGAGCTAACCCTTTCCTTGCCTATGGTAGGGTGGGGTATTCACCTATCCCGCCGGAACCGAGAACACAGGCGAACTATTGGACGGCATTTCTACGCAGCCCAATGCCAAACTTATAGGGGCAAGTCCCTGGATTATATTTAACGTTGGCTTATTTTCTTCGTGAAGGCCCCGACGCCAGGGGGGGAGTTCTGTTGAAAGAGTTCCTATGCCTACAGGTGACTAGGTACACAGGGTTAACTTGTAATATCTCATTCTTGTCCGAAAGAATCCATCGATCTCATCCAGGATCGAACCTGTAGCTATGGGGTGGAACCTGAGGCATGCATCCTTGAATATATGTTTTTTAGTTTCTTACACAATAACGGGTTGGGGAGTAAACCAAGCAGCCATAACAGGCCGAACCCTTAGGGGGCTGCTCGCGGGTTAGGAGGTAGGTGCAAAGGATGAAGGAGAGGGGAAATTTGCAGTACCCAACATTCCCTACCAGCTACTCATGTTGGTACTAACGTTGGATTGCATTGCTTAACTTCAGTGATCTTACGAGAACTGGTGTGTCCAGTGCAACTTGGCCGCACAGAAGAAGAAACGATTATTTTTTGGATTTTAGAGGTGGTCTTTCGATATTTCGGTCCGGTGTTGCACCTCAGAGGGGTTTTAATTTACATACTTGAAAAGTGACTGGATTTCATTAGCACCAATCACCTGGTGCCCCCTGCTACCCGTTAGCACCTCTAAATTGACTAGCTGTTGTTTTATGGGTCGTACGTTTCTGGATTCTTAAATGTCCCAAAAAGCAAAACGAAATAATGGCAGTCAGGACAAAAACGTTTCTCTGTAAAACGAAACTGTCAGCGAGCAAGAAAAAAATAAATAGCAAGTAGATCCTGGGAAGGGGGGGGTGATGAAACCGAGTCTCGTCAAGGAGGACCGAACCTGGAAACCGGTCCTCAAAAAATAACTACATTATTGGTAATAGAGAGGTCACTAAAATTGGAAGGGTTTGGACTGTCTATTAGCATCCTTGACATCAGCCACTATGCATTAGGGCCTCTGAATATAGCTGCGGACAACCCTACTGGAAACTAAATTAATGGGCACATAGGGTTGGAAACAGTTCATAAACCTAACTTCGACCATAAGGATGGCACCACCTGTCAGATATCCTGGAGTGCTCCTGCCCAAAGAACAATTGGTTATGTAAATATACTTCTACCTCAACAGCGAGGACGAGAACCTCAATCAACTTAGTCGCCGAGGTCGACATATGCATACTGCTAAATTCTGCAAGAGGGTCAAGAAGGGGTGAGGAGGGCCGAAAATGTATATACTCTCAAAGGCAACTATTACTACCATCTAGATAAAATCTTACATACTCTGTCTGCCTCTGTAAAAACGAAAAATTACGGATATGTTGGTAAAACTGAGTGCCATGGCGGCGGCATAATAGGATAGATTTCTCCTCAATCCGTTCTGAAGGGCTCCAACCCATCGTTCAATTTTGGTGCCCAACATCCACTATCTCGTAATGACATATTATCGTATTAAAGACATTATCGTTAATGCACTTGGAAAGCAAAGCCACGAGAAAAAAAAGGCACAGGCCCATTACCGTGCATTAACTTTCGTGAAACAGTTTGCTTCTTTTTTTCCACTCTTGAAAATGGATACGTTGTCGTCGTCATCGTCTTAAAAAGCGACATATAACGACAAAAGATGAACCCACGTAATGGACCTTTACACGTAATGGACGACTTCCACAGTCAATACGACGTTTCATTTATTTAATTTTCATAACGTAAAAGCATACAGCGCTTCTCTTTCCTTCTCCAGTTGACAACCAACCTCGTCCAGAAAACAACAACGAAGAAGAGAAAGCCGATGGCGTCAGAATTGGCACTGACGTCAACGCCATGCGTCTTTGAACCACTGCAGCCAGTTGCAAAGTTCGTCACCCTAGTCCAGCAATGGGCCGTTTGACTTGAGCTCCTGGCAGGAATCACTGATTCTTACTTTTCCAAAGTGCCCTAAATGCGCCTTCCGTCGGAACGGAACTCAAAGTCCTGAGATCAAATCCGGCGTGCCCGATGTCCCCGAAAAATACGCGAGTTCGGAGTTCCCCTGGCCTTCTGACATAAGTAAATTACCTTTAGCAATCGGGAAGTCAACGTAAGATATTCTTACGAAGTCATCACTGTTCTAAAGAGTATAGGCTCTAGACTGATCATCACATCTACCAGAAGGTACGAAGACTGCAACGTCCTAAGTGATATTCGCGCCGCCACCACGACGTTTTGAGCACTGCTTTTTAGATCTGTTGTAGCTGAGGCCGATGCCAGAAGACAAGAAGTCAGGGCCTTGATTCTGTGCACTTACCATTCCATAAGCGAATAACAGTGCTTTTTAAAAGGGTCATGTAAATTCTCCTCAGATCATCACTTTAACCCTTTGCCCCAGCTAGGACCAATCTCTCAACCATTTGGCCACCTATTAAACAGCAGGGATCACGAAGTATAGGTTTGATCCCAGTCGCGAGAAGAGTGGCCACTTAACCGAGAAGAGACTCAAGCACGCCTTCAACATGTGCAAAGGTTTCATAGTTGGATGGTTCACATAACAATAACCGTTAAACTTCGTATGCTATCATGTAAAGGCCAAAAGGTCACCGGTTCCAGAGACATTCCGGGCGAGTGGGCAGATCATCCGCACCTGCCTAATCAGGAAATGCTTTAGATACAAGAGATCCAATTAAGGATTTTAGTTTACAAATTCCATTTTTTGGAGGCCGCTGACAAACTTTGGCGAAATGTACTTCTTACCCACGGGGCACTTACCGATTCGATGTCATCACTAGAATTATTCTCAGTTTCAAAATAGCCCTTTGACGGCTCAAATGCTAGTGTGTTAAAGTGTCATTCAGGTGAAATTGAGCCTTCAGGTGCGCTTTTATGGGGCAGGATGGACTGTGGCGTGTGTGATGTCACGTGTCACCTAAACGTCATCCAAACCTTTCTAAAATGAATTATTCCAAGCGAAACTCTATAGAACCTTCTCCCGCCAAAATTGACGAAGGAAGTTCAACTTATCCCAGCAAAGGGCCTTCAGAGGTCTGTTAGGCTCTACTTGAAGTTTGGTTTCTTTGGTTGTTGAATACTGGCCTAATAAAGCCACAATCGTCCCCCCACCGCCTCTTTTATAGTATTTAATGCGATATTTCTCCAGCAGATTAGGGCCAGCCCAAATTGTTCTTTCTTCCAAGGTGGTAATCCAAATAAGGGCACTAAACAGATTTCTTCTGCTGCTATAAACAACGAGAAAACTAAGTGAATTGGGGTTTAAGTGGTTGATGGTTGAGGGTAACGAGTGCGTAAGAGAGAGAGAGATATGACGAGGGCGGAAGGGGGGCCCAGCAAATAATCATCACCAACTAAGTGGAGGTGAAAGCATGGTATCAAATACTAAAAATAAAAGCAAATGAGACATCTAGATAAAAGCTTAGGGCCCTTCGATCCAAGATATAAACAAGTTGCTTTTCATCCCATTTGCATCAACTACACCTCCAAGGAGGTATACAGTTAACTGTAAGGAGGAGAGGGGGACCTAACTCCTTTTTATCCCTCACTCCTCTTTTCTAAGAGCATTAAAATCCCCCAAATGATTGACTACACGGTCTCAAAACATGTGCGTATTCACTTGGATCCATTTAATGAGCTAATGGATACATGAAAAGGCATGCCAAGAAAATGAAACCTAAGTGTGTGTGTGTGTGATATCTTCACTCGGAAAAGTCTGCCTTAAAAAAAATGACACTAGTTCACAATCGGCTTTCATTTCCGGGGAAAAAAGTATTATATCATTTTTTAAAAAATGTATAATTAATAAGAGCAAATTAAAAATAAACTAATGCCCAACAGAAGTCGAAAAACAACGTATAAAAATTACCTAACGAAAAAACAACACTGAAATTGATTCATACAGTAAATTTAATAGATATTTGACGGCGTTATTGAATACTAAGAGCAGAGATGGGTTCGCCATCTAGTGGCATCCACTGCAAACCTTGGCAGTGGACTTCAGCAGGGGTTATTCGTTTCATTTGGGACGAACACGCAGAAGGTGCGAACGAACGCACGGATCGAACATTGAAAGCGACAGTAAAGAACAAATCTATCAAACTTCTATTAGCATAAAGTTTCAACAAACGGTGTTAAATAAAGATTAAAATTAGGATGAATTACTGGTAATGCGTACGAACAATCACAAACATAACGAAGAAACCAAGCATGATAATAGTCTTATGTTGACGGCTTTCAGAAACTGGGTAACATTTTCCCAATATTAAATGCGTTTATATCACAAATGTTCGCCTACGTTCTGAATCAAAGTTCGTTAATTTAACATTATTAATTTATTATGATCAATGAAGTTTGTTCGTTAGCGTTAGGCAAGTGTCAACTTGTATGTCGCCAGTTTCGTGTCAATTGGTGAGTAAAAGCTCCGCCTGAAGAAGCTTTCTTGCAATACTTCGCTGCTGTGCTAAGAAGCGCCACATTTGCAGATTTGAACGCGACTATGAATGCTCAAGGTTCGTGGCCATAACAGAGGGGATGCTTCCAGTACATTAAGATCAAGAATTCCCCGCCCCGAATAGAACTAATAGGACATTGCAAAAGAACTAGGAGTAAAATAAAAAAAGTCTCTCGGTCAAGTGGAAGTTCTTGCGGGTGTAAAGGGACAGTTAGCACGAGTCCACGAGCAAGTCAGGTCCATAAAGAATTTTTCCGTCATTAGAGGCTGTGATACAGATGGATATGGTAGAGTGTGGGGTGGTCGGATCCACAGATCCGACCCTGCTACAGGCCGGATAAGGGTATGATGATCATGAGAGGCTGTGGTACAGATTCTATATCTGGGTTGTTGTTGTTGTTTGTTGGAGTTTAAGGTCCCGTCAACTACAAGGTCATTAGAGACCCGTCCACTGTATAGTTCTAATGCATATACTGCACAGACACTACACTAATGCGACGATTATTGGGTATTAGCAGTACCCAGCTTTCCCGAGCGACCACCCATGTCAGTACTAACTGGGCTTGCGTTGCTTAACTTCAGTGATCAGACGAGAACTGGTGTGTCCAACGCAACTCGCCGCTCCCTCTATATCTGGGATGGATCTTGTAGTCAGAATAGCAAAAGGTTACCTCAGTAGTGAAACCAACCTCATTACAAGAATCCACTGCTCACAAGCTCAAGAGCGGCTGCATTGCGTTGGACACACCAGTTCTCGCCTGATCACTAAAGTTAAGCAACGCAACCCCAGTTACTACTAGCATGGGTGGCCATTGAAGGGCCCTAAAACACCAGCAAAACAAATTTAAGAACGCCGCTTATTGTCCGGCACAACCGGTGAATTTCTCTCCTATAAGGATGAGACCTTGGACAGACATTGGATGAGACATTGAAAGTACCTATATTTTACATAGAAAATGGCGTACAGGATGAGACATTGACTTCAGAAACGTCCGGCCCAATTTTGCGGGGTGCCCAGTGGTCCGATTTGAATGATTTTTTTTGCATTGTGTATAATTTCCTATGCCCAATTAATTTGCAATTGACATTTCGTGTGTATCGCATTTGGGTTCTAAGATAGGTCCCACAAAGGGCCGAATATGTAGATGCAAGGTCACGCAATGGTCACCATTGGTAGGAGACCCACATACTTCCTATTTGTTCCCTGTATCCGTTTTTCGATTTCTACCTGAGTTTGCGACTTTTTTGGGGGGAGGGGGAGACAGACTTTTTGTTCACGCTGTATATGCAATTTAAAAATAAAATAATATGTACATGTACACATTTGACAATCTTATTTATATTTCATATTTAAATGCGCCCCAACATGAACCCTTGGTTATCTGTTCTTTTGCATTATCCGCTCCTTGCCCGGAACCAATTAGCACGGATAAACACGGCTCTACTGTATTCAGATGCCCTGGAAGACGATTCACAGGAAAAGTACTAAGAGTAAGCTCTCAGGTGAGCGGTAAAACCACCGCAATTTTAGCAACTCAATTATGACCACCCCTAAAAACATCGTGAAGTCAATGTCTGGTTAAATTTTTACAACCACCAAACCGGAAATCAGCCAACAACTGCTGTAGTTCGAAAATGCCCCTTTTTTTCTACTCAAGAAATAGAAAGATCAATCATTTCACATTAAAGGGTCTTTCGTAGGCTGCAAGGACCATCTTAAATAGTGGGTGTTCATCTTCATTTATGTAGGCTTGCAGATTCTACAATCAGTAACATATTTCTCTGCGTTAGATCCATAATAGAGAGAAAGTTCTTTGATCGCCCAACAATGGACTTCTGCAGGCAGCACCTGTCCCTGTTCACAGGCCCTAAGACATGATGAAGTATTCACCAATGGGATGGAGAGCCAATCAGAAGCCACAGTACCTAATGCTATCCACTATTGCTGAAGTTGAGTATCAAGTAGAAGAGGGCGCGAGTAGGCCTGAGGGGAAGACACCACACACATTAAGGGTGAGGTAGGTGTGTGGAGAGGGGAGGGTGAAAGAGGGTAGGGGGAGCACCACTGGACCTCAAAATAGGAGGATTTTTCGACACAGGGAAGGCACATCCATCCAATAGATATTCTTTAAGCATGGTCATCTATAGAACCGTGAGAAATGGTGAGCAATGGATCACGTGTTGGCTACTCACGATTAATGTGGTTACCAACAGTCCACATGAATGGTCATTCATCGCTTAGGGCCGATAGAAAATCCTCCACATCCATATACATGGAGAGGATTTAATGGTTCATGGGCCATTATGTTCCGAAATAAAAAATGGGAGATTGTGCAGTGGGGGAAGAAAGGCAATGACGCACAGGGAACAGGTTTGGGATGGATGAAGAGGTGAGAGTATAAAAATAGCAAAAAATGAATTTGGGTCGAAATTCTTACAGTCTTTCTCAGAGGGCTCACTTTCATACAGCGTCATTTAAACTGCAGTGAATAATTTATTATAAAGATGCTATTGGATGACAGGAGAATATACCTGCTCTTGACGAGTGCCAACCAGTTCGATCCTGTGCGAGTTCCGTAGTTTATTTATAGTGGTCAAATGGGCGGGTAGTCAATTAAGCAAATTCTGTGACGGGCCACAGACTTGAACCTGCACACAACAAGCCCAGAAAACTCATGCATGCACCCAATGAAACCTCAGAGTTCAACCAGAGCTTCATAACCTCTACACTCAAGCATGCCGCCACTGATGTTCATGATGGAGCCCGAGTATTCGAGCTCAAGTATTCCAGCCAGTCTTGAACCTGCCCCCATCACGACTCAAGCAACTGACCCAAAATCGTTTTGAACTGCCAGACTGACAGCAATCTGATAAAGTTTCACGGATTGCACCTCCGTACCGTATAATTAACACCCAAAACCAGTCACAAAAGCGCTCAGACCCAAGTCCACCTCCAAGAGAATTCATGTCCACATCCAAGGGAACTAATTTGTTTCTTGCTTTGTTGGTGTCTTAGGGTTCTTCAACTCCAATGGTCATTAGAGCCCCGTTCACTGCATAGTCCCAATGCAGAGTCTGCACAGTCACTACGATGCTGTGGCGGGTTTTGGGTATTAGCAGTACTGTGTTCCCAAGCGGTCGCCCATGCCATGCTTTTGCCCAACGCAATACAGCCGTTCCCTCCAACGGAACTTAAGTCCATATCCAAGTGAACTATCCAGGAATCCAGCACCAACTAAGTTCAACAGCCAAGATGCACTACCAATTAATGTCAAACCTCAGTCTCGCTTTCAACCAAACTACTGTGTAGAAACTGTGCACTGAGTTTACAAGCTTCAAGCTTCACAAGCTTCCAGTTCATTACCCGGGCGGGATAATGAAGTTACAATATAGACTGGCCAGTGCAAGAAAAGTGGTAGGCCAATCGTTTTAGAGACAATCGACGGTTGCAACTTTTTCTTCCAATTCTTAAGACGGCATCAAGTATTAATGGCATACAAATGTGCAAGAGACGTGGAGGCCCCAAACACTACTATGCCATACACCACACACCTCTCTCACTTCTCTAGTCCTGTTTCACACTCCTGCTCCTATTTCCAAACAGCCTGATCTACCCTACACCCTACTCCACCCTAGCAGATTATTGCAAGCGTATCATGCATGGGTTGGTATCTCCTTCACTAGTATTACCTAACATCTACTTTATCGTATAAAAGATATCTTTCTAATATTCCAGACAGATGGAGATGTCATGTGATGCAAAATAGAAATTGATAGAAAGGCAGAAAAGAGTGAGGGTGAGAACTGAGAGAGCGAAAGTTGGTTGGTGGCGGCAGGCCTGAGCACATACAGACACCACACAGTCAACAACGCATATAAGGGCTGAGATTGGCACTGAATGTTGAATGCCCCCTTCCTCTCTCTCTCTCTCCCTACATCTCTCCTCATTCTCTAAAATTTCTGATATGACCATCTATAATGCAGAGACGAGTCTTTTACATGTCAAATTTCACGACAAGCCCCTTCACTTCAAATCAATTATTTTTAAATTCAATACGGCGCTTCTTATGCACAAGTAAAACGATGGCCATTCCATCAAGCTTTCCTCCTTTCACCCCTCCTACTTTTTGCTAGGGAATTGAGGAGTGGGGGTGGGGACTAAAGAAGGAAGATGAGGTGGGGTCTTTTATCGACCGGAAGACCAGTAGTTTGCTTCTTCAAACTTTTTTACACATTCTTCAGTCTCTTTTACAAACACGAATAAAAAAACCAAAGTCACTGTCGTTGCTTAGTAAGGTACAAATGCTTGGATTCATCCTAACGACGCCAGAGGGCAGTGTCAAATTCCAGCACCAAAAAATATCGCCGCTGTTAGCACATCTATTAAAGGTTTTGACTATTGATAGGTTAACTTGCGGCTGGAATTAAACCTACACTCATGAATAAGCACGGTAAAGAATCATCGTTTCTAACCCTTTTCTCGCCTATGCATTGGACGGTATTTTTAGACAGCCTCTGGTCAGTGGCGTAGCCAGGTTTTAGCGCCGGGGGGGGGGGGGGGAGGAAGCAAGCATATTAAGAATGCACCATTTTTCAATCTTAAATAGGCGCCATTTTCTGAAAATTTGCTCGGGGGGTGGGGGTGGCTAGCTACGCCACTTCCTCTGGTCTGTGTGTGTGTTCTTTACTGGCACTGGGGGATTTTTCCAGCTTTGGCTGCAGAGAACTATGACCAATATATCACCCTGTGTCCATTCAGAGGTACAAATGGGTACCCGACCGTGCCATAGGCGGGAAAAGGGTTAGGAGTTACTTTTTTTTAGGAAAAGATAATTGTTTCTGTTGTTTGTTTGTTGGTGTTTTAGGGCCCTTCAACTACAAGGTCACTAGAGCCCCGTCCACAGTGTAGTTCTGATGCAGGGACTGCACAGACATAACACTAATGCGACGATTTTTGGGTACTAGCGGTAACCAGTTTTCCCAAGCGGATACCCATGTCAGTACTAACTGGGGTTGCGTTGCTTAACTTCAGTGATCAGACGAGAACTGGTGTGTCCAACGCAATTTGCCGCTCACATTTGTTTCTGTGACTTTATTTCTCGTTTAAGGAAATACAATCCACCTTTTTCGGGATCAAAAATGCAAAAATGACCTAAAGGGGTTAAGCACACAAAGCTAAAACTAATGAAGTGCTTGTAGTGGGCCTGAGAAAGTTTTTGCACTCGTCATCCATAGACAACGATGCATTTTTAAAATTATCGTTTACCGTATTGATGCACCCTCATTTCGGAGGGGCACGCACAAAGAAAAAAAGTCACTATTGAACATCAACCCATGGAGTTCGAACCTTCACATATAAGATGCGGGTGATTTTTTTGAGTCATAATTTTGGGAAAAAGGTGCGCCTTATATGCAGTCAAATACGGTAGTTCGTATGCTTAGAAACCAGAACAAATGTCATAATACGACACTTCTTTTTTATGAAACGATCTACATACAGCAGGCCCTATATGCTAAACTGTTTTGTGTGAAATCACATCCGGCGGAAGTTTGCACGCATTAACATCATAAGTCCATGAGGTGTCTAACAGTAGATGACATGAAGTTAAGGGCCATCTGTGATGATATCTAGTTGACCTTAATTGAAAATGGCAACAACAAATGTTAGAGAGTGCTTTCAGTTCGAAGTCAAGCCATGCCAGTTTGCCACTGGCTGTGACCGTGGAACCACTGTACTTCTATAATTGATCCATTTGCAGGCTGAAACAGGGTCAGATATCCATTCATGAGTTCGGGATGTCATAACAAAGACAGAAACTGAAACTGACAGAATTAAAATGCAAAGTGAAGGACAGAAACGTTCGAAGTAGACGAAATATAACTCGCTCCTACAACTAGCCCTTTATTCGAGCCTATGATAGGGCCGGGTATCTATTTTTGTCCCAATAAGATATTATAGATGACCAGTTTTGCAATATATTTACCGCTTGCTGAAACTTCTATGCTTATGAGTCGTCAGCCTGTTTTTCTTTGTTGGGGCACTTTTTCTTCGCCCTTTCCCGAGATCCTACATCTTGGAATCTTGCCGATCTATAAGTTGGATATAGAAGGGGCTCTTTTAAGTTCAAGTGGCATCGTAACAAAACTTGGAGGCACGGCTTTACTTTCTCTCGGATGGAAGGGGCACTGGGGCTCGGCCGAAAGAAGTCATACCACTTCGACATAGTATCCACTATGGGACCACTGAGCCACCTTTCTTTTAAATGTCTCTTAAGATTATGAAGGACTTCTATGAGAGTAAATATAAGTATTGCCTCAGAATTTTCACCGGCAACGGGTGTTACCTCTGGGAGGTAGGAATCCTCAAGTTGATGTGTGACCGCTCCACATGAAGGAGAAGTGTACTAGACCTAAAAATTTTGCCGAAATCCAACCAACAGAAACCCTAAGAAGCATTTATTTTGGCTATATATATAGCCTATTTACCAATTAGGGCAATTTACTAACATCAGGGGTGGGTAGCCTAAAAAATTACTATTTTTCCCCCGGCCGAAAGGCTTCTTCTAAAAGTGAATGGATGAATCTTACACATAACACAGGACCACAGTTGTCTGGAATGCGCCCTTGAGATTTTCTTTCCCTTTCGCCCAGAGACAACGTTTATTTAACGTCAGGCTATTTATTTCGTCGGGGCACTTTTCCTCCACCATCACCAGTGGGCGTTAACTCTTAAAGTGCAGGTGGTGACACCACAGGCCACAGAGGGCCATGGTTTACTCCCAGTCTGACAAAAAGCGCACTTTAGGCTTCCCTCCATTTAGTCTGGTATGGACACCATCTACCTAAGCCAGGATCGGTTCTCCGACCAAGAACTCACGAAGTTCTCCATATAAAGTTGGCCAGGGCCGGCTGCAGGTTTTCAAATTTTGGGGTAACGGGAAAGGTTGCAAAGCAAGATTTATCGAAGAATCTTAAAAATGTAAACGTTGGGGGGGGTCCCCACTGAGTGCAGGGCCTTAGTCTGAGTCCTGAAAAATCGACGTCTGAGCTGTTTCTACGTTAAGGGATAACAAATGGTACACTTGAAGGTTCAAACTCGCCTAAAATAAAGAAGCTATCATGAATCGAACATGCGAAACCAGACCTTATAGTATTGCGCCCCGCTACTTGACCCTAACATTTCCCTCACTCCCTCCAGATGAATATGTAAATGTGAGAACCTCGGGCCCTTGCTCTCTACATCTCTGAATGTGGCGGAATATTTCATTCAATCCCTAAACTCGAATACAGTGATCGCAATAGCTAAATCAACGTTTAACAAAGGCGCATCTATTTCAATTACAGACGATTCCCTTGCAACCTCTGATACGAGAAAAAAAATTTGTTAATACACCACATCCCCCCCCCCCCAAAAAAAAGAGAGGGGCGGAAGAAAAGGGGAAAGGAGGAGGCGATGATTCTTTATTTCTCTAATGGGACTCGTGTCATCGCCGCAACATTAACAAAACGACTGAATGAGTTAACCGATTCGCCTTACGGCGCTCTGTCTCCACTTTCATTAACTATCACTGCTTTTTATTATTCTTTAAAATAAATTAACGGTGTGGAGGAGTAAAGTGGGAAGCGGAATAAAAATGGAGCTGAGGGGGGCGGGAACAAATCTCGAAAACAACAAACATCGTTTACGTTCACTCTTAAAAGACTCATTTGGAGGCAAAACAGTTAAATGCAGTCGAAATCTGAAGAGAAAAGATGCCTGATCAGGTAGGCAGGGGTGGAGTTATGGAGTTATCACCTCCCAGGTTTCAATTCTTTTCCCAAACGACCCCAGACAACCACTCAAGCAGATATGTAAATGAGCCCTGGTGAAGTAGGACGAAAGATAAACGCAAGACAACTGGGATGGGGATCTGACAGGGAGCAAATGGCAGAAAGAAAATTGAAGAAAAAAAAATACATTGAAATGAATGGCATAGAGACAAACTGATTGTTCCCTTGATGTATTTGTTGGGCCCCTTTATCATTCCCTTCCCCTTAACTGTAACATGGCAGACTCTGGTTCTCCCTTCCTTTTTCACAAAGTCCCTACTTTCAAAAAATTCAAACCAAAAAAAACACACATCCCCCACAAGCGCACAACATTCCGGGTGTCCAATCACATGGATATATGTATACAAATACATAAATAAATTGGATTGACTCACTAATTTGATTATGGTACAAAAGCTACTTTATGCGGTCTTACAGCAGCCTAATTGAGCACCAGTCTTTGCTACAGGCAATTCTCCTGGAGTTCATTAAGTTAATGACGCTCCCCCTTCTCCTATTGCTGCCAACCTTTTTACGCTGACATTCATGCATGCCTGACTGCCGCCACTCCACTGCATATGCGCAGCATCCAAAAAATCAGTCAATGAAAGCGGTGTAACCCTGCAGTACTTTAGGACATCGTTGTCCTTAAAGCGTTGGCGATTGGGTTATTTAAAATCAGCCTTTCATGATGCGTGAATGTTCCGATGCAGAATAGAAAAGGCCCTCTTCCTCCTTGAATATCCTGACGGGTGGGGCAATTAAAAGAGGTTGTTCCATCATTCATTTGGCAGTCAGCTGTGTAACACAACTCTTAAATTCCTTCTAAATTCATGGATCCCAAAGCTTCCGCAGATGAGAAATGGGGTTTATAAATTGTGATGGCGATGAACCCTGAAGGTTACGAAGATTGACAGCTTCAGCCACCGAATGGACACATGACATTCCAAACCTGAAATTTTCACCACCAACAAATGTGTTCTCCAAGAAGAATAGGGTTCGCGACGAACAGTAGTCAATTCAGTGGGTAAATTTTAAATCAACGGCAGCCCTTCAACTCTGAAGACTAGGTACCGTTATATTTTCCACCCCAGTTCTGACACTTAGACGTGAGTGTGGATCCAAATCCAATCCCGTAATTTAATTGCTCATGCGTCACGATGGGCATCAGTAGTCTTTTGATAAAAGAGAACAGCAAAGCAACTCCTAACCCTTTTCCCGCCTATGGCAGGGTCCAGGTGGGGGGGGGGGTCAAATGCTTATTGTCCTTCTTAATGGACACATGGGTTACCGCAGCCGCTGCCGAGCAAAGCTATGCTCCGATTATCGCAACCCCTATGCTTATTCATCGTCGGCCTACTGTTCTTTGGGGGAGTCTACCGACGCGATGGGGCAAGCTCCTACACCTGGAAATTTGGCCGCATCTATCCGTTGCAATAATAGAGAGGGTTCTTTTACGTACACCACACGGGACGTCGGAAGGCACACTCGGGGCCTCTCACTCACCCGAGAAAAACGGATAAAATGAAGCCAGAAAAATGCAGTATGGAAACTGGAACCAATGACGCAGGATTCGAGCACGCTACCTCACCGCCCCCAAGGCTGGGTTATACAAGAGAACAGAGCTCCCCTCCCCCAAAAATACTTGATCCCATATTTGAGATCTGGTAAAGTTTGAAAGGTCTACTGGTGTCCGTCCAGCTGCTAGAATAATGATCTCAAACACTTTACTCAGGTGATGAGAAGAGCTAGTCTAATTGACATGCTCGCCTCTGTCACTTAATATTTACCGAGTACCATTCTTGAACCTATGACGCCAAGTTTGATTTTGGGGCTGAGGTGATTGGTTTATTTCGGGTGAATAATTATGACCGGTGTCTAGGGTAGTCAGGTCGTGATGGGCGAGTGTGTCACAAGGACCAGCCTGATTTGCCTCTGACGGAAGTCTGTGGTATAGTCTGATGCAGGGTCTGATACGTTCCCCGGGTTTGTCCTAAAGCTCACGAATCAGACACCATCAGCCTCATTCCAACATTTTGCTGGCTATTTATGGACTGGAGTGAGTACAATCGATTGCGGTACAAACAATTAGCCCAACCAACTGCGTACTAGTACTTTCCCATCCAACTCAGGAAACGGATGTGAGAATTAGCTAGAAAGGTGACAATTCAGATGTGGCAAGGATGGTCTGGATGCGGCAGACAACATGGAAGGTCATCCTCCGGTGTTGTCTAAAATGAGCCTTGAAATATTCCAAATGATTAAAATCAACATTTGCACGATGACTATTGACCAAGAATTCCACTCAGATTCTGCTGAACTGGAAACATCACCACCATCACCTTTATTCTCTCTAGTGCCTACATTCATGGGATGGCCCTAATCCCTCTTTTTCGTATTTTCTGTAATGTCTCTCACTCCTAAGTATCTCCTAATATACCAAACCGGAAGTACACAGAATTTCCAACGTCATGGGTGGGCATGATATCCAAAGAGTTCAAAATAAAACATAATAGACTGCAGTAACCTCTGCCTTCATTGTGGTAGAGCCTTGGAAACGTAAACTACTTCTAAATAATAGCACCCTTTACAGTTCAGGTATCGGATGATGAAGAAACAGAAGGAAAAGGAAGACGGTGAACCATTGAATGAGAGGTGTGTGTGCTTTTTTCATGCTTTCAAAGTATACTACACAAATTCACACGCTCTTTTGAATCAAAAGTTACACACAAAGTTGTTTTTTCTTATGAAAAAAAATATCAGCACTCAACACATAAAAGGTATCTTTGTACAAGATGAAAGAAGAACTTCCAATTTTGATCTCCAAATTTAACTGCTGACATCAAAGGGTTGAGAGCAAGATATTGTTCATTTTCGTATTATCTCTGGAAAGCGAGTAAAACTAATGGAGGAGGGGTGATGTATGGTATGAGACCGGTGGGGGGGAGAGGAAGATGGAAATAATGAGGAGAGTAGTATGCAGACTGAGGTTAGAGGGTGGGGGGATGAGTAAGTGTTGAACACAAGACTATTTTATGGAGCTGCTTAAAACTATACTCTAGACGAGTAGTAGGAGGCTGTTTACGACAATCAAAAGGCGTTAACTGAAGCGGCACAATATTTTAATTAATTTTCAAAGAATTTAATTCACGATTCAAGCTAAGGATAATTAATCGACATGTTTACTAAGGAGAAGATGTAAATTCAGTTTTCTTTTTCTTTAGAAATGGTGTTTTTTATTTTAATCCAATCCCGGTCTTCTAAGTCTTTTCAGTTACCACTTCCATCACCTTCCCCTAACGGACATTTCCAATTTACAAGGCTTCAAAACATGATCTAAATAGGTCTTACATCACTGAAGGCTCCAACAGCTCCAAAAAAAGACAACAATCAGTAGTAAAAAAAACGATCATAAGACCGTTTTCCTGCTTCCTTTACTAAAAAGTGGGTCTGAATCCCAATGAGGACATTTAAATACGTCACAAGAGGACCAGAATAACCTAAAACGACTGAGAATTTTATTGGTCTACAGCAAGGAGTTAAAACCTATGGTCCTCGAGTCATCAGACACGCCAGCCAAAGTTATCAGATCTGCAATCCCCAAAGTGGATCAGTGGTTGCAGGATTGACCCTAGCCGAGGTAATGGCTTTATTCACAACAGAGGCAAGTCCTCAAAGTACGAATTTCGTGTAGGTGCTTACGATGTCACCTGCACGTGAAAAACTCTCTGCACATCCTAAGCACACGTGAACAGAAATGTGTTCTATCCCCTAGTGCAGCCAAGTTGCGTTGGACATACCAGTTCCCGTGAGATCACTGAAGTTAAGCAGCGCAAGCCCACGTCGTTGGGTGCTGCAAATTACCCCTCCCCTTCGTCCTTACACCTACCTCCTCATCTCCCGTGGGCAGCCTCCTAAGGGTCCGTCCTGTTATGGCTGTCTGGCTTATTCCCCAAACCTTGAAACTAATCCAGTAACATCCAGTAACTTGGCCGAGTACTGTATTTTTGTCTTTACACCACACTTACTTGGCCGAGTACTTGTGTGGTGCAAACTGGAATTTATGGACAGTGAAGCTAACAGACGATACCCTTCCGCGGACAGAATAAGGAAGTAATAATGACGAATTTCTTCTTGTAGGCCTTCCTTAGGCCACTCACCTCATCCAAGATAGAACCAAAAACGACCTGACACCTGAATCATTGAGTGATAACTAAACTTTCCCATTCTAGTAGAAAGAAGTAGCCGACATCTGAATAGTTTTGAGTGCTCTTTAATGCTTTTTTGAGTCAGTGTCCTAGTTGCTTCACAATAAACCTCAACAATTCCACAAGGAAAAATAACTACGAATGTAGCGTGTATGTCATACGCTTTCATCTTTGATTCTTTGTCGAATTGTTACTAACGCCTGCAGAGAGTGAGAGAAAAGTCTTTAATGTCCATTGGTCATCAAAGCGTGATTCCCTATGTCTAAGAACTTTAATGGTCCTAATAAGTGCATCATTTTCATCGGAGTTAAAATCAAATCTCATAGTCTGGCGGTAAACCATTTCAGCACTCTTTTATTGTTGGTGTGGGAATGGACGGACACTATTCCAGATTTCTGAAAGGAATTCAAGTGCTTCTGTAAAAGATACTCGCATCTCCTGCAAGCCCTTTGTCGATCCAACATAATCTGAGAAATGAACCATTTTCAGGTTTTAATAGCAAAAATTATCCCTGGTATCTATTAAAAATTCTCGCCAAGCGGTCTTTGACCAACAAACGACTCTAGCATCAATGATCTAAAGTCAGTCAGTAATGGGCTGGGCAGAAAGTGCTTTGGATCCATCAAAAGTTAGAATGGTGTTCAACTAAAGATGGTTAGTGGCTACTTGCACATTTCCTTTATGGTTTTCAACTATTTGAAATGAGCATTTCAAAGCTGGTCGGACATGAACTAACGAGAAAATACAGCCACAAAAGGGATTAAAGTAAAGCGTTCAACTTCAAAGTAATTAAGGAAAACAACATTTGACTATAAAACTTATTCACTACAACATCTCAGGTTTTAGAATAATACGAGGCGTAAGTCCAGTTCAGTTGTGGATGTCTTCAAGTTGTTATGGATATCGTGATCACGGCAAGATACAAACACTGTCAGATGTTTACATAAATTAAAAGTTAGTTCGCCTCTTTTAACTCATCACTGCCTCTTTCATCTTCAGGCCCTGATTATACAAGACACTCATATCTTGGGCCACGTCACGGAACCACATACACCATCCTTACACAGTAAATAGGTGTGCAATTGTCTCCTTATCAGATCTCGGCCAAAGGCGAACCTACATGCCTTGATATAGTGCAGGGTTATTCAAAGTGCGATCCACATCGGCCCATTGGTGGGTCACTATCAGAATAGTGGTATGAGAAGTGTACCAGATGAGTCAACGAGATCGGTCACTGTCACTGACAGTTAAACAAACTGCAAATGCAACTGAAATCCTTATTCCTTACGTTAACAGTATTCAAATAACAATCCTGTTAACTTATACATTAAGTTAAGCATGAACTTTTGGATCAAGATCCCACTACTTCGAAATTCTGCTGGATCTTTCGCCCTGCCCAACATTCTAATCCATGCAGCACACTGTTGGCATCACTACGAACCTATAGAATTTGCCATTGTTAAGGGCAATAAGATGCCAACTACATTTCAAAAACCCAACTCTAAATGAAATTCAAATCTAAAAGTACATTTTATTCGATGTAGAAAGGTCTCTTGTGGAAAACGGTCCCAACAGTGGAAAATGGGCCAACGATAAGTAAACAAAGGGATTATAGTTTCAGGGGGAGCTGGCTGCTAAAAATACAGTTCAACAGATCGCTGATGCATCCCAATGGGTTAAAAAAGGATGGTGATGTACAGGAGGATCTTACGTATAAATTATGTCGGACAGATTACACAGGGCCACACTTTTTTTATTTCCATGTGAAAAAATACAAAAACTGCCCATGATGACCCGGATGAAACTCAAGAGTCAAGCCACCCTACTACTGAGTCACTGAGGAGCACTCACTTGATGGTTATAGGACAATTGTTCGCTGGACAATTGATCACAAGACAATTGTTCGCTGGACAGTAGTTCGCCTAGGACAATTGTTCGCTGGACAATAGTTCGCCTAGGACAATTGTTCACCTAGGACAGTTGTTAACCTAGGATTCATTCGGACCTTTTTCTGAGTCATCATTATCATCAGTTGGTTTATGGAAGTTTCGCCCCCGACGTTTTGCTCCCGACCTTTCGCCCTTCAGACGTTTTGCCCCTGGGACAGTGGCGGATCCACGGGGGGGGTGATCGGGGTGATCACCCCCCCTGTGGCCGGGCCGAAGGCCTGGCTACTTTGGGAATGCGGACTGGCTGAAACTTGCAATTTGCTTCAGAATCATAATCACCCCACCCCCTGAGCCAGCCTCTGGATCCGCTCTTGTCCTGGGAGGGCAAATTGCCGTTTTTTTGTTATTCTATTTTTATTTAGCATTCTTCATTTGGACCTTTTTCTAAGTCATCATCATCATTATCATCACACCCTTACCCCGCCTGTGGCAGGGTGGGGTCTGCAGGTTCTAGCCCTCCATTCCCGTCTATCTCCAATCAGTCCCCGTCCACCCCACACACTGCCATGTCCTTATGGCCAACCTGTTCCCACGTCTGCTTTGGTCTCCCCTGCCCTGGGTGCACCTAACGAGCTCCTCTTCCCCTCTTCTCATGACGAGTCCATACCACCTCAACCTATTCTCCCTCATTTTTGGCGATGTCCACCACCCCAGACATTTATTTCTTTTTTCTCTGTTTAATATAGGGCCTAATAATAATAATGTAAAATAAATGATAAATTGAACGAACAATAATCTGGCGAACAACTGTCCTAAGCGAACAATTGCCCAGTGAACAATTGTCTTAAGTGAACAATTGTCCAGACACGCACTTGATACAGTAATAACAGGCGAAAGAATGGTTTGGTTATAGCAATTAGTGGCCAGCCTGTCATGTAAAAATACTTTTGGAATACTCAGTTCCCCTTCTCCGCCGTTATTTTTCAATCCTGGTGGTTTCTATCTCCATTATTGCCCCATCGATTTCTCCTTGGTCTACCCACCTGCATTAGTCAGGAGACGTATAAAGACATTCGCTTTGCCCAGGACACCTCAAAGATGAACCAAAGCTCAGCTTAAGGAATAGACCGATTGGGGTGAATGGGTGAGAAGAGGGGGTAGTAGAAGCGTGCTCTTTGGGTAATAGGAATGAGGGAGAGGTAGTATTTGTGTAGCTTAGCCCAAGGCATCATTAACATGACGCTACCACAATTGCGTGTAGGAGGAAACAGCAAGGAAATAAGAGCAGTGAAAACTGCTAGAGAGCATGGGTGTAGAGTAGAAGGGTGGTATGGGAGGGGTTGGAACAGGCAGGGTAAACATCGGAACTCTTCTTAACCTAATATTATGCGTGTGGTTACTTGCTTGTTGTCTTCTCTGCGCAATCTCCTATATGCTACTCCGTGTGTTTCTGTGGCCTGGTAGTGTGCCTGAGCAGGCGAAAGATGACGAAGAAACAACAACAACTGCAACAGCATCGATGACGACAAACCATTGTATCCATAATTTTATGGCATCGTGTTGATTCCTGCTAAATAATACCCACTGTTCAAAAGCCCGCCAGCACTTTTCCTTATCAGGCGTGCAGCATGGGCACAAACATGCCGGGACAGCTAATTCGCAGGCATTTATTTAATTGAATACTTTTAAGTCCGTATCTCCGTTTAATTAACTTTCTCAATCAAGCTAGCGCACCTTAATGGGAAAATTATCCATGTGCAAATTTTAATTTAGGAACCTAATCAAGGCATACATAGCAAATGAACTTTGGGTGACATAACACAAACACATATGCGGAAAGTGGTGGTAAAGTAGGGGAGGCGAGAGAGAGGGACATGTGGAGGAAGGGAACCCTACTAACCAAACCGAGCAGTAGTTGAGAGAAACAACGAACGAGGAGGCGAGAAAGAGAAATGAAGGAACGAAAGGGGTAAGAGAGATGTTAGACAGGGATCTGCTGCAAGAGGAAACAAGAGACAGAGAGAGATGCTAGCTAGACTAGAGAGGGATCAGAAGAGGGAACCAGAGGAGTCAAGAGAGGAAAGGGGGAAGGACAAAAGAGGGAACTGGATGGGTGGCAGAAACGTCAACCCAGGATTCATTACGAAAGGTGGCGCTGTTGCCAGTACATGTAGAGGGCGGTTGGAAACAACTCAGACAGACGGAAAGAGAGAGAAAGAGAGGAAGAGGAGAGGCAGAAATGGTTTCAGGACGTAATGGGTGACTGGAAAATGAGAGGAGGGGGTAATTAAAGGGTAGTGAGGGTGACTGCACAGAGATGAAAAGAAAACAATGGACGTGGCATTCAAACACATACACACAGAGAGGGTGGATTACAGATATTAACCAACGTGTGGCTGTGGAAAAATACACTAGGACAATTTACATTTCTTGTGTTTAGTAGCAGTAGGAAAGGGCAGAAAGACGTGTAAGAGAGGCAGGAGGGAAGAGTAGGGAGAAGTTCAATTAAAGGAATGGGAGGGACGGAGGAGTTAAAAAATGTGAAGAGGAGCTGTGTCAAGGGAAGAGTGAGAAAGAGAAAGACACACACACACACAGAAAAGGGTTACAAGAAGCGAATAACGATGAGAAAGGGTATTAAAAGACGATGTGACACACATTCGTTCATAGGTGCAGGCAGAAACAAACACTAGAGAGGAACAGAGATAGATGATGGCAGTTACAAAAGCGAAATTTAATATAAACACATACAAGACTTAACGTTGAACGATACCATGCAGAGGTTAAAAGCACAACAATCAACGACAACCACACAAGGTTGCATGAACCACACCACCGACTACAACAGCGTTATTAACACAAACAAGTATAATCTAAAACGTTTCTATGACTTTCTTGAAAGTTAAAATTCACCTCACCACCATCCTAACCTTTTTCCCCGCCTATGGCAGGGTCATGCACCCATTCGTCCCATCTGAACACACGGACCATTTACTGGCAGTGTTTTAAGTAGCAGGCTGCCAACCTAAGTTGTATCTACTTATTTTGATGCCGGCCTTTTATTTCGAGGTAGAAAACTTACACTGAGCTCCTACACCTGGGATTTTTGTCGATCATGTCAATTACGCTCTACGCTCCCGCCTGTGGCAGAGTCTACCCCAAACAGGGTCTCTCCGTCTACCCCAAACACTACCATATCTTTACGCCCAACCTGCTCCTACATCTGCTTTGGTCTTCTCGTGCCCCAGATACTTCCGACCACCTGCATTCCCATAATGGACCTAACGAGTTCCTCCTCCCCTCCCCTCTCCCTCATCTTTTCCGCGATGTCCCTATCCACTAGCTACCTCTAATATATTCATTCTTAATTCTACTTGAATTCTATTTACGTGGCTCATCCTTACTGTCCAACACTCTGATCCAAATAGTATAGCTGCCCTAACCACTGCCCCATAAAACCTCCCTTTCAACTTGATTGGTGCCCTCCTATCGCACAGGGCTCCACTTCCACCATCCCCCATTTGATCCTGTGGGTCACATCTGAGTCTGTTTGGCCATTGCTCTGGAACACTGATGTTAAGTACTTTAC
This sequence comes from Trigoniulus corallinus, assembly GCA_013389805.1. NCBI lineage: Eukaryota > Metazoa > Arthropoda > Diplopoda > Spirobolida > Trigoniulidae > Trigoniulus > Trigoniulus corallinus. The sequence goes on from JAAFCE010001036.1 coordinate 14,507,261, forward strand.
CTGTTGTGCTTTTGTACCTTTTGTACCAATTCGCCCCAAATTATTTTCCTGTCCTTCCCAACTGAAAGTTAAACACTGTCTTCTACATGTCCACCATTAGACCCCGACATTACACACTACTCATGGAGGTGTAGACGTAAAGATGGGATATTCCCTCTCGCCAAATAGAAGACACCCACCACGGCCAAGATCGAACCTGAACCACTAATTCTGAGTTAAGCCAAGACCTCCTAAACAGAAGGCCTTTTCACTAATACGTGACGTCATCTTTAGTAGTGCTAAAACCTACTGCAAATGAATGCTGACGCTTGCCTTTTCACAGCAAAGTAGTGAGTTATTTATTAATAAAATATGTGACATTTTAAATGAAAATGTAAATATTTTTTAACTTAATACACAGTATGACAATAACTAATTAATTTACAAATTTTTCTAAGAAACACATGCAAATTAAAAATACACACTACCTATGCTACATACCTAAATATACATTACAAATTAATGCTCGATTTTTTATTTCTGCCTCATTTTTTTCAATAGCCATGGAAGTGTCTAAACTATATGAAAGATTTCTATCTGCACTAATGGATAGTAGCGCTCAATTTGCCTATTTATTAAAAATGTTTAAAACTAATTTCACATTTTGACATTTTACACTAGTAGGAGATAAAGCTTTTAGTGATATGAGCACTTTATGCAGCTGTCAATTTTCAGGGCATGAAATTTCTTTAATCTACTACTGTGAGCATAAAGAATTTTTCCTGTTGATCCAGACACAGATCAGGGGGAGCACTTCAAACAAAGTGCACCCAAATTAGTTTTAAAAATTCAGAATCTCTTTGTATAAATCTAGCTAGCAATTAAATAGATCCTCTACTGCCCCTTAGACAATATCCTAGCTTCAGTGGTTTAGCCATCTGCAGATTGGACTGGCAGTATAGAAATGGGAATAGCAAATGCAAAAATGCCTCATCAGTTGCAAAGTTGAATCATGCACCAGTTGAAATATGCACCCATTGAGGCACTGAAGGGGGAGCAATTGGTGCATTGTTCCCCCCTCTGGATCTGCCCCTGGTTCACCCACTGGCATCAGTGGTGTGCCCCAATGAACAGTAGACCAATGATAAATAAGCTTTGTGGAAAACCATGTCCAACATAGCACCATTGTGTGCAATCAGAGGGACAAGATGGGTACCCAACCCTACCATAGGCAGGAAAGGGTTAGAAGTTGCTTTACTGCTTTTGTCATTAACTATGCAAATAACATGTATACCTAGCTTTTCTAACCCTATGATTATTTTTTTCTTAAATAGTATACAACATCTCAACTGTCTTAGTCTTAATTGGAATTCTACTCATTAAATTTTAAATCTGCTTACCTTGCTATGTTTGGTCACTGTAAAATCCTTTCTCTTAATAGCTACAGTATAATCCATTTTGTCGCCATTTTGGGATGTTTTGGAAAACTGAAGACATGAACTTTAGGTCCACTTCTACAGTTTCCCTTGCATCCAACCACAACACAATTTTCTGGCATTTTGTTTAAGCAAATACAAATATAGTGTGAATTAGATTTAAAAGCGATTTAACTTAAAAACATGCAACTAAAATATGACTTTAAAAAACTGCTTGCAATACACACTTAAACGGTTGTTTAAACACAAGCATGCTAGCACTACTTTGTGTGCTAGCACTGCCTTGTTATCTAGGAGGCTTTGGTTAAGCACGCTATCATTGAGTCACCAAAAGCGCTCATGGACCAGTAAAGAAATGACCAGCAAGACTCGTTGCAACAGATGTCACATTTACTCATGGGCGTCCACATGGGTGGACAGAGGTGGTTGTTGCTGTACCTGAGATTTGACAGTGGCGGTCGCTGGTTTTAACAATTTTTTAGATGAAACAAGTCAAAGGATATAACCTTTTGTTTTGCATTTACTTAGAGCAGGGTGGCAAACCTTTTCAGTGGGTGGACCAAATTTAAGAAATAATCTTCCCTTCTGGGCCACGTACCTAATTTTTTGTTGCTGAATTGTGCAAGCTCCCTTGGCATCTGTCCCATTGCCAACGCCTTGATATTGCTCTGCAACAAGACGCAAGATTTAGAGAAGGCCCCACCAGTCAGAGAAGTTTGGAAACCCCAGAACTATGAACATTTTAAATGACGGATACACTGCATGTCAGGGAAGTATCTCTAGAATTTACCGCCCTAGGTAGTCGCCAAGATTTGTCTGACCCATAAGTTGCCTGTGTTTAAACGCTTGCCTGGTTGATGGCGACTCATGATGTAATGTTGTTTTGGTAAATTTGTACAATAATAATATGTTCATTTGACCTAGCTCCGTGGGTCGCACCATGACTCCCAGTGAGTTGCATGCGGCCCACAGGCCTCGTTTTGTCCACCCCTGACTTAGAGGGTTCTATCGAATCACATTGAAGAACTGGGCAAAGGTGTTCTTCATGAGAGAACGATGAATTCGCCAGAAGTTTTTGGGTACACTATAGGGGTAACCGATGGGTATTCATTTAATGTTGATTTGCCTGCTTTGAATGCCACCAATCCACATGTGTGGTATTTATCCCAATATAGAAAGAATTACTCTTCTTATGGTGGTGACATCATACGGTGTCAAAAGGAAGCTCATCATAGGGGTAAATGATGACCACGGAGCACAATCCACATCATTTACGCGTAGATGACAGTCTTATTCCTATATGGGGCAGTTAGAAGATGAAATTTCTTTTTATCACAAGAAAACTAGACCATGACAACAAGAAAATCTGCGACTGTTGACTCAAATAGAGTATGCACGCTAAGAAATTATGTGCCTGTGTTGAAAAGTGTAAAGCAAAATCAACTCCTAGCCCTTTTCCCGCCTATGGCAGGGTCGATTACTCATCTTGTCCCTTGAATGGGCACAAGAGCTATGTATCCGGGTGTTTTTCCTCAGCCGGTTGCCAAACAAAGCTGCAACCCCTATGCTTATTTATCGTCGGTCTACTGTTCGTTTGGACACTCCACCGTCGAGAGGGGGCGAGATTTTACATTTGGAAAGTTTGCCTTATCTACCCGTTGCATGGTAGAGAGGGTTCTTTTCCGTGCAAATGCCATCGTACACCACACGGGACCTCGGTTTTACTCCTCATCCGGAAGAAGGCGCACTCGGGACCTCTCTCTCGTCCGAAAGAAGCCAATCCATCTCAACCCAATATCGAACCTCGAACTACTGATGCAGTTACCGAGCGTGCTACCCACTACATCAGCGAGGCGAGATTCCGAGTTAAAAATGTCTCAGCCGCCCCCTCTCTGTGCCTCAGAGCCCTCCTCTATTCTCTATGTATATTTAATTTCCCTGATCTAAATCCCTTGCACAAACCTTTTAAGCAGTCTCCTAACGACATTATGGAAGGATTGGCGGAGCGTGGAAAAACCTGAATTTTAATCTAACCTCCTGATTAGTAATCTCCCAAATTTCAATAGCCTGTGGTTTTCTTTTGCCACTTTTCCATCATCATTGTGAAAATATCAAAATCCTAATAATGAAAGGAGATGAGATTGCAAATTCAAATTTTCCAATATAAGAAAATCAGGAGGCAAAAAACAGCCCAGCCTAATCTGTGGAAAGGGGTAATAGGGTGGTTCTATTCCTGAAGCAAGCAAGAAGAGACAGAGAGAAAAGATCACACAGAAGAGGAGAGATGTAAAGAGAGGGAACAGAGAGAGAGAGCACACACACATACACCAGAATAGTTACATTACTCTCAAACAGCAATAATTTAGACAGAACCGACAGTGTGAACCCCACCCTAGTCCTGAAGTGACAAATTCCAGGCAATGCACCGAGAGGAAAGAGAGAGGGAGAGGGACCAGCTACAACTATCCTATTGTTATGAACACCACATTAACTTTCCTGTCCCTTCAACAATAACAACAACAGTTCACATACTTGCTTAATGTCCATTTGAACCGTCTCCGCCTAAAATTTTCTCTACCTCCCTTTAAACTATCCTAACCCCTTCTTCTTCACCACTAACAGACAAGGGCCTACACCCATTGAAAATTTAATATCTATTAACACAACAGGAAAAACCAGATGACATCCAAACACTAACATGCATATGCATATTAGCTGTCAAAAAATCAATATGCTTAATATCAACTGATCTCTTTGAAAACTTGGCTTTTCAAAAGCAGAGTAGGAAGGTGGGATGGTGGAAGAGAAACATGTGAGGGTGTGCAAAATGTTAGGCCGATATCCCTTCATCCCCCGTCTCCCCCTATCTCTATTCTACCTCGTATTATATATGTGAGTAAATCTAACACAATACAACAACACGAGAGAGAGAGAAAACAATGCAATTAGCAATTTAAATTTCATAACTTTGTCAACGTCACTTTGCAGGAAGTTGCCATTAAGACCACCACTTCGTCATTGAAAAATGCGGATTTAATCAATTTTCTATTGAAAATCACAATCGCTCTTTCGCGGCATATCAAGCCACCACCATTTGGATGTAAAAGGGGAACCTCCTAAGATCTACCCTATATGCAGTCATGTGCAATGCAAAAAAAGAGAGAAAGAGAAAGTAGAGGAGGAGGAATGGGGATGCGTCCAGGAAGATGCGCCTGTCTGTATAGGTCGCCGGGCTGAAAACAGACAGTGTGTCCACTTCCAAATCTTACTTGTCCACCAATTCATTAGAGTAGGAATTTCCACATGGATGGCGTGGTATGTTAACACTCGTTGGCAACCCAGCCAGCGGGGAGTGGTTCAGATTATAAAGATTCTCTTCAAGGGAGAGGAGACTGCAGTATTTACAATAATGCCCCCAGTTCGGTAGCTCAATTATTAACATACTTAACCCCCGAGCCTATGACAGCAGGTTCGATCCTGACTAAAGCAAGAGTTCCTTTCTTGGGCGGAGAGGGACGGCAACGCTCCAAGTGCTCCAGCATGTCCTAAAAGGAAAGAAAACCCGTCTCGTGTAGTGATCCCCTTGTCAATACAAACCCTTCCTACGAAAAAGGGAGAGCGGCGAATTGCGTTGGACACACCAGTTCTCGTCCGATCACTGAAGTTAAGCAACGCAACCCCAGATAGTACTGACATGGGTGGCCGCTTGGGAAAATTGAGTACTGCTAATGCCCAAAAGTCGTCGCATTAGTGTAGTGTCTGTACAGTCTCTGCATAAGAACTACACTGTAGACGGGGCTCTAATGACCTTGTAGTTGAAGGGCCCTGAAACACCAACAAACAACAACAAATACGAAATAGGAACGTAGAATTTAGTAACTTCAGACAAGCCCTTGACACTTAAGCGCTGCTTTATTTCCCATCCAGAATCAGAATGGTACCGATTATTGGGCTCTCAATTCCAAAGACTTGCAAGTCCCACATGAGATACCACCCACATTACTTACCAACTACTGTAGTAATGAGTTCAAAGGTCAGGTATACCAACAAGTTCAACAAAAGAGTTCGTTTTGAGAGTTCGTGGACAGGCAGGTGACACAGCACACCCATATGCCTCACTACGGCACCGTAGTAACATTCCTTCATGATCGGAGACTTAGCTGAAGAACTGTCTTACTTGAAGCTAGAGTTTAAATTCGCGGTTCAAGTCTGGTCTAGGTGAATGCTGATTTTTGGTACAAGAAAAAGCCCTTAGGGGAGCCTTCCGATCTAGTTTGAAGTTAAAGTCACGTGCGTGAGTGCTTATGTTGTCATTATTGAACCATAATGAACTTCTTTATACTAAGCACACAAGATTCCAGACAACAGGATTCCAGGTTCTCCCTTCTGGAGTCGGAAAATGACCTCGTATACAATTGGGGCTAAGCAAATGAACCGAAAGATACCAAAGCTTGACAAAAAAAACGAAACTTTAGCTCAATAATCAATCCAGCCTAACGAAACCGGCCTGGTACGAGTATTATCATCTTCAGATTTCATAGAAAGGGTTCTTTTACGTGCAGGGGATATCGTACACAGCACTTGAGGCCACGTCTTACATCCTATCGGACTGGACGTTCACTTGAGACTTTTTTCTCGACAGAATGAAACCACCCACTTTGGCAGGAATGGAACTCACATTCACGACCTCAAAGCCAAGCACTCTACCATAATGCCACCAAGACGGCATGAAGGTGGCACCATACCCTCACGCGTTGAATCATGACTTCTTTTTTAACTTCCTATCTAAGGGGCACCATAGATCTCCCCAAAAATATAAGTGCCTAAATCACCGACGTCGACCAGGAGATAAGCTACGCTCCGTGGGCTCGTCATGTTCGTTCTACCAATTTAGTTAATATGATTATTAATTTGGACTGGAAATCATGATAGTCAATCCTGGTTCATATCAAAGCCTAAGTGATAACCCCTCGTCTTCCTTTTCAGAAACAGCACTTGTGCCCTTTACTCCATCATTTCTTCAGAGCAGTCAGCAGGAGTAGTAGGGCTGGTGGTGATGTCTTGCCAGCTCACACCCTTCTTTCACCATAAATTACAGATGATAATAACATTCAAGAGTAAAATGTAATTTTAGATGATGCAAATGTTAATTTATGAGCTATGTTTAGGTACGTTTCCATTTCGCTAATTAGCATTCTGCAGACTGACAATCCCCAGCCCTACTTACGTGACCTCCCCCCTCCTCTTCCTTCTCTCTCTCGCTCTCTCTCTTTCTATGTCTTTCACAGTCAAGAGGAACATGCTCCCGTAATGCAGCACCACATTTGCTCCTAGTCTCCTCTCCCTCACATACTCCCTGCACACACACCACATTAAAATCCATAAGAGCAGATATCTAATTGAATTCAAGAAAAGTAAAATGGATATAATAGAATCAATTTGACTAACTTTTTATTGCTATTTACGCTAATTTAAAGTTTGCGACGTCGACGAAGCTCGATAATTAAGTCATATCAAGCAAAATGGCAGATAAGAAAGCTCGCAGCTTTTTATAACGCACTTTTTTATTTCTTAAGAAGCCAGGGAAGGGGATACAAGAACAGAAGGAGGAAAAGCAGGGAGTAGAGAAAGAGGAAAAGAGAGAGATAGCAGTCAAACGCTTTCCTTATATCCCACGTTCAAACAGTACACCAGAAGGAGAAATACGGTCGAAGTTGGATAATAATTAGGCGCCTCTCGCGCCTAATATCTGTGTGTGAAGGAGGCAAGAGGGTCCTAGTAAGAGAAGGGTTAAGGGAGAGTGACGCAGAGGAGGAAGCAACAAACAAATATTTTTCAAGTCTGTGAATCCATCAACAATATCCAGGCTTGTGAAATTAGTAGTGAGAAAGTGGTAGAGCGGACAGCCGCAGAAGGGGTAAAACAGCCAGGAAAGGGGAGATGTGGGGAAAAAAAGCGAAGGATAGGAGCGTCAAAAGATTCAGAGCTCGGCAACCTGGCTCCATTAAGAGGGTGAGGGCTTTTGGACCAACTTATGAATAAAAACAATAAAATTAAATGGTAAAAAGATGGCGAATAGGCGAAGAAAGCTGGGATAAAAATCAGTAAGGCATGATGTGGAAGCAAAGCAAAAAGAGCTGGCTGAGAGAAGGGGGGGGGAATAAAAGAGAGGCAAAACAAAAGAATTTCAGGGAATGCAAAAATAAAAATTAAGCCATTATGTTTCTACTGTATCTTAATGCAATAATAACCAACGTTGCAACATATCACACTAAATTACTTCTTGCTGCAAGTGCTACAGCAGCAGCAGTTGCGTGAGATGCATATTAAAAACGCAGTAGCAGCAGCCGCAGCAAACCTACTTGAGCGAGATAAGAGAGACCTTTTAGTGCTCATTTGCACTCAGGCTCACAGAAATTAGGCCACTGGACACCTAATGGCACATAAATACCCATGATTACACTTCTAATCACTAGTACTGCTACTAAACATGGTAGTGATGGTGGCGTTGATGCACTTTCTTAGTCTGCATATCTTTTTTTTTGCGGGAGGGAAAGGGGAGTTTATGGCACTGTGTGGCAAAACAGCAGCAATAGACAATAACAGCAGTCAGACAAATTTAAAAAAGCAGAAGGTACCACCACCCTAGATTATAAAAAGTATGCAAAATTATGCGCAGATTCCACATGCATCTAATTTCAAACTCGTGTTCTCTACATACTTTTTAAAAATGAGTATATTCGAGGTAGTTTGGGGGCGGGGGACATCGCAACAAAATAAGGGAGAGTAGATTGAGGTGGCATGGCCATGTAATGAGAAGTGGGGCGGAGGAGCTAGTTAGGTCAATTATGGGAATGCAGGTGGTTGGAAGCACCAGGATTAGGGGAAGACCAAAGCAGATGTGGAAGCAGGGCAGGTTGTGCATAAAGATATGGTTGGTGTGTGGGATGGCCGGGGACCTGGTGGAAGACAGGCGGGAGTGAAGGGCTAGAACCCGCAGACCAGACCCTGCCACAGGAGAGATGAGGATATGATGATGTGTACTGTACATAATTTTGTGAATAACATATAATGGACTAATGAGCGCCATCTAGTAGACATTTTGAAGAATTTTGTTGTATGAAAGGAGACAGAACTTATTTAGCTGCCGATCTACTGTGCATTACACTGGGGCCCACTCCGAAAACCACATCCTGAACGTCAGGTATGATGTTGGACTAGCAGGATGAAATTAATTTAAAATATTGGATCGGCGGTTTCTTTTCAAACCTGCTGATGTCGTTAAAACGCCTAACAGAAAAGGATTTTCAGTAATTTCGCTGATTTCGGAGTTTGACCCTGGCCCGAGGTGATTTGGGTTCTTTCAAGAAGGTGAGGGTCACCTAGTGCACCTTTCGTCAAAGGGAAGAGATTTTCCCGCGTGGTGTGAGCGATGTAACCTGCACTTAAAAGTACCCTTACTGCAAAGCAACTCCTAACCCTTTTCCCGCCTACGTGCCGTTGTTTGCTTTTTTTGGTATTTGAGGGCCCTTCAACTACAAGGTCATTAGAGCCACATCAACAGCATAGTTCTTATGCAGAGACTGAACAGACACTACACTAATGCGACGATTTTTGGGTATTAGCAGTACCCAGTTTTCCCAAGCGGCCACTCATGTCAGTACTAGCTGGGGTTGCGCTGCTTAACTTCAGTGATCAGACGAGAACTGGGGTGTCCAACGCAATTCGTCGCTCCCTAGCGTCAGCTACCATCTTGTCCCTTTGAATGCAAACAAGAGCGATCTACTGGGCGATGCTTTTCCAAAGCCGGTCTACTGTTCGTTGGGGCACTCCACCGACGCCAGGAGGCAGGGCAGGCTCCTGTACCTGGAAATTTTGCCTCATCTAGGCAGATTGAGATCTATAGAGAGGGTTCTTTTACGTGCAAATGCCATTGTTCACCACACGGGACTTCGGTTTTACTTCTCATCCGAAAGAAGGAGCACTCGGGGCCTCTCTCCCGCCCGAAAGAATCTAGAACTACTGACGCAGTTACCGACCGAGCTACCCACTGCGCCACCGAGGCGGGCCTGAAAGTACCCTTACTACATACAGTAAAATATATAGGTTTGGTTCGGCAAACTTTTAGGTGTAATAGCTCGCCCCTGGCGTCGATTGAGGAATAGTGCCCCAACGATTAAAAAGCATAGGAACCCTAGCATTAGGCTCTAGTACCATCCAACAAAACGCTCATCAGTTCCAATGGAACAAAATTGGGCATCATACTACCACAGGTGGGAAAAGGGTCAGTGATGATGATATCTGTAGGGGATATTTAAGCTCAAGAATGTTGATAATAGAGAGTTAGTGGTGAACGTCGACGAAGACGAAACGAACGATACGAGGTCAAATGAGGCAA
>JAAFCE010001036.1:14517473-14536401 GCA_013389805.1 Trigoniulus corallinus
GGCAACTGTGCATGCTCACGAAAAGCAGACCAGCAATTGAGCTTGCGTATTTGCCTCATTTGACCTCGTATCGTTCGTTTCGTCTTCGTCGACGTTCACCACTAACTCTCTAATCTCTACAAATATCCGATTCCATATCGGAGGAGTAGGCTAGTTTACGTATAAGTCACAAAGTTACACATTGTATGGAACCCAAGATGCCAGCGGTGCAGCCAGAGGGTCGGCCCTGAGCGAACTTTGGAAAAAACTCACATGGTTGGCGGAATAAAATGAATTTTTTTACCGTCAACAAGCCATTAAACTGCTTTCTTTTCGATGAATTAAGTAAGAGCCCATATCTCCTTCTCCTTCCTAAACCAAAACGAGATAATTTTTTTTACGCCGTTTTCCTTCTCCGTTTCCAATAAATAAATTTCCTCATCTTTTGATTTCAGACGCCCTCTCCGCATTTGCATGCAATTAAATCACATAAGAACTATTGCCTCATTATCTTTAAAAAAATGTAGTAATAACGTTTTTCACGGATGCATTGTTTTTATTTATCGACAAGTGTGCGAGCGTTACGTAACCTTATAAATCTAAAAGAAAAAAATCCATCTTAAAGATAACAGGCACGAAATATGACTCTTCCATCCCCACATCAGATATCATCTATGCATATTTATTCGGAACATTTTCCCCGCTGATTCTGTTTAGCAACTAGATAAACCCGATAATGCGATCTTGGTAGCTCAATTGATAGCAGGCGTTCAATTCAAAACACACTAGTTCGTCCCTTGGCGTACAAGGGAGGGTACTTAAAGGGTTACGACTTCATGTGGGTGTGCTGTTACTTGCCCGTCCACGAATACCGGGTTCTCTAACACATATACTCAGGACATGATGAATTTACAGACATCCATAGCAGAGATATCCACGTGGTTTATTTACTTTGTTGCATGCAGCATAGTATGACAGGCCCGTTGGTGCACCGAGCTTTCCCTGGTGGACCATCACTAAAAAACGTTTTAATGGCTCTCTGTTAGTTATCATAATCTGCTGCCTTTGTCTTTATCATCACAAGTAAATTTAGGAATGCTAAATGCCTTTAAGCACAGCACAGTTTCTTCTTTGGAACAGAGAGTTTGTAAAGAGTTTTCTGGCTGCGTTTCTATCCGAAGTACGCTACGCAATGCAGACGAATGGTTAACTGCCCAAACTCAGACACAGCGTGCGTCTGCGCAGTTAACTTCATGCCGTTTGAGATTGAAATTAGAAGGTCAGGTAAATTAGTAGAGTTCCAAAATGGGTTCTCTAAGGCAGTGCTCCGCAACCTTTTCTCACCCATGGCACACCAAAGTTCTTCCTAGCATTCCGCAGCACATCAAAAGCCAAAATATATAGCACTGCCTGTATCATCTCAAGTCACGCCGGTTGCGGAGCACTGCTGTAAGGGATGTAGAACAGGGGATAGCCTCTACATGATTATGCAGATTATGGTGGTAGCACAAAGAAAGAAATAAAATGCATACCTTCGTTTTCTGGATGCCATCAGGTAGATAGAGGGAAGCTTTAGACAGTCGTTCTCAGGCATGGGGTGAGGAACTAGTGGGGCTACTCCAGAGGCCATATATGGGTACTAAGTATAACTTCAATTGGGACGGAATAATTACAGGACAGATTGTGGTAGACAAGGGGCTACGACAGGGTTGTCCATTATCATTAATACTGTTCCAAGAAAAGCTAGATATATGCATTACATGTATGCATTAGTAAAAAGTGGTGGACAGTATGGAAGTAGCCCAAAGAAGGTTAGGTAGGATGGCGCTCGAGGAAAGCCACATTGAAAGACGTCCTGGGAGTGTTGGGTGTTGGGGGAACCGACTAAAATGGGCGCAAAAGGGCAAAGATATTGCTGGAGTGATGGTGAAGATCGAGACATATGGGTCTAGCATGAGAAGTCCCACTAGCAAGGTATCCGTCACAAATGATTACATAACCATACGGGGGAGCGGCGAGTTGCGTTGGACACACCAGTTCTCGTCTGATCACTGAAGTTAAGCAACGCAAGCCCAGTTAGTACTGACATAGGTGGTCGGTCGGGAAAGCTGGGTACTGCTAATACCCAATAATCGTCGCATTAGTGTAGTGTCTGTGCAGTATATGCATTAGAATTATACAGTGGACGGGTCTCTAATGACCTTGTAGTTGACGGGACCTTAAACTCCAACAAACAACAACATAACCATACACGACCTGTTCATGTTTAACTTTCAAAGAGCACATAACTGTGGTGGAGAACAAAAGCAACTCCTAACCCTTTCCCCGCCTATGGCAGGGTCGGGTAACCAGCTTGTCCCTCTGAATGGACATACAGTAAGGGCGATATATTGGACAGTGTTGTTCCACAGCCGGTAGCCAAACCTGCAACCACCATGCTTAGTTATCGTCCGTCTACTGCTCGTTGGGGCACTCCACCGACGCCAGGGGGCGAGCTACTACGCCTGGAAATTTTGCTTCATCTACCCGTATAATTGTGGTGGAGAAAGAGAGAAAATTACCTTGAAATTTTCAGATCAGTTATTTTCTCAATAACATTATCTAGTATCCAACCTAATCTGTAAATCAATCACGATTCCGTGAGCAACAGCTGCCAATCATGGGCTGTTGCTTCGCCGGCAAGCCCTTCAAAACAGTAACAACTTGCATACAAGTAGTATATTTGGGGGAGAAAAAAATATTCATTAGGACCCTTTAAGGGGGTTAACAGAGCACATTCAGACAAGGCAAACTGCTGTATAGCAACAGTGGTAGAAATTAGAGACTGAATATGCAACTAAAGTGGTAACGAGAGAGGATGAAGAGGCCCGCTTGTGTGTAGGTGAAGCGCGGAAGGAATGGAAATCCATGATAAATTAATTATTAATCGGAGGTAATTAAAAATGGCATGTACCGAATTGAAGATCAACTTAGGACCGCTTGTCTATCATGTTAATTTAGTTTTTCTCCCAGCGGATGACTTAGAAGATTGATTTTAAGTGGAGAGTTCAGTTGAGACAGCTACAGAAACATCAAAAACGCGCTACTTCAATTAGACTTCTTGCAATAAGAAAATAGCGAAGAATATGAAATACATCACATAAGGCTCATTAATATTCAAGAATATTTGATGAGCACAAATTAAATACAAGCTCTATTTACCAAGTACAAATGTCGATTAAAATTGTTCAAGAAAAAAGGTAACAACAAGACACCAACGTATTACCGTCACCCAATAGGGTAAACAAACCCGGTTGAGTAGAACAGTCAGTTAACCAAAGTCCCTAGATTCTTTTTCTTTCCTACCAAACCTCACTGATGATGCCTGAATCACTATCAGACCACTAGCTGGCATCACGGATGTGTCCTGGTAGTTATATAGGCCCCGGGCCAAAGGTCTTGAAGGAATTTTATTTCACCGACGTTCATTAAACTATCTAAAGGTCCTTTACTGTATAAAAGTAACGATTTCGACCGTTTGGGGACCCGTCGTTGGGAAATAAGGGCAATCTATACTTTGTTTTAACAGCCCATAAAAATCATTCTCTTGCAATGACTGTAGTGCACTTAATTGTAAGGCTATCTTACACGCAATAGCCTATTACCCGTCCTAGGTTACCCCTTGGCCAACCTTTTGGTGTAAAGTTGTGGTGTGTACGATATTACCCTTTCGACATGGAGGAAAAGCACACTGGAACGTTAACAGATTGCCAGGCGCCTGGCACCGGTGTAAGAAAGTAGCCCCACGGAGAATATAGTCCAATTCCTAATCCCTCTCCCAACTATGGTGGGCTCGGGTTCGTCATTTGTGTTGGTACAACCGAGAACACGCGGGTGAACAAGTTGATGGTGTTTTAACGCAGTCTACTGCCGACCTAATGCTGCAACCCCTTTTTCATTTCGTAGAGTCACTTCCTTCCACCGATACCAAGAGGAAGAGCAAACTCTTACAACTCAAAAATGACGATCTACACTTAATGTTCACTCCACGTATTAAGTTCTTTTCCGTACAGTGGTTACATCGTATCAACCACACGAGGCCATGACTTTACTTCCCATTCTACGCAAGGTCCATTGCAGGGGCGGATCCAGAGGCAGATCAGGGGGAGCACTTCAACAAAAGTGTGCCTCAAATATTTTTAAATATTCAGAATCCCTTAGTATATATTTAGCAAGTAATTAAAATAGGTCCTCTACTGTCCCTTACACAATGTCCTATCTTCAGTGGTTTAGCCAACTCATCATCATCATCTGCGGGCTCTAATCCTCTACTCCCGCCTATCCCCCACCAAGTCCCACTCCACCCTGCACGATTTCATGTCCCTTTGCACCACCTGTTCCCATGTCCGTTTTGGTCTCCCTCTGCCTCTGGTGCCCCCAACTACCTGCAGTCCCACAATGGACCTAATAATCTCCTCCTCTCCCTTCCTCATCACATGCCCATACCACCTCAACCAATTCTCTCTCATCTTTTTCCCAATGTCTCCCACCCCTAAGCTACCTCTAACGTAATCATTTCTGATTCTGTCAGATCGTGACACCCCCACACATGTAGAGGAACATTCAGCATCTCAGCCACTTGCATTTGCCTTTCATGGTTCTTCCTAACTGCCCAACACTCTGAGCCATACAGCATAGCGGGCCTAACGACGGTTCTGTAAACTTTGCCCTTCAACTTTATTGGGACCCGGCGGTCGCACAAGACCCCACTTGCCTGCCTCCACTTCAACAGTGGTTTAGCCAACTGCAGTATAGGAATGGGAATAGCAAATGCAAAAATGCCTCATCAGTTGCAAAGTTGAATCGTACATCAGTTAAAATATGCGCTCCGTCGAGGCTTGGCCCCATCGTCCACTTGCTGCATTGCTTCCCCCATGGATCCGCCCCTGGTCCATTGAGGACTTCTTTCTCCATTATATCCATACAAGCTTCTGGAGACGACTGAAAGCGTTGTGACTGCAGCCCACATGACACCACCGTCAACAGTTCTCCCCCCCCCCCCCCCTTTCTTTTTTCTCTGATCATTTGCCTTTCGTTCGACCCCTTCACCCCGCCTTATTTGGGAAGTTCGAAACCGTGGCCTAAGACTCTGGGCAGTGGAAAACAGGCTGCAATTTAACACGGTACACATTCGACGGAAGGCAAGTACACGTGGGGCTCACCTTCTCAGTCAATAAGTAACTACTCTCAGACTTTTGGCATCGGGGAAACAAGCTGCAATGAAACCCAGAACACATTAAATGGGTTAGGTCTAAACTGCCTCTCGGGCGGCAGGAGGAGCACTTCGGGGTTCCTCTTCTCGGTCGATAAGCATCCAAGGATCAAACCCGTTGCGGTGAGTCAAGCATCTTAGCAATTCAGTTACACACGCTGGCAGAAACTGACAGGGTAGGGAGGGCAGGGTGCTCAACAGTAGAAGAAACCTTAAAACCCTTAATACATTGATCTTTTAAGAAGAAAAATAACAGATTTTTTTTCTCCTTCTTGTCTTCTTCTTCTTCAGAAATCTCTTATTATGGAACCATACATCAACGTAAAACGATTGAAAAGAGTTCAGCCATTTTCCTTCCACCAAACACGTGTAATTTATTACATATACAGTATCCTTTTGCATCTCACCGTCTCTATATTCAATCACCCACACCATTTTTTTTCTCAAAATAACCTCACATCTTGAACTAATCCCACACAGCCTCACCCCCTCCTTCACCTTCCACTCAACTTAGGTGCTACAGACGGCAATAGTTGCTCCATTTGAAACCTAGTAAATTACCTCAAAATTGGTGTTCGGCGGATGGATATTCAAATCAAACAAATATGCAGATTGCTTTTGACATGCAAATATCTCCATTTGAGAGAAGAAGAAGAAAAAATGGCGAAGCTATTTAAGATACCCTTTATCCTTAGTCTCCACCCTCTAGCCCCTTCCTGTCACCCTAAGCCTTACAAAGTGGGTGGCTAGGGGCACATTCATAACGGAATACGTATTTAAAATCATGCATATAGGACAGAAAATGAAATATGCAAAAAATTTCAAGCAGTTGAAGGAGAATGGAGAAGTTTCAAGGGGTGTTGGATTTATTCAATAAAGAAAAAAAAATTCAAGAAATTTATCTTAAAAGATACTACTACTACTACAACTATCTTAAGAGGTAAAATTTACGACATATAATGTTAGGACGGGGGAAAAACACTTATATCGAAAAGAAAGATAGAAAATAACAACCGATTCTGCAGATTATATCCATTATATTTTTAAGGGCATGGAATCTTCACAAAAACTAACATAACAGACATATTCCATAGGATTTATGAAGTACAGTCAAGAACTGAATCTTGGTCGTCGTCATGGTAACACCATCATCCCTGTTTAGGGTCAGAGCGGAAGTTGAGTCTCGGACACAGAATACTCCAAGAGAATGGTAAAGTAAGTCTGTTGTACTATTCGTTCTCATACTGTTAATAACATAAGAGTTGGACCATTAGGGGAGATTACCAGGTATGAAAGTTCGATTTCACTCGACAGTGTCGGCGCTAGGGCTTTAGTGCTTACCTGCAAACCCCAAATAAGCGTACCTCTACATAGAGCAAGATATGCATGTAGTTCAGCAAAATTTCCAGGTGTAGGAGGTCGCTTCCTCGAGCCAGTGGAGGAAAAAGTGCCCAACGAAGAAAAACAACCTGATGATACATACGCATAGGGATTGCAGCACTGGGTGGAAGCCGGTCGCTTAAAGTGCTACCCAACACGTCATTCGTGTGTCCCAATTAGCACCTTACCCCCTCATAGGAGAGAAGGGAGGTAATGGGGATGATTATGAGTATTCATTCAAAAACTTACTGCAGTTTTAGAACAAAATCGTTGAAAAAGGGCCAAAGAAAACGGCAACGACCGCGTCGCCCCTATCGAATGAAGTCAATAGCAAGGGCAGTCAACTCGTTCACCTCTTGAACTACAAAAAAAGTTTTGGAGTCTTTCTCTCAAACCCAGACTTTCGAAAACATTACTTGAGACCTTTTTCTTTATAAAAGGGGTAAACTCCTTTTTCAGTGTCTCGAAGGTGCAGTAGTCCCAAATCCGTAGGGCCATTTCGCCGTTCTCAACATCACTTTCAACCTACACGCGAATAACGCAATGTCAGAAATTTATTTTGCATAGTTTTAAGTCCGAACTTTTTAAAGGGCCTTTTTTATCAAAGTGAACATTTCTGGATCTTGTTTCTATTGCCTGAACGATGTCCGGAAGCATTTAAAACGGTTTGTTTCCGACCATTAAAGGACCTATTTCTAATCATTCATTGACACTTCAAAATTCGTTGGCTCTTTCCCATCGCCGAAAGTAGCACTCCCAATTAGTCATGCCGTAGGCAGGAAAAAAATTAGTAATGACAATGATCCAGTTTTTGATTTGAAAGCTTGACCAACTTTTAACTTCCTTCGTACAAAGTTGCATTGGACACACCAGTTCCCGTGAGATCACTAAAGTTAAGTAGTGCGAGACCACGTCACTACCAACATGGGTGGTTGGTAAAGAACGTTGGGTGTTGCAAATTTCCCCACTCCTTCGTCCTCTTCACCTACCTCCTCATCTCCCGCGAGCAGCCTCCTAAGGGTTCGTCCTGTTATGGCTGCTTGGCTTACTCCCCAACCCATGAAACTAATCCAGCAATCCAGTACTCGGATCATCATTCAACTTAAAAATGTGTCCTAACGTATTGGAACCATTCGCTAACTTGGGGAGGGGGGCATATTATCTTATAATCAGTGCCGGATTTAGATATTGAGAGGCCCTTTCCTTAAGTTTTGAAGCCCGCTAAATGTTGAGGCCCTAGACTTCAGCCTACTTATCTTAGTGGTAAATCCAGCACTGCTTATAATGCTCACTCCAAAATAAATGGCGGTATGTGGTCATGTGAGTTCTTGTTCTGAGTAAAAGTTCCGGCATAAAAATAGCATCGAGTGTTGCTTGCTTCATGCTTGCATTTAAAGTAGGGGGTAACAAACCGATGTCAAAGCTGTGATTTAGGATGAATTTTATTAATTACAAAAAAACTAAGAGCTTTATACAATCGCATCAACAAAAAATGACTTATGAGTAGAAAAAAAAACACATTTTAAGTCGACATGCGAGCGCGTAAAAGGGTGGTGAATGGGGGTGTAGAAGGAGAATTAAATAAATATATCAGAAAAATGACGTCTTATAATCTATCTTGTCAGATTCACTGCTATCCTTTTGAAGTAGTTCCCCATTTAACCCATAAAGAAACTTAAAACGATCTACCATCTGTTTTATATTGAAAAACACACCCCCTTAAATATTATATTTTCTTTTCAGACTCTAAATATCTTGATAACGAGATTAAGTTTTTATTCGTGTCGCGATTTGCATTTTTTCAGTGAAGGAATCCATCATTTGTTCACAAAACGAACTCAAAAACAATCGAAGGAGTTAAGCAACAAGAGCAACCTATTTGTAAGTAGGCCTAATGGAAGAAAAAACAGGCAAGAACTCAGTTTGGTCCTAGCCGCAATTATTCATTGATTATTTAATTACATTATTTCATATCTGAAGTTGTTCCCTCCAACCAGTGCCGGATTTACCACTACGCTAAGTAGGCTGAAGCCTAAGGCCTCGACATTTAGCGGCCTTCAAAACTTAAAGGGCTTGAAATGGGCTTAAACATTGAAATAGCCTAGGGCAGTGGTGGCGAACCTTTTTTTGAAGACGGGTCAAAATAACATGAAAAAAGAACCAAAAAGTTGTCCGTGGGTCAGGCGCAAGCACTATTTAATTTTATGAATAAAAA
Organism: Trigoniulus corallinus; assembly: GCA_013389805.1. Taxonomy (NCBI): domain Eukaryota; kingdom Metazoa; phylum Arthropoda; class Diplopoda; order Spirobolida; family Trigoniulidae; genus Trigoniulus; species Trigoniulus corallinus. The sequence goes on from JAAFCE010001036.1 coordinate 14,526,299, forward strand.
AATTATTATTAATAATGAATAAATTAGTTTATTAAAGTAGCAGATAGAGAACATCATTATAATATCCTTATCCCACCTGTGGCAGGGTCGAGTCTGTGGGATCTAGCCCGCCAGGTCCCCGTCCACCCCACGCACACTATGAGACGATAAACTAGATATCATTCACGTTCGGGTCACAGGTTCGCCACCACTGGTCTAGGGCCTCTCAATATCTAAATTCGGTACTGCCTCCAACTTACCGCCCTGCGAGAATGCTCTTAAGTCTGACTGTTTTGTCGATTAACACTTCATTCCGTGACGGAAAGGTTCACTGACAGAATTTAGATATCCTAAAACGCCAACAGGAGGGCCATAGATCAAGTTCCCATTCAATGAAAAACTTTAGGCCTCTGTCACGCCTACAGTGTTAGCACCCTGCAACCATCAGGTAGTATGTCCACAAAAGCCTGAACTGGTGAAAGCCAACATTATTCAAAAGGGCATTATGGAGCTCTTCCTCGCTGACAGTGTTCGTCACCATCACGTATCACTAATTGTTTTCCAGCCTATGGCAGGGTCGGATGTCCACGATAGGCCTATATTACGCGGCCGAGTGACAACTTAATGCTGCAACCTCTACGCTTATTTATCATCAATCTATTTTCTTTCATTAGGGGTGCATTTCCGCCACCGATGTCAAGAAGCGAGCTCCAACATTTGGAACTTTCCTCGAACTACACATAGTAGGCCATGGCTTGCTTTATTTTGCATTTCATGTAATTCATACTAAAAACCGCTTTCTTTCGCCCGAAAGGAGCCAAACTATCCCGGTCTAGGATACAACCGGGTTCCACACCCTACCACATTCTCAAGTAAAAAAAAAAAACAGGAATAGAGGACTTCCCACCCGATAGAACGCGCACTATGAGTCTTTCTCTGTCTCTCGCCCTAAATAAACCAAACCTTTTAGGTCTAGGATCGAGCCTGGAACTTCTGCTCCACAGAGATAGGTCTCTTATTGATTGACAGTGCATTGTAATTTCGATTCAGATGCCAGACTGTTATTTATGGCAAACATGCCTCCAGTTATTTAGGTTTCTCGGGTAGTAGTTCTCATGAATATTATAAAATCTCCGTTTGTACATAACTCTATAAAATGAATATGTTATTTATGTGATGTGCCAGGCCCCAAGAGCTTGGTGCCCATTCGCTATAATTATTTCAGTCTAATGGATTTGCACGGGACCATAGATTTACTTGCCGTGAGAAGAATTTGGTTAGGTTTGATTATATGTAGCTTTGTTCTGTGTTCCTGAGACCGCATGCGGCTTGATAAAGGGGGAGGCGAACTCCTACACTTGAAAATTCAGTTCTTCGCACCGTTTATTTCCCATCTGGCAGAGTACATAAGGCCCAGTGCTTCGAGTCAGGATCATTAACTCAAGTCAAGCCTGTGCTTAGTGAGCCAGTAAGGTTATTTTTATCACCGAGAAAACTTGCAAATCCGGCCTTAATTGGAAATAAAACCCCACGTAACGAACAATCAGGGTCGTTAGAACATTTCATCAGTGCAGAACTTAGTTACGTCTCAGGTATGGAAATTCTGCTTGGAAAAACCAGCAGCAAGCAACCTAACGAATTAATGACTAACAGGATGCGGAATAATCTCGCAACTTAGGCACCTCGACGATGAGCAAATCAACGTATTCAAATTGAACTCCTTTTAATAGCGTTCGTCACGAAAATGGGGAGATTGTGAGCGAGAGACGAGGTGAAAGTGTGCAGATGTCGCCGGATGATGACGATGATAAGAATGATGAGCGCAACTCCTGGATGAAAATAATTGAGAAATGCGACCATGAAAAATGCATGAGGACACACCATACAACATGACAAAAAATTCAAAAAGGAGGGGAATCGATAGAAAAATATCACTGAGCCAAGCGATCGAAACCCAAATTCAGCACTAGGCAGTGTTGGTTATTGAGCTATTTAATAAGCTTTACTCTTGAGTGAATGGTTACAGGTTCAATCCCGGGAAGGGGGGGGACAGGAGAGTTCGCGTATGGCAGGGTGGATATTATCCAACCGAATGCTGCAACCCTTATGTCTATCTATCGTCTGCCTATTTTAATTAGTTGGGACACTTTTCCTCCACCAACGCCAGAGGACGAGCTCCTACACCTGAAATTTTTGCAAGACTACACATATATTTAACTCCGTTTAGGAAGGGTTCTTTAAAGGGCAGGTGACATCGTGCGGGCCAGACCGCACGGGAAAGGGCGCTTTGCTTTTAATTCGACAGAAGGCGCGCTAGGGGCCGCTCGCCCGTAAGAAGCCAGACCACCTAAATCCCGGATTAAGGAGTAGTCGCTACCTCTGCATCACTGAGACAGGTTAGATCGGTAAAAATTCCCAGGTGTGCGAGCTTCTACCTTGCCTGCCGCCGGAAAAACACAGGTTTCAGTTGTTGTTAACAAGGCTTTATGATGAGGAAGGTGCGAACTATGAAACAGTGAATGCACCAAGTTATCCACTTCATTGGTGTTCTCCATGCAGAAAGGGGCCTTTACTTTCTCAATCAACATTAAGCATACCTGAGATTTCCTATCAGGCCCTTGCGACGACAGTCTCTGAACTTTTATTGAAGTATCTAACATTTTTTCACTTGATAATTTTACCGCAGAATTTCATCACAATTCAAAATTATTTATAAGTAGCCCTTTTAACTTCTGTAACTACATGTCTGAAAGTCTAAAATGGGACCTTTTAAACTGGAGTGACCAGTTCGGTGAGAGGCGAATAAGGGTTAATCAAATGATCTTTAACAAGGGCCAACTTGATTACGTATCTCAAAGAGAAAACATATGGATGTGTGGTTGACCTAACATCGAATACCAACACACGGGACGTTCAGTAACACGTCCATTTATAGAAATTCTATCGTGAAATTTCGGACTTTAGGTGACAATGATCGAAGCTATAAAATGAATTTACGTCGAAGACCTTTAATAAATTTGAGTGGAACGTGGGAGGGTCCATTGAAATGGATGTCAAAGGGGCATCGATTTATCAAAACATGGTGGATTAACAACATTAAATACACAAGTTACCTTCTCTTTCGTTTTAAACACTTGAGTGACCAAAGATTCTTGACCGTTCGTCAAAGTACCAAGACGCAAGAAAAAACGACTCCAATAAACGGGCCCCGTAAAGAAGTGCAGAAAATCATTAAGGGCCATAAAAATCACTGACGAGAAGAAAAATAGCCGATTCGCATCATCAATCACGTGGTGGACCCACATTCACATTTCACATTTTTATAATCTTTACCCACACGGGACTGTAACGACGCACAGATTCTCAAAAAGTGGCGCGCAAATGGCTGCCATAAAATAAGGTTATAGTCACGTGGTACATGCTCTAGACTCAAGTGAGGAATTCGTCATCCAACTCCAAGACGATAAGATACCCATAAAAAGATGCGCTATCAAAGTCCTTTAAAGTTCGTTATAACATCAGTTTACGTACAAACCCGTCCTCTACCCCCCTTTATAGTAACACCTTCCAAACTACCTGTCGTGGGACACTGTCATAAGCCTTCTCCAAGTCGATAAAGATTGCATGGAGATCTCTCTTTACTGCCCTATACTTTTCTATCATCTGCCTCAGAACGAAGATTGGCCTCATTGTGGATCTACCTGGCATGAACCCGAACTGATTTCCACATACACTAGTTTTATCCTGGAGGCGACATTTTGGTACTCTTTCCCAGAGCTTCATAGAATGGTTCATAAACCTGATACCGCTTTAGTTAACACAGTCTTGGACATCACCTTTGCCCTTGAAGAGTGGTGCTATCCAACTCTCACGCCATCAATAAGGCATTCTATCTCCGCCAGCGGTTCTATAGAAAAGCTTCCATAGCCACGTGATTCCTAGGCTATACCGCACTTCAATGGGATCTCTGTCTGGGCCTATCACTTTTCGACCTTACATTTTCTTAGGGTCCTAACTACTTTCTCCTCCATTACCCTGTCCACCACCCGAGTAGTAGGAGTGGTGTCAATGTCAACCTCTTCCCACTACCTCTTTACTTCTGCAGGGAGGAAAAGAACCCTCCCTATCTTTGCTATCCTTCACTGTTATGGTTTGGTGCACATCCTTAACTGCCCTATCTCTAGACTTGGCCAGTTTAAAAACTGCTCCCTCCCCTTCCTTGGTCTCCAACCGATCATAGAGGGCATCATACTTCTGGTGTTTGACCAATGCAATGATCCTACTAGCTGTGGTCTTAAGTCTGATTATAGTGTATTTAAGACTCCTGGTCTCTTATCTCAATCAACCTGCAGAATGCAGCCTTCTTTTGTTTGTTGGAGGCCACCACCTCATCATTCCATCAACATGTTTGCCTGCCCTGGAATGAACATCCTACTCCAGCCTGGCCTAGAATGGCTTTTCCACATCGATTTAATTTTTCTGGCGACCCCGTCCCACATGCCATCTGCTTTTCCTTCCCAATCCCAATCCGCCTGCCTGTGTACTTCCTGTTGAAATTCTTCTGTTCTGGTGGGCAATTTACACCACCTACTAACGTGCTCGCTTTTCCATAAATGTGTCTTGCCTACCGCTTTCACATGGATTCCTAACATAAATAAGCTTTGGTCACATTATTTTTGAAAATTTTCACTGGGCAGAGTCCAGCAATCACAATCCTCTGATTTATTCTGCCCTCTGACCATAAAGAAATCTATCTGTGGCCTTCCCTATGGTGACTGGAAAATGATCAGGTGCTTTTACCTCTTCCTAACCCATGTATTTGGCAATGCAATGCTAGATTGCTGGATTAATTTTGATGGGTTGGGGAGAAAGCCAAGCAGCCATAACAGGATGAACCCTTAGGAGGCTGCTTGTGGGAGATGAGGAGGTAGGTGTAGAGGCTGTAGGAGAAGGGAAATTTGCAGCACCAAACGTTCTTTACCAACCACCTATGTTGGTACTAACGTGGGCTTGCGCTGTTTAACTTCAGCGATCTCAAGAGAACTGCCTCAAGGATTTACTGCCCTTATATGCTGACTTTCCCATCCCCATGGGCCGCCTCCACATGTCCCTGACTATTCTGCGAACATGACCATTAAAGTCCCAACCAATAAATAAACGCTCGCTCCCTTTACAATGCCTTACCTGAAAATCTAGTGAATGCACCAACTCATCAAAGTCTCTTCAGAAACCCAGAAACTTCAGAAACTTTTCTTGCAGAAAAGCTACACTAATCCTCCTACGCTTTAAGATGCTAACTAACCCCCCGTTTTTCCTGTAAGGGTCTCCACATTCCACGTTCCTAATCTAAGGATGGCTCCTATTTGTGATGAAACTGCTGTGACTGGGGGCACCCCAGCCAGGTGTGTGGAACCAGTAAGAATAATGGACGAGTTGTCTGTGGGGAATGCCAGCCTACCCCGCCGAAAACACTCGATGCATTATCAGCCACGGGAGCCGAGGTCTACACTTCCATGACATTGCGGACGCATGATAAAGCCCTGACGACCGCCGGTACTGGGGTTTTAATCCCCTGCACCATAGGTTAGGGGTTTTGTAGAATTTTTTTGAATTTTGCCTCATATGGGCGCAAATTTTGAATTACCTGTCCGTAGTCCCCGCCCGCCACGGAGCCCAACAATGGGACACCTATTCTGGTCGCCAGGATTGCTTGGACAGGTAACGGTCAGATAGCCATGACCGGGACTAATAGGCATTGGGGTCTAACCATATCATCTCCAAAAGTAGCCCTAAGAGGAGAACACGCTCCCTCCAGCCAGTTGATCAGATCGGGTATCTGGCTGACAGCCCGTTTTCCACTGTAGGCCTTGGCCAAAATGGCGTGTTGGGGACATAGGGTCACAACTCCACCCCTTAACGTGTCGGAGCTGACTTGTCAGCACGGGGTGACCCAGAGTTGTCGTAGGGGGTGCGCCCCTCAACTACCAGGATCCGCACATCAAACACGTATGTCGGTAAGCGTTTTCTTAAGGTCACCTCCCAGAAGAGCCTACATTGACCAGGGCCGATTATGATATTCCCGGTTAATCTTACCTGGGCCTGCCCCGTTTAGTCGCTTTTTACGACATGCACTGCTGGAAGGTGCCGTTTGCCTATTCTACGCCGGGCACACACGGGTGCACCTTGATACAGGTAGGATGTGAGAATTTATACGAGGTGTCCGCAAAGTCTCTTTCACCATATTGCCAAGCGCCGTCTCTGCCGGTCTCAAGGTCCTCCTATACCCCAAAAAAGCAACTCCTACCCCATTTCCCGCCTATGGCAGGGTCGGGCACCCATCTTGTCCCTCTGAATGGGCATAGGGCGATATATAGTTCATAGATTTTTATCCAGCCGGTTGCCGGCCAAAGCTGCACCCCTACGCTTATTTATCGTTGGTCTAGTGTTCGTTGGGGAATGCTACCGACGCCAGGGGGCGAGCTCCTACACATGGAAATTTTGCCTCATCTACCCGTTGTGTAGTAGAGAGGGTTATTTTACTTGCAAGTGACATCGTACACCCACACGGGACCTCTGTTTTACTTCTCATCCGAAAGAAGGCACACTCGCGGCCTCTCTCGCCCGAAAGAAGCCGACCCACCTCGGTCCAGTATCGAACCTAGAACTACTGACGGAGCTGCCGAGCGTGTTAACCACTACGCCACCGCGGCGGGTCAAGGTCCTCCTATACCACAAGAAATGCAAATTCAACCGAGAGCCGTTGCCCATCGGGAACCCATCGTGGAGATGGGCACTTGGATTTTGCAACAGACTCCTGTGGATTATACAATCACAGATACTCGTGAGATCGGTTTCCACGGATGTTCCCGCCGCCATAAGCAGATATAATGCTTGAAAAATGCGCCCAAGTGTAGAAGAAGAAGACGAGGACAGGGGGAATAAGGGTGAATGGGACGGTGGGAGTAATGCCTATCATCCTTTTTAAAAGTGTTTCTCTCTTACCAAATTGTTGGTGTCGATCAATTTGAATAATTCATTATTATTTACTGTATGAAACGGTTTAAATAGTCACCACCAACCGTAGGGCCCGTGACCCCTCCATAAATTAAAGCTTTGAAAACGCTGTGTCATACTCCCCTTCCTTTTTTCTCTCCTTCCAACCCTCCCCTCCTTACAACAGCCCTTAGATAGAGTCTAGGAATATTATTAACATTCTGCATAACAAATTCATCACTTATTTATGAATTCCTATCGCTCTTTGGATATAATCATCTCCCAAAGGTCCTTACCTGATGCCCATTTGATACCTAAGATTAATGACACATCCTCATCTTAATCTGAGCAATAGATAAGGCAGCCACAGATCATAAACTCCCATCCTATAAATTTTCACAAAATGGATGATAGAATAGGTATGTGTGAGAGAGAGTAGTTGTTTTTAACCGGTAAATTGTGAATGTGTGTGCATAAGCAGAATATTTATGAGAGACCTACATTAAGACACCAATCATATTCAATTACCAAAAAAAATTTTTTTTTTCTTTACAACCTTTTGCAATTGAAATTCTCTGAGCATATAGGGCGTATTGCAGCTTAGAAAAGTAACAGCAACGAATCCATTTTCTAGACATGCCGAATATGAACTAAAAACAAACTCCAAATATGACTTGCAGAAGCCAATCGTCATCAATTATATGCCGTTCACGTCTGATCACTGAAGTTAAGCAGCGCAACCCCAGCTAGTACTGACATGGGTGGCCGCTTGGGAAAACTGGGTACTGCTAATACCCAAAAATCGTCGCATTAGTGCAGTCTCTGCATAAGAACTATGCCGTGGGTGGGGCTCTAATGACCTTGTAGTTGAAGGGCCCTAAAACACCAACAAACAAACAAACCAATGTCGAATGTCTCTAATTGAAACCGGGCCAAAGCACTTCTATGACTTTTGCAGTTAAGGAATTAACGTGGCAATTTAACGTAGGACCTATTCACTTACTGAGGAAGTTTACTGACGTCAGGAATGGGCGCGAACCCCTACACCTAGGAATAATGTCGATCTGTCGGGGTGGAGCAGGATTTTGGAAGCGGGGTCCAACCTTTGGGTCCAGGCCTGAGGAGAGGGAGTACAGCCGGTACACTGTTTCGGGGCCCAAGTGTATTATTGTTTCTATTATCTTTTACAGAAGTAGGGCCTACCTGTCCTCTTTTTAATATAGTTGCAAGTATGTTTGAATATAACTAATAACTGTACAATTATGACATTATTGATATGTATGAGTCCTTGTGCAGGTGATGGTGGCCATATTAGTCTTGTTCCAGCACATAATAATCCTCTCGTCAGGCTCTGTTTTGGTCTAAAGCTCGACCCCAGTAGGCCTACACTATCAATTTCTCGATTACATTCAATTACATGACATTCTTCTATCAGTATTTTTAAGGCCATGAAATGAAGGAGGAGGGGAAGCCATCCTGGAATTATGTCCATCTAGATATTGCTGTCTATCTCTCGTAGAAAGGATTCAATTACACACAGCTGACAGTCTCGGATCCTACAGTAAATTCCTTGGAGGTCACAAGAAGGAAAAAGGAGCTCTTGTTCCCCTCCCCCGGGATCGAAAACAGCCTTCGGACGAACAACATGATCCGAGTCCTGAAATACTGGAACCATGTCACGAAGCTGTGCTACCTCCCCGAAATACTACCCGTAAGTACCCCTGGACAATTTTCTGCGGACCCCAATTGTAGTATCGCCACATTATTTCCTATCCTTTAAAAGGAAACATTTGTGTTGCTCTACTAATCCGAAAATAACATCCAACACCGCTTTGGCCAGGACCGAACCCGTACGACACGTACGACCACTCACCACGATCAGTATTGAACCTGCAATCACGAGCTCAGCACGAAACGACGCAGATGAACAAACAATTTTGAACTCCTTACAAGAATTAAGGCTAGTAAATAAAAATGAATGAAGAAAGACGATGACGATAATAATAACAACAACACGAAATGCCATAATGTGCCTCTTTTAGCTTGGACAGCCCCAGTGAGGCCTGCTTTTTTTTTTACAGACGTCTCAGGAGTATTTTGGCACACCCCAGAGTATCTTGCAGCAAAACTTCAATCCAGATTAGACAGTCCAATTTACGACCTCTATTTATTAATCTTTATAATGAGAACAAATAATCCGTCCCGAAACCCCAGAGCGCCCGTTGTCAAAGCAGCCAGAGCTCCCTAATGACGATCATAAACGTCTACTAAGAAGAAATTCACTAAATAAATGATCAGCAAGAGCGCAGCATGCCAAACACTCAAACCCAGACTGTTTCCGCCCTGCAAACGCACTGCCACCCAGACGTTGAATATAACTCGTGTTTTACGAACCATATCGTGCCAGTCTAGTGTACAATTCATATAACATTTAGGAAAATATAAATTTACATATAACAGAGATTTAAGGAGAGCCATACATTAGGGCCTATTCCCTGAAGACGTCAAACAAGTGTGAGAGATGGAAAGGGAGATGCCAAAATACGGTCCCTTGCTAGTCCTCGCGTCATTTTTCAGTACCTAACGGGGTAGGAAACAGAAATGCACGTACGTAGTGTCAGATCGGGACAGAAAGGGTGGTGGTTATAAGGAGGGGTTCAAGTATTAACATTATCCCTTTCTATCCGTCAGAATCTGGGACCTTTTAAATGGTAGCCTACCGATGAGACTCAATGACAGCTCCGCATTTGCGTTTGGATTAAAATGGATTTGAGTTCTACTTTTCAAAGATGGCGACGGAAAAAATAACAACATCAAGCGACTTTTTCAAACAAATGAAGAGATTAAAAATTTTTTTCGTCTTAAAGAGTCAGTAAATTTTCAGATTAAAACGTCAAGAGAAAGAGAGAGGGTTGAGCATCGGCCTGAATCAGTTTGTCATGCTGTGCACGTCCTACAAAGTAAGGAAGATCTGGTTGAGAAGAAAATTGCCCCATGTACATCCCTTTCCCCACTTCCATATCAAACCTGACCCTAATTATGGTTCCAATTCGTTATCTGCGTTTACTATCTTCCAAGACAATAGAGAGTTAGTGGTGAACGTCGACGATGACGATGCGAACGATACGAGG
>JAAFCE010001036.1:14536801-14680597 GCA_013389805.1 Trigoniulus corallinus
TTCATGAGTATTGGGTGTTAAGCCTACTACCATTCGTTGGGGTACTCCACGATGCCAGGGGCGAGCTCCTACACCTAGGAATATTCCCTCATCTACCCGTTGCATAGTAGAGAGGGTTCTTTTATGTGCAAATCACATCCTACATTATACGGGGCCACGGATTTACTTCCCATCCAGTGGAAAGAGCAGTCAGGACCTCTCTCACCCGAATGAAGCCAACCCACCTCGATCCAGCATCAAAGCTGGAACCACTGACGCAGTAATCGAGCACGCAACCGAGGAGGGGGGTGCTACACCCAACTCATTACCCAGACTTTAATTGCGGACTTAATTGAGCCCCATTATCAACGTAATTAGAAGCCGGCTGCTTCTTGGTGAAGTGGCATTAGCAAGATACTCAGAAGGCTTTGTGAAGTTTCGGGAAAACGTAATTGGTGAGGTATCAAAAGACTGACAAAAAAGTATTTCATAGAAAACTTAGAATTTTGAAAGTGTGTCACCCTTCTCAGCGCGGGACATCGATCTGACGGCCGAAAAATCGACGTTTTAGAATGCCCTGGGCACAAAAGGGGCGACAGCGAGCACATCCAATTCACGAGCTCCAAAGGGCGAGCTCCTACACCTTGCATGTCGAAAGAGGTTTTTTGTTTTGTTTTGTTGGTGTTTAAGGTCCCATCAACTACAAGGTCATTAGAGACCCGTCGAAAGAGGTGTCCGACGTGCAGTAACAGTATTGTATCACCGGACCACGTGGTACTTAGCACTCTCGCTAGAAAGTACCTGGACCAGGATCGAACCTTCGAACTTGGGTTAACCCAGCTCCCGTGGCTGGCCATCTACCAACGCCGCCATACTAAAGTGGTCAGATGTATACCTGTCAAAGTCGAATTCTGTACTGCCTCTAGACATCAACGATGAACACCACCACTTAGGAATGAAAGGGGTCGCTACCCAAGGTTCACGAAAGTTAAGACCGTTGGTATGCCTCAATACTGCCCCAAGAGCTTACAGAATGTTGAGCAACGCTGTGGAACCAGAGGAATCCACCAAATTCTGGATAGATACAATATTGTTATGTCTCCTTCCAGAATTATGTGCAGAATTCTAGAACTATTACAACTTCTTGGTAGAAAGCGGAGAAAAAATACAGTAAATAGACCCTCGACGTCATCACAATGGCACGCCATCATTTATCACTGAAGATTTCATTTCCATCAACAAAGGGAAGAAGACTTTTGCACAAGTAACGTGAATATTAACACACTAACTAAAAATTAATGTAGAATATTCATTATCAAAAGTGAAACTTTAGAGGGTGAGACAGAGCCTCACAAACTCACTACGCCATCCGCTTAAGAAATATGCCTGCCTCAACCCTATCTTGTGGGACATCATTTCAAAAGAATCTTTTCAGACTTCATTAAGTGTCATTTTGAAATCACGACGATGACGTCAAGATTAATCAGAGTCATTAGCCATGATCTAAATTAAACTTTTCATGCAAATTTCGCCTCAAATACCGTCACAAGAGGTAGAAAAAGAGTGATGGCACTGAGCAAATTCTGTAAAGACATTTCTGAAAAGTGACAGTGGCGGAAGACAAAGACAGAGGAGAGAAAGAGACATACAGAAATAGAAAACTCTTCAGTAAAATTCCTTCCGTAACTTGAGAAAACCACCGTACGGAATTACAAATGGCACACCATAAATATCGCTTACACAATCCGTTCACAGCAAAATTCCATAGAGGATTTCCGGTGACAGGACACAAGCGCTCACACACAAATGATTAAGCAGTTTGGCAAACTGCGATGAAATTAGCTTAATATGCTAATTCGTCAGCAGACAGATAATTTATAACAAAGCCCACGGACCAACGTTGTAAGAGAGATCTTTGTGCAGATTACTGAAAGAAACAGTAAGCCATATTAAAAAGTTGCAGCATTAAACGCAAGATAGAAATAACGAGACTTTCCCCGCCTGGGTCCCAAAACGGAACTCTATCGACCCCCATAGATATAAGGCGGTGTTCAAATGGTAACGGGCATCACCCGCAAGCTTATTGTTAGCGGGTTCCCGGTTAAGGGGGGAGTAGGACATCCCTCACGACAGACGTCAACCTCAAGTCGTACATTTTCGTTTCCATGTAGTAAAGGGTCATCTGACCCGCCTCGGTGGCGTAGTGGTTAGCACGCTCGGCAACTGCCTCAGTAGTTCTAGGTTCGATACTGGACCGAGGTGGGTTGGCTTCTTTCGGGTGAGAGAGAGAGGCCGCGAGCGCGCCTTCTTTCGGATAAGAAATAAAACCCTCTCTACTACGCAATGGGTAGATGAGGCAAAATTTCCAGGTGTAGGAACTCGCCCCCTGGCGTCGGTGGAATTCCCCAAAACAATGAAAAGTAGACCGACGATAAATAAGCATAGGGGTTGCAGCTTTGGTCGGCAACCGGCTGAGGAAAAACTATGAGCAATATATCGCTCTTGTGTCCATTCAGAGGGACAAGATGGGTACCCGACCCTGCCATAGGCGGGAAAGGGGTTAGGAGTTACTTGTTTTGTTTGTAGTAAAGGGGCATCTGTAAGTAGGAGACATCCTACACAATCCACAAAATCGCAACTATACTTCCTCCATCAGGCCTGTTCTCCATGTGTTCAGAAGAGGGAGGAGGGTTAGCTTCTACAGATGACTGAAGACTTTGTATAGGCCTACGTGATACTCTTTCCATACGGCGGAGTGTGCACTCAGGCCTGTGTGCACTTTTGGGTACTCTCGTCGGACGCATCAGGTGGAACTTGTCCTCTGTCACAAATCCACGAGGGTCACCCCCTCTGGGGCGAATTCAAGCTTTTGCACGTCGTTTTGTTAATTTACACGCATATCTTATTCCGCGTAAAAAGAGCCTTTTTACTTGCAGTACAGTACTGCCATTTTAGATGACACGGGATCACGATTTTCTTTTTCGTTCGAAGGAAGGCGCACGTTACACTTTCTCTACCTTGTGCCCTAAAGACGCCAGCCACCTACGTTAAACATGGGCGTGACGTCATCTACCTGATCACGAACTCTGAACATCCGAATATGATAAATAAGAATTGAAGGCCAAATGATTTCCTTTTAGACCAGTGGTCTCAAATTCACTTTATTGGAGGGCCATATTTACAACTGTGAAACTTCCTGCGGGCCGCATGCACTATGACCTAAGTTATGTGTAAATTACCTATATATAAGTGCTGTGTGCATTTTTAAAATGTATGAAATAATACAGCCAGGGTCCGATCTAGCGCTTACGTCGCCTCTGACAAGAAGACAAGTTGGCGCCCCTTAAGAATATCATTCAAGTTCAAGCAGCAGTTTTTCTCCGGACTAATGCCCGGGTTGCACTCCCCCTAGCGCGGCCCCTGACAGTAACGTTTTATATAGAATTTAATTCAACAAAACGTTAACCTATACGTTTACTTCATTTTTTCCAATGTGCCTATAATTCTCAAAATTCTCTGCGGGCCGCACGAAAGACCACCGTGGGCCGCATATGGCCCGCGGCCCGCGTATTTGAGATGCCTGTTTTAGACCTTATGGCTCGCCTCGGTGCGAAGGGGTGACCCCGTGTGGTGCTTACGACATCACTTGCCGGCAAAAGAACCCTTTCTAGAGGGAGCGGCGAATTGCGTTGGACATATCAGTTCTCGTCTGATCACTGAAGGTAAGCAGCGCAACCCCAGCTAGTACTGACATGGGTGGCCGCTTGGGAAAACTGGGTACTGCTAATACCCAAAAATCGTCGCAGTAGTGTAGTGTCTGCGCAGTCTCTGCATAAGAACTACGCTGTGGACGGGGCTCTAATGACCTTTGTAGTTGAAGGGCCCTAAAACACCAACAAACAACAACAACCCTTTCTAAACGGATAGTTGTGCATCACAAAATTTTCCAGGCGTAGGAGCTGACCCATCCCTGTTGCATCGATGAAATAAAAGTGCTCCGACGAAGTAAATAGGAAGACGTTAAACATCCGCAAGGAATTGGAGCATTAGGTCAGAATGCTCGATGTGTAAACTAGGGCCTATTACATCGCATTTTTGCTCCGATGGGGCTAATAGATACCTGCTTCTGTCATAAACAGTGAATCTCATGCCTTTCGTGGAATCTCCATTAATATATGCTACAGCATGCCCCCTCCAGATTCCATTTGCAAATAAGCCCTCGTCGAATAAGATATTTAGGTCATTTGGGTTGCCCCCTACCATTACGTTTCTAGTCGTGTTTGACTGTCAAAAATCTCTTCAGAAAGCAGGCAATCAACCCCTCTTACAAAACAGCCCTTAGAAAAGCCAAATATTAGCAAAATCTACTTTGGTACATCATTTCAGAGCAGAATGCTGAAAGGCCCAAGCTATTGATACTATACTCGAAAGAATTTGTCAATTTTCTGCCAAGTACATTGTTCAAGATTAAAGAGCTAAATCACTCTCAGCATCAGTCAAAGGGCTGCCTCTCTTACTTAGAGATAACATTATAAAAAAAGGTCCTTTCATTTTTTTTCTTATCCATGTATCATAGTCATAAACAAAGCCCTAGTGACGTGTTAATGCCTCTTCAGGGATCAGGGCGACATGAAGTTAACAACATTTTGATACATAGGTCGTTTTTTGTGCCGATCACCAAGACGATTGTCTACTAAGGTCCAGCCTCCAGAATTTTTTTTTCAATTTGCTACTTACAATCTTTAGTAGCATCCACCCAACTCAGGCAAACCGTGGAGAAAAACATGTCGTGGGCGGACAGCAACTGGGATAGTCTCCACGCACGAATCTTGACAAGAAACAACAAAATCCCAGCGCGTGGGTCATTTTTAACAGTCCCAAAGTTAGGACAAAACTGACAAATGACACATCTACAATAGCTACAGAGCTCTAAAAATCAATTCACATATATATAATTTTTTGGATAAGGTCCATTTCTGAAATTGACTTTTCTTTTTCTAATTGGGAGAAAGAGAGGAGTTGCAGGGTTAGGGCGGGGATGGGTTACGGGCTGATAAACGTCTTAAAGTCATACAGTTGCTTACAAGCTATTTCAAGTCGCCCTCTTTGCTTTCGATACTAGGCAAGCCAGTTGCCAGTTTAAGCTACCTAAATAAGCGTGTGCAAATACATTCGTGAACAAATGCATACCCGTCTACGGTGCCTTCAGATCTCACCCCATCACAGACCGACTCAACAGAGAATAATCACCTATGTTAGTCAGGGGTGAACCTGTGTGTAACAATTTTAAGAGGCAAACAGGGTGGATACCCACTTTTTCCCTGGGGCATACGGGCGATCTAATTGAGGAGAATTTTACGCAGCCGGCTGCCAGCCTAATTGCCCAAGTCCTATGCTTATTTATCGTCAGCCTAATTTTCTTCAATCTGGCACTTTTTCTTCACTGATACCTGGGGGGGGGGGCGAGCTCCTACACTTGGAAATACTGTATTACCAATCTGCTCGATGCATGTAGACAGCGATCTCCTACTACTATACATACAAGTGACATCATGCACACCACATGGGGCCACCGCTTTACTTCCCCATCCGACTGAACGCGACCCTCATCTAGCATGATGCAGGTTGTGAGCGAGCCACCAAGGCGGGTGTCAGGCGCAGGTCAAAAGCTCTTTTTCATGCATATGAGAGAAATACAGAGGTCTCCATAGTGTCTGTTGTTGCACTTTCCAGTAAGGAGCGAAGCATCCTCCCTTCCGTCGATGGAAAGTAACGACGGGGCCCAGTCCAAAGTATTCGATGTCACCTACATGCAGCAAAATAGATGCGCACATGGGCAATGTTGTTAGGTGTAGAGGGTTGCTACCTATGGCAAAACAGGAAACATTAAGTAACCTAACACACCACTTGGGGTCCAAATCTTTATTTCCCATGGGACGGAAGACGCACTTTGGGCTGTCCCACTAGTTCAAAAGAGGTCGCCCGACTCCGCTTCAGAGTCTATTACGGTTGTCATGAAGTTAGGGTCTTTACTCCTCTCGGTGGCGCAGGCGGTAGCGTGCTCGATTACTGCACTGCGTTAGTGGTTCCAGATGCCATACTGAATCGAGAGAGAGGTCACGAGTGTGGGAAGTTAAGCCGTGGCCTCAGGCGGTGCATGTAAATGAACCCTCTCAACTAGGCAACAGGTAGATGAGGCAGAATTCCTAGATGTAGGAGCTCGCCCTTGGCGTTAGTGGAATGTTCAAACAAACAGCTCCTGACCAAAGTTGCAAGGGGTTATAGCTTTGGTTGGCAGTCGGTCGTCCATGTGTCCATTCAGATGGATAAAGATAGGTACCCTACCCTGCCTTAGGCTGAAAAGAGGTTAGTAGTTGCTTTTGGGTTTGGGCCTTTCCTAGCCGATATGACCCACCAAAGCAGACACGATATTTAAGCTTCAGGACATAGGACTTTCAATCAACAGAGCTTAAAGGACAATATTTCTATTTGCGAGTAAGCCCATTAAAGAAATTGAAGTACCAGTAAAAGTTATGATTTTCTAACTTTTACACTTTTGACATCACGTTTTCAGCAGCCATTTTTTATCATTGTTTTTTGTTCCTTTCAACAAAACAACGTGAAATGTCCGATAAACACCTCCTACTCTCTTAGTATCTCGTTTATCTCCATTTCATTGCCGTAAATGTCGTCCATTATGGAATTTTCTAACAAATCTGACAGCTTTTCTTATAATCTAAGACGAGTAAATAAAAAAGTTGCAATTTCACGACCTTTATACACAGCACCTACAAGATTAACAACAACAAATATATAGAAGAGCCTCACCTCGGCCTTTTTTCAAATAATTTAATCTTTCGTCAGAGTAACTTTCAAAATAAAACAATGGACAACTGCATCCGGTAAGCCGTTGTAAAAAGTTCCAAAAGTTGCAGAACAGCGTATTTTTTAAAGAGGACAAAAAACTAAGGTCATATCCATGTGATAAACAACAATTTACTGGTCACTCATGAACAGCATGGACAAAAGGAATTTACTGTCCATTGAAAACCCGTTTCTTTAATAAATTTTTCCGCTTCTGTTCAGGAACGCAATCGGTGGACATTGATTTCCGCCAAGTGGGCAACTCACGGTACTTCCGCCAG
Source organism: Trigoniulus corallinus (assembly GCA_013389805.1). Lineage (NCBI taxonomy): Eukaryota > Metazoa > Arthropoda > Diplopoda > Spirobolida > Trigoniulidae > Trigoniulus > Trigoniulus corallinus. The sequence goes on from JAAFCE010001036.1 coordinate 14,543,926, forward strand.
AAGCAGAATGTATGCAGTGTATGCAGCGTGCATCACTCCCAGATTCGATCCTGTTCGAAGTGGATTGCTTTTAGTGGGTGGAAGTGAAACCAAATCTACCTGCAGCCTCCTACGAATGTTACAACAGAAGTCCACCTCGGTGGCGTAAAGATAGCGTGTGTCCTGGCTGAGAGAGGCACCTCAATTGTGCCTTCCTTCTGATGGGAAGCAAAGCCGCGCTCGTGTGGCGTGTGCGATATCACCTGCACCGGCAGCCGTCATCACTAATCCTTTTCCCGCCTATAGCACGGTCGGGTGCCCATTGCGGTACCACTGAAAGAAATGGGCGATATGTTGGACGATATCTTTATGCAGCGGACTGCCAAGGAAATTCTGCAACCGCTATGCTCATTTATCATCAGATCATCTTTCTTAGTTGGGGCATTTCTCGCCACCAACATCGGGGGTAGGGAACTTATACACCTTGGCATTTCGCCGAACTACACGTATAATTTACTCGATATAATAAAAGTTCTTTTATGGACAGATGACATTATACACAGCACCCGGAACCGCAGCTGTACTTCCCGTCCGACTCAAGACATATTGGGGCATTTCTCTTGTCCGAAAGAAGCAAAAACCAGCTCTGTGCAGCGTCGAACCTGGAACTGTTGACGCAGTAATCAATCACGCTACTTACTGTATGTGCCACAGTCAATGACCTAAGTCACGTATCAATCTCGCCCTCAGGAGGCGAACTTTGATTTCCAGAGTAAAACAAGTGTTAAACGAGCCCAGGGGCGGATCCAGGGTGGGGGAGCAATGCAGCATATTTCAACTGACGGACGACTCAACTTTGCAACTGATGAGGTATTTTTGCATTTGCTATTCCCATTTCTATACTGCCACTCCAACAGTTGCAGTTCAATCTGCAGTTGGCTAAACCACTGAAGATAGGACATTGTCTAAAGGGCAGTAGAGGACCTATTGTAATTGCTAGCTAGATTTATAGGCCTACTAAGGGATTCTGAATATTTGAAAATCCTCAATCTGCTCCTGAATGAGCTACCGAGCCGGGCTGGGCGCGGAGAAGCTTCTATGAGACAGTGACGAGATCAGTAATGTTATGATTTTCAGTGCTACATAAAAGGTCTACAGCTAAGCGTTGGCAGGGTTTGAACATCTGGTACCCTTTCTCCATAATCAGGAGGGTCTTTCACGGACAGATAGGGCTCCGAAATCCATACGGCCGGGTGAACAACAGACAAAGCAAAGACATTTTCTCATACGCCTTTATGTCGTCATCAATATGCGTGCCTTTACTACTCCACCTCCCTACTAAGTGTTTCTGTTGAAAAAAAAAAGTCTAAGCAGCCGGCCTACTTCCTGACAACATTCCATAGTTTTCAAGATAAAAACTAACAAAGGGCACTTGCCACAAATCTCAGAAATGACAACTATTTCAATTTTGATCTGCAAACTTCCTCATGGACAGATGAAAAAAAAGAAGATAGAGAATCTTTTTACTGTGTCTTTTTTTTCGAAAAAAAAAACAAGGAAAGATGTTATATATTTGTGCTTGCCAAACTTGCCGTGTGATCTAATAAGAGTGGCAGCGCCATTAGGCGATGGCCAAAGTGCCCATCAGCTGACCATCCAGTCATAGTGTACATAAAACATTAGTGTGTGTGACTTTTAGCGCAAATCATTCTTGTGTTACTGTCCACTACTTCTTAATAACGTTCATCATAGACGACCTCTATATATATAATCGCTTTGTCTGCCATCTCTTGCAAAGAGTGACCACTCACGATGACCAATATCCTTCTCGTCCCTCACCCCCCACCTCCTTCAGTTCCCTCAAACACGATATCGGGCTTTTTCTAGACGTCTATTTTCAGTGGGGCTTCCATCAATTTTTTTTTCTTTTAGCTCTTTCATTCTATAAGAAAGAAGGCTGAGAGTAAAGACAAGAGACGGGGAGGGCAAGTGAATAAGAGCCCTGAAGGGTGGAGGCAGGCAGTTGGTGACATTAGAATTGTAGGTGGATGGACATCTTAGAGTTTTATTACTAACACTGAAGATGAGAGAACTCAATTAAATGTTTGTTACTCCGAGATCAGATCTCACTTCCATTAAGATTTCTCAAGCAATTCTTTGGACATGGAACAATGCTAAAGACTAAACCTCCTTTGTGGGCTGACCGGACGTCCCCCACACCCACTTCCCCGCTTTCAACTACTTTCCTGCCACAGGCGTAGTAAACACATTTTATATCACTCACCCAACTTCAAGAAAAGAGAGAAAAGGCATTAAGAAAAATCGGTGGCCAAGACGACCAGTCTTGTCCCATACCCCACACCTCCCCCTCCAAACAACACCAAAAAATATATATATGAAAAGAATTCATTGCGGATTGGTCACTCGAACCACTCTGCCACCCCACACCCTGCATACTTCCTACACTTGGTCACTAACCATAAAAGAATAGAAGAAGTGGACAAACAATGGACAAACACCACTCAGTTCTTCCAAGGATTAACACCAGACGCATTGCTTCAGGAAATGACAGGGGAGGCGGACAGAGGAGACAAAAAAAAAACTTTGCAGACCGGTATATAATGCACCTCATATCCTCACTTGGGTGGGTGTTTTAATGAATATCTGCAGGCATAAAGCAAAATACTGTAAATTGACCATGCAGAGTGATGACCAACATAACTCGAGATTAGAGATAGGTTTCTCAAGTGGCAACCAACCCTAAGCGAAGTTTCGACCTATGGGTTATCTACAAACTAACTGTGGGTAAGCGAATACCCATACTTGAAAGTACCTTAGAATAAATAATTAAAGACAAGTTCAAACCCCTACACTCCCAGCCTGCAATGTGTCAACATATTCAGTCTATCAACTTCATCCAAAGTAGTTCCATTACTTCTAAAGTTGTCGATTCTACACATTTTAACTCCGCGTAGAAAAGTTTGACATTCGCACAGGGCTACAGATTTAATCACCACCCGATGAAACCGGGAATCTGTAATATCGTATTCTTCCGGCTCCTCCTTTTAATGCCGTGGGACTATTCCTTCGGGGTTCCCCCCTGCCTAAGTTTATTTCCAGTACTATCCTGGGTCAGAGGCATCGTATATAGGTCTTCTGCAATGAGCCACTTTTCATAGTTTCACGGGAATAAGTATGTGAGGCTTCTCTTGGTCCCAAACGTGAATTTTTCAGAGAATCCAAGCTGTTTTGCCTTAATAGGAACTTGGAGGTAGCCTCTCCAGACCCAAAGAAAAGTAAAGGCTCGAACTCTGGTGGAGGAAGGAGGGCAACAGAATAGGTCGAATGATTCAATGAAAGATTGCAATTCAGTTCAAAACGGCTGACGGCAATTTAACAATCAACTAAGGCCATTTCCCATGCCGGATGGTGATTTTTGTTTCGTTGGTGTTTTAGGGCCCTTCAACTACAATGGTCATTAGAGCCCCGTCCACTGCTAGGTTTTAAGTCTGCTCAGACCCTACGCTGTTGCGACGATTTTTAGGTATTAGCAGTACCCAGCGTTCCCAAACGGTCACCCATGCAAGTACTCTCTGGAGTTGCGTTGCTTAACTTCAGTGATAAGACGACTGACATAAGACGACTTCAGTGACAGCCGCTGCCCCCAATGGTGAAGAGGTTGGGCACGGCGAGTCCACACAATTCAGTTTGACGATTGACATCCCACTTTATGTTATACTATGTCCTCTGCTCCGTAGGAGAGGTTCATCCTGAGGGAACACACGACTTCAAACTAATCCGTCGGAAGGGGGCACGCGTGCTAGAGGGTTCACCAAACACCAACATCCTCCGACTTCTGCCGCAAGTTAGAAGTAACATATTACGACGACCTCGGGCCAGCTACTGCAAGGTATGCGACCCTTAACCAGTCAAAGAGATGATGGTCAGGATTTCAAAAAGACTCATTTGCGGTTTGCAGTGAGTTCAGAGTGCGTAAGCTTTTTCCCCTGACTGGGGTTGAAGGTGTCGGGGTGGGGAGAGCTAATATGTGATGCCACCTACCCATCCACAAAACACCTAGATTTAACCAGGATCGGAAAATAATAGCAATAAATTCGCATGGACCATTCTACCCTAACAACACAAACCGCTTATTTTAATGGTTAATTTTAAAACAATGGGCATACAGCTTCAGTGGTGTCGTCAACATCAGATTTCTTTTAACAATCAAAAAGTGGCCACAGCTTTTAGCTTATTGTCAAGCTTTTACAAAAGAGATCTTCAGTAGGGGCACTTAATAGATTTTCTCAATTGAGTACAGCGAGTATGGTACTGCCATCAAACGGCCATTTCCAAAATCAACACACCCACACGCCTCTCTAAACATATACTTCGAGAGGCTCATGAAATAAAAAAATCAATTCTTGAAGATGGCAAAGTTAACAACAGCCTCGAGTTTAAGGATATTGTTGACATTGATGCCTTCCAGAAAATTCCTAACTTTAACTGGTCCTTTACAGTGAAATCCACGTGACGTCAAACGCCCTGGTTGGTTGTAGGCATGATTTATTTACGTTCGGCCTGCTACTCCTACAGCAGCAATACATCAACGCCCTGGGGGAGGCAAAAGTAATGAACACCTATAGCAGGTAATTTTGACAGAATTATGCATTCAAAGTGGAAAAGTTTCTTTGTAGCCCGAACGAAATTCTATACACCCCAAGGGACTGGCTTTGCTTCAGGAATGAGGCGTAGTGGTTGGGCGGCCTCCTCCCCCACAATGACTCTGGCTTCGGCAGCTACATTATAATGTACTTTCTTGTTATGGGATGAGTAGCATAACTAACTATAGGAAGAGTTCCTTCCGGGGTGTTGGGGAGGGTGATAGAGAGTAGGGTCCGTTTCCTTTCCTATTCTGGTCAAAATCGAACTTGTAGCCATCCGCCTCACCAAGCGCGCCACCAAATCGGGCTATTTCTTATAAAACGGCAGAGGCAAGCCTGTGATATTTGGCTGTTTGGTCATTGAACGCCATTGGTCAAGGGGGAAGGGGGGTTGGCTCTGGAAAAACTTCACAGTTGCTCCAATCCAAATTCTTTGGGTATTTTGAAAGTTCCTAGACGCACGGATAACAGGAGGGGTTTGAAGATCCTGGAATGTAAGACGGACCTTACACGTTCAAACTGGCATCAGTTTAATCCAATTCTGTGATCCAGATTGATAAAAGATTGAACGTGTAATGGCCATATTGACGGATTGATGTAATGGATTGATATTTATTCGAATAATCGAATAAATACTGTCAATCTGGATTGAACTGATGCCAGATTGAACGTGTAAGGTCCGTCTAAGAGCGGTGAAAGGTCATCAGGAACTCAGTTCGGGAATGCTGGCTTCTAATTAAGGAAATAGCGATACTTCAAAGGACTACAGCCATGTAACGTAATATGGCAATGAGGGTCTGGCTCAGGGTCTTGAAAAGTTGTTGAAATGTCCCAAGATGTGCCTACTGGTCTCCTATGGGCAGAATCCCCTTCACCTTAGATTACTATAGGTACATTAGTCTAGCAGACTATGCTCTTCTTATACTGCATTTACACACTCGTGAATAAGACGAGGCGAGACTTTCGTCGAAATGTTCGCATTCATACTTTGGATGAAGAATGACTGTTCACACATTCGCCAAATGTCTCGTCAGATGGTCATTCTCCAATCACCTCGTCGCTAGCGCCCTTTGAATCGTATTGTCTCGACAGCTAGTCATTCTGAAATCGCCTCAGGTCACTCGCGCCCTTTGACTCGTGTGAAAAAAACCGCTTTCAACACGAGCGCCACGAATGGCAAGGCGAACCACGAGGTGAATGACGAATGTAGTGTTCACACATTCGTCGAACATGCTCGCCTCGCCACTCGCCTCGTCGTATTCGCGAATGTATAAATGCGGTATTATACCGCATTTACTAGCTGTCGAGACAATACGAGTCAAAGGGCGCTAGCGACGAGGTGATTGGAGAATGACCATCTGACGAGGCATTCGGCGAATGTATGAACAGTCATTCTTCATCCAAAGTATGAATGCGAACATTTCAACGAAAGTCTCGACTCACCTTATTCGCGAATGTGTAAATGCGGTATTATACGTACAGTAGTTCATAATTTGGAGGTCAAAGGATTAAATTTTTAACAAAGCTTTCAGTACCTTCTTAAAATAGTCACTGTTATTCGTTATTAAAGGCATTTTGTAACTTTTCTGTGTTTGACCTGTTTACCTATTGGTTCAAAAAGCTGTGAACTTCAGTTGACTTTTGTGACATGTTTATTATTTTGTGAGGTAACCATTGTTCTGATAACTTTCCAATTGACTTTTTTGGCGTATTGCATATGGGTCCCAAGATAGATCCCAGAAAAGGCTGAATAGGCCCTTTGTAGGGTCTCATTCTCCAATTGTTTCATTGGAGACCCACATACTTCCTATTTGTTCCTTGTATCACTTTTTCTATTTCTCTGACGGTTTTGACGTTATGAGGGGGGGCAGACTTCATTACCTCCCTGTTTAAAAAGTATGTATTTCCATAGTTTTATTATTGATTGTTTTGCATTACAACTTAATAGATAGCATTATATAACTTTACTTGCTTTCCATTAACGTCAGTAATAAGATTATAATCAATCCAACTGATTTTCATTTTATGATATTATTACTAGCAATATATCATCAAATAAATTATTTAACATGCTTTAGGATGATAACTATTACTTTCTACTAAACAAAATAATAGTAGTACTTCGTGGCAATCATTAAAATGTGGTGACAAATCTTGCACGATATTATCTTTCAAAAAAAAATACTTTGATGAAGATTTTTGCTCTTCACCACCCATACAATAAATTCCATATGCAATCCAACATTTCAGGCAAACAGAATGGCCCAAGCTTCCCATTCATTTGAAAGTTTTGAAGATGATCTGGATGAAATAAACCAATTACTATGGGCAACTGACTCTGAAGATGGTAAAGGTGATGTTTCTGAATCAGAATATATGATTATTGAAGATGAGTCTCATTATGATAGTGAAAGTGACGGTGAGGAATCTGTACCTGAAAATGTTGTCAAATCAGGTTGTTCATTGGAAACTCAAAGCATTATAAAACTGAGCATAAAATACTCAGAGGCAAAAGTAAGCACAAATGGAGTTCAGAGTTCCTAAATATTCTCATAGTAAAAGAGCCTCTACCACGAATATTATTTATTTTATTCAAGGCCCATGTGGAGTAGCAAATAATGTAATTTCACCACTTAATTCATTCCACTTATTTCACCTGCTATGATTCAGGAAATTCTAACGCACACTAACTCTGAAATAGCTATTCTACGAAAGGCATTCAAAGTTTTTTAAGCAGCTGTTTCTCATACCAATGTGAAAGAATTAAGTGCAGCTTTTGGAATTTTATTGTTTTCTGCTGCAATGAAAACCAATCATTTGCTCATCAGATAATTGTTTAATGAAAATGACTGTGGGAAGAGGTGTAAAGTAGCAATAAGTGGTGACAGATTACTGTAGATGACCATAGTAATCCAGGGTTAACCCTGGCATAGTAACTAAGATTATGAGACTACTAAAGTTTCTTTTAGGACAAAAAGATAATGGATATAAATTTTTAGAAAAAAAATGCTTTAATATTCTGCAAACATTTAAAATGATAAAATATTCACACTGTTCATATTTTTCACTCTGAAAACAAATACTTCCTCTGTGCTCACCACAAATTGCAAATTTTACACACATGGTCATCCTGTGTAGTTTAGAAGGACAGAATGTGCACATTTTTCTTTTTCCTGGTTGTGGAGGTGCAGATGACTTTACAATAACTGTTGCATCCAAAATTTTAGATAGCATTTGTATGAGTAGTTGGGACCAGTTGCAATAGTAAAATGTTGTTTCATCCATACACTACACATTTTATAACTGCAGTAGCTTCGGTGAAATCAGGTAGGAATTCGCCTACATACTTTCAGACAACATGTAGGATGTCATCTGCACATAACAGAAATCTTACTAGATGGAGTAACATATAGTTCCTCAAAACTACCAGGTACAGGTAGGTGCCTCCCCTTTGGCGTCGTTGTTTGTTGGTTTGTTCGTATTTCAGGCCCCTTCAACTACAAGGTCATTAGAGCCTCGTCCACTGTGTAGTTCTGATGCACAGACACTACACCAATGCGACGACTTTTGGATATTAGCGGTACCCAGTTTTCCCAAGCGGCCACCCATGTTAGTAGTAACTGGGGTTGCGTTGCTTAACTTCAGTGATCGGACGGGAACTGGTGTGTCCAACGCAATTCCCCGTTCCCCCTTTGGCATCGGTGTAGAACAGTACACAAAGGGTGAAAAAAAGCATAGGGTAAGAGTTACAACATTAGGTTGGCAGCTGGTTGCATAAAATAACGTCCAGCAACTCAGTAGTTGGCCCTGCTATAGGCGGGAAAAAGGCACTGACACCACAGAACTAGAATATGAACACCCTTGTAGATTGTAAGACCTATGCCAGGCAACCATAAGGAGCCCCTTACTTAACGCTTTGTTAATTAACCAGGACACCAAGAAGCTCTGGGTTGTTGTTGTTTGTTGGTGTTTAAGGTCCCGTCAACTACAAGGTCATTAGAGACCCGTCCACTGCATAGTTCTAATGCATATACTGCACAGACACTACACTAATGCGACGATTCTTGGGTATTAGCAGTACCCAGCTTTCCCGAGCGACCACCCATGTCAGTACTAACTGGGCTTGCGTTGCTTAACTTCAGTGATCAGACGAGAACTGGTGTGTCCAACGCAACTCGCCGCTCCCGAAGCTCTGGGGTTGGGTGCTCATGACTATCCGCTAATAGGACTCTTAGTTGGACTGAAAAACTCCAAAAAAGAAAAGAGGCCGACCGCCAAATAATGAGTCCAGTAAATATTTTGGGCTCTTCCACCCCTGCAGCATAGGTTGACAGACTGACATTAAGGCCCCTCTCACAGTGGAGCCGACTAGCACGACTTTTAATGCGACCTGGGAAGTGGATACACCTCATGAAAGATAAAAGAGAATAGACTAAGGTAGGATGAGCATGTGATGAGGGGAAGAAGGACCTTGTTCAGTCCATTATAGGGAAGCAAGTTGTTGGAGGCACTCAAGGTTCCGGGGGCAGGGGAAGACCAAAGCAGATGTGGGAGCAGGTTGTATGTAAGGACATGTTAGTGTGTGCGGTGGACAGGGACCCGGTGGAAGATGGGCAGCAGTGGAGGGCTATAACCCGCAGATCCGACCTGCCACAGATGAGATAAGGGTATAATGATATGCTTTCTCTTCAGGTATATTTCATTTAACCATTCTCTCCTTGTTTATCATCTTCGGTGTCGCCTCATCAACGGGCTGCTTTAGCCAGGTTTAGCAGAGATGGTCAGGGACGGACAGAGAAAAAGCAACTGGCTGCCAAGCAATTCTGAACAAGTCGATGACATCGGTCCCAATGTGAAACTCAAGTCGTGAGTAGTCGGAGTCGCGCATAGTCCGCTCCAGTGTGAGAGCAGCCTAAATGACGAAATGAAATTATAAAATATACACCTGTGACAGGTAACCCTCCAATAAACATCTCAAGTGAATACTGTACTCTTATTTAAAGTGATAATCCAAATTGTGAAGACATAACAAGACTCTTCTCTTAAATCTAAAACCCCTTCCAAAGTTACTTTAACAGAGCTTAAAAGCCAAGCGCCTGGCTCCGCGTTGAGTCAAATGGAAATTAAGCCGACAATCATCGTGTTCCCGTTGAATTTCCCCCTCCCAGTTCCCTGCTCTTCAACTTCAAAGTTCAAAGTGCAAGACAGGAAATATTAAAACGAGATTAAAACTTTCCCAAAATCCAAATGAAATTTTAATTTCCGCCTCCGCTGCTCTGCCATACTGGTAAAAATACCAAATTAACCTGTAGGAAGGAGAGAGGGAGAAGAGGGACTCAGATCCCCATGCAAATAGGACAAGAAATTAATTATTAACCACTCACCCTTCTTGTATAATACCGCATTTACACATTCGCGAATAAGACGAGTCGAATGACGAGGCGAGACTTTCGTCGAAATGTTCGCATTCATTCTTTGGATGAGGAATGACTGTTCACACATTCGCCGAATATTTCGTCAGATGGTCATTCTCCAATCACCTCGTCGCTAGCGCCCTTTGACTCGTATTGTCTCGACAGCTAGTCATTCTCAAATCGCCTCAGGTCACTCGCGCCCTTTGACTCGTGTCAAAAAAACCGCTTCCAACACGAGCGTCACGAATGGCGAGGCGAACCACGAGGTGAATGACGAATGTAGTGTTCACACATTCGTCGAACATGCTCGCCTCGCCACTCGCCTCGTCGTATTCGCGAATGTGTAAATGCGGTATAAGAGGAACTGCAAGAAGTACCGAAAAAGTTATATAACAAGAGAGAAAAGTAGGGGGTCTTATAAATAATCAAAAAAAGCTTTCGATTAAATCAACCGATGTGGGTGAAGAAGACGAAAAAATCCGCATTTCTAATGTAAAATAAAAATTGATCAAAAAACCTAGCAAATCTATAAAGATGATGATGACGTATAGAATTATTATAAGGAGGAAATGTTGTGCAGCGCGCACGCAGAAATTCGATAGAAAAAAATAGAAGTTAGAAAACTCAATTTTTTTCTAACAAAAGTCGATGTGACAAATGCAAATTGAACTTTAGATATGGCTCAAAGGAACAAAAATACAAAGAAAAACTCCATTACATTTCCAACAGCCTATCAACCTCCAAAACCACGTGATTTTTAACGACACTGTCACTAAGAAGTAAAACAGTATAAACAGTTCACCGTCCTGGTCTGAAGAATTACAACCTAAACAACAATTCAGATATGAGTCATAACTGTCCAGTTATACCTTGTCAACAAACTCCGCGAACTAGTTCATGGACTAGCCCGGCAACATGTCACAGTGTACCTTTTCAGTTCGGCCACTGAATTTGAGAAACGCATTCAACTCTGCAATGCGACAACCTCAGAGCACCTGAGTGTTCCAAGTGCCGAAGTACTTCATGCGGATGATGAAGGAGTACTTTAGGGATCGCATCCTAATCTATGAAAACTTCAAACGGACCACAAAGGTGGGCTGTCCTGGACGGTGTGGCACAGGGAGAGATCCTGGGGCCCGATCTCTGGAATATAACTTATGACAGCCTCCTAGGAGTATGTTGTTTGTCATGTGTTGCTTTAGGGCCGACGATTACATTGGTCATTAGGGCTGAGAATGGAGTAGTAGTAATGTGGAGCCTGTATAGACACCACACTGTTGCAATGACTGGATATCAGCAGTGCCCAGTATTCGCAAGCAGTCATCCATCGTAGTACTACCTGGGCCTGGATTGGTAAACTTCCGCGTTCGGACGAGAACTGGTGTGTCCAATGTATCCTCAAAGTATAGATGTCCAAATAAAGTACAATGGTTGGGTTAACTGATGGCGTCTCAGCACTCGTATCGGCCATAGAGTTGGCATGGAGAAACTGTGTAGTTCTAATGCAGGAACTGCACAGACACTACACTACGCTACGCGGTGCCCATGTTAGTACTAGCTGGGGTTGCGTTGCTTGACTTCAGTGATCAGACGAGAACTGGTGCGTCCAACGCAATACAGCTGCTCTCGACTGGGTCAGGTAAAGTGACAACGAGTGCACAGCGTCTCCTCAGTATACCGTATTCAGAGCCAGCAGTTCTGGTAATCGCTTGCATCATCCCGAACGCCCTCCTCACTAAGGAGCGTCAGGCAATATACCGCAGGAAGGTGGAGGTTGCGGAGGAAAGAAAACAGACGTTTGACATCTAGAAGGCAACTTGGGAGCACGAGTGAGACCATGGGTTGAGAAAAGGCATGTAGTGAAGTTGCAAAAGAAATGCGTAGGACAGTAATGAACCCGCAGATGGGTACCCGGCCCTGCCATAGGCGGCAAAAGACTTAGGAGTTGCCTTACTAAGCAGCATTACGAAAGCTATTAAGAAAACATTAATAGCGTATTTTCATTACTAGGACAGAAATGCACGTGGGGCAAATGGAAGATGATTTAAATACTGGATTAGTTTCGTAGGTTTGGGAGTAAGCCAGGCAGCCATAACAGGACGAACCCTTAAGTGGCTGCCCGCGGGAGATGAGGAGGTAGGTGAAAGGATAAAGGAGAGGGTTAATTTTGCAACACCCAACGTTCACTACCAACCACTCAAGTTGGTATTGACGTGGGCTTGCGCTGCTTAACTTCAGTGATCTCACGGGAACTGGTGTGTCCAACGCAACTTGGTGAAGGGCTTTGCTGGTCCTGATTTCAATGACTGCAGAGTAGACCTCGCGTGCGGAACCAGATAACTAACGAGTTAGTAATTTAAGTCACAAACCCGTTCCGTTTCTTTTGAGTAACCCCGTGTGTATACGACCTTACTACATGAAATAAAACGTTCTTGTAGTTCAGCAAAATTCCCCAGGTCTAGGAGCTCGCTCCCTAACCTCAGTGAATGAAAAAGTGCCCCAAGAGAGGACAATAGATAAATGGCGATAAATAAACAAAGGAGTTGTAGCCAATGTCGGATTTAGGACAAATGAGGTCCTGTGCTAGTTAAGTCATTAGGCCCCAAGAAATTCATCGTAAATATTTTTTCCTCAGGATGATGGGCCCCCTGGCTGCGGAGAGCTGTGCTTAATTAAGCACAATGGTAAATCCGGCGCTGGTTGTAGCATTAGGTCGGCAGTCAGTTCACTGCTTAAACATACCATTTAAAAGATCACCCTACCGTAGAACGGATTCTCTCGTTTTGGTCGGAGTTCAAATTTACTAAAGCAGCTCCGTGATATACATAGTAGGACTATTGTATTCCTGCCGGCTCGTAAGAGATGATCAAAAGGATTGTAATATCAGAGGCACGAAACTTTGTCGCAAGCGGGAAACAGGCCAGCAGTGGCACATAGTCTAGATTTACCACTACGCTAAGTAGGCTGAAGCCTAGGACCTCAACATTTAGCGGGCTTCAAAACTTAAGAAAAGGGGCTTGAAAAAGGACTCAAAATTGAAATACCCTAGGGTCTCTCAATATCTAATTTTTTTTTTGTGTTTGTTGGTGTTTTAGGGCCCTTCAACTACATGGTCATTAGAGCCCCGTCCACTGCGTAGTTCTGATACAGAAACTGCACAGACACTACACCAATGCGACGATTTTTGGATACTAGCGCTACCCAGTTTTCCCAAGCGGCCACCCATGTCATTACTAACTGGGGTTGCGCTGCTTAACTTCAGTGATCAGACGAGAACTGGTGTGTCCAACGCAAATCGCCGCTCCCTCAATATCTAAGCCCGGCACTGCACAAAGTAAATGGACTGTACATCAGGTCTTCGACTTTAAGGCTTTGCAACTCAGTCGAAAAAGTTACCCCTAAAATGAACAAGCCCGTGCTTCTTGAAGAGTTAATCTGAGGCAAAAAGTAAGCCCTTTTCATTGCTTATCCAAGAATCATGAATACCCGATCTGGGCACAATCAGTATCTGATGATGAATGATTGGAACTCTTACCAAACTCATTTGTTTCGTTTTCTCTAAATTCAGCCCGGTATAATTGACGTCATGTTCACGTTGTCCTCAAAGCACAGAGCCTGGCAACATCCTGAGAAGACAGGAGAGACCGAATCCCTTGCCATATCTCAGCAAAACGGCGGTAACAATATTTTAAGAAACTTGCCTTAATCCTGGATTTGGAGGCGCATAAACGATAAATGATCATGCTCCCATCCATGGCATCCGTCTCCGATTTATCTTCCATGCTCATTTAGAAGTGACTGGGGCAAGGACCCCCTATCGTCTTCCTACCACATTCCCCCATGTCTTATCTCACACCGAAGAATACAGAAAAAATTAGTAGGGGAGGCGGGCGAAGAGCAAGAGGTGGGAAGACGGAACTGTAGGGGGGAAAAGAGGTAATATTAAGGAAGTTGACGTTCAAGTTAATATCAGGGTGAACCATGCAACAACCCCTGCATTAAACGAGTTTCTGATTTGAAAGGAAAATAAATGAACTCTCATTCTGCAGTTGAAGAACGGATGCCATCAAACTGCCGGCAAAGGCAGTAGTGGCGCCCTCCTGAGGCTCCTCCACATAGACCTAGGCAACCAGGCTAACCCAGACGGGGAGTCCGCCTCACCTGTAGCCCATTGACGGATTGCAACTTACATCATCAAATCTGAGACTGTCATCTTATATTGGCAACTAAGCGACGTCATTAGGCCTTTCCTTATAAAAGGGATCATAATTGCATCTTCATCTTCGGGCGCCACTTCCGGAAAGTAGCATTCTGTGTATTCAATCTGAGTGAGAAGATGGATTTTAATGAAAAAATGTGAGGAAAAACTTTCTGATCTCTTAGTTTATGAATGTGGTATATTGAGTTGTTGGGCAACATCTAATCTTTCAAGCATCCCCTAGTGGCGGGTTCCTTTTTTATGAACTTAATATTCCGTGATCTCAAAGCCTTTTCTTATTACCACAAACGACAGGCACTCTATTATTAAGATTCGATCGTTAAATTTGAAGCCGGAAGTGGAAGGTACTCCGCCTAACAGTAGGAATTCAGAAAATTCTATCAAAAGTGATATGACAATGGAGAAAAGGAGATCAAGCCCAAGGAGAAGAGATGGTCCTAAGGGCTTAATAATAATCCTAACCACTTTAAAAGTCTGCGGTTAGGTTCCAAAAACCAAAGCACATTTCCCATCAGGTGCTCACTCTCAGTGTTCAGAACTGCTAAACAAACGACATGCGAGAGGGGGGGAGTGTGTCATCATCCCACCAGTCATGCAGATATTAATCCTATCTGAAAGTTAGTATCGGCAAACCTAGGTAGTATTATCACGTCCAAATTTTTCGATAATTAAAACGGGTATAATGTCTTATTGGAGTCCTCCAGAGAGTTGTTACGCTCTCGGGGCTCTCAAGAGTACCCCGCTGCTGAGTAGGGAGCGGCGAATTGCGTTGGTCACATCAGTTCTCGTCTGATAATTGAAGTTAGGCAGCGCAACCCCAGCTAGTACTGACATGGGTGGCCGCTTGGGAAAACTGGGTACCGTTGCATTAGTGTAGTGTCTGTACAGTCCTTGCATCAGAACTATGCTGTGGACGGGGCTGTAATGACCTTTGTAGTTTGAAGGGCCCTAATGCACCAACAAACACCAGCAACAAAAGCTACTGAGTGGTGTCAAAGGCTGAAGTTGGTCATAGTTCCTAGATCCTCCACTCGCTGAAACGCCATCCATAAGAGTCAACATTTCCAACGCTATTGGAAATCAGCGCTGATTGCTATGGACATGGGCAGTCATGAATTCTAACAAATACAAGCACAGTGGTCACTTGGTAGTCCCGTTAAAAACGGAAGTGGTCATCCAACATGATTTATCACCTGGTTTAACAGCACTTCTAAGCCTACTAAACAGCTCTGTGTATCCAATAGGTCAGGGCGTCACGGACTAGAAATTGATGATAGAAGTGAGGGACTAGAAGGGTATTTCACGTCAAATTCACCTCTCAAAAGACTCTTGAGAAACCACCAGTGAAATCCCTCAGTCTTTTCTTTAAACTCTCAGACGTTTAGTGACAGTCTAACGGCAGCTGATAACTGCTTCATGTTGCTTGCCACTTTTGATCAAAACGCCATGCATTTATTCATAGCCTCTTCAACCCCTCATCCCCTCAAATGTGCCTAATAGTCCTAGAGAAGCCCCTTTCTTGATCCCTCGTAGCCGCAGTCCTGTCTTCCAATGTAAAGCAGTTAAACGGCAATGCTACCACACCGACATGTCGCTGTCACCACCTTCAATCCCCACACATATTCGTGCATAGTAAAGAAGCATTATTGTCATCTAACCACGAAAATGGAGGTGGTGGGGCGAGGGGAGGTAGAAGGTAGGACGACGACTATCACTGCCTTTTCTTCCTGTTCCCTCTTCCATTTTCTCTAGGGTCAAACCGCCCATTCTCCTCTTCATCAGCCCTCTGCATCAAGGATCATCCTTCAGAAATTCACACAACCATTTCACTTTGCATCTGCTTATCAAGCCATGTGTCAATATTAACTAGAGACCAGACGAATGGTTATCAAGTGCCCTAAAGATAGCGTCGTCGACTCCTCATTAATATGGAAATATCAGTTAGGAGCACACGGTTTGCGGTTTTATAAGGGGAGAGGGAGGACAAGATAATGGTAAACACGACATACACACTCTTGCAGCACAGTAACTCTCGACAAAATGACGACGACCTGAACCTGGGTCATGCAAAGACCTTTCTGCTTTGAAATCATATCTCTAAGGCCTGAGCTCTTTTAGTAGTCAAATACTTAACCGTTCTCTTTCATCCCATTTATTCTCCGAGACAACATGCCCTTTGCCGACTATGCAGGATGCCTAATGCGCGCCTCATCTCGCAAACGTTGTCTAATTTCCATTGCAATCGAAACAGGTGAAGAAATGGTTGGGAATTTTGCTTGTGCGGTGTGACTAAGTGCACCCTTCACCAATGGCTCACTGAGGGTCATTAACAAGCAATATAACGGTAATATTCCAATATATGATAATTCTAGGTGTCAGCGCAGGGCCGGAATGGTAGGGTGGTAGCCGTCATCTTCCGAAAAATCAGCAGTCATTTTTCTAGCACTTTTTCATGGGTTTGCCCCTTTTATGCTGCTATTTCTTGAACATAATGTTCCTTTTCCTTCCTATGACTGCCAGCTTAATTCCTCCGCGGCTCCGCCGATGCCGGGGGAGCGAGCTCTTACACTTGAGAATTTTGCCAAACTGCACATTTATTTTACTAAATGCAGTAAGAGTTCTTTTACACGCAGGCGATCCAGATTGAACCTGAAACCACTGATGCTCCCTCTGCGCCACTCTACCTAAAACCTTCATTTACAGTTCATGTAGGGCCGACGTAGAACACGCCCCACGAGGATAGAGCTCTACTTCTACGTTTCCTTCTCCCCCGACGGAAACCACCCAACTGTTTGACCCAGAATCAACTTTGATAAACATCACGAAATCACAACTATTAAAAATGTGGAATCACAAATGCATCAGAGCACTGTTTCTTGCCAACAAAAAAAAAAAAACTTAGATATTCTTCCCTGAAAGAAAATACAAGGTTTAGACGGAAACGAACCTACACCTTCCAAGTTGTCTAGCAAACAGACTACTGTTTGTTAATCTCTGCGTTGTTTAATGTCTACCTTTAAATTCTGAGGCTTCTATCGACACCAAAAGAGGGCTAGAAAACAAGTTATTTGATCAGATCCGAACATGAACACCATGGCCCAACGATCCCACAGAAGGATATGGATTGCTTCCATGCTTGTTTGGGTCCACCTTTACCTTTGTATGTCATCTCTGGGGGCAGGGCCGGCGTTAGGGCAAGGCAACCGTCTTGGGCTCCGCGCTTCAGGGCCCTTCAATCTACACGAAATGAAGGTATTGCAATATTTTTGGTGTTTCTACTTCTCAAATATTCTTTAAATTCAATCTCTTGTACTTCTAGCACGTTACATTTCTAGTTTAAACACTAAGGTGTTTCGAA
Organism: Trigoniulus corallinus; assembly: GCA_013389805.1. Classification (NCBI taxonomy): domain Eukaryota; kingdom Metazoa; phylum Arthropoda; class Diplopoda; order Spirobolida; family Trigoniulidae; genus Trigoniulus; species Trigoniulus corallinus. The sequence goes on from JAAFCE010001036.1 coordinate 14,561,560, forward strand.
CTGATTTACATTTTGACATACTGATTTTGTGTTTGACAGAGTTTCAATGAATGAGCCACTCACTTGCCAAATCGATTAACTCCATAAAAGAAAAGTGGAGAAATTTGAAGACTTAATATAGATTGTTTTTAAAAATTCCCTTTAAGACAAAAATTGAAATAAACATTGTATAATGCATAAATGAAGATGTAGCTTTCATCTAAAGACAAGTAGAATAAATGAGACAGAATAGCCTTGGTGTAATAGTTATTAATATCACAACTTTTGGGTAATTAAAAGAGTTAATCGATTTGGCAAGTGAAAGAAAAGTAATATCAAAATCATCATCATCCCACCCTTATTCTGCCAAATGGCAGGGTCAGGTCTGCGGGTTCTTAAACTCCACTCCCATCTACCCCCACCAAGACCCCTCCACACCACAGACCTCCATGTCCCTCTGCACCACCTGCTCCCACGTCCGTTTTGGTCTTCCCCTCTCCTGGTGCAACAACACATGCAGTCCCATAATGGATTTCATGAGTTCCTCCTCCCCATCCTCACTACATGCCTATACCACCTCATCCACTGTTCTCTCATTTTCTCTGTAATGTTTCCCACCCCAGCCTGCCTCTAATGTAATCATTACAGATTCTGTCAGCTTGTGACACCCTACTCATGTAGTGCAGCATTCACACCTCCGCCACTTACATTCTCCTTCATGGTTCTTCCTAGCTGCCCAACATTCTGAGCCATACAGCACAGAAGGCCTAACGACCATTCTGTAAATCTTTATTAGGACTCATTCAGGACTGCACTTGCCTGCCTTCACTTCAGCCATCCTGCATTAATTCTGTGTGTCACGTCGGAAACTATCTCTCCATTGCTCTGTAAAACTGATCCTAAATAACGAAACTCTTGCACCACTGGTATCCCCTCAACACCCGACAATGAATCTCACCCCCTTGCCCCTGGCCACTAAAATTGAAAGCAAGGTACACTCTCTTTTTCATGTTCATTTTAAGGCCGCCTCTTTCCATTGCTGTTTTAATGTCTGTAGGCCCTTTTGTGCATCCTCTTTGGACTCCTCAAGCCTTCCCACATCATCAGCAAATACCAGGCGCTGAGGGGCCCATTCCCCTATTCCCATCAGCAGCTAATGTGAATGTATATGGGCTAAGTGCTGAGTCTTGATGCACCCAGCCTGCACGTTGAAGCATGCAGTATTTTCCAATGCTGTCCTGACCCTAGCAATGGAACCAAATAACACCCAAATCAGACTCGCATTATATATTTTTATTGCAGACCCCAACTGCTTGAGACCCAAGAGATCCTTTAGTTTCAGACCAAACAAACATGTGGCTTATATTTTTGTTAAAATCATGACAACCAAAAATATAAACATATAAATTTTGCTTATAATAAACTACTGATGTAGTAAGATTAGGAAATGGCAAAGGTTTTTCTAAGTCAAACGAAACTACTAAAACTTTATCAAACTGTGACATTCAATCTGCAGCCATTTCACTGTGAGCCTGTTCATACTATTTAGATGAGTGGCCTTTTCAATTTTTGCTATCCAAATTCCCTCACTATCGAAGACAGGATTTTCGTTATTGCAGTGATTTACATTACCGTATGGAGTTAGTCAGAATGGCTTCTGAAAGAAATTATTAATTATTCACTGGCCAAAAAAAATTTTTGATTTTTAATGGTGTTAATTTATATTATTTCGGAAATGTATTATACATAAAAAAAAGTTATGTCTGAACAAGTGCTTTGACACTAAAATTTCAAAAAGTGGAGTTAATTGATTCGGCCTGTGAATGGCTCAAATCGTTTTAATTTGATTTCATGTGTGTTTAAAGAAATTAAAGTCCTGCATTGGAAAGCAACCAATTTTATACTGCATTTATTCTAATTAACAGCGCCCTGTAATAAACAGCACCCTCCAATAAATGGCACAACAAAAAAAACCTTTTAAAACATAAATGGCACGCCGATTATTAGAATAAATATGGTAAATGTTTTCACTGGGGCCCCGCAAACTCTAGCGCCGGCCCTGTCTGGGGGTACCATGTCCTCAATAGCTAAATTACATCTCCCTAATAAGACCACCACCTTACAAATGGTAGCTAGAAAATCACGGATACTCTTAGACAAGAGTTTTGCCATCATCAAACCTTATTGACAGCATTTGTCAGTTCCCGTAAGACAGTAGATACTCGTATATCATTTCAAGAAAACTGCTTTGGCCCACATTCCCCATCCGCACCATAAAAAATAATATCCACCAGGCAGTTTTCTTCTTCGGCGTTTTTTTCTTTGGTGAGAAATGACGCCACGTTTCTTCTAAAATATACCCAAGTTGATCAATTCAACAGAAAGTCGTTTGACGAAAATGTAACATCCGTAAGATAGAGACTCCACCAATCAAACTGAATATGATTTTAAATATTGAAGGCGACAGCTTTGCAAGTCGATATCAATGAAGAACGGGCGTATGGCTCGGCAGCCTTCAGACTCCTCTCATTCTTCAAATGCAACCCTGCTCCTGCACGACCCACAGTCGACTTTTTTTGAAAAAAAAACTGAAAAAAGTAGAGAGGGGACCTATTCTGAGGGTGATAGAAAGACGGAGGGGAGAAAGGGAGGGAGGCAGAATCGCAATTTATGATCCTTGACAAAATGCGATAATATAAATAACGAGAAATGACGCTCCCACCAAACCGACGCATGACGCCAATAGTGTCGACCCGATTTCTGCCAAAACTATTTCCCTCCAGCTACCCCAGCATTGGTAACGAAGGGAGCCTGCGTGCCACGGTTCACACTGCCAGGTGTCAATTTGCTTCTCAAGACCTAAATCACTTGCATTTAATTTTTCAAATCTGTTCTGATACTGTTCGTGGTTTACTTAGTTGTTTAACGTCTGTCTTCCTACCTAACAGGTCATTTAGGTTTGCCGACGCCGGAGGAAGTGAGCTCCTACACCAGGGAAGTCTGACGACCTACACTCTATCCGTGCCTACTGAGGTGTTACCAGCGGTGCAAGAGTTTAGATATTTAGGATCAGCGTTCCGGGGAAATGGTGAAATAGACTCAGATGTAACCCATAGGATTAAGGCAGGATAGCTGAAGTAGAGGCAGGCATGCGGAGTCCTGTACGACCGCCGGGTTCCACTAAAATTGAAAGACAAAGTTTACAGAACTGTGGTTAGACCAGCTATGCTGTATGGCTCAGAATGTTGGGCCGTGAGGAAGAATAATCCATCATGGGACTGTAGGTGTTTGGGGGCACCAAGGGGAGGGGAAGACCAAAGCGGACGTGAGAACAGGTGGTACAAAACGATACGATTGTGTGCGGCGCGGATGGGGGGGCCTGGTGGAGGATAGGCGGGGTGGAGGATTGGAACCCTCAGACACACCCGAAAAGGGTGAGATGATGAATGGTTCTGTTATGCGCAGTGGTGGCATTGCACACTCAAGATGCAGATTTGATCTGGAGTCAAACACAGCAGGACTCAGCCATTGATGTGTTAACGTCAAGTATGAGGCTAGAATACTCACAATGTGACGACGTTACGTCATACCCAAATAAAATTTGAGGGAACCACATGCCGATAACACCAACCACGCTAGACGGGCTCAGGACCCCTCCTCCGATTCAATGAAAACTCATGCACTTAAAATATATATTAATCGACCAGATGACACCTATGCGAGCCCATGTTTCTGTCGCGTGTTTGGGACCAGCATTCATCATTATCATCGCTAACCCTTCCCCCACCATTTATGCCCAATCAAGACACACCGGAGATCAACTGGACGAGCTGACCGAATGCTGCAAGCTCCCTTTTCAAATTTTTCCGATCTCCATTTTGAAGGATTTCTTTAATGTGCAGGTGACATCGCACGCACCAGATACGGCCACGGCCGAAAGCAGGTCTGTTTCAGCCAGCATTGATCCAAGTATGGATCCAGCACGTTACTGAGGATGAGACCTTCACTAAATAATTTAAATGTCCCTAATCGTCCGCCTGTATCATATAGAACTTTTAAGGAAGAGCCTAGGAGTCACCGTTTCTGGTACCACGTCAGCTGAGATATTCGTCAGAATTGATTCCCAAGACGAAATTTGTATAAATCCCGAAGGTGGCTAAATGAAAATAAGCCCTCTTTCATTTGACGTGATTAGCAATAACAACGAAGTCGGACAGGCCACACCGGCATCCATCAATTCATCCAGAAAAAGAGTTGATTTGTCCATTAAGCCATTCCTGACAGGTCACTCTGATACGTCGACATCCACGGACAACAGCAGCAGTAGTTCCATTTATCAAAATTCAGTACACGGTTCACCTAGGCTCGCAACGACGACGACACTATTTCTGTAAAACCAGCATTCACGTTATTAGACTGACCACTGTCCACTTCCATTAACCGCCGTTCCAAATGTCCTCAGGAGAGACCGCCCACTCCACCCTTCCACAAAACGAAAATCCCATTCTGGATATATTGAGATCTCATGAAATCAAACAAAGAGCCCATTGAGAAGAGTGCATTTGCCAAATGGATTGCTGCTCCGAGTCTCAACTGACCTCTGTCCACTCCCTCAACTCTTATTGAATCTTATTGACCTCCAGCTCCCCTTGTTTCCAACCAGATCATCGAGTTCAATAAGTGGATTGAAAAGGGTTTCATGAAGGAGGGAGAGGGAGAGAGATAAGGGGAATATGGTCATTTAAAGTATTTTTTGAAAGCATAGATAACACAAGGGATTTTAACGACATTGCCAGAATAGAACTCTCGGTGAAGAAGAACTTTCTAACACTGTCACCAGGAATCAAAGGGCCTTAAAAGCAACTACACTTTTCAGTTTAAAACTACTCCATAGACGAAAGAAAAATTGTAGTGGCGAACTTTAGGAAACAGCTTTTCTTCCAACAAGCATTTTCTAAGATATTAAAACTAAGAGCACTTTTTTGTACCGACGAAGAGACCTTAATCACACCAAGAACGCTAATGGCCCTAAAGGATCATATGTAGTTTGTGGATGGTTGGAACCCGTTATACTGCTTATACCCGTTATACCCGGGAACCCGTCATTACAGCCATCGCTCAGTCCATACACACTTAACCCTCCAACCAGTAAGTGATCTTTAATAACGAAATTCATGATTAGGGTCTATGAAGTACTAAGCTATAACTGCTGTGAAATTTGGCGGCACACTAACAACAACACCTTTCGGGGCACACAAACGCCAAAGAAAATATATAAGTTGTAAACTAACCCTATGCAAAAATTCGCCTCGGTGGGGCAGTGAGTAGCACGCTCGGTAACTGCATCAGTAATTTTTGGTTCGACACTGGACCGAGGTGGGTTGGCTTTTTTCGGACGAGAGAGAAGCCCTGACTGCGCCTTCATTCGGATGAGAAGTAAAACCGAGGTCCCATGTGGTGTACGATGGCATCTGCACGTGAAAGAACCCTCTTTATTATGGAGCGGGTAGAGAATAAGCGAAATTCCCAGGGTGTAGGAGCTCGCCCCCTGGCTTCGGTGGGATGTCCCAACGAACAGTAGAAAGACGATAAATAGCATAAGGGTTGCAGCTTTGGTCGGCAATCGACTATGGAAAACTGGAAAACACTGTCCAATATATCGCTCTTGTGTCCACTCAGAGGGACAAGATGGTTACCCGACCCTGCCATAGGCGGGAAGAGGGTTAGAAGTTATTTGTAACCTAGCCCTATGTACACATCAAGCAGGTGACTAGTAGTTAGTCAGTAGTGAGAACTGTAATATTCATGTCCATTGGTTCAGCCAGTCCCTCCTAGGAAGGGAGAACCGATTGAACCACTTCTCTGACGTCAATTATGTATGGGTAATCGCATTGGCGGCACAGAGATTGAGAATCGCTGCTCTAGCCACTATCATCACCATTGTCATCCGCAACCCTTTGCCAGCTTGTGGCAGGGCCCAGCACCCATTTTGCTCGGCGGAACCAGCAACCCAAGGGCAAACCACCAATACTGCAACCTCCTTACCTATTCGACATCGTTCACTTTTCTTCCATCGACGCCAGAGGGCAAGCTACTATACCCGAGACTTTTTTTGACCCGCGCGTACATTCTACTCCAGAAAGAAAGGTGTTGTTTTTAATTGTGGCGGACGTGGTGCACATTTCCCATCCGAAAGAACGCACACCAACAGTTATTACTTGTTAGGATTGAATCTCAAAGTAGCAGACTCACAAATCAAGTACTGTACTCTATCACCGAGCCAGTGAGGTGGGTACGGACACAAGACGCCATCATGTTTCATGTTGCCAACTGATATGCAGAAGCCGGGCGGTCAATGTCTTCAAGAAAGATAAGATGGGCTGCAAACTATACCACCCCTGTAACACAACTATAAACTCTTCAGTGATGTCAATTCTCAAGCAAACCCCCACCTGACAAATGATATAGAAAAAAACCCTAAAATAATTCACATTTATTACCTTCAGCGTCAATTTTCATGACTATTTATATCGCTAGATGCCCCCTCACTGCTCTTGGATTTTTTAAAGTCAAAAACAGCACATAAACAAGCGTCTCCACTCAATATATGTCGAAATTCTTCAAAACGTCGCGCCGCGTCGCATGTTATAAACTTTCTCAGTGTTGTCAACAGATTTTTGGGATCATTCATATAACATACATTCATTTTCGGAACCTGAGTATATTCAATCCGGGCTACTTCCTTTTTTTGGTCGCTTTTTGATGTCGTACACATTTCAGTAAGGGTCCTACTACTGACAAACGACATGCCACCCCTTTTCTACACGAAGCCAAAGAAGAAAACCTTGAGGATCGAATCAGTAACATATAACCTAGATTAAGTGAACCACCGAGGATAACTCAATCCAGGGTTTCAGAGCAATAGGAAAATAGATTTAGATGTGACCCATAGGATCAGTGTAAGGTGGATGACGTGGAGTTCGGCGTGATCAGAAAGTCCCAATAAAGTTGAAGGAGAAGTTTTACGGGTCATTGGTTAGACCGGCTATGCTACAGTATATGGATCAGTGTCGGGCCATGAGGGCAGAATGACAGTCGCTGAAATGCGAATGTTGCCATACAATCATTCCTATTTTTATAATACATAGAGTAAGTGTGCTAGGGGTAGTTTAGGGGCGGGGATCGCAGACAAGATGACAGAAAAGATTGAGGTGGTATGGACATGTTATGAGAAGAGGGGAGGAGGAGCTGATTAGTTAGTGGGACCTGATCCTGCCACAGGCGGGATAAGGTATAATGATGTTCGAACTCGTATCACACTTCTAACGTCTGCGCATAATACAATCAGAGCTGTCAAGGCTTAAATCAAATGAACTCAAACCAATTCTTGTGGGCTCCCAACTCTTTGCACCCTGAAGGAAAATGAAATTGTAAATTCATTTCTGAAAATCAATTTCAAAGTTCGTTGAAGCTCAGTCGAAACGATAAATGTCAAACAGTGAAACAAGAATTTCAATCGGCGCATTACGAGTTCACACCACAGAGGTGCCGAAACTTGTGCGAAAGCCTTAAGTTTTTGTAATCCCGTTGCCCAGGTCCCATTATTACGTCCAGGGACATTATTAGCCTCCTTTGCCCCATTGCCGTGGCATCCATATTAGTTGCACCTGCAACCCCTTTGAAATACAGTATCTTAGGGAACCCAGGAGGTCACATGGATGCCGGTTGGAAAACACTAGTGCAGACCGATTGACAGCCATCACCGTTAACAAGAAGGTACAGGGTTCAACACCCGAGGCGAATGTAGAGTTCTCCTCCGCCTGTGTCATTTCAAGCCTCACTTCTATTTACGATAAAAAAAAAAAGTCGCTAGTGTCACTTTGAGAATTGAGACTCCAAATACAAAATAATAAAACTGACATTTAAACGAAATTTCAATGCCAAACACTTCGGAGAAAACTCAAGAGACTCGTTTACGTAATAAGTCCTGTCCTCTTTTATATCACCGCCCCCTTCACTCATTGCCATCATTATGCTTACGGACTACCAATCCCCTGAAAAAAGTCTAAACAAGCGCATCCACGAATCACTCGGGATCGTCACATAGTAAGACAAACTTTCCTACAACCCATTATCGCCGAAGTCTTGAGTCTTTTAAAGAATTTATCAATATGAATATCAAACAGCAAAGTAGCTCTCTAGAGAAGGGCGATATAATGATTGAGTCCAGGGCTGTGCTGAAATGTGCCACTGGAAATTCTATGAAGGATACTTTTCATCATTCATTCATTCCTATCCCTTTCCCGCCTATGGCAGTGTTGTAGTTGGTGGATGTTCTTCCCATCCGACAGAAGGCGCATTTGGAGGGAGCGGCGAATTGCGTTGGACACACCAGTTCTCATCTGATCACTGAAGTTAAGCGGCGCAAACCCAGCTAGTACTGACATGGGTGGCCGCTTGGGAAAACTGGGTACTGCTAATACCCCAAAATCGTCGCATTAGTGTAGTGTTTGGACAGTTCCTACATTAGAACTAAGCAGTGGACGGGGTTCTAATGACCTTTGTAGATGAAGGGCCTAAAAACACCATCAAACAACAACAAAGGTGCATTTGGAGCCCTTCTCTTCCTTGGAGATCTGGGGAATTGGTCAATGGAATCCCAACCCACTTTTCCTTACTTCGTAAGCGTTTAAACCCGAAAGGTCTCGTTTTCGTAGGTGGTCACTCTATCAGGTCTGAAGGTCATAAACCTAGCAACCATAAACGCAGAAACCACGGCTTTACTTCATATCCGGAACGGAAGAAGCACTTTTTTTCACTCACCAATGAGAAACTACTCATCTCGGCGGGGATCGAACCAGCGAGCCATGAATGCAAGAATCATGTACGCGACTTGGGATGTTAAGGATTCGAACCTAAGCTACGAGTCTGAATTTCTAGTGCAATACAGTCAAAAATTATCAAGACTTGTACCACAGTGGAATGACAAATCTTAATTCCATAACGGGCTTGCTTTGCTTTTCATTCTTGCAAGCTCCCAACACTCTGCACCTTATGGAAATCAATCGCGGAACACTTTGAGGCTCATTCGAAATCATAGATGCCAAACAGAGATCACCTGTCCGTGAAATTTCCTGAGCGTCTTTTTACAATTTCCCAGGGGTATAGTGAAAAAGCTGCTATTGCAACATGTTCAGGGGAATCATTTCTCAGTCTGATATCTCAACAGTCTTAAACGGGACTACCACTACACTACAACACTCAACATTTGTGTGATTTCCGAAGAAAAGCACATTGACTGTAAATCTTCCCGCGACATTCATCCATTTCCGTTATTTTCGGCTTACATTTCACATTATGAAATGGAGTGCGCGCCATGTTTGCTGGCAACGTAGTATGAATGACGACGACAAGGTAGCTGTTGCTTTCAATAACTTTTATTTTCTGATTTAAACGCAGCGCAGAAATCAATTCATGTGGGGTTTGCGACAGTTTTTCAATTTCTATTTGGTTTTTGTCTCGCGATCATCGTTCAGCTCGCCAGCTAACAGCTTCATTCGATACATAAAATGCCCATCTCCACAAATAGTCATCAACATTTCAAAAATACAATGTTAGAAATACGTCTCACTCTTTTCCGTGTCCCAACATTACAAGCTTGGTCTAGATCTCGGCGTAGGATTTGAAGTAGAACAGTTAGGCTAAATAAATCCTTGCACGAGAGTCAAAAAGGGGGGGCAACAATCTTGAGCACGTTGGGCTCAACTGACAAGAGCACTCTACCAACTGCGTTTCAGAGCCCAAGCACCGGGACCCACAAGACTCAAAAATGCGGCCCCAAACTTGAAGCTCACTTTATTAAAATATTAAAACGGAATTTTAAAAATCATTATCATTAACCCTTTTCTCGCCTTTGGCATGGTCGTGTGCCCATTTTTTCCCCACTGGGACACAGTTGATTGCCAACTTAAACCCTATACACTTTCGCCCATTATCGTTGCCATCAGTGGCGTCACTAGGGCGGTGCGGGGGGTGCGGTCCGCACTGGGTGACACCACTCGCACCATGAGAAATGGGGTGACACCAAAGCAGAAAAAGCGACTTTTTTGGGAGAGGGGGTGACACCATGGTGTCACCGCACCGGGTGACGCCAACCCTAGCAACGCCACTGGTTGCCATATTTTCCTTCATTGGAGCAATTTTTTCTACCTAACCAAGGAGCGAGGTAGGATTCTTTTACATGCAGATGAATCCGTACAAACACAGGGTCACGGTTTTCCCCATCCAATGGAAACCTCAATTGTGGCCCCCTCCCTCTCTCCCAGCACCCGATCTGTGCCACCGAGGCTGGTAGGAATATGAAAACAAAATATAAAATTAAATAACATATAATAAATGTACCGCATGTGTGTGCATTAGATTGCTTATTGTTATTGTGCAATAGGTCAGACACCATGCAATATTATAACCAACAAAGCATTAACTTTCCTGCCAAAGTTTCTATTTTTGGCTGTATAATGCAATGTCGGAACAATTGGGATAGGCCGGCATCCCCCCACAGACAACCCAGTCAATGTTCCTAAGGGTTCCAGACGCCTGGCTAGGGAGCCCTCAGTCAAAGCATGTTCAGTGGACCCGCAGACCTGACCCTGCTTGCTAAAATCATTATCTGGAGACTTTTTCGTTGCGGCCCCGCAGACTCTTAATGTCAACAAGAGCGGGTCATCGACCCTGCCTGGCAGGTGGGTGTCAGAACGGAGGCGGCACTGCTTCAACAATTATTTAATTTATGTAAAATGACGAAAGGGGGGACTGGAGACCTTAATAGTGACCCTGCCGTTAAACATAATTTAACGACACGTGTTTGTCTACGGCCCACGGTCACAACATGAATGCCGTAGTCCGTGTTCATACATGAGTTTGACACCAGCGTTTTACGGTCACCACCTGGCAGGGTTCAAAAATATTTTGCGGGGCCCTTTGTAGTAAACCCTGAGCGAGGTTCCAGCAAATGTGGGGAACGGGGTAAAAACAGGGTAAGACGTAGGAAAAACACATGTAAGATAAAAGCCCGTGCGTGGGGCCTTAGTAAGCACAGGGCCGGTCTTAGTGAACCAGCCTCGCGCCAGCCCTGGGGACATCGATTCGGGCGTCAATTTTTAGCTTATTGATTACGCCAGGAAGTGAGCGATCTCAAATGCGTGAAAATTTTACCGATTTGCATATTTCCTACCTATAGAAAGGGGTTTTTATATGCAAGTGACGTCGTATACACCCACATGCCTTGCTTGTTTAACGTCGCCCTATTTTCTTCCCGGGGGTACTTAACTCTACTGGCATTGGAAAGGGGGGGGGGGCAATCTCAGACCTATGTAGATAGGGTTCTTTGATGTGCAGGTGACATCGTACACACCACACGGGAACACAGCTTTACTTCCCGTCCGATGGAAGGCGTACTGGGGAGTCCCTCAAGCTCGAAAGAAGGCCCCTACCTCAATCAGAATCGAACCTATATCCATAGAACTCAAAGCCAAACACGTTACCATAGCACCATCAAGGATAGGTGGACTATTGCCAATGGCACCCTCACTTACCCCCTTCCCCGTCCTTAGTATCCACTCCTAACCTGTACAATCCCGTTAAACAAAAATCTGCGCACTGACAGTAAGTTTGTACGCATTTAATTTCCTGATTCACGAGCAGCAAAAGAACAACAACACTGACACCCATCAGAGCCGCCTTGTCCATTCACAGGTCCTCAACTTCAAAAATCTAGAATGTTCTTTCAGTCGATTCCAACGTCATCTCAAATCAAAAAGAAGATATTCATCCTCTACTTTCATTTCAAGAAATGGACTTCTTTCAAGCTACTTCTCAGACATCCAGTCATAAATTTCAAACTAGCAACAAAGCGAACTAAGCCACCCAGAGTGACACCGGAGCATTTTTATGAATTGGTTACCCTTTGAGGGCACGGCCTGAGAAAAGATTATTCATTCATATCGTCTACATTTTTGTAGGCATTCGCATTCCAACACCGGAACAGAAAGCAGCCTCCCAATTCTTGGTAATCAACAAACCGAAAATGGGAGAGATAAGACAGAATCATATTTTTGAATTTGTCCACAGTCCAACGACTCACTAAGAAAGTCCCAGTGACTTTTATTCCAAGCTCTGAACAATGGTAACAATGGATCCCAATGCATACTATGAAATCCATGCCTTGTTGCTTGCGTGCCTGTGCCCAACTCATCTTGTCGCGCTTCCGATAACTGTCACTAAGTTTCAGGCGCACGCCATCAATACAAATGTCATGCGTCGACGACTCTCCTCCCTGAGACATCCTACAGTGGCAGACAGTTGGATCCATCCACCAATTCCTAAAAACTGCCATACGCCAAAATTCCACCTCACTCCATCAAACGAATCACCACCATGGGAATTTGGCCGATCTGCATCGTTCTTTTACGTGCAGAACCCCTAGCATCAGTCCGGAAGGGGCAGTTTGCAGCTGTTTCGGTCCAGGTCGAATTCAGGTCGGTGATTCAGTAATAGATGTAAATGCACAGGTGCCATGCCTCTGATTCCACGACGGGAGGGGTGCCTGACTAGTCCTACTTCTTATTACCAGTGGGCATTTATAACATTTCAACCCCCTGTTCCTCCTTTTCCCTGTTTTGAATTAACAAAAGTTAACTACTCCCCAATCTGGAACCCACACCTTGAGCTCCTGAAGCAAGCATGCAATTAAACACCGTGAGGAGGAGGGGGAAAGTAGGAGGACGTCGAAAAGGAGTGAAAAGGGACAGGACAGGTGGAAAGTTAGAAGACGAACCCTATATGCAAATCCAAAGTGACATAATTGAATTGTGATATCGCTCAGCAGCAAAATATCTGTTGGCTCTTTGCAACGTCGTAATTGGGGATAGGGGCCCTAGCTACTAGGCAGTGCCAAACAAAAGGACCTCATTAAACAAATCAGGTAACTAAACAATTTGGCATTAAATAATGTGCGTGCCCAACAAGCTCTTTAAAATATTGGTGTCGAAATTTGACAATCAAGAAAACAAAACATAAAAAAAAAACTCCGGAGACGTTACTTGACATTGGTGCACATAGATTTAATTGGTGCCACGTCCCGAGGAGGAATTTGAGAAGATTTAGGTAGCTCATTAGTAAAAAAAGATAAAAAAAAATATATATAAGTCGTGGTATAGGACCTAATTGGACTACTGAAAATTAATCCATTTCCTCTCTTTCGTTTTTAGGCAACCCATTCACGCTCCAACGAGCCCAAATCATCAGCTATCCATCGGTGGATTAGCTGCCATCCTCTTGTTTTGTTCTCCAAGAGGCACAAGCGCTGTTCTTTACAGTCTCTAAATTTCTATAATTGAGTCACGAATTCAATTCTCGTCAACAAACAGCCGCAAACGGCTACCGATGATGAAAAGCAATCACCCTCTTCTAATTAAAGGTGTCCCCTCGCCTTCTTCGTTATTATGCCACGTACCTCCCTCTACCCACCCGCCAAATAAAAAAACAGGATCTCATTTACATATCTGCATATCTAAATATCACCACGTTACAGACATGTGCAAATGGTTGCCATAGTGGTTCCTGCCTGTCGTGACAACCACAAGTCGTTCAAAACAGGAACCACGCTGCTACCGCCAACCATAGTTGCAGGAGTAGGCACGTAAGTCCAAGACACACACACAAAAAAACCCTGACGCGGAACTAGAGATGTGACCTCAAAAAGCGACTACACCGACCCTAAATTTAACCTTAAGTTATGCCTATAGGATCAAAGTAAAGCAACTACTAACCCTTTTCCCGCTTATGGCAGGCAGCGGCGTCACTAGGGGGGTGCGAAAGTGCGGGCCGCACCGGGTAACCCCACTCGCACCATGAGAAATGAGGTGACACCAAAGCAGAAGAAGCGGCTTTTTTCGGGAGAGGGGGTGACACCATGGTGTCACGCCAACCCTAGCGACACCACTGATGGCAGGGTCAGGTATCCATCTTGTCACTCTGAATGGGCATAAGGGTGATATATTGGTCATAGTTTTTCTGCAGCCGGTTGCCGGCCAAAGCTGCACCCCTACGCTTTTTCCCGTCAGTCTAGTGTTCGTTGGAGAATGCTACCCACGCCAGAAGGCGAGCTCCTACACCTAGAAATTTTTGCCTCATCTACCCGTTGCATAGTAGAGGGACACCATAACGGGACCTCGGTTTTACTTCTCATCGGAAAGAAGGTACACTCGCGGCCTCTCTCTCGCCCGAAAGAAGTCAACCCACCTCGGTCCAGTATCGAACCCAGAACTACTGACGCAGTTGCCGAGCCAAGTTATGCCTGCAGGATCATTTGTTGATTAAAGGTCGGTTAACAGCATCGATTAAGAATTCAATCTACGTGCAATGTGGGGAGGAGTGGAATGACCACATAAAGCTGGGTTTACACTGCGCGAAACATACTCGCCGCAACTGTTTCCACAGGCTTGCAGCAATCTCGCCCGTCTCGCCCTCCCTGTTTACATTGAGCGAAATATTGCGCGAAGCAAGCATGCAAAACGTATCTAGAGTACCAGTACACGAAGTGGGAGTGGCGAAACCCTTTGATGCGCGTCCAAAAACCGACAGTGCGGTGGCTCACCACGAGGCTGCCTCGCGCAGCAAGTTTCGGGGCGAGTCCCCGTTTACACTGCGCGAGTCTTTTCTAATGAAACAGTTGCGCGAGTGTGTTGCGCGCAGTGTAAACCCAGCCTAAGAAATGTTGTCTCACCTGGAATCCAGTCTAGGACTGTCAAAGGGGTGAACACCGACACTTTGAAATTTTAAACTGGGCACTCTTTCCTCCGTGTAGAAAATACAGTATTTCCCTATACGGCAGGTCATCATCATAACCGCTAATATTTTTCCACCTATGGTAGAATTGGGTACCCATTTGTTCCGTTAGAACACAAGCCCGTTGTAGGTTAATGCACCTTGGGATTGGAGGGTCCTAATGCTGACACCCGTGAGCTCTAACAACTGAGAATCTTGCCGAACTACGTGCACATTGTATTCTACGATGAGAGGTTTTTTTACATGCAGATGGTATCGCACATACCACACGGGGCCCAGGCTCTACTTCCCATCCGATGGAAGGCTTATTGGGGTTCTTTCTCTCCTCCGAAAAAGGCCAACCTTGTTGGTCTCGAATTGAAGCAGAAATCACGGGAGCACAAACGCAGGACTACCTGCTGTTTTACACACAAGGGCCATGGTATTATTTCTGACAAAGGCATTTGACGAAAGACGCACTTGAAATTTCCTTCAGCTGCTACCAGCCTTAACTAGGATCGAACCTTCAGTCATTGGATCTAACCAGTAACCCTGCCAAATCGGGTCATTTCTCTTGTTGGTTAGGAAGAGTTCCTAGTTCTCCGGTTTGTAACTCATGGACGTGCTGCATACATTGCCATAATTAATCGATACAAGCCTACGTGTCAAGGAATAACCGGCAGAACATGAAAATAATGACGATTAGAACTCGGGTAACGTCGCCAAGCATGCTGTTGTCTTCCTTCTACACAGTCTAATCTAATTCAAGTGCAGAATAGAATTTGGCGCTCAAATTTGAATATCGAGGAAGGAATTTTTGACAGAAAGTAACAAGCATCGCCATCTAGCGCAGATTCATTCAAATTACTATTACAACGTGATGCTGAGAATTGACAGGAGAGACCGACCGCTACGTTGGAAGCTGTACGTACCTGTGTGGGGGCGGGAGACACCCTCAACCAGGTTCTAAGATTAACACATTAAAGAAAAACTCACTTTAGTGGAAATGGGTGGACAACCTGGGACAAGGCAAAAATGGTCGAAGACCATGGGACAGCTGCGAACAGTGCCGTAACGAGGGCGTGGCGAAGAAGGCGGCCGCCACGGGCGCAAATGGGTTGGGGCGCAATTTTTTGTCATTATTGGGTTATGGGGAGGCGCAAGTTAGACACCTGCCACAGGCGCTTCATACCCCCGTTACGGCTCTGGCTGCGAATCTAAAGTTTCTCACTCTATTCTCTTGGCTGTCGACGCGGCGCCAACTAGAAGGACGTAGAATAGATTCTCGGCGTGGGATCTGGGGTTAAATATATAGGCTCAATGAATTCATACATGTGACCCGTCTCAGTCGCAAAGAGGTCGAGTGTTGGACTACTCTGTCAGTGGTTCCAGTTTCTATCTTGGATCGAGGTGGTTTGACTTCTTTTGGGCGAGACAGGCCCAAGTTTGCCTCTCATCGGATGGGAAGTAAAGCCGTGGTGCCGTGTGGTGTGTACAATGTCATCTGGACTTGAAAGGACTCTTGCTACATGGAGTAAAATATAGCCTATGTGTAGTTTGGCGAAATTCCCAGGTGTAGAAGCTCGCCCCGTGGCGTCAGTGTAGGAACAGAGCCCCTACAAAGCAAATTAGGCTGGCTATAAACAAAGGGATTGCAGCATTATGTTGGTACTCGGCTGAGCTCACACAGCTCACCCATGGATGTGCTCCAAATGGACACCCGACCCTGCCATGGGGGAAAGGATTAGAGATTATGACGAATATATGCACGGCTGTTTCAAATAATTTTCGATCAAGAGTTTAACATTCTGCAGGTGGTCTAGTTCCTTAATAGGTGTCTTGGTGACCCTGTAAGCAGCAGCAGCAGCTTCATCAAGAGGGCCAATTTCAATCACTTACGCTTGCCACCAGGAAGTAAAGATTTTCCACAACACGTCAAGGCTTTCCACAGCGCACATTAGCAGAAGCATGTAAGACATTTCCCTCCTCTCATGGTTCTTTTTACCCTCCCATTCCCGAAACGCTTCTTCTCCCCTCTTTCCCCAAATGCTACTTCCTGGGCTAATTTCTCCATTAATGGATGCACATTTCCCTGGATGTAACAGATTAGAAAAGCCTGTGGCTGATTATTTACGACCGCGTTGATACTTGCGGCGAGATTCTGGTTGGGTGGCAAGTTGGTATCGAGGGGAAGCCATTAGCGGAGTTTTCCATCAAGAGCACTATGCTACAACCGCCTCCTCCATCACCACCAACGCCGCCGCCACCACCACCATACTTTTATTATATTCCTGCTGCTCTTCGCTCTACTTTATATAACCCTTGCCAAGTACTAATGTGCTGCAAGATAAACTGGTGGGCAACCCCTTGAAGAAAAATCTTCAACAGAGTCATTAGTGCAAAGAGAAAATCGTTCGTCGTCTTAGGGCGCAATTAATAGGATCTGTTGGAACTCCAGCTATCTTAACGTCACTGAGCAGTGTAACGCTTCCAGAAGTGCTGGCAGCAAGGGCACCATTCAAATTAATGGTAACGTGTGTTTAATTGAGTTTATCGTCTGTTGTCGCATTACACTTGCCTGTCCCTCCTTAAGCACTGCACCACAAGAAAAAAAGTCACAACGTAATCATGTGGTAATTAAATAATGAGCACGGGGGTGGATTGATGTAGGTAAGACGTAGTTAAATAATAAGTTGTCAGGAGCCAATGGAATGCGTATTTGGCAGACGAAATAGTTGAAGACTGTTCTGTGCCTTTAACATATCGATCTCTGAGGAAGAGCTTCTGTAGTTTAATTCATAGCCAATTGGAAAGACCACACCAGACGATTGTATCCATATTCATGTGTTGTTTCCCGCGTTGAGAGGGTTCTATTATGATAAGGTTCCAGCCTACACCCAACACACTCTAACGGAAGAAGCACTTGTAGTTCCCATCTCGCCTGAAACTTCCAGATCGACTAGCAATAAACCCGAATACAATGAGGTCAAAGATCAAGCACATGTCCCATCGAGTCATCTATTCGTTCTGGAGCTAGTGAAGCTATGGATGACGTATTTCGGTTTCCAATATCCAGTTATTGAGCTATCCACCCATGAAGCCATTCATGACCATATCTGGAGGACAGGGGCAAGTTCCTACCTCTCGGAAACCATATAGAGAGTCAATGAACATTGGCTCGAACTTGATTAGGTCACCAAAATTTGCACTATGCCCATAATTAGGAACAGAAACGTGAGCTGATCTAACCTAACCCATGAAAAATCGGAAATCCCGTATTTTATGAACAGGACTTATCAGATGCCTTTGTTTGTTCTGCTGGCGTTTTAGGGCACTTCAACTACAATGATCATTAGAATCCCGTCCACACTGTGTAAGTCTGCACAGACACTATGCTGTTACGACGATGGGTATTGCAGTACCCAACGTTCCCAAGCGATCACCCATGCCAGTACTATCTGGGGTTGCTCTGCTTAATTTCTCTGATCAGACGAGAACTGGAGTGTCCAGCGCTATACACCCGCTCCATTATCAGGCGTCCTGAAATGTCACCACAAGTTGTTTCTTACACACTAACGGGTTGGGGAGTAAGCCAAGCAGCCATAACAGGCCGAACCCTTAGGAAGGTGGTCGCGGGTGAGGTGGAGGTAAGTGTAAAGGATGTAGGCGAGAGGAAACTTGCAGCACCCTATGTTCCCTACCAACCACCCATGTTAGTACTAACGTGGGTTTGCATTGCTTAACATCAGTGATCTCACGAGAACTGGTGTGTCCAATGCAAGTTGGCCGCACATGAACTTATCTCCTGAAACAGACGTGTAAATGCATTGTAATTGCTAAGAGCGACTGACAGGCCTGAGGAGAGGGTTACAGCTGCTACATTGCTCCTGGGTCCATGTTTCTTACTGTTTTCATTATCTTTTACAATTATGACATTATTGATTTATGTGTCTATGTGTAAGTGGAGGGTTTCTAAAGGATGATCTGCCATAAAATTCGTAAACAGTTCGTGGGGTAGGCCGGCATCCCCCCACAGACAACTTAGCCAATATTCCTGTGTGTTCCAGACGCCTGACTAGGGTGACCCCAGTCAGAGCATGTTCAGTGGACCAGCAGACCCGACCCTGCCACAAGCGGGATAAGGGCATGATTATGTTGATGAGTAGGTGGGGGCATATTAATCTTGTTCCAGCACTTAATAATTCTATCGGCGGCCCTGTCGACTGAGTCACTATCTATAGATCCAAAAAAACTTTAAAGCATTTATCGCATCTGTAAAATTTATGTAAATTTGTTTACTTTTACGAATACCTGTCTGCATACTGTATGTCATGAGTTCAAATTCGCGATTCTTCAACTTATTGGTTTTTTGTTGTTTTTCTATTCTCATAAATAGCTTTATCTAGTAGAAGTTTCGATTCATTCTTCTGATTTCATCCGGGTAACCAAACATTACGGCATAGTCATCATAATAATAGAAATTATTCGACAAAATTATAAAAACCTAATTAGGCCTACATTTGAATCTCGCGTTGATAGGCAGTCATTTAATTAGACGTCGCAGCTGGGAGGCATTTGAATCGTTTTTCAAATATCACGCGTTAATTATGCTTCGCAACGACATGATTTACTCCAAGCATTCAACAATATCTTAACAACAATTATAATTTTCCAGATAATGAATACAATTTTACCTGATTTTTAAATTCATCGTCATATTTATGGCACCAAAGATTCACTGAGACGAAATAACAACTTAGAACTCGCGCTCTTATATCACGTGACCACGCTACAACTCGGCTATTTTCCAACGCAACCCGCTAACATGAAGCGCACGGCGCCACACCACAAATTGCTCCATTTCTAAGCACCTATGACACAACCGATAGGTGTTAACATACTGCTCTAGAAATTACTTGAGAGCAGCATCGAGTCTGATTAAAGCCTGAGAGTGAGGAAAAACATCAATTTTTAGCAGGACAAGGTAATCCACCAAGGTATTCGTTTCCTGTGAACTAATCGGGACGAAACCGAAAGGGAGTGAGAGCGTAGCAGGAGTAAACGAACAAGTGTGACGGGACACAACAACCAGGGGTACACAAGTAGTTCATTTAACGTCCGCCTACTACTGACCCATGGGTAATGTGGGTTCTTTTATGTACATCACACGGGTTCACGGTTTTGCTTGCCATCAACTCCATCACATTTATCCTACCTATGATAGGCTGATATCGTCCCTCAACCTCAACAGATGAAAGCTCGAGCTGTATCGGTATCATCCCAAAGAATCCTCCAGTGGCATCACTAGGGGGTGCGGGCCGTAACGGGGGACACAACTCGTGCCATGACAAAAGGGGTGACACAGCAGGCAGAGCGACTTTTCTTCGGAGGGAGTGGGGGTGAACTAGCCAAACCTAGCGACGCCTCTGAGTGCAGTACATAAAAATCCTTACATTTTTTTGAGGAAATTGTTAATCGCGACACTGATACTAACACTTCCTGTTACTACTTCATCTTCCACCCTGTTATGCTGTCGTAAACATTAATACAAATTTCAACCTTATAAAATACAAGACGCTGATAATTACTCTTATTATTTATTATTCATTTAATGTGTGCAATACATGCTGATTAATATGAACTTGAAACTTACACAGTTATAAATTAATATGTAGCTGTTTGAGGGAGGTAAAAATCTTCACTTCCGGATATCTCTGGGACGTATTACTTAAAACACCACTGAACACGTCGCTTGTCTCAGGGAGTCGACTATGAATCCAAGAATCATGTCTCTCTTCCAGTTCTGAAATGCTAATTTACTGAAACACAAGAAACAACTTTTATATGGCTGCAGGGGTTCTCAATCCGTGTTCCGTGAAAAAGTGTTCCCCCCCCCCCAAAAAAAAAAAAAAAAAAAAAAAAAAAAAAAAAAAAAAAAAAAAAAAAAACTAAAAAAAAAAATACCAAACCCCAAAAAAAAAAAAGTCAATAAAAAAAAAAAAAAAAAAATAAATAAATAAATAAATAAATAAATAAATAAATAAATGCACAAATAAAGGGGTTGGAAAAAAATCGATGCAATTTAAAATAATTTTTGGATGAGATTGTAATCAGCAAACGCAAATGACATACGGCGCGTTTTGGCGATTGACCTGGTTAACTGTGGTTTGACCACGATCTGATGTTTGGTCTGACCAAAAGGGATCGTTAAAACGCTTTGGTTTGAAATGCAGGGACCCATGACAACGCAATGCAACATAACTCCTCACTTAAAACTTAAAAACGAAAGCCGTGAACTTAAAATCGGATGCCCTGAACTTAATAACGAATTCCCTGAATTTAAAAACAAATTAAAATAAAAAACGAATATACTACAATCCCTAACATTAAAGAAACCAATCCACTACACTAAAATAATGAAAAAAGAATTCACCAAACTAAAAAAAATGAATTCTTAAAAACCTTGAAAATTTAAGTCCACTAAAAGTGGTTGGAGAACGCCATCATTTCCCATCTTCCTCAGACCAAACCAACTGACCACGATTTTTTATTTTGGTTATGATGGTCACACTGTGGTCAGACCAATGTTGACCAAAGCGACGGACCAAATCGGTTTGTGCACCGCCAAAACGCATTGCTCCTAAAACAAAACGTGCCTATAGTTGTTCGTTTTATAGTTAAAGTGGTAGTAAGTACCAAGTGTAGAAAGTGTACAAACCTGCTTTAAAGTTTATGTTGAATTGTGTTTGGTGCATGTAAAATGTCACAGTTTAGTGTTCCCTGGCTTCAAAAAGATTGAGAACCACTGCTTTAGACAATCTTCAAGATGAGACCTGCACATTGAGTAGCATATGTGCACTCCTCCTCCAGGAAATCATGCAAATCTCTCACTAACAAAAACTATTCTATGCCCATTACAAAGTTTGCTAACAAAAATCAGTATTACATACCCAAGATAACAGACGCGTGCCTTAAGTGCATTTTCTGCATACTATACCAATCTTAGGCGTTTGCCTAAAACAAATTAATACTTCCGGCTGTACAGAAGACGACCACAAAAAAGTTAAGCTGCAACGTGGAATGCTTCTCTGGACATGCTGTTTCTAAACCTCAAATGGCAGTGGCGTCATAAAGAACCAACTTTTTCCTACAGTTATGTAACTACAAGAAAAACATTTAGCAAAATATCAAAGAAATGAGTCACAAAGGGCTTTTAAAAGGTTATTTGAGTTTACTCACGTTACTGAGGCCAATGTTTAGAGTAGAACTTGTCTGAAACTGATCAGATACTGGAAACTGGTAAAGTCATCTAATAGGCAGATGGATCATCACATCCTTTCCTATATGGTGCAGACATTTTGGAAAGACACACAGGTCACTTACTACACTACCCCCTCATTCCTATTTTGAAAAGGGACTGGTCTCGATTTCACCTCTCCCTTTCTAACGTCAACTGTACTAAGGACACCCAATTAACTCATCTTTTCTCCACATGGTGCACGTTAATATCTTTACCCACTGCATTACTGGGATCAGAATGACCAAGTAAAAACAAATTCGGAAAAGAAGGGAGACACAACAAAACGGGCAGGATAGCAAAACTGGAAGTACAGAAAAAGTGAACAACTCGTGGTATATAGTGAGTACTAATTAATCCCAACTATTTAACCCCGGGCACCTGTACAATCTAATATGTTCACTTATTACTTTTCAAAATTGTAGTATTTGGACAGAAATTTTGTACAAGAGTTCTCCCGTGACCTGATATGTTCTTTGCTGCATCAAATTAAGAGACTATCAGAAACTGATAGCTGTAGTGTTGTGCAAAATTGTGGACTTTAATAAGAAACCAGATAATGGTTCATCAGACATTTAAAAACGCTAAATAAAACATTCAACAACTAATTAGACGATATATGAAGAGAATGGGAGGAATTCAAGGATTCGTTACTCATCCTTTTAGAACAGAGCAGAAAAAAGCAAAGACAAAACCGTCACATATCTATGGTAAAAATCCGTTAGTTGAATGCTGTCTACCCCGGTCTACTTCCCTCGATGGCATCGCGTTTTTACATCTTCTTTTCCAGAAATCGTTGACTATTCAAGATGGAACTTAAAAATTAGTGACTGTTTTGATGAATGATGAGATCCATGTAGACTGATGTCTTCAACACTGCACGTATGGCTTGTTACAGAGATCAAACCCCAACGAGATCTTGGATAGGTAGAAGTTGGGCTCAGGCTGGCTTGATGAATTGTCGTGAGGTACCGAATGCAGCCGGAGGAAGAAAAGGATGATGATTTCATACATCCCGTGCCAATGTGACGAGTTGTACAAACGCCCAAAATACGGTTAATTGATTATACAGATACAGATGACACAACTTACTGCCAAACATGGCAATGAACACGAGCATGAAATAGGATGGTTAAATTGGGTGCTGATTTGTGGAACGCATTGATCCACCCCACTGCAACAAGAAAAAATAAAAGATGACGGTTGATTAAAATTGATTCTTAAATATGATATTCAGAGATAAATTTCAGATCATTCAAAACGGAAGGAGAAAATAATACAATCATTTAGAGGACTAGCAAATTGAGGTTCATCAATTTAGGTACATCATTAGAAATATGTTACAATTGGTAATTTCATTCAGAAAGAAAGAATTTACAAATTTTAAAATCAATGTAGGTGAACTTAAAGGTATTTTTGGCTTCAAAAGCAATACAAAGACACCAGGGTGTACTAAGTGCCTTTTCAAAAACTTTTAAAAATGTTATTTCCAATAACAGTGTTTTGTCTTTCTGAATTTCAACGTTTCAAAAATCTTACTAATACCAAACAGAAAAAATTCTAGATCAACATTACATTTGACTTCAAAATGAAGCAGATCAAAACTGCATTGGTCTCTACCTAACAGGCCATAAAAGAAACAATTATGAAGGTTCCAAGCCTGGCACTACTAACATTGGACCAAAATTCAGATAAGATTTTCACAGATGCATGTTTTCATACAAAATATGTCAAAAATTAATGAGTGGCATATGCAGAAAGAGAAACGAACTGAAACATTCATCGCATAAATTTAGAAAAAAAAAACAAATATCACTTATGAAATGGTATCAAACACCTCGTAACATGAAGAAAGTCAAATTTCTGCAAAGTTAACCTAAGAAATACAACAGGAGTATGAAAAATTCCTACCAAACCACAATACTTAATAATTCAAACAAAGACGCAGCAATGAAACTATTTTATAATTAAACATGAATAAAATGCAAAAAAATTGCTCTTCTCCACAAAAAGCATCAACAGGGAAAGAAGATGGATCTGAAAGATCTAAATAAACGTAGCATTAGTAAACGCGACTTATCACGACTCAAAAACTTGCAAAATGTTGCTCACATCACCTTCTACCTGATAATCGTCCAAATTATCACATAAACGTTGACAAATATGATTAAAAACAGCGGAAAATATGGTTTTTCACAAGCATATAATAACAGAAATTTAAGCAAAAAAAAAACATTTAAAGAAACAACTTTCTCATTTGCCACATTTTACACAAGATACAACACAAGCATGCAGTTACAGGGAAATGACAACAGATAATACAAATAAAAGAAACAACCTGCACTTCTCTAACCCAATTCCTGTCCGCCTGGAAATACCTGCACCATCATCATATCCTATCCGATTCCCCCTTACATGACAAACCGTATTCCTCACACACACTATATTCTTCCTAACTGTTTGGTTACCAAGATGAATTTTTGGTGTTTTTGTAGTTTATCACCCATCTGGGGTCCATAATAAGCTCACTATACCATACCACCCCCCTCACATTAATCAAAATCACTTACAAACCATCAACCCCTGCAACCCACATCTTCCAGATACTCGTTATTCCAAAGCTAACTGTCTGTCGAGTATTCTTTACCAGGTTCTTGTTCATCCCAAAAAACTATGTAGTAATCTCCCTGGTCTACTTTGGCCTACCGCTAAATACCTGTGATCTAGCGAGCTCTCTGCATATCACGCAAGAGGCAACTTATAAATGCTTGGGTATCTCAAACATAAAGTCTACACAGTCTATCAACGAACTTTTGCTTTCATCTCGCAGCCCTTAATTACAATAAGTTGCCATTCGACTGATTTGTTATCCAACACTCCATCAACATGCATCAGACTGTTTGACGACACTGCAACAAGACAATGATAAAGGGCTGAACATTTAACAAATCACTAGGAGGTGACTATTACTACAACTTGCAACATCGTAAAAAGACAGCTAAAAATTTCATTATATAAACTAAAAAAGATGTCTAAGACATAAATGAAAACAATAAAAAAATAATCACTCCCCAAAAGTTTGCCATAATACCACGACCAGATCATAACTACATACTCTACTAAACAAATTTGTGTGAAAAAAATTTTTCTCCATTAATATCTAAACATTGAATATCAAGATAATTAAATGCTACTCCATAGAGAGAGTGGAGGAAAGTGAGGTTGAAGAAAAACCCTTTGAAATGTCACTTAAGACATGAATCTTTTTCAATCTTGAGGCTTGGCAATAAAAAAAATTACAAA
Organism: Trigoniulus corallinus; assembly: GCA_013389805.1. Lineage (NCBI taxonomy): Eukaryota > Metazoa > Arthropoda > Diplopoda > Spirobolida > Trigoniulidae > Trigoniulus > Trigoniulus corallinus. The sequence goes on from JAAFCE010001036.1 coordinate 14,586,965, forward strand.
GAAATGAAAAAAATCTAACTGTAAAAGTTAATAACAATAACCAATTTTCGCCACTATAACATTAAAATCAATCAAATAAACTAAGTTTGGGACATATGACTAACTACGAAAGGATTATCTGAGGGAAAAATATTGTATATTATACATGCAGGAAATATTTAAACAGATTTAAAATGATTGCTTGGTACTAACGTAAATAACTCTAGCAATCATTTGCGAAAAGGATATTCGATAACCTTTGCCAAAGAATGCTTGTGAGTTTTGTGCACCTTTGGAGGAAACTATGTCAAAAACAGTGATGATTTAAAAATGAATTAAAAACATCATTCTAAAGACCGCGTGATTAGGATAAAAAATGTTCGGCAAAATAAGGACACTTTCACAGGAGTAAGAAGGGTCATTAGCTCGACGTCAAAATGCCGAGATTCATAAGGGACAACTATCAGTTATGAATTGATTCCAATACATATAAATATTTGGTAGTGACCTACATACAAAAAGGTGAAATGTCAAACAAAACCACCAAAAAAAAAAAAAAAAAACAATTTTCATCAATAACATTGAATAAAATGTTTCATAATTAATGAACCCTCTGATGGTGATAACAACGCCAGTTTTGAAAATTTATCATAAAACATTTAGTACACACCAAACACACGAGATATATAACTAAAGAAAAATCAAATTAATAAATCATTTCAATTATATATAAATAAAAATAACACTACATTAACTCCCTAACTGCATTATCTGCTTCCAGACAATTACTCGAAATTCTTTTGACAGGTTTAATTCTGTTTTCAATAGATGTCAAGTTGCAAAAGAGCACTGTCCAATATCTCAGATATGGACACGGCTGCCTCCTTGAATGTTCAAGGATTCCAAAGTGAATAGTTATTCGGAGAGAAATGAGAACAATTGCTCCTCGGCCAAAAAATAATGAATTAACATTGTCAGAAAAATGACTCGGGGTGATTAGGGAGAGCAAAATCGTATGACTTCAAGGGTGAATAAAATGAAAACGAACCCAAATCAGGTTACAAATTTGAAGTGGGCAATAGATCATTTTATAACCCTTACACAATATGACACTGCAAGGAAGGACTGACAGGGCTTTTTCTACGTCCAGAAGTTCTAGAATGTTCAGCAAAATATAAGCGCCATTTAATTTAACTCATGCATATGTCGCTTCAAAAGTTAAATTATTTACAACACCAAAACAAAAGAAAAAATTTATAAATATGAAGTTAAAAATATAAGAAAATATTGCTGTTTTGTCCGGTATTCATCAACACACATTTCATACTTAGAAAACAGTCTAAATATATCTGCTTGAACACAAATTTACAGCCTTAAATTCAAACGAAATTACAACACAATGTGTACGAAAATTACTAGATGACCATGGTTTTGTTTGGTTTGACATTTCACCATTATTAAAACAAAATCAGATAAACTACAAGTTTTAAGGGAGAACAGTAAAGTAAGGAGTAAAATATTTAGAGAACGAATTTCTGCAGACTGTTTTACTGATTAATAAGTACTTCAAAAAAGTACCTAACTAACAACCAAAGCATCAGACAATCAAACATGTCCAAATAAAGCAGGTTGGAAAAGCTTGGTAAATAAAGACCATGATCTTAATTTTTTAAAAACTAATTTAAATGTTGCAGAACAGTTTAAGACACTTTTCTTTCGCACTGACATTAGCAATTAAAGCAGTGCAGTGATACCTACGAAGCCTGTGGGAGAAAAATGCTAAATAATTTTTATTAACTGCAAATTTCTTTCTAAAAATGTACTCCGGGTCAAGAACCACTGGCACTGAATAATAAAAAAGTTATGCAACATTTAAAATAATTAAAATCCCCTTTATAATCGTGGTCGGTATAATATGAACTCGTTAGAGATAAATTAAACAAAAGCAATATTATCACCTCACCATATCATTAGAATAGTCATTGACTAAAGTAGGATTAAATTAACGAAAATAATCGCTAATCACAATAATCACAGAATTTCGGTAATAAAATTCGCAAAATTTAGATTCATGTAGGAGAATATAAGATATAGCTCTACTCAATAATAATTCATTAATACAGTGAAGTCTGCTTATAACGAACCACGAAAATGTACTAAAAACGGTTCGTTATAACGGGTGCAAAATTTCATTGGGAAACTCATTGTTGAAATACCGTTCGTTATAACCAAGAGTTCGTTATTAACGGGTTCGCTATAGCCAAACTGTACTGTATTATTAATAACACGTCTAATGACAACTCAAAAACTGCTAAACACTTTCGCTTTTAAACAGGTGCTTAAAATTCCTAGAATGAAAAGAAAAACTTTTATGAATGACATTTTGCTATCCACGTATCAAGATCCGGTTTATAAGAACACCTGGAAATAACAGTAGAGTTATTTATACACAACGCCACTTGCAGCCACAATAAATGATTTCTAAAAAAAGATAAGTACAAATTGACATACAACAATAACAATATGCATTGACAAGAAATAAGCTGATAAGAATCTGACAGCGTCGAGAGTGGATTTCAAGGCATCTGAAAATTAATACAGTAATGATTTTAACTTGTTATAGTTCGAAAGAAAAGTGAAAATGTCATAAAACTGAACAAGGATTTCGTAAGTCACAGATATAAATCACTACAGATACACCATAATGTAAAACTTCACTTTGAATGCCAAGAATTGCCAAACTGCAACAGTACATTTGTTAGAAAGAATAAGACTGCTTTCTAAAACTATAAGAGCTGGTGGAAACTTGCCATTTGGAATGTTACTGACAATACCCAATTTAGATCCCCAATAACACACTAAATAAACATATTTGAGAAATATGGTTCACTAGTGCATTATTAAATACTTCCAAATCTTTAGAAAACTATTAAGGGCCAAATATTTCGAAATAAACTGCAGCAATGCTAATAATGAAAGCACAATCTATAGTCAATGACAACCCAAGTCAATAACACAAATTATCTTAACGAATATTCGCAAACTTCATATTACAGACCAATCCAAATTTATAGCAGTATTTGAGATTACAAAGATAGAATTCTTAACTTAAACATTAAGATCAACATATGCCAGATGAATTTAGAAATTAGAGTTAATAATATTTCATGATAGTAGGTATTAAGACGGAATGGTCTCTTCCATTAAAAAGTTAACTAAAATAATCAACATAATAGCTAAACTATTGGGAAAGAAAAACTAAATACAGCATTATCAGTATGGTTAGGATAATGTCAGAAACTAGAGGTTTTTAATAGTCATTGTGAATTTCAGTTCAAAATAATTTCAAACGCACATTAAAGTATCATATCTATTAATGACAATACTGTTTATGTGAAGAATCACCAAAACATAAGGAAGAAAATTCAAATGCAATGAAGAAACATTTCCACTCAGACATTCAGTCAACCTCCTCCCATAAGGTGTTCAGTACCAGCCCTGACTTAACAATCATGATGTAGAAAACAAAAAACAGTAACATAAATCGCGACTCTAATCTATGTTTTGAAATACCTACAAATATGAAAATGATACGAAACCCTACAAATATTTGTAAAGAGGAATAAATGTATTGTACATTAAAATTGTAATAAGTTAAACGATTGTACACCCCCCCCCCCAGCTTGCCATCCCTACATCACCATCAATACAAGGCAAAAATGCTCGTCATCTCAATTGGGCATGAGTGACAAAATCCGTTGAAAGACAATTTTGACTGCAACTTTGGGTAATACAGGACCAACTCTAATATCCTGATTGTAAATACATCACCCTAAGAAGGGCTAAAGTCCAACTCACAATAAACTCTCAAAACTGTTTCTGACGAATTTCAGGTAACTGTCTCAGTGTAACGCATCAGCTGATGAACAACACAAATACAAAGCCAAACAATAAAAAAAACTATGTTGCTTGTATAAAAACAATATTTTACATGTCAAAAAAAATGTAAAGTTTGCTATCGGCATAAAGGCATTCAGGCGATGTGGACAAATGGACAATACTATTCCCATCCCTTCTTAAGTAATGTACTATGCTGACGAAACTATGACTAGCCACAATGTGAATATACACTGGTATACAATTCATTCAAGCTTAACGTACAAATTAATTTGCTTTTTTAATTCTTATTGATAGCTACACCAAACATACACAAACGTTTTCTGCATAAAACTAATTCCGTGATTTATGAAAACTATGGTCGCAATCTTCACTTCAATAAATACAAATAAATTAAGTAAATACGACTATTGAATAGGTCTCCAAATCGAGACCAGAGTTCTCAACATCTTTTCAGACCAGCAGACACAAAACAGACAAATTTCAGCTGCAGCATACTAATGTTCTTTATAACAAACTGATGTGGGGATTAACAGAAAATTTATAACGCTATACCCTCTATTTCCTTCGTGGGGTAGGCTGGCATCCCTCCACAGACAACTCAGCCAATATTTCCTGCGGGTTCCAGATGCCTGGCTGGGGTGCCCCCAGACAGAGCATGTTCAGTGGACCCGCAGACCCGACCGTGCCTCAGGCGGGATATGGGTATGATGATGATGTGCCCTCTTCTATTTCCGACTAGACGTTTTCTAATTGACATACATTATTATCTTCAGCTCTCTAGCTGCCCATGGCTTCCCTCGAGTAGTTACTGATGGAAAATCAGTTACTAGGATTTTGGATTGCATTTGTAAATTGCTGTAATTTCAACATTTAACAACCAGTGAATCCAGGACGTCAGATTTAGCTACAAGCTTGTGGCACACAAGTTTGACAAACTCTGATCCGGACAACACTTCAACTCATACAATAACGAAATGCAAAACAAAAGCTGACTAAATATAGTAAAAATTGTGCTGAACAATTTTAAAGACCTGTTATAATTTCGAATTACAATTAACCTGCGCCTATAACTAACATAAACATAAACAGGAATTCTCTCACACACGGCGAATTAAAAAATACATGTGGCAAGGACAGGTATCGTCCATGGGAACCCCCATTATCTATAGCAGATTTCAGGATGCTTAAACGCTACCTTGTTTAAATCTACAACCAAAAGTGCTGGCAATAAAAACATGCTACAAAACATTTCAAAATCAAAGTTCACGACATATTAATCCGTCGGGTCATCTACGCTTTCTACGACCAGGTAGAAAGCAAGATATTGGTTTATTAAAATTCTAATAATCTTAACTCTTACAATCGGTTGGTATAAACAATTACTTAACTTACAACTATATAAGGCACTGGAGAACCCAAGAGGGATTACCATATGATTAGTATTCACTATTTTTAGAATATCCATAGTTAATTTTTTTTAGCTAACTACAAATAATTCAGGAACTTATAACTACTGTGAGGTAGATTTTGTATCTGAGATTGGTATCCCTTGCAGATTTCTAACGAACGACAAAAAACATTAAGAGGCCACATGGCAGCGCTCTGCGTTGCTTAACTATCGCTCACAACAAAAAGAGCTCCAAAATTCATGGTGAATTTGAGAAGCATACCAGTTCATGATAGTTCTCATAAAATATCAAAGAAATAGAAAGTAATGTCGTCTTAATATAGACAACGTGAGATCACAGCTTAGTAAAAAAAAGCACAAAATAAAATAAAATTGAATTATAAAAAAATAGTGGAATGCAAAAAAATGACGAAATGGGTGAAAGACATCACAATTACTTATTATGACTGGTCAAGTTTGAGGCGTAGACAAAATGCAAGATTTTCTTTGGACTACCACTTTAGAGCCTGCTACTATACGAATGACAAACAACGAAGTCATATATGAAAATAGCCACATTGAAGGTACATTTTTAGCACTGTTGACAACATACAACTGACATGATTCCAGTTTTAACACTTCAAAGGGCCTTAATGACGTTTTAATAAATCTCTGGCTACACCCCCGAATGAAAAGTGTGAAACATCAACCTACATCGCGGCGAAACGCTTCACAAAATCCCTTCAACAATTTATGCAAAATGTGGTCTATAAATTTTCAATTTTCATTAGGTACATTTTTGAGATAATAAATTAATCATCCCCATTTTCTAATTCCATGACTATAAGCATTTCCTCAATAGTAATTGTATAGTTATAAAAAATTTTAAACAACAAAGTTTCCACACTTATGCAATAGGGCATTGGGTGGTTTAACTAAATTTGTCCAAGATTGAAGATCTACTAATAAATATGTTATAAAAAAAAGAACTATAAAATAAAAAATGCAACGACGTCATAAATCATTTAACACTTTAAAGAAAAATAGTTAATGCTTAGCATTATGTAATATAAGACAGGCTTTCAAACGAAAGCAATTACGTTTACCAAAAGGTAAACCAATTCAAAAATTCAGTGCTCTCTTAGCACGAACAATTCTCACGTAAAATATCACAATTGCAATTTCTACTAAAACGCGAAATACCCGTTAACATTGAACCCTACCCGCCTTACATCTCAAAGATGCTAGTCAAAGTGGTATCACTAAAACTAATTAGGTGATGGAATAAAACCCTTGTAATTCAGGCTATAAATAAGTATCGAGAAAACAAATGTTTTAAAATGTTTCACAGAAACTGCTCTTTAAAATTTGGCAGAACAAGAGTATTAAGAAGATCCATTCCGTCGTGCAAAAAGAGTTCACCACCACGTAGGCGAATAACCTGGAATAGGATTTTAGATGAGCCAGTGGCCACAACGTACTTTCCTTCGTCCATAAAAAAGTTCTCACGTTTAAAACGCTCCCGAAAATTTTAAATTATAAGAAACCACAAAATGAAAAAGTACAGAGAAACCGTCTTACCTAACACGAATCAGTGACGACTGCTACGATGTTCTCGGTCACGTTCACGATCGCGATCTTTCTCCCGATAACGGTCATCATGATATCTGTCACGCTCACGACTACGCTCTCTGTATTCCCTGTCCCGTGAGCGTGATCTCTCCCTTCGACTGCGGCCTTTGTCTCTATGAGAAGACCTTTCTCTTTCTCTGGAACGCTCCCTTTCTCGTGATCGCGCACGATCTTTGCTTCGAGATCCGTACGATTTGGACTCAATTCCATGCAAAGTGTCTTGCAGAGAACTAATTAAAATCTTGCATCTCTCGTCGTTGGCCACCTTCGACTGTTTGATCAAGGAGATGGCCGTCACTAAAGTTTCAATTGCGCTAGCATAATCGCCTGGAAAAAGAATTGTTGTTATATAAATACTGGTCACATTTAAACCTGGCTAGACAACTGGCAGGCAATAATTCTTACCATTGCTCGCGTCGGACACCGCTCTTGCAATGGCACTACTCGACACTGAACGATTTCTGCCCATAATTTCCTCAAATTCGACCTCACTAATTGGAGGAATGCCATCAGATCGACTAATAGCGCAAAATCAACCCTTACCAACTGACTAACAGACTGGAAACTTGTCACAATTTAACAAATCCAATCTAAAGTATCGAACTTAAAAAATTTTTGAATCCTACCTTTCCGTTGGTCTATAATCACCATACTGAGAAGGTGGAGGCCTGCTGTATATATCCCCTGGTTGACTGTTAGGCGGTAGACCAGCAGGTGGTGGTTGACTTTGTGTAGGAGGAAAAAACGCTGGATTGACATGCGGCGCTGGAGCTTGACCTGGTGGTGGCAAGTGGCCAGGAGGAGGAACTCCTTTATCAATTCATAAAATATTATTGCACTACTTCCCGTATAATCAACAAAAAATTCTAAAAAATATTACCATGAGGAGGTCTTGTTGGTGGTGGGGCTCCAGATGGAGGTGGTCCAACAGGTGGTGGCTGTTGAGGAATGAAACTGGGTCCTGAAAATGGGACGTGTAGTGGGATACTCAATTTGACAATTTTCTTCAAAACACACAGCGGCAATCAGAGATTGTTACACAACAACTATTTACCTGGGGGTCTGGACCAATCAGGTCTCGGTGGAGGTGCTCTTGGATCGATTGGAGGTCCTCTGGGAGGTAAACCATGAGGGGGAGGCTAAAATTCAATTACAATGGTTGAGCTATAACTTAAGTAATATAATAAAAAAATAAATGAATAACTAACCAAGCCTGGGGGTGGAGGGCCTCCAGGTCGTGGAGGCAGAGGTCCGGGCATCCCAGGAGGTGGAGGTGGACCACCATGAACAGGCGGTGGAAGACGAGGTGGGGGTCCCGTCGGAGGGGGCCCATTTGGGCGCATTCCTGGTGGCATCTGGGTATAATCGGGTGGATACATTGGTGGCGGTCCAGATAATGGTGGAGGTACCATAGGACCTGGCGGTCTTAAAGGTGGTGGAAATTGGGGTGGCATAGCTCTGCCTCGAGGTGGGCCAGCTGGAATAGGTCCTCTAGGAGCCCCCATAGGCTGCCCCCTACCAGCATTTGCTAAAAGATAAATACAAGTCGTTAGTTGACTTATGTTTAATTGTGAAACATCAACGTCCTAATTACCATGAAATATAAGATAACAATTATCCTAAATATAACAATTAACAGTGAGAAATTGAATCTCGAGATACGTCAGATATTATTAGGTGTCTCATCCATACACTCAACACATGGTTCCATCAGCGACTGTCACCTTCTTATCCAATTTTCAAGATGACCTCAGCTATGCCAAATACTGAGATTTTTTAAATGCATTCGCAACTTCATTTTAAATGGTTTTCCCGCATTTTCCCTGGACACTGATCATAGTACTCTTATCAAGTTATTTCTTGGGAAGTGATTTTATTCTACAAAAGAAATGCACATCAGAAGTACTAACCATTTCCTTGATTTGGCTTCCTAGACTGCATTTCAAACTGGCTTAGAGCCTGCCTGTTACAATGAGTTACCACTGGTGTTTGACCATGCAATTCTCTACAAAATAAGAAAGCATAAATTTCTTGCAAATAAAACGCAACTGTGAATGAACATGGGAAGAAAGCCAGCAACAGGCTTACACATTCCCTATCTAGATATAGTGTAGTCTTAAATTTCCACAAAGCAAGAAAAAATAATAACTGACAATAACTGAAAGAAAAGGGAACGTGCAAGTAAATTACAATATGTTAAGAACAATGATCTTTCAATAATTCCAAACGACCACCAAAAGATCAAGAAAACAACTGTGGAAATTAAGTCCATGTCTATTAAACACAAACTTCAGAATCTAGATGAAAAACAACTTGCTTTTTGGGCAATTTATCCATCACCAATCTTGCTGATTGCTCTGAGCCGAGAGTTATCACACAAAATCTGTGAATAACAACAGATAATTAGAGAATAGCAAAATGTTGAACATCAATGTCATCATAACGTACCCTTTGGACTGTCCATTTGCTCTGTTTTCATAAAATTTGATATCTACCATATCTGACACACCCAATCCGTGAACTGCATCTGTGATGTCTTGGTCAGTAGTCCACTGTTCAAAAAGAAGGCAAAAAAGCATACCTCACTACTATGCGTTTTCAACTGGCAATAGTAAACACAAACAAATAAGCATCTAGCAGTTGATGCATTACAGAACATTTACCCAAGTTAAATTTCCAACGTAGAGTGGGATGCGCTTTCCAGGGCCACCGGGAACACCAGTTGACGACGTTATCTTCGCAACATCACGATCAATAAGATACTTGTGAGTTCACAGAGCAGACAAAACGAAATAAATCAAGAAAGTAAAGAAACAAAAATGCCTATTTCTTCACATTAGAAATAAAACAAATTCAAGGAATCCAAATGTAATAACGAAAGAAAATTCTACAAAATTAACAGAATCACTGTCAGAATCAATGCCTTACATCATCAGCTTCTCCATTGTCATTATCTTCGCCTGCCGGAGTTGTTATAACGTCGTCATAAAGATCAACTCCAGCATCATGATTATAGTCTCCATCCTGATAAAATAAACGGAACACGTTAGAACATGTTTTGTCCTCATATTGCAACAAATAACTATCTCAGCAGTAACACATTCGACGTAACATGTAATTTAGGAATGAGACAATAAATTTTAGGATGAGAAACAATGCATATATACACTAACTTTGCAATAATGATTAATTCAATATTCTAATGTTAAGAACTAGACGGATGAAAAGAACATCAATTGGTAATAGAAATGATGAATACAAAGATCAATTATGAGAGAATTACAAGAGGATACAGCCTGTAAAGATATTGGGGGCAAATGTAGTTCATTTGATAAATGTCTCCACAGGCATCAGAAGCTTGAGAAATCAGAGTCCATCAAAATCAATCTTCTTTCAAGAGCAACGACATATACAACTAATTAATACAATGTGGAATCTAGTAAGAGAGAGTTGACATCGTTATGTTAGTATGTTGTGCTAACGGGTTGAGGAGTTAGCCAAGCAGCCATCACGGGCCCATTAGCAGCACCCTATATTCACAACCAATCACCCATGTTGGCACTAACGGATTGCGTTGCTTAACTTCAGTGATCTGGCGAGAATTGGTGTGCCCAACGCAGCTCAGTTATGCTATTCATTCCGTGGCAGGACTGAACTTGTTAACCAACTGATAACCAGAGTAATGTCAAACCTGAGTACCACAACATTAGTTATGTTACAGTAACGGGTTGAGCAGTATGCCAAGCACAACAGGCCGAGCCCTTAGGAGGCTGCTCGCGGGTGAGGAGGAAGTAGTTCTAGGGGATATAGGAGAGGGGAAATTTGCAGCACCCAAAGTTCCCTAACAACCACCAAGTTTGGTACTAACGTGGGTTTGCGTTGCTTAACTTCAGTGATATCAGGAGAACTGGTGTGTCCAACGCAACTTGGCACAACATAACGCACATGTTCCAATAGAAGCCCCCCCCCCCTCCGGCGTTTATTTGCAAAACTAGCCTCGGCTCCAGGCGCTTGATAGAGACTGATCATTATTAACAAAACCTTCAAAACCAGTAGCTTACGATATACAGGTATAAGCTCCTGGTAAAGCACCTTTACCCACTCTGTTTATCACTACCGTAGGGTATTATCATGTAACGACCATATTTTCGTCAACTCCATATGAAAATGAAGATTTCGATACCCTACCATGCAAAGTGGCATGCACATATAGGTATTACGCACGACTATAAAGATACGGACGCTTACACTAGTATCGGCAAGCAAATATCAAAGGCACGGCTACTATTTGGCCGTGTCCCCTCTTCAGCCCTGCGACAATAAGAACCTCGGCGTTTATTGGAGCATACCGGTATATGGTATTCGTCATATACTGCTTCCATGTGTTCCTCAACCTTTCTCTATCCTAATTGTTACTTAGGAAATGCAACGTAAATGGATCTACTCAAATGACTCCCCCTCCCCAAAGTATCTTTGTTCTAAACCACTTTAATGTACTAAATTCTTAATTAAAGTTCTTCACGTAAGTTAATGGCATGTAAAGCATGACAAAGCTTCGTTGGGACTCTAATCACAAACATCACTTGCCTGCCTCCCTTTCGCCAACCCACCCTAAGATTATGGATCACATGTGAATTTACCACTTTGAATATCTGACCACATACCACGGTCATCTCTTGATTATGCACTGCCTTCAGCCGAATACTAGACGGATGACATGTTGGCAACATGTTTGCCACGGCTAATTTCAAACTCACCTCCCCCTTAATGTACCATCCTGCCAGTCATTTTAGTTTGCGTGAAAAGAAGTGTGATGCATTCTTATATTTAAAACGTCATAAATAAGGTAATAATTTACAATTAGCATACATTTACTTTCCATCACACTAAATTAGTAATCTAGTTGTCTGCACAGTGGACCACAATAAACAAGCGGTAATCGAAGGCGTTGTTTTAGCTAATTCCCACAACGACAATTTCAACACTTATTTTAAAGATTTTCTAATAAAACTACTGAAAAATCTACAAGACACTCCTGAATCTTAATCGTACGTGTCAAATATTACTTTAAAAACTACTAACTTGATTAAAATCTGGTTCCAACTCCTCGTCGTACAAATCAATATCAACAGGATCCGCCATTTTCGTGCAACGAACACGACACTGGAGGTACAAAAATCAAACTGCGCATGAGCGGCAATAACGATCCAACGAAACCGTAGAAGCTATTTGATTAAGTTAAAGGCGCTATGAGCACCGGTGAGCAATTGGTGAGCGCAACATGAGAACCTCAACTTGTCAGACAGCTAGTAGAGCGGTAGCGGAACGATCCGTTCGACAAAGAGCTCTGCTGTTCAGGGATTAAAGGTGCTGTTCCACTAAGCAGTAGCTGCTATAGCAGGCTGAGTTTCTAAATTACCCGAGTCAAACTCCAGTTACTCCAGAGTGACTCCAAAGCGTTTCTAAGCTAAGGGCTTACTCCGAAAGCCCCGCGTTCCTAAATGCGTTTTTTCACGTTTTAGAGTCACACTAGAGTTGACTCCACTCAAAAAGGAGGAGTAAACGGAGTGAAAGCAGTCGACAGTTAACGAACGCAATCTAAGCAGACGAACAATTAGGCATATAGAGTCATCATCATTATCATCATCATCACACCCTTATCCCGCCTGAGGCAGGGTCGGGTCTGCGGGTTCTAATCCTCCACTCTCGCCTATCCCCCACCCCGCATGCCTCCATGTCCCTTTGCACCACCTGCTCCCACGTCCGTTTTGGTCTTCCTTGACTCCTGGTGCCCCCAACCACCCGTTGTCCCATAATAACCCTAGTCAGTTCCTCCTCTCCCCTTCTCATCACGTGGGAGCGGCGAGTTGCGTTGGACACGCCAGTTCTCGTCTGATCACTGAAGTTAAGCAACGCACGCCCAGCTAGTACTGACATGGGTGGTCGCTCGGGAAAGCTGGGTACTGCTAATACTCAATAATCGTCGCATTAGTGTAGTGTCTGTGCAGACTATGCATTAGAACTATGCAGTGGACGGGTCTCTAATGACTTCGTAGTTGACGGGACCTTAAACTCCAACAAACAAACAAACAACAACCTTCTCATCACATGCCCATACCACCTCAGCCGACTCTCTCTCATCTTTTTTCCGCAATGTCTCCCACCCCCAAGCTACCTCTAACATAGTCGTTTTGAATTCTATCAGCTCGTGACACACCACTCATGTAGCGCAGCATTCGCATCTCAGCCACTTGCATTTGCCTTTCATGGTTCTTCCTAGCTGCCCAACACTCTGAGCCATATAAAATAGCGGGCCTAACGACAGTTCTGTATACCTTACCCTTCAACTTTATTGGGACCTGGCGGTCACACAGGACACCACTTGCCTGTCTCCACTTCAGCCATCCTGCATTAATTCTATGGGTAACATCAGAATCTATCTCTCCATTGCTTTGTAAAACAGATCCCAAATAACGAAACTCTTGCACCACTGGTATCCCCTCACCCCCACAACGAATCTCACCCCCTTGCCCCTGGCCACTAAAATTGAAAGCCAGGTACTCTGTCTTCTTCATGTTCACCTTAAGGCCCCGTCTTTCCATTGCTGTTTTAATGTCTTGTAGGCCCTTTTGTGCATCCTCATTGGTCTCCTCAAGCATTCCCACATCATCTGCAAATACCAGACACTGAGGGGCCCATTCCCCTATTCCCGTCAGCAGAACATCCATTACTAGAGTAAATAGATAAGGGCTCAGAGCCGACCCTTGGTGCACACCCACCTCAACGTTGAAGCGTGCAGTGTTTCCCCAAGCTGTCCTCACTCTGGCAATGGAACCATCATACATATCCTGCACTATCCAATATGTCCTTCATCAACCCCCTTCTTTCTTAAAATGCTCCATACTAACTGCCTTGGGACACTATCATATGCCTTTTCCAGGTCAATGAATACTGCATGGAGGTCCTTCTTTTCTGCTCTATACTTCTCTATCATCTGTCTTAGGATAAAGATTGGTTACATGGTGGATCTACCAGGCATAAACCCGAATTGATTTCTGTAGATACTAGTTTGGTCTCTGAGGCGACATTCTATGACTCTCTCCCACAGCTTCATAGAATGGTTCATCAGCTGTATGCCCCTGTAGTTTCCACAGTCCTGGGCATCACCTTTGCCCTTGAACAGTGGAGCTATCCAACTCTCTCACCTGTTGTCAGTGTGTGTCAGCCCACTGACTACCAGATGGCAGTGCTTACTGACAAGTGTTTACACCTCACTGAGAACACTGGCACTGAATTACTGACCAAAAACACTGTCCGTGTATATATACCTTTAGAAGTGAGCATGTTTGGGGTTGCTCACATCAGTTCCTCACATTTTTTTCTGCACATGCCCAAGCATGCATAAACATCATCTATAAAAAAGTGGTCACATGACCTCCCAACTTGAGATCCCACCCATCCAAGTAAAAGATGGGGAGCAGCGTTTGGTGCACCATCTGGGACTACCCGCCCCACGCATCTCGTCTGATCACTGAAGTTAAGCAGCAAAACCCCAACTAGTACTAACATGGGTGGCCGCTTGGGAAAACTCGGTACTGTTAATAGCCAATAATGATCGCATTAGTGTAGTGTCTGTGTAGTCTCTGCACTAGAACTATGCAGTCCCAGTGGATGGGGCTCTAATGACCTGGTAGTTGAAGGGTCCTAAAACACCAATGAAACAAACAAAACAGTCAGGAAAAAGGTTTGAAGTTTCTTTTTTTGCTTTTGCCTTCTTAACTGGATTGGATTGGATTAGTGTGAAGGGTTGGGGAAGTAAGCCAGGCAGCCATAACAGGACGAACCCTTAGGAGGCTGCCCGCAGGAGATGAGGAGGTAGGTAAAAGGACAACGGAAAGGGGTAATCTGCAGCACCCAACGTTCTTTACTAACCAAGGAATTTAAAGCAAGGAATGGACGATCTTTTGAATGGTACTTTGACGCAGCCGGCTGCCAACTTAACGCTGCAGCCCCTATTGTTATTTATCGTTGGCTTACAGGTTCGTTGGGGCACTATTTTGAGTCCATGGGACGAAATTCTACTTCTGGGAATTTTTCCTGATGTAGCGCTTGCATAGTAGAAAGGGTTCTTTTACGTGCTATTAGGGATTTTGCAAATACTCGTGATGTGGGCGTTCCTGGATGAAAGACGAAAAGTGAACACACTTTTCGTCCTTCCACGTCGTCTACTGCATTATGAGGACGATAAAAACCAAAATAAACGTCCTCCTTTTTCGCGACGAATTGGCTTCTCTGTGATTGGCTAAATGCCTGCGCATGTGCATGTTACACACCAGCGTGAAATCTGGCATCCATTCTTTTTTAAAAGAAGCGACAGGAGGATAAAAACATAAAAAAATGGAACATAAAAGTGATGATCCCCAAAAGCTTTTTATGGAGATATAATTTACCTTGTATACAATGCTCTATACAATTCAAATATTACAAAAATTTTTATTTTAATGATATTTTCATTCTTTTTTTGCTTAACGCTATTGCCATATAGCAAAATGTTTTGTCTGGCTCTCACAAGATGGCACACAATTACTGGGAATGGATAATTGCAAAATTGCCAAACGTAAGCCCAGACGAAACATAAGAGGACGAATTGACACCTTGTATTCATCTTTCATTATATTCGTCCCATCTAATTGCAAAATCCCTAATGACATAGTATGCCGCACGGGGCCACGGCTTCAACAGAGCACTGGGGTGACCCAATGGAAGGCGCATTCGTGGTGTCTCTCTCTCTCTCAGTCAAAAAAACCAACCCATCTCGATCAAGGAACAACTGCACTTTACCTCTGCACCACCAACGCGGGTCGTATGTGGTGACTACTGACCGCTGTCACTGACATGTGGCGTTGTCCATATTTCACCTTAATACAGTATATCCCTTTGTGCCGCCTCGGTAGTTTGGCTTGTTTCGGGCAAGAATGAGGTCCCCAGTGTGCCTTCGTCAGATAAGAAGTAAAGCCGTGACTCTGAGTGGCATATACGATGTCACACGTGAAAGAATCCTTTCTACAAAAAACGTATGTAGATCCACAGAATTTCTAGGAGCTTGCCCTTGACGTTGGTGAAGGAACAGGGCCCCAATGAAAAAAAATAGGCTGGCGATAAATAGTAATAGGTAAGGTGAGCAGATTTTTCAGAGGGCAAACCGGGACGTTTGGTTTGGTGGTTTGGTTTCTTGGGGTGTTAGGGCCCGTCAACTGCAAGGTTATTAGAGCGCTGTCCACTGCGTAGTTCTAATGCCGTGACACTACACTAATGTGACGATTGCCCAAGCAGCCACCCATGTCAGTACTAACTGGGTTGCACTGCTTAACTTCAGTGATCAGACCAGTGACGTACCGAGGCTGGTGCGGGGGGGAGGGCGGACTGCACCGGTTGACACTATTGCAAAGTCACAGGTCCATCCTTTTCCTACAACACTAATTGAATTTTAGTTTCAATGAATGCGAATTTTGTATGGGACATAGTGGTTTAGGGCTTTTCAACTACAAGGTCATTAGAGCCCTGTCCACTGCACAGACTAGAGACTGCACAGCCACTACAGTAATGGGACTATTTTTGTATATCAGCACACTGTCATAAGCCTTCTCCAAGTCAATGAAGAATGCTTATGAGTGTTCTATGACAGGTAGTTTGGGAGGTATTACGAAATCGGGTTAGAAGAAGGGTTTATGCAAATAGTTCAGTATATGTATGATGATACCATAGCCAGGGTAAGGACACCTTGGGGGGGGCTTCCCAGAAAAGGTGGGGGTCCACCTTGGTTAAGCATTTTGCCTGCTCATTCTGGTTATGGACGAGCTGCTGACGGGTGTAGAACAATGAGCCCCCAGTCTGTGGTACTCGGTGATGATATTGCAAAAAGTAGTGTTTCCAGAGAAAGGCCTAAACGATATTTGAGGAGTGATAGAAAAGGGAGGGCTAATGATAAACATGAAGAAGACAGTATTTAGCTTTCAATTGGGTAGGGCAGGAAAGTAGTGGTGACGTGATCACCAGGGGCCAACTGGTGAAAAAGGTACAAGAGGTAAAGTACTTAGGATCAATGCCAAAGCAATGGGGAGATAGACTGTGATGTGACCCAAAGACTCAATGGGGGATGGTTGAAGTGGAGTTTGAAACCAACATTTGAAATGTTGGTGACTCAGATGGGGTACATGGCAAAATAAGTGTTTATGGGAAGGTCAGTGGTGGGGGTGACACCAGGATTTGCCACACCGGTTGACACCAAGCCTAGGTACGCCTCTGGTCTGCCCCTTTGCCGTTGAAGAGTGGTACTATACAACTCTCATGCCATGCAGATGGCATTCTATCTCCCCTAGCTATCCTATAGGAAAGTTTTCCTAGCTACCAGATTCCTTTCATCCCTAGACTATGCTGCACTTCATTGTGAATTCTGTCTGGGCTTAAAGCTTTTCAACCTCTCATCTTCCTAAGGGCCCTGACTACTTCCTCTTCTTTTATGCTGTCCACCACTCCTGAAGATTAAGGATGGATGTCAATGTCATCTTCTCCCCTTGCAGCATTGAAGAGGTTGAGTCTGTTCCTCACTGTTCCCCACACACTGACCCTACCTTTGCTATTTTTGGTATTTTTGCCTTTGGTATATTTTTGGCGGCCCTATCTCTAGTCTTTGCCAGTTAAAAAATTTCTTTCTCCCCTTCCTTGGTCTCCAAGTGATCATAGAGGGCTTCATAGTTCTGTGTTTGGCCTGGGCAATGATCATCCTAGCTGTGGTCTTGAGAAATATTTACACTATTATTGAAATATTAATGTCGAAAAGGGCGCTGCTTGAACTTGTTTGAACAACTTGTTTAAACTCTGAGTCAGCTAATTGTTCATTGAGGCATTCCACCAATGCCAGGAGACAAGCTTCTACACCAGGGAATTTTGCCTTAACTGCTCATTGATTGCATAGTAGAATGGGTTCTTTTACTTGCAAAGGACATTGCAATAGGTCAGACACCAAACAACATTATAACCAACAAAGCACTAATTTGCCTACCACACTTTTTATTTTGGTCATATAATGCAGTGATGGAACACCAGGGGTAGACCGGCATTCCACACAGAGAGCTCAGTTAATTTTTCCTGTGGGTGCCAGACGCCTGGCTAGGGTGCCCCCAGGCAGGATAAGGGTATGATGGTGAAGAATATGGAGGATAAAAGAAAGAACAGATATCATTATCAAATCCTTATCCTGCCTCTGGCAGGGTCGGATCTCCCAGCAGATCCCCATGCACCCCACACACTAACATATCCGTACAGACAACATCTTCCCCGCCTGCTTTGGACCCCCTGCCCCATGTGCTCCCCACCACCTGTATTAAGGCCCCCACACACCAAACTGACGTGTGTGTGCAAAAAACGTTTTTGCTCACACCAAAAGTATTCACTGACAGTGTGAAGAAATTTTATCACATTGGTGTGTCAGTTCGGACTGACATCAGTTAGAAGTGAGCGTGTGGAGTTGCTTGCATCAGTTCCTCACATTTTTTGTTCTGTGCATACCCAAACATTGGTAAATGTCATCTTTAAAAAATTGCGCCATGGTAACGGTAGAATTACTGGTTGATGAGAACAATCAGATGACGTTTAACGAAAAGTACATAACGCACCACGTGACACACCAAACTGATGGTGTGTGCAATTCATTCCTTCACACCATTCTGAACACATCGATGTGCACACACCAAACTGAACGTGTGTGGGGGCCTTTACTGAAATCGACTAAAAGAACTGCTCCCCTCTTCTCATTATGTTACCACACAACATCCGCCTTCCCTCAATCTATTCCTAGTATAATGCACCACTAAACATTTAAGGTCAATGGAAGGGTGGGAACTCACCTGTCCAAGGATTTGTTTCATTGGTGCTTAAGAACGCTTCATCTATAATGGTCGTTACAGTCCTGTCCCCTGCATAACTGTAAGGCTGCGGCCATGGTGGAGTGAAGAGAAGAGAGGAGATGAAAGAGGAGCGATATGCAATGATGAAAGAAGAGAAATGCTTGGCCATGGTGGAGCGGTGAGAAAACCACTTTCTTTTGCTTTATTTCACCAGCCAGGGGGCGGGGGCGGAGTCCTGCACTTGTCCGGGACTACCCGCCCCATGCACTGTTTCAGAATGAAGATTGGCTCCACAGTGGACCTGCCTGGCATAAACCCGAACTGATTTCCACGGACACTAGTTCTATCCTGGAGGCGACGTTCCATCACTCTCTCCCAGAGTTTCATGGAATGGCTCATTATCTTTATACCTCTAAAGTTGCTGCAATCTTGGACATCCCCTTTGCTCTTGAAGAGTGGTACTATCCAACTCTCCCGCCATGCAGATGGCATTTTATCTCCACTAGCTATCTTGCTGAAAAGTTTCCCTAACCACCTGGTAGCTGTCGTCCCTAGGCTGTGCCACACTTGGATGGGGATTCTGTCTGGGCCTACGGCTTTTCAGCCTTTCATCTTCCTAAGTGCTCTGGCTACTTCCTCCTCAGTAACACTGTCCACAACCCCTGCTGATGCAGGATAGGTGGAGAGGCCCTCATTTCCTCCAGCTGCACCCAAGAGGTTCTGTAAGTACTCTTCCTACCTGCTCTTTACCCCCTGTGGGGAGAGCAGGATCCTACCCTCACTATCCTTCACTGTTATGGCTTGGGGTGTATCTTTAGCAGCCCTATCCCTAGCCTTGGCCAGCTTGAAAACCTCTCTCTCCCCTTCCTTTGTCACTAACTGCTCATAGACCATCATCAACTAATCATGAGACCATCATCAACTAAATTTCCTGACCCATCCTTAATCACTGTATCCCTATAACCCTCTCTCCTACACCTCTTAAGATAACCCCAGAATGCCTTGGGATTTTAAAAAATGAAGTTAAGCAGCGCAACCCCAGCTAGTACTGACATGGGTGGCCGCTAATACCCAAACTGGGTACTGCTAATACCCAAAAATCGTCGCTTTAGTTTAGTGTCTGTGCAGTCTCTGCATAAGAACTATGCTGTGGACGGGGATCTAATGACCTTTGTAGTTGAAGGGCCCTAAGACACCAACAAACAACAACAACAGTGATAAAAGAAACCACCTTGTTTGTGAAGTACAGTAGTTGTTAGGGTTCCTTGTACACACCGTTTTCTAGGTAATAGCACGATGAATAAGAAATGCCCTCTATACCATTTAGGAAATCTCAGGATCGAATTATTTGATCTTTAATTACACCTAACTCCTAGAATATATCAGTGCCTGAATCAACCTTTACAACACGATGAATCTTTTGTTTGCATTATTTCAGGATGTAGATAACAATAGACAATAATATTCAAGTGAAGTCGCCTGAAAAGGTAAGACAAGGCCTAAATGTACTTGGATATCCGGTGTGTAGCTGATTCGATCAACAGAGAAGAAAGTGATGAAGATAGAATTCAATTCATCCCTTAGTTGCTATGGAAACGGCACATGCGTAGTATTAAAATGACGGCACCAAAGAGCAGTGATCCTACAGTATGTTTGTCAAAGTCCTGACTTGACAGTGTGTACTCTAGACGCAGGGCGCGCGTTTCTGAAAAGCAGCTCAGAAAAATGACTATTAATTAGGAGAACTGATTTCATTTCAATATTAATGAAGAAAACATCGATATTTTATTGTCTTATCATCGAGATATAGTCTTCAGTGAAGGACCGGGCCCTGGATTTGCGATCTCTGTCAACTGACAACAGCCTTTCAAACTTCACTCATGAATGTTTTGTGTGACGTATGATAGTTAAAGGTAAGAGCTCATTTCCATTATCTATGTTTACATAACCAGTAAATGCCAAAGGCCCTACAAAGCAGATTCAGAAACGGTCCTCCCTTAGGCTGAGTTCATAAACCGCTTTTGTTTAGCTACCTGCAAGCGGTACTTGTCAGAAAATGTAATGCTAAAGGGTCACACGGACTCTTCAGCAAGCATGTTGCTTGTGTCAGTGAGCATTATGGTCATTGTGTTGTATAAAATGTAATTTTGTATTGTGAGAAATTATTAAACCATTTAGGTATTACAATGTTTTGTAATGATCAAGAATGCATTGTCTTTATCCATGACGATGTCAGCTTTGTTTCCTTTAAGGCACTTTAGGAACAAAGCGTTTTGAATTAGCATCAAACAGTTGAGTCGTAGTTGACAGAAAATACTATCTTCAACTGAAATGTCGATTGGTCCTCGCTCATTGAAGACCTTGACCAATGGAATAATGACTTTGTTCTTCCACTCAAACTGCCTATTGTTGTAGCCCATTCTGCTGGTTTGTGAATGGACTTGTGACAACCTACACGGCTTCCTTTCTTTTGGTTACAGTATTTCACATCAGTCCAGCTACCTATGGAGGTAATTTACAAGTCAAGGGTCCTAGCTCCTACAACTGGGAATTTTTTTCGATTTTCAGTTCTAGACGCGTATTTTCTATGTTAAAAGCGGGTTCCTAGCACAAACAACATCTTAGACATCACACTGGACCTCGGGATGTTTACCCACCGGTTGACAGCAAGAAAAGTACTAGCGGATGTCTTGCGGGAAGATCCTGCACACTATTGCATTGAAGAGGGCCAAGTGGTATCCCTCACCCGTTGTGCTACTGAAGTCATAGTGTACTGATAATGCAAACAGACATTCAATAAGAAATCGTTTGTTTGTTTTTTACTTGAACTAGGGGCTTTTTTACAGACAGGCGCGGGATTGAAATGGATCCTCCACGACAAAGGTTGCCAGCCTTCAATATTCATCCACCATTTTGGCCCTATTTGGATGAGCATTGCCATCCATGTAAAGGAACTGAGAGCCTACTGCACGGCTGAAAAGTCGCACATAAGGCTCTAAGATCTCTCTGTACCTCTAAGCAGTAAGGTAGCCTGTGTTGAACACATGGTGTGTAGCCATCCAACGTAGGGTGCCTGCTCACACCGTGACACAACCACCGCTGTAACGGACCCTTTCTCTGACGTTGAAGAGGTAATAGTGGGTCTAAGGTTCTCTCCTGGTCAAAGTTTCGTCTAGAACCTGTGGCTAGGCTGAGTCTTGATCCGCTATCAGCCAATTTGGTGACGCCTGCCTTTTTTGGAATGTTTGCTCTGCTATCAGTTTTCTGTGGCGCAATGTGTAGCACGCTTGGTAACTGCGTCAGTAGTTCTAGTCTCGATACTGGACCGAGGTGGGTTGGTTTCTTTCGAACGAAAGAGAGGCCCCAAGGGCGCTTTCTTTCGGATGAAAAGTAAAACCGAGGTCCCGTGTGGTGTACGATGCCGTTTGCACGTAAGATAACCTTCTCTACTATGCAACGGGTAGATGAGGCAAAATTTCCAGGTGTGGGAGCTCGCTCTCTGGCGTCGGTGGAATGCCCCAACTAACAGTAGAGGGTTTGCAGCTTTGGTCGGTAACCGTCTGTGAAAAAACACTGTCCAATTTATCTCCCTTGTGTCCATTCAGAGGGACAAGATGGGTACCCGACCCTGCCATAGGCGGGAAAACGGTTAGGAGTTGCTTTGCTTTTGTGCTGTTGTCAACTTTCGTGGTTTCTGGTTACTGAGTGAAATGAAATTTAAACATATCCTTTACTGGGGTTGCCAACAAATAGCGGCGAGCATTGGCAAATCAGTTCATGGGTGCATTTATGCTCGCGGGCACAGGGTTGGGAACCCCTGCTCTATGATGTAGGACGCAAAAGGCCGTTGTTAAGTCTGTATGTGTGATGTCATCTGTCGGCTTCATCAGTGTCAGGTATAAAGAAGATCTGGAGATTATGATTACAACGGGGTCGATTTTGTCCTAAGAGCTCTTGGCACTTAGTGGAGCCGTTCTAACACTGCATCAACAATGCAGCACTCTCAAGCGGGAATGGATGGTCAATTTGGTCAATCTGGTTAATTTGCAGATTTTTTTCGCATACCCTACGATTGAACCCGGGATTCCCTGTAGTTTTCCCTTTCACCAATAAGGATTTATAGGTATCGACCAGAGTTTATCCTGTACCCTAAGTTCACGGACAGGTATTTCTGTTACGAAGGCCGTCAGTGAAGGACATACCAGGTGTCATCTTGATCCAATTACATTCAGAATTCATTGAACCAGAAGCTGCAAAAATACCGTTTTGCTATTGCGTGTATTTTTAAGGGTAAAGGGTACATAAATCCCGAGAAAAATTGCTGATGGACAGCGGTTTTTTCTGTTCAGCAATGGACCACTTTCGTCAGACAAGTAAGGTCTATACAGGGCCGACTTGAGCTTAGCTTCTGCATGAGGTCTGAGGCTCCGCGCTTTGAGTGGACCCTGAATCTATGAGCGCCTTTTGATAGTCTAGTTGATCCAATGGACCTCCACTCCCAGCCGAATTAAGCCAAGGCTTTTTTTTGTCAGAATATAGGAATAATATCACTATAGTTCTAGCACATTTTCGAAGTTTACCAGACAGAGTTCATGGACAAACGTTGTCAGCCTAATTAAAATTATTGGATCCCTTTTGTTACTGTAGTTGGACCCAAAGGACGCCAGCTCTATGGACCCCTTTTGAGTGAAAAGGTTTTCCGTGTATAAGAGTTATAGACCCGATTTCCAATTTTCTTTATGAAGTGCGATTTTCTGTAGAAACGTAGCATTTCTTGTTAAAGCACTACATCAACGCCTTTGACAAACGGAGGGTCTAAGCTGCAAATTACTGCCTCGGGATTTGAAAGCGATATCTATTAAATTATAGCTTTGCAACAAATCAACTAATTCAGGAAGGAGTTGTTGTTTTTACAAACACTGACAGCATTTTAGTCATAGAATTTTGAAGTTTTTCCACCACCAAATGGCCAATTTCGCTATCGGTCAGAAGGTATTACCCACTATTCAATGGAACTATAAAATGCTGTATAGGAATATGGCAACTTTTATTTCTTCAAACACAGTTTATGACATTACACATGACCAAAGCGATCCAATTTATGACATCCTTAATTGAATTCTCCCTACGCTTTCCAACGTAAATAAAGAAGGCTATCAAATACAACCGGCGAAATAATGTCAACATCTTTCAAAACGAAAGACAGATACGGAGATTGTCATCGAAATCGATCATAAAAATAAGTACAGACGATTGAAATATGGCTGACCTTTCTATATTACTGGCTGACGTGTTTTGTTTTTAATATAAACTAAAGATTCCTGATCGTGATCCTGGAGCCGACTTTGCCTTGAATTCAATTTAGGCTGGTTCACTCCTGACCAAGGTCGGTAGTTCACTCCTTTCTGTCAAAAGAAGACGGAGGACCGAAAAAGTGCACTCAATAAAAACGACGTCAAAGAGTAAGGAGCCCTAACTAACCGTCCACCAAGCCTGAACATCCATTTTGCCTATAAATAGGATCACAATTTGATTGAATTAATATACAGCAGTATCTGGTGGGCGGGTTGTTGTGATGGAAGAAAGAAAGTCCTAATGTTTGCTGTGAGATGATGAAATCGACCTTCTGATAAATATCGGTATCTGTGGGCAATAAAAAAAGCAAAAGCAACTACTAACCCTCTTCCCGCCTATGGCAGTGTCGGTTACCCATCTTTATCCGTCTGGATGGACATATGGGCGATTTGTTGGCCGGTATTTTTACGCAGCCGACTGCTAGCAAAGCTGCAAATACTGTGTTCGTTGGTGCACTCCACTGGCGCCAGATTTTTTTGCCTGATCTACCCGTTACATGGTAGAGAGCAGGGCCCGCTCTAGCATTTATGCCGTCCCGGACAAAACGACAAATTGTCGTTCCGGACAAAAAAAAACTAGTAGTAAAAGAAAAAGCGACAATTTCCTGAAACTTTGTTGTACATCAATCGAATCATTCTGGTGACCAGCTATGGGGACCAGGGGCTTAAACACCTAGACGCCTACCCTATTTTGTGGTGACAAAATATCACACCGGACAAATGTCCGGGTTACCGGCGCCTAGTGCTGGCCCGGTAGAAAGGGTTCTGTGACGTGGAAGTGATATCGTACACTTGCCATCCAGCGGAAGGCCCATCAGTGGCGTTGCGTGGCGGGGGATGCGGCTCGCCCCAGGCGGAAAAATTTCACAATAAATAATAATAATATCCTTTTCAAGCCTTTTTGAGGTCCTTTTCTTAAGTTTTGTAAGCCCGCTGCATGATGAGGCCCTAGGCCTCAGCCTACTTAGCATAATGGTAAATCCGGCACTGGCTAAAGATTTAGGCCTTAATACCTAAATAAGGGCCGGCGAATTTGGCCTACGCCCCGGGCGGCTGAAACCCACGCTACGCCACTGTACCTCGATCCAGAATAGTAGTCGAGCACGACCACCATCTAATGATGAAAGACAACGGTAGTCAGTAATGTGAAGAGGACCAATGGTAATTTCGACATCATTGTCAAAGTGGTTGTCAAAAGCAGGTCCACTTTCATTATTTGGAGATGCTTCACTGGAAACCAACAAGGCCACCGTAGAAAACTGCGAAATGTTGGTCAACATTATCATTTTAATAAAGGTTATCGTTTATATCAAGTCGACAAATGATATGACCGAAATAATGCGTATAGGGCTGCTGTTATTTGTAACGCTCTGTTTAGAGACCAAGCTGAAATTAGAGGCCGTAAAATATTAATTAAGCTTCTTAATGACCAGTTTTAATCTTCCATTGCCTTATTATATTACCTCTGAGGAATTTCATATTAAATTTCCAAATTATTGCACATTGGGGAACATATCAAGTCCTTTCTAGTGGGTAGAAAAGTTATACCAAAAATTTACATCAAGAAATATTAGATTGGGGCAATGTTGAAGTTGTTTGCAATTGTCGGCAAAAGAGCTGTGTCGATTTTATAGTAATATGACAACCCACACGCGTATTTCATTTTGCTTTGGCCCCTCTGTGCTAATGGCACCATAGTTAATCGTCTCCTTTACACAATTTCCAGTTCATAAAGTGAAATAGCAAAAGTTATCATGCTGTGAGTGAAACAACAGTGTTGAAAAATGTGTTTCCAAAAACATTGCACTTCCCTAGTGATGTACTCATAAAAACAACATACAAACTTTACAATGTTATGATTGTTTTTGGATGTTTGTTAAATGTTTGCTCACTGTGGTAAAAATCATATTGTGACTAACCCAATTATGACAGCTACAATTTGTGATGTCACTGCTTGTGACACAGAATCATTCTTAAAGGGTACAAGTAATCAGTGGGGATAAAACTGACCTCATATGAGAACTTTACTGCTTTGATCTACAATCCTTAAATGTCGAATCATCCTCCAGCACCACCCATGAGTGCCCTCTATTTTTGTTTCCTAATATCTGTTTCAGTCTTTCTTTGACAGGAAAGGGCTAATTGAGGAAGAAACGATCACGCATTTCTTTAAACAAAGAATAAGGTTCTCTGGTCATACCCGATATTGGAAGTGTCCCAATATATGATTCGGACTGGTCTTTTTCAATATTATACACTCAGAAGCAACGCCTGTGAAATGATGATGGGCCATTCTCATCCACTGAATTATTACAAAAATTCAGAATAGGCACTATATTTAGTTTGGAGACTGCTGGCCTAGGGACCACAGGCTGCCAACTCTTGCTAATAGAGAAAACCTTGCTATAAAGCCCATTCATTCAATTAGTGGTATTTGGCCTGGACTGGGTGACATTGTAAGGACCCCCTTGGGTAATAATCAGTCTGAGTTAACGCAATTACTTGACTCTGTTGGCTATTGCAGTATCAGTTTTCTCAATATTATGACATGAATTCCTTGCTATAAAGACCATTCATTCAATCAGTGGCATTTGGCCTGGACTTGGTGACATTGTTGGGGCTCCCTTGGGTGATAATCAGTCTGAATTAACACAATTACTTGACCTTGTTGGCTATTGAACGCCTTTATTTCTATTAAAGTCGAAATGTTGGCATCCATTCTAGCCAATGTTTAATGTCGACAGTAATTTTCTTCTGATGACACACTTTTCACGCAGAGCTGGGTCGAGTATCCACAAATTTGTGCTTCGCCATGACAGAGACAACCGTAAAGGCTAGTTTATATTTAAGACCTATTTCCATTTTGGGTTCAATGTAAGGTTCTGGGCTATTACAATATGTCTTCTTGAGCTCAATATTTCTGCATGAGGTATCCAGCAGTGAAGAATTTCGAAATTAAAGCATATTACGTGGAAGGCGGGGTAAATAGGGGGACGAGGCGAGTAAGACAACATGAAAAACTTCTGATTGAACTGCTGACCCATTACCACAAATCTTATTCACTTAGGAATTTTAAGGATTTTCTTGCCAAACCCAATATCTAAATGACGGCATTTCTTCAACTGTTTGCCTTCTGGTTGCAGAACCTGTCTTTGTCCTTTGATACCATTCAACGTATATATTTTTCCAGAATGCCTTTTAAAGATTCCGAGGAAGATCTTGGCAATAGTCTAGAATGAAAATTGGTTGCTTCAACAGGAAAGGATTAAATGGGTTCAGACTTCTTCAGCGCGTTGAAATAATGCAATTGAGTGTTCTGCAAATGACATTAAGTAAAATAACATCAGTCTAATCCAAACATCCATTTGCAAATCGTCAGCATTTATTCATCCTTATCTGTAGGTGACACATTGCCATGTCCAAACGTGTCTATGCTTTAAATTCCAATCCGATTAAAGGTGAACTTGGGATTTCGACATCAGTTAGACCAAGAGTTCTTAACATGGGGTATCCAGGGCCTTTGGGAGATAGGACTCGATCTCAGGGTATTTAGTGTATTTAGTTATTAATTTATACTTAGGTGGCACGTGAATGGAACGGCATTTCCTGCAACTGGCAACAAATATAAGGAATAGTGATGATTATTTCGACAGTCAAGTGAAAAGGATATTACGGATGCGGCACCATATTGGACAATCCATTAGGGTCTGGAGTTATCAAAAGGTTAAGAACATCTATTTCAAGTCACAAGTGCATTACTAACTAACTGAAATGCAGTAGGCAATAGGACACGAATCGAGATGGCGTTAACTAGAGTGGCTCTTTAAATCATATTCTGAGCTTCCGAAGAAACGTTTTTGAATATCAATATTTGTATGACACTGAAAGAAAATTAAGATTTTCGAGAATCCAGTTTCTATTCGATCAATATTGCGTTATCCAGAATCGATCATGGTATAATGGAGTTAGACCATTATAATTCACCAGTGAAGTTACAGGTATGGAATGAACGGTCAACATTTCCTACATAACTGGGGTCTCACCTGGTACTCATTGAAAACCCCCCAAAGTAGCTCAGTGGTACTGCCCCAATTCGTGACTGACCAAGAGGTGGCGTCTTCTTGGATGAGGAGACAAGTTCAAGTGGGCCTTCCTTGTGATGGAATGTAGGCCTAAAACCTGTGGTTCCGTGCAATGTTATTTGATGTCTATGTTACACTAACGGGTTGGGGAGTAGGCCAAGCAGCCATAACAAGACGAACTCTTTGGAGGCTGCTCGAGGGAGAGGAGGAAGTAGGTGTAGGGGATGTAGGAGGGGGGAATTTGCAGCACCCAACGTTCTCTACCAACCACCCTTGTTGGTACTAACGTGGGTTGGCGTTGCTTAACTTCAGTGATCTCACGAGAACTGGTGTGTCCAACGCAACTTGGCTCCTGGCGTCGGCAATCACTACCACCACATTTGCGGATGAATAATAATGCAGACACTGACCTCAGGGCCTGCCTTGGGGGGGGGGCGAGGTCGGGCTCTGCCTAAGGGCGCCTTGATTCAACAATTCTTTTTTTTGTGCTTAAGCAATATAAGCCTTTTAATTCTTAATAAACTTAGCTTGAAAACCTTCACATTTTTCCTACAGGCTGTGCCAAAGCGGTGGCGCCCACACAGCCAGGCCTAATTTGTCCAACAGCACCCAAATGTCTGCACCAAAACGTACCAAATTCTAACCCAATTAGGAGGGACCACGTTATGAAACGTCATTCACTGGAACCAAGTAGGAAGCCAATTACTATCCACAGGAGCCGAGGAAGTCACTTGAACATTGCTCTAGGGATAATTATTAATTCCAGATGTGTAATACAGTGTATCGAGCAGTGGTGGCGAACCTTTTTTGAAAACGGGTCGCAATAACACGAAAACAAAAAAAAAACAAACCAAAAGTCCGCGGGTCAGGTGCACTACCGGTATTTAATTTTATGCACTACCTCCCACCAGGTCTCCGTCCACCCCACACACTACCATATCCTTCCAGACAACCTGCCCCACGTCTGCTTCGATTTCCCCCTGCCCTGGGTGCACCTAACGACTCCTCCTCCCCTCTTCTCATTACGTGTCCATACCACCTCAACCTACTCCCCCTCAATTTTTCGCTATGCCCCCCATGACGATAAACTACAGTAGATACGATCCCGCTCGGGTCACTTAAAATTGCACGGTGGGTCACTTTGTGACCCGCGAGTCACAGGTTCGCCACCAATGGTGTAGAGTAAGGATAAAAATAGTGTGGAGGAGAATTTCCAGTGAGGATTTTGCTTTCTGCGTTTCAAATATTGCATAGTGTCTCACCTATTGCACAATAACAGTAAGGAACAGGGATATTCCTGACCACATGTAGATTAAGACTTCTCTGATGTTTTTAATATTTTTCAACCATTTATCTAAATTATTTATTTTGCTTAATTACTTTATTAGGTAATAATGTATTTTAATAAATAATGATGTCCTAATGTGTTTAATGTATCGTTTTATATTTGTTTTCAGTCTGTGTGTACTATGAATCAAGGCCTAGGGCGCCAGAAAGAGTTGCCCGAGGTCGCCTCAGACCAAATACCGGCACTGACTAACAAGTTTCGACTTGGCACACCAATCTCATTATTTTATGTAGGTGAAATGCGTTTACGTAGGCTATTTGATGTCACTCTTGTTGCTGGACTACCCACGAAAATACTGGTGATCACTCCCTGTACCCTAACCCGGCTCAATTTATATATAACTTCTGGCTAGGTCTTTTCTTATGTCCTTTGGGTCGCTCATCAATCCAACTCTTTCGCGCAGTATTCTCTTTACGTAGTGATACACCGTGTTCCAGGTATCCTTGCTCCACTTCCAGGACTTCCTCCACCCTGTCACAGTTTAGTTTTGAGGAACTTAGTTTAATTTCATGGGTTGGGGAGTAGGCCAAGCAGCCGTAACAGGACGAACCCTTAGGAGGCTGCTCGCGGGAGATGAGGAGATAGATGAAGAGGACGTAGGAGAGTGGAAGTTTGCAGCTTCCAACGTTCCTTACCAACCACCCATGTCGGTACTAACGATAGCTTGCGCTGCTTAACTTCAGTGATCTCACGAGTACTGGTGTGTCCAATGCAACTTGGCTGCACAAGCACTATTCAAGGAAGGAAGATGTAACTGATCGTACATTGCGAGCTTTCGTTAATGTCACTGACCACTTGGCATCAATTCCAGTGCCGTGAGTTGTCAGTGCTATCAGCGAGAGGCGAATTTTTATACTGTATTTCGGTCTTACTCAACTAAAGCCGCTCTTTTTTTTCAAAAAAAAAATCAACATAGTAGTTCTGCAAATCGAATTACTACATTTTAAACAGAATTTTATACTTACTGCCTTAAGAATGAAATGCTTTGCAATAGTAATTGGTATTTCAAAAAAAAAGGCACAGATATTAGGATGAAAACTCGCCGTCAGTAACATGGTAATTTGTTTAGTTTTGTGTGAAACTTATGTTCAAACTACAACGTCATATTACAGCATCCAATTTCGGCTGATTATGGGTGAACTTCCTAGAAATGCAATTTCCTACAGACTGAAGCCCAAATTCGTTTTTAAATTATCGTTCACTCTGTCTTTTTTAATACTACTTTCATAATATAAGCGTCGTCTTAGTCATGAAAATAATTTAATTTGGGATCTTGTTGTTCCTAGTTTTTTTTAATAATAAATATTCATCGTCTGATCGATTTTGCTTAAAAGTGAGTGCACTTTACTAACAGAATACTCTTAGGATTCAAATCAAACTGTAGATTTACTTATTTCAGTAGAGAATTCGGGTAGAAAAATCAATAATATATATTTAGCTGCATGTAGATGCGATATTGAAGCAATCTGATCAATCGCATCCACCTACCTTAGCTACCAATTATGGCAGTGTTTGCCTAGCAGACGTCAGGACTGACTACCAAATGCAATAGTCGACTGAGGCACAAGGACTGGGGTGGTAAGAGAAGATAGCAAACTTTAACGATTTCACGCAGAAACCTAAACAGAAAATCTGATTTAGAAGCTTTAGGGAGATTTCATTCATCTGTTTCAAACAGTTAAACCGCCATCATTCTTTAATAAGCGCAGGGCATTGGTTCAGAGTCCAAAGAACGTGGGCGGCCGCCCGCCTTCTCAAGCTTACAAATAAAACCAAACTTTTAATGGCTTGATGCTTTAGGAAAAAAATCAATTCTTGCCATGTGCTGGCAAACAAGGAAATCAAAACAAAATAACGATTTCTTTATTCAAACAAAACAAACCAATGTTAACCTGTACACGTTAAGAAAAATAAGTGGAAATATCATAAGGGGGTGGCCTCGACATAATTGCACACGGGCAGCCGAACCAATAGGACCTGCCCTGCATAAGCGCCACACCATAAAGGTTTAAGAATAGGAGAGCCACTGCTAAATGCAACACGAACTACTGTATATAAAATAGATTCAGTGCCGTCTTAACGCATAGACCCGTTGGGCCTTTCTTGGGCCCCAACGAACATAGGACTTGCCATGAATAGATAAGGGAATCGTGACTAATATCGCACCCCTTGGTTTCAAAGTGATGCACGTGCTTCAACCTAATGGTCATTGCCTAAATTTGTTCCTCCACCAACCAGATGTGTTCTGAGTTGCTGGCGATACACTGCAGACATGTTATGCTGAGTTATACAACTTCATAATTTTTTAGATTTGTGAAATATTTTGTTTTTGAATTTTGTTTATAACTGTAGGTAAAAGTTTGCATTCCGTTAAAACCTCCTTACCTAAAGTTGACCTGACTTTTTCTGACTTTGCATCAGAGACCAAATTATTGTATTCCCAATATTTACACCTGTTTGCAATATCACAATCCCTGTGCAATATTGGAAACACTTTAACCCAACTTGCAAAATATGGAGCTCTGTTAGTTTTCTCCCAAAAATCGATGTTCCTGTTTTCAAATAGCATTATCAATGAAAATCACATTACTATACTTGTCTGGGAACATAATGTTATCAATGAATTTCCATTTCATGTGCAATCCAGCAGGTTGAGAACGAATTTTCAAAATGGGTAAATATATTTTATGTTTAAATTAATTCAATGTAATCGACCATTTGCATTTCATTCCCTTGAGCGGTTGCTGTAGAAGCCCCAGAACAATGGTTTGTCCAGCAGCCCATAATACCATTAAAATGGCAATGAATAGATTGATTAGGTTTATACATTATTTTACATCTTTTTTATGGTAATTTACCAAAAGAAATGGAGCTACTCATACACCCATGAAATTTGCCAATCTATTTGTACATTTCTTGCATGTAGAAAGCGTTCTGTTACCAGAAGATGACATGATAGGCACCGAGTTGGACTATGGTCCATTCTGGGATTCGCTTGGATGAAAACATCCACCTTAGCCAGGACTGAACACACGAATAATAAACTCCAGAGTGGATCATAATTAGATGATCAATGAACGTTGAACAGTTGACTTCTGATGATAGTCAGATCTGCTCACATATCTTGATAGTAAAACCATCATCGATTGTCTACTGTTAATCGTCCCAATTATGTCGGAATTTAGCTCAAATTGTCTTTATTCTTCTTCAGTCATCTAGCCCTTTGAAGGGCAGGGAGGTGTTCAAGGCAAACAGTTTGTAATCCATCGAATATCACTACTGTTTACTTCATTCCTCCACAGCTGGTAAAGTGCAAAATCCAGCAAAGTGATGTTTGAGAATTTCTGGGACCTATTTTTATTGTGTCTCATTTGATATTCTCAACAACTTTGGAATTGACATCTAGTGTGTATTGCATGTGGGTCTCAAGATAGGTCTCAGAAAGGCCCAAACATCACTTTGCTGGGTTTTGTATTCTACCAGGTGTGGAGGAATGAAGTAAACAGCAGTGATATTGGATGGATTTGCCTTAAACACAATCATGCCCTTTGTTGTTCACAAACAGTGTTACCATAAATAGCTGGAGGTGAAGGATGTCATGTGTGCTGTGGAAAAATGGAATAACTTCCCATAATACTTCCAACAGCTATTCATTATTAAAGGCATTTTGTAACTTTTATGAATTTTACCTGACTAGCTGTTGGTTGAAAAACCTGTGACCTTTAGTTCACCTTTGTTACATGTCTATCATTTTGTGAAGTGATCATTGATCCGATTTGCATGACTTTTTGTCATTGTGCATAATGTGTTAGGCCCAATAACTTTAGAATTGACCCTTTTTGGATGGGTCCAAAGATAGGTCCCAGAAATGGCCAAATAGGCCCTTAATAGGCTACCGGACAGACTTAATTACCACCCTGTATAATGCATCCCAGAACTCGCAGAGGAGTTAGAATTCATTTCTTGCATGTAGATTTAACTCTTTTCAAATGCAAGAAGGATGGGTTGATGAAATATAAACCAAATTAAAATTGAAATCATTAATACATTTCTAAATCTAAACGAAAATCATGTCCTTTATGAGAAGAGATACTATCAAACTTCATTTGCAATTTTCTCCTAAAATTTTATATGAACATTATGCTAAAGAATATCAGTAACCGCTTTATGTAGTGGAATCTAAGATGAGCTTCACCATCAAAATCATCAGGGACGTAAGAAACGTGAGAGGGACGTGACTAAGTCGACATCAAAGTGAAGAAAACTTGTAAGGTGATAGTTCTATTAAATAGGTAGAACTCCATAATTTCTGAAGTAAATAAATACTGTATAATCTTTCGCCTTCTTTTATCTATAAAATTTATATTAACTCCCCAAGTCAATTACCATATTGCACCTCATAAAACTTGTATTTCAAAACTCTTCTTGGTAGTCAAAGAATCATGATTACTAATCCTTCCCCTGCCTATGATAGGGTTGGGTGCCCATCTCTTGTCCCAAACGGAACCCATGAGAAGTCTATTCGACGTTATTTTACGCAGCCGACTGCCGCCTAATGCTGCAATCCCTATGATTATTTATTGTCAGCTTATTTTCTTCGTTGGGGTACTTTTCTCCACCAACTCCAGGGGGTGAGCTCCTCAACCTGGAAATGTTACCAAATTACACTCCATGTAGTGGAGTGTAATTGTAAAATGTGTAGTGTAAAATGTTGCCAATTACACTCCATGTAGTGGAGTTCCAGGCTCGATCCTGGATACAGGTGGGTTGGTTTCTTTCGAACGAGAGAGAAACCCCGAGTGCGCCTTCCTTCGGATGAGAAGTAAAACCGAGGTTCCGTGTGGGATACGACGATTTGCACGTAGAAGAACTCTTTCTACTATGCAATGGGTAGATGAGGCAAAATTTCCAGGCGGAGAAGTTCCCCCTAGCGTCGGTGGAGTGCCCCAACGAAGAGTAGACCGACGATACCTAAGCATAGGGGTTGCGGTTTTGGTCGGTACGCGGTTGGGGTTGTGCCCATTCAGAGGAACAACATGGGTACCCGACCCTGCCATAGGTGGGAAGGCGCACTGGGGACCTTTCCTACCCTAAAGAAGCCAACCGCCGGAGCCAGGAAACACTGACGCAGAGGCGCAAACTTTTCAACCTTCACACGTATTTCAAATAAAAATAACAGTTCAGACTAAAAAATCGACGTTATAGTCAACCCCCCCCCCCCCCTCCTTTCACGTAGTAAAAGGGCCTAAGAGATGATTTAGGGGCACTCTGAATTGACAGTGAAGCTCAAACTAGAGAAAACATTGAAAAGCTGATTAAAACTAACATCTGCAAGCTCGAAGCTGGCATTAAGTTATCATTATTGGCAGTCCACTTGTGACAGTCCAACGACTAATGAAGTACTAGCTACTGCGTCAAGTGGGCCATCAATTTGTGTTGAATTGACGTCATCGTAAGGATCTCTTGCAATAAAACTTTACGTTTTTCTAAAGACAGAGGAAAGATTGGATAGTCCTAATCAGGATCAAAAACGCGTAAGATGATTATTTTCACCATTGCTGTTTATTCTAAGTGTCCATTAAGAGCAGTGAAACGAATCGGATATTATGTTCACATTAACACTTTAAGTTTTAAGTGGAACGTGCCCTCAACCCCTTAGTGCATGGTGACCGGTCCGATTCTACACTAGGAGAAGGAAAACGTTTTAGGGTAAGAGGGAGCAGTCTCATTTGCTCCTACTATCGGCTCTTGCTTCTCCGTCCCAAGCAGGGAGTCACCAGGGCGGGCCCCCCCAAAAGGCCGGATCCGGTGCAAAGGGTACCTGGGCTCGCCGGTAATTTCGTGATAATATTCAAATGTATGCATATTCGGATTAAAACAGAAAAAAATGAAACCATTTAAGTTCGCAGAGCCTTCAGAAACGTGGGGCCTCGAGCGCTTGAACCGTTCGCACCCCTGTCGGCCCAGCACTGGTAGTCACTGACATCCGGACTGAACGCGTTTACCGTGAAGTCAGAGTCACGGTGAAATCGGAGGGACGGTGACTCTGAATGTTTGTTTGTTGGTTTTTTTAGGGTCCTTCAACTACAAGGTCATTAGAGCCCCGTCCAAAGCATAGTTCTTATGCAGAGACTGCACAGACACTACACTAATGCGACGATTTTTGGGTATTAGCAGTACCCAGTTTTCCCAAGCGGCCACCCATGTCAGTACTAGCTAGGGTTGCGCTGCTTATCTGCAGTGATCAGACGAGAACTGGTGTGTCCAACGCAAGTCGCCGTTCCCGGTGATTCTGAGGAAAGCTCCATCGAATATCAGTTATGCTCCTTGTCCAGCCATCCGGTTAGGGGAAAATATGTTCTCTAATGAACTCCGCCTGCCTGTCTTTTGGAAAGGGGGAGTACATGAAATGCTTCGGAGTGTCGAACTTCGGTCGTCATGACTACTGGCTAAAATAAAACACCTACCTGGGATCTACCTCGGAATCATTTGACTTTTAGACTAAGTGTTTTCATCCCTATAGCTTCCCTATAGTTTCTCCGGTTATAACCGGAGATATTAATAATTATTAATATGAGCTTGGGACGCTTCTTGATCGAGATCATTGTTCTTTTCGCACAATATACCCTCTATATTGCGGAAGATTATGTCCCAGGTGCTCTTATCCTCAGCGTAACGTCGGCGACAGCGTCAGGGGCCAGATGACCCAGCTACGCCTCGAGCAGCTGAGGAAGTTGTTGTCCGCCTATGAACCAAACGGGTACAGAGTCAATTCATCTATTCGCCGGGGAGAAGAAATGGAGCAACAGGCAATAAGTCACGTAACAAACTGAGAGAGAATCACAGCACTGAGACTGAAATGGTCAGGACACTCAGTAGGCAGCTAACCGTGTAAAACATTCGATCAACAGTTTGCCCATCAGTTTCTTTCTTCACCTCACTTCCGGTTCCTCTACCTTCTCTCTCGCTGCAACTCTCCGTTCCCTCTGCGGAACTCTTGAGTATCTTACCCTGCCGTAGGTAACGGGATGAGTTTGCACGAAAGAATAAATGCGGTATTGACCTGTTATAGTGTGTTCTAAATAGCCTTCTTAGTTCTCCCTATTTATATTTAATTAGGCAATAAATATTTTGCCGGAAGTCCGTGACAGTCCCTATTATAACTTGAAATTTAAGAATAGTGTTGATGACAACCTCAGTTACTGGCACTGTCTGGCAACAAAAGTGGGTTCCCTCTGAAAGGGGACTTAAGACTGATGAGGTATAAAAACACAGACACCTGAATAATGTATAAATCGTTTCAATTTTCAACAAAAACCAAAAATAAAAAAAGAAAGAAAATTACACTCCACTTGCTTCTTATTCCACAAGGGCAAAGCCTAAAGCTTTACTTTTAAAAAAGATAAACAGCTACATTTATCGATTTGAAAATGCATTTCTCGTGAATTTTTCACTCTTCCTTGTAACAGACAAAGACGTATAGCGCGATAAGTAAAAACTCCATATTTTGAACACATCACTGAACATGAATAGCAAATTTCTTATCACGCAAAACCATGGTTTGGAACTAAGAAATAATGAATACCATTAGGTTGTTAACTTCTTTCACGTCTTTATCACGAAATTATGGTAGACAGGTGTGGGTGGAAAAATTTAAACTCATCATCATCATCATCATAAACCCTATATTCCACCAGATCCCCGTCCAGCTCACCCACTACCATATCCTTAGGGACAACTTGCTCCCACGTCTGCTTTCGTCTCCTCCTGCCCTGGGTGTTTTGAACAACCTGCAGTCCTGAAATGAACCTAACGAGCTCCTCTTCTCACTACGTGTTCATACCACCTCAATCTACTCTCCCTCATTTTTCCGCGATATCCCCCACCCCCGGGCTACCTCTAGTATTGTATACTCACTTCTAATTCTATAAGCTCTCGACACCCCACTCATGTTCCGCAGCAATCGCATCTCGGCTACTTTCATGCTGTTTATGTGGCTCTCTCTCACTGTCCAACACTCTGATCCATATAGAATAGCTGGCCTAACCACTGCCCTGAAAAAAATTCCCTTTGAACTTGATTGGGACCCTCCTATCACATAGGACTCTACTTCCCTGTCTTTACCGCACTGGTGTCACTAAGGGGTGTGGGCCACATCGGGTGACATCAACCGCACCATGACAAATGAGGTGACACGAAAAGTAAAGAAAGTAGACAAACAGAGCAGATGTGTGCACTGGGCCTTCATGGGTTTTATGAGCACATACGGTATGGGCCGAGGGATGAGGGAATGGCGCCAACCCTAGCGACGCCTCCCAACCTCCCAAACTACCTGTAGTGGGACAGTGTCATAAGCCTTCTCCAAATCGATAAAGATGGCATGGAGATCTTTCTTTGCTGACCTATGCTTTTCTATCATCTGCCTAAGAATGAAAACTGATTCCATTGTGGACCTACCTGGTATGAACCCCAAAATGATTTCCACGTACACTAGTTCTATCCCGAAGGCAACATTCTAATACTATTTCCCAGAGCTTCATAGAATGGATCATAAGCTTCATGCCTCTATAGTTACTGCAGTCTTGGACAATACCTTTGCCCTTGAAGAGTGGTACTAT
Source organism: Trigoniulus corallinus (assembly GCA_013389805.1). NCBI lineage: Eukaryota > Metazoa > Arthropoda > Diplopoda > Spirobolida > Trigoniulidae > Trigoniulus > Trigoniulus corallinus. The sequence goes on from JAAFCE010001036.1 coordinate 14,625,171, forward strand.
CCAATGCTCATGCCATGAAGAAGGCATTCTATCTCCACTAGCAATCGTATTAAAAAGTTTCTTTAGCCACCTGATCCCTAAGCCATGCCACACTTCAATGGGAATTCTGGGACTACTACTTTGCGATCTTTCATCTTCTTAATTGCTCTGACTATTTCCGTCTCCGTTACCCTGTTCACCACCCCAGAAGTTGAAGGATTGGTGCCAATGTCGTCCTCTCTCACCACAGAATTCAAGTGACTGTGGAAGTACTCTTTCCACCTCTTCTTTACCTCAACAGGGAGAAACAGTACCCAACCTTTGCTATCCTTCACTGTTATGACTCGGGGTATATCTTTAGCTGCCCTATCTCTAGACTTTGCCAGTTCAAAAACTTGTCTCTCCCCTTCCTTGGTTTCTAACTGATCATAGAGGGTATCATACTTCTGGTGTTTGGCCATGGCAATGGTCCTTGTAGTCATGGTCTTGGCCTGCTTTTAATGTATTTCAGACTCCTGGTCTCCTATCTCAATCAACCTGTAGAATGCAGCCTGCTGTAAAGGAAATATTTAACTATTTCAGAAGAATGAACATCACTGGTGGTTCCCTCAGTAATTTTATTCTTATCATCACTACTCATATAGTGGGACAAAACTTAACCCGGATCATCATCGTACCCTTATCCCGCCTGTGGCAGGGCCAGGTCTGTGGGTCCACTGAACATGCTCTGACTGGGGACACCTCAGCCAGGCGTCTATAACCTGAAGGAAATATTGGCTGTGTTGTCCGTGGGGGATACCGGCCTACCAAACTGTTTCAATACTGCATTATACAACCAAAATAGAAATTTGTGGCATTTAAATTAATGCTTTGTTTAGTTATAATATTGCACGGTGTCTGACCTATTGCACATTAAATACAGTTGGACCTCATTATAGTGGACGCCACGGGACGATGAGCAGTCGTCCACTATATGCGATCATCCACTATAATGTGGTTTTTGAAAAACTACATTATTCCAGTGGCAATTACTCAAGATGCTGTAAGCACAGTACTGTATTATACAGTAGTTCAGTTGACAATGTTAGAAATTCCAAAAATCCTCAATAATATACAGTACTGATTTATGGTTGTTGCAGTTGGGGGTTGACAAAACTGGTGGCAATATATGGTGAGAGGTTTGGCTGTGGATACAGTAATTCTATTTCCTTACCATCAACATACAGTACTGTATTTATAGGCTCAGCAAACAAAGTAATAACAGGGTGAAAACAATACATACTGTATTTTCAGTCCTATCAACCAAAGGGCACAAGACTGTGAAAGCAAAAGATACTGTAAGAGGCATTTCTTGGAAGTCATGGGTAACTTTAACAATGTTTAACACTGCAGTGTTGACAACTTTAATAATTAACTACTGTAATTTCTTCCATTATTCAGATTGCAAAGTCACAGATTCAACCAGCCATCCAACAATGAATGCACCCGTCCACTATAATGGGTATTGTTTAACATACAAAATGTTTGATGGGGACACATGAATCGTCCACTATACACAATAATGGGGATCCACTATAATGGGTTCTTTCAGTGTGGGTGGTATAGGAACTTTGGAAGGGACTAAGGACATCGTCCACTATAGGCATATCGTCCACTATAATGGGGTGCATTATAACAAGGTCCGACTGTATATTGCAACAGGAGTCAGGTGGACAAGGCACGAGCAGTTTGCCATGGCGGTCATTGGGTAAGCGGCTTTCAATTTCCATTGCAACGGATGAATGACAACGCATTGCCTGCTGCTTAACCGTGCGGCTACCACAATACAACGCGGTAAACTCAACAACTGCGTGGTTTTATGGTTGCTCACGTGTTAATTCCAAAAACCACGACGGGAACCGCATGAGCAACCTGCAAAACCGCGTCCCGCCAACCGCCACGGCAAACCGTCCGTGCGTTGTTGCTCTTAAGCTGGGTTTACACTGCACGCAACATACTCACCACAACTGTTTCAGCAGGCTTGCGGCAATCGCGCCCCTCTCGCCCTCCCTGTTTACATTGAGCAAAATATTGCACGAAGCAAGCATGCAAAACGTATCTATAATAACACTACACGAAGTGGGAGTGGCGACACCCTTTGATGCGCGTCCAAAAACCGACAGTGCAGTGGCTCACCACGAGGCTGCCTCGTGCAGCAAATTTCGGGGCGAGTCCCCGTTTACACTGCGCGAGTCTTTCCTCATGAAACAGTTGCGCGAGTATGTTGCGCACAGTGTAAACCCAGCTTTAGGTGTAAGAGCTCGCCCCCTAGCGTGGAGAAGTGCACCAACGAACTAAAATCGGTCGACAATAAATAAGCATAGGAGTTTCAGCTTTAAGTTGGCAGCTAACGGTTTCAAAATATCGTCCAACAGACTGTTCAGGTGTCCCAACGGTACAGAAACTTAGCACCTGACCCTACCATAGGGGGAACAGGGCTAGTATTAATGATGATAGCAACACTGCCACCAGCATAATTGGCATCCTTCCAAATCAGTGAGCATTCCCTGATGTTCCCACAACGATTGAAGCACTTTATAAGGCTATGTGTGACCATTCCACGATAACGATTCTAATTGGAGGACGTTTTCCGAGATTCCTGACTCCAAACCTTTTTCACAGTCAATGAAGAACAGCATGTAAACGGTTGGGACATAAGTCGGCAGCCAGTTGACAAAATACCACTCAGCCTTGAATCCAAGCGAATAAACATGTTCAAAATTATTTCTACATAAACTACAATTTCCGCTAATAAATATATAACTGTGTGCCACCTGAGGTTTAAGCTGTGATAAATTAAGACTCTTCAGGTGGTCAAAAGGACTTTCCGAATCAGCATCTTGCAAGATTTGTTCTATTAATAATTGAAAAGGAAGTTAATATCGACATAGCATCTAGCAAACAATGCTACATTAATTCTCAATCATCAATTGATCATTCTTGCTCAAGTAGGATTGGAACAACATTTATAGTGTATTGATTTTCAATTACAACAGGCTTTACTCTCGGAGAGTATCCTACACATCTTCATAGAAGGCCTTCTCTTCTTGATAAAAGGCCAACGAAAAACCAGATTGCGTTGGTGGTCAGGCTGAAAATTCTTTCACAGACTATTGATCAATAACAGTAACAGGCAACAAATCACTTTTAGAAGTATTACAAAGAGTAAATCTCTATGTCACTATCAGAAACTGGAATAAAGAGATAAAAATGCAAAGGACCATTGCCATTCTGTTTCTGTATAACAAAGATAACTACCAATTTGTTCTGGTGCCAACTGACACAGCGCAGGCAATTTGCCAACAAAGAACACTTCATTAGGTGTCACTGCAGTGCTAAAGGGCATGTGGCAGTTGAATTCCAACGCAACTCAAGTAAGAAAATTGACTTTAGGAAAAAGAATCTAAAGATTTTGGATATTTTTGATGCAATTTCACAAACATAGCTTATTATATTCAGCACATAATAAACATTCACAGGAGAGTCACAGCAGCTGTTCATGACTTTATGGCTGTTTATTGGTTATTTAGGGTCTAAAAATTTCCGGTTTGATTAAATGCACCTTTCTCTTATTACATACCAGCGCAATCCTTATTCCTTTTGTGAGGCACACAAAAATAGATAAAATAAAACGACATACCGTAATGGCTTGACAGGCAAGACGTACGTCCCATGAGTTGACGACTGATCAAAGTAAGTAGTTTACTCTTAGAAGGACCAAGTTTAAAGAACGTCTTAAGGCACGCCGGAATACCTTAGGGAAAATACAGAAAATCATACTAAGATGTCACAATCAAACAGGAATAAGTACATAACACAATGAAACTGGTTTTAAGATAAGGCCAGGGCCAGATGCTGGATAGAAAATAGGTCTGAGCATTAGGAAGGTGTTAGAACAGGTAAGAGACGAAGCTGGGAATATATTTTTTAAATAATATACACTTTTGTAAATTCGTAGTAGTTAGTTTTACAGCATGGGCAGTGATGGTCATTGAATAAGTGGGATCTGATGGAAAGATTTTGCAAGATTCTGAAATGTATACAAGGATTTTGCAAGAAGTGGATCATGATAGACTGCAAGGTCTATTGTGGATTCGCCGTTTGCACACCCCTCAGGCCGGTTCTGTCATCAAATGATTGCTAAGCACCTGGGAAAAAGTCAGTACCTCCGTGGACCCCCTCGAGAGCTGTAATTATGGGGTCTTGGTATATTTTTAAATAAACACGTGACTATATTTAACAGTATCTAAAGGATTAATCTCGATAGAAATCCCCACATGTTTTCCATGGGGTTCATGTCTGGAGAATTGGCTGGCCATTCCATTACCTGAATCCCATTATCCAAAAACCATGCCCATGTGGATGTTGCTACATGAATGGAGGCATTATCTTGTTGGAAAATCCAGAATAGACCTCCAATCCCTTCACCAAAAGCCAAAGAATGATCTTCCAACATGTTCTGTTAATCCACAACATTTCAACGACCTGTTGGAAAGACCAGATTTGTTTTTCCTTGACAACCAAATCCAGCCCAAACCATTAATGAGCCTCCACCCTGTTGCCTTTTTGAGAAGACGTCATTTTGCTTCTGCATATCATGCCAATAGTAGCTACAACCATCTGGCCCATCAAGATTGAATTTTTTTCTCATCACTAAACACCACTCTCTTCCATTTTTCAATCCATGTCATGTGAGCACATGCCCAAGCAAATCGTTTCTGCTTGTGGATGCATGCAAGTTTGGGCTGTCTATTCCTCTTCATATACTTTAAGCAGGAGTTTCAACATACTGCTCTAGACAGAGTAGACTTGTGAACATTAATGGTTGTGCCCTTAGATATATTGTTGAAAGAGATGATTCACCTCTACTGAGCTCTACTTAAACTTATGTAGTTGACCTGGTGAATTTTTTTGTCCCATACTCATTTCCGAGTTTCAAAAAACTGTTTACAGCATAAGGGCTTTGTCCAATGTTTCTTGCAATAGCTCTGGATGACAAATCTCCTTCATGTAAACCACAAATTTTGCCTTTCTCAAAAGCACTCAAAGCGTTTTTTTTCTTCCCATCACTGAAACTTAAACTGCATACAAATATGCATTAAAATAACATGTCCCTCTAAATGGACACAAGGGTGATATATATTGGACAGTGTTTTTTTCACAGCTGGTTGTCGTCCAAAGCTGCAACCCCTATGCTAATTTATTGTCAGTCTAATTTTACTTCGAGATCCTACACCTAGAAATTTTTGTCTCATCTACCCGTTGCATAGTAGAGAGGGTTCTTTTGCGTGCAAATGCCATCGTACACTACATGGGACCTCGGACCTACTCTCTCGTCCAAAAGCAGCCAACCCACCTCGGTCGGGTATCAAACCTAGAACTACTGACGCAGTTACGAGCGTGCTACCCACTGCGCCACTGAGGCGGATCTAATTCAGCGCCCTGGAAGGAAGATACTGCAAGGAAGATTATAGTCTCTGAATTGCACACCAAAATTTCATAATAAATTAACATCGACCTGTCAGCACCGAAGGTCGTTCAATGAAGTGCTACAAAATCCGGTAAAGCAACTTCCTGCACATGGAGATACTGTCCATCAATGTATTCCTTTTCTGGAATCATGAAGTTTGCAGAAAAAATCAAGGTACTTTAAGGTTTTGTTAAAAAAGATAATACACTGTCATCAATGAAATGTGATGGCATATCGCCATTATGAAGAACTGAGGACTCAGCAGGTTGTTAATGAAGAGAGTGCTGACATCAGTCATTATTCAGCTGGCAGCCGATTTTCTAGGCGTCATCAAGAAGCCATAGCTCCCAATTTTCTATAAATTCTCAAAGTTTTCTGCAGGAGGCCGAAGTGAGGTCTTCGGTAAAGTACCAACTACATCTTAATATTCCTCCATTGCAGATATCAAAATGTTCTGTCGAGTATTTCTAGTTGTCTTGCTGCTATCCAGCGCCATGGCAGTGGTATGATTTACAATACGTTACTTCTTTTAAAAATCATAATTACTTTTTAGTCATGTTGCTTTTATCGTATAGCCAATGAAGCCCAAAGCTAAAAGACTATTAGATAGTTCTCTGGGCGGATCTGCAGGAAGCTCAGCCGGCTTTAATGCCAACATCAATATTGTCGCAAGTTTGCTGGTTGATGTGACTGGCTCCCTAAATGGTCTTCTTGATGCTTTGAATGGACTCGGCAGCAACGCAGGAGACGCTTCAAGCCTTCTAAATGTAGTAAATGGCCTAACTGATAAACTCTCAGCTGTCACCGATGTCGTCAATGGCCTGACGGGTCAAGTGAACAATCTTTTAGGACAAGATCCTTCCTCCTTACTAAGCATATTAAACCCAAGCGCGGTGCAAGGACTTCTAGGAGCCGTTACTGGTCTTGCCAACAAAGCAGAGGACCTTAAAGGTTTGGTATCTAATCTGGAAGACGTATTGGGAGGTCTCACATCCTCTTTAGTTAACAGCCTTCTTCCAGCTCTACAACAATTACAGTCAACTCTCGGAAGCCTAGTATCGAGTGTTACAGGCCTCACTGATTGCTTAAAAGATCTGATTTCCGGTGTTTTGAGTTCATTGCTTAATCCCGTAAAGCAGCTCGTAGGTGGACTTGTTGGAGGTCTGGTACAGGGTCTAACTAGTAAACTCCAAGGTGTTCTTAGCACCCTTACTGGTCTAGTAAATGTACTGACTTCTCTCAAGGATCAACTGGGTGGTCTCTGCGACACTGTCGGCGGCATAACAAATGCGTTACAAGGCCAAGTTGGTGGTGTAGTGGACTCTGTGGGTGATGCTGTTAATAATGGAGCTGGATCGATTGATGGCTCCTTGCCCGGCTCTGGGAGTGTTGGTGGATCAGGAAGTGCTGGCAGTTCAGGAAGTGTTGGCGGTTCTGGAAGCGTTAGTGGATCTGCAAGTGCTGTCGGTTCAGGGAGCCCTAGCGGTTAAGTAATTGTTAGGGGTTAAGGAAAGGGAGCAGTTAGGTCAATAAATATATCATTTTATGGGGATCTGGTATTTTGTTTTTTATTTTGAAGATATAATGTGTATCATGGTTATTAAAAATCAATGACGTTACTATTATGAAGCACTCTCTATTTCTCATCAGTCTATTCATTGACAGCTACATAACAACTGGCATCTTTACCAAAACAGTGAACATTCCATGATGTTCCCACAACGTTTGAGAGCGGTTATATTGCATTGGACACACCAGTTCTAGTCAGATCATTGAAGTTAAGCAACGCAGTCCCAGTACTGCATGGCATGGGTGACCGCTTGGGGACACGAGATACTGCTAATCCCAAAAATCGTCCAAATGGCGTAGTGTCTGGGCAGACTCTGCATTCGTTAGCGTACCAACTGTACACACAATACCAGAACACTGGCCGAAACAGGAATGGTTAAAAAAAAGCAAACTAACAGAAAAAATTGCAAAAGAAAAAAACAACCATGGCTCATGAGATACTGTATACATCACGTCTGGGTGATAAGGCCCAATAAATACTTCTGCAAGGAGGACTTAAAGTGCCTACAGTTAAGCATGCATTGGTAGTCAGTGCATTCATAAATGGAGGACCGAATAAAGTAAGGCAGGGCATTCCAATCAGCAAAGCTGACAACTGGGAACACTCGGATTCTAAAGTCCCGATAGGAGACAGCTGGCTGAAACAGGAAACCTCTAGTCATTTGGAGCTCTAATGATCTATATAGTTAAAGGGCCCTAAAACACCAACAAAGGAAAACATCATAACGATTGAAGCAGTTTAAAACACTATGCATGAAATTCCACAAAAATTTTGATTTTTAATTTCTATTTCTACAACCCTTCTATCTTCAGTTGTAATTGTTCAGTCAAAACAATTCACAATTGAACCTGAGAGAGAGAGAGAGAGATTGTGCCACACACAGTTAAAACGGAGATTTCGTCACACACATGCAGTCATGACACTCGATTTCATTGGCAATGAGCAAAATTTAATGAATTGTTACTGCTACTGTCCAGAACAGTGATTCTCAATCCTTTTGAAGCCTTCAGAGATTTCAATCTTCCAGGGGTGAGGTGGGACAGCATGGCAACCTGCTTCAGATTCCAGTCTTTCAGGTGCTCTGAATGCCTTCTTGGAACAACTCTGTTGTACTGGATTTGAGCAGGTTGTGACTATGCCAACTCATATAAGGGGGAATTTTAGACCTAGTTTTTTACTGATGTGCCTAGCTCTGTCAAGGATGTGAAGTGCATTAACGGAATTAGTGATAATGCTGCAGTTAGGGTTGAGATAGTGAGAAAGCTACCAAGATATTACACAGCTTGTAGGGAGACTTATCAATATCACAGAGCTGAAAAGCCCTACTATTTGCAAACACATATGCAAATAGTAGGGATGATTACCCACCAGAGTCAGTTGGGGTCTAATCAAGGAGAAATGAAGGTGGTTGTCATTACCAGAAAGAGAATTAAAAATCTTTTGAATAAATTAGATGTCCATAATGCTATAGGGCCTGATACCATTTCTCCATTAATTCTACAAAGCAGTGTGTTATAAACACTCAGGGCACCTGGAAGGAGCACACCAAAGAATTATTTTGAAGGTTGGGCATGCCCTCCATTTGGTTAGAAGAGTGATGGGGACAGCACAAAGGAAGTAAAAGAAATAGCCTATTTTTACTGCTATGGCCAATTATTGGGGACTGTAGTCCAATTTCGTTTCCTTTTAGGCTGGGCTTATCTTGGGAAATTGAAATTGTCCAAAGGGGGAAGCAAAAATTTTGCTACACTGCTTATCTCATAAATTGAGTGTTTCAGACATGTTCACAAAAGTAGGGTGGGACTCACTATGTCAGAGATAGGTATCTGAAAGCATTAAGTTTTTTCACAGACTGTTGAAAGTTGGGTCGGCAGCTTTTTCCCCAAGAGTTATTCAGCAATGGAATTCTCTTAGCGAGGATAATGCGAGGAAGTTTCTGCAAGAAGGTCCCATTATAGCAGGTATGCAATATATGGCAGAATAGATACTATGCTTTGGGTTCCTTGGGGGTTCAATTAGGAATAACAGCCATTCTCTGCATTGCCAACTTGGCCTATCAGGGCTGCTTACAGTGTATTTAATTAGAATCATATGACCAAAAATAGTGGGTTGGTAAAACCAAATTTCCTATACTATTGCACCCAACTGTTGAGAATAGATGATTTGAGCCATCATCACCAAAAAAAAGGCATCACAACCACGTGACTTATAGTTCATGGCATCATCCCAAAAAGGGTCATCCCATTATACAGAATATGGTGATGTGTTGTAGCTTGTTAGAAAATACATGTACATATATTTGCTTTAATTCTAATTTAATCAATTTATTATATTTAAGAAGGACAAATATATACAGATACGTTGTTTAAGAAATAGTTTTGAAGTGTTTTGTACCTAAATGCAAAGGAAATTACAACAAAGAAAATAAAGCCCACATTTTTAAATTTCCAAGTGACAGTGACTGAAGAGAAAATGGATTAAAGCAATTCCTAGAAGAAAGTTTGTAATATCAAAACACTCTGTGGTAAGTGTCAATAATATTTTAAATAAACAAGCTATATCTACATTATCTTCAAACAATATCTACAATTCAATGTTAAATATTCAAGGTATATCTCATAGAATCAATGGGGATGGTTGAAGTGGAGACAGGCAAGTGAAGTGTTGTGTGGTAGCAGGGTCCCAAGTAAGTGGAAAGGGAAGTTTTATAGGGCAGTGGTTAGGCCAGCTATGCTATATGGATCAGAATATTTGGTAGTAAGCAAGAGCCATGTAGAGTGCCAGATTTACCACTAGGCTAAGTAGGCTGAAGCCTAGGGCCTCAAAGGAGCTTGAATGTTGTGGCACATGAGTGGAGTGTCAAGCACTGATAGAATTAGCAATCATTATGTTAGAGGTATCTTGGGGTGGGGGACATTGTGGAAAAATGAGGGAGAGTAGAGTGAGACGATATCAGCATTTGATGAGAAGATGAAAGGTGGAGTCCATTATGGTCGTTGTTGGAATGCAGGTGGTTTCAAGCACATGTGGCAGGGGAGACCAATACAGGCCTGGAAGCAGGTTTTTTTTCATAAGGATATTGCATAAGGGATTTTTCATTTGATAAGGGTGGATGGGGACCTGGTGGGAGGTAGGCAGGGGTGGAGGGCTTGAACCTACAGACCTTATCCTGCCTCAGTTAGGATAAGGGTATGATGATGATGATTGTATATCTACAATCTAAATGGTCCTATATAGTTGCATCCCTTTGTAGTAACTAAGGTTCCTTCTTTAGTAGGTTTGTCATTTTCATTTTATGAATCAGGACATCTTATGGGGAATCAGTCATATTTACTGTTTCAATTACATTATGAATAACATAGTCTAATTTTTTTGTAAATAATGGTTTTACAATTTCATTACAAGTTCATTTAGACAAGCTGTTATAGTCCAACTTCCTTTTTTTGTTTATCACCGCTTCATGATGACGTCATGAAGAGGTTGTGAGGCCTTGCATTTAGTGGATGTCATTACCCTGCCTATAACATTTTCACAAACACCATGGGGCATTTATAAGATGGAAAGAAATTTAAGAAAAGAGTCCCACTATGCATCTTCACAAAAGTAACTTAAAACCTTTAAAATGTATGTGCATCAGATGAATTGCTTAAATTGCCAGGAGGGCAATAAAGTCAAGAAAGAAAAACTGTAACCCATTTTTGCCGTCAGAGCAGTGCCTATTGAACCAAAATCAAAATAATAATAAATTAGCAGCATAAGAGCTCTTTTGAACTTCAATTCTCAAACATTGGAAGCACATTCAGCCTTGAAGTGAAATGGCATAGGTACAACCATGTGTAAAACAAGAATTTGATTCAAAGGGTGTTATTAACCTGGGTTTGTAACACCGATTACACTGTAGAACAGCCAAAAAATATGGAAACACCAATAGAGCTATTTTATGTATTTTTGTATGCTGTTCACGAAAATGACTTTCGTTTTGCTGTGCGACCCTCAAATTTTTTTGTAATTCCCCTTTTTTAAAATTTTAGTGACAGTTGTCAATAAAGCAGTAAATGACATACAGTATGAAAGAAATCTGGCTTTACTTTAGCGTACCTATTGTCACTGGCCAGCTATTAGTCCTAGGTAGGCCTTCTAGGATACAGCTAGTGACCAGTTTATAGTGGAGTTTTGTTTCCCTGACAGATTGCTGAGCCACTGGGAACATGATTGCGTTATAGCCCTTGCAGGTAAAATTGGCAGTGGAGAGAATGACTCTCATTCCTAATTTGTAACCCACTTGAAGCATAGCATCTATTGTCATGCATTGCCTACTTTCTGAAAGGGCCTGTGAAATGAAAGCAGGATTGGATAAGTTGGTAATTGAAGGGTAGGATTTGGGGGGGGGTGAGGTTGGCAAGCTGACTCACCTGCATCCAAAGAATTTCTTCGAATCCATAACATGTCTTTAGCGTCATAGACGATCAGGTTTTAAATTTAAAGCTGATATTTTACAGCTACTGGTCATATGGGTTGGAGGTGAGAAGGATCTAATCTTAGGTCAGGTGGACTTTTTGCAGGCGGGCCAATAACGTCCAATAAATTGTTTGTGTCCCAATGAGGCAATTTGGCACAGGACCCCGCCATTTGGGGAAAGGGCTATTGATGATGATTCAGGTAAAATCGAATACATCACTTTCCATCTCAAGGAACCATTGAACTGAACCACTAAGACAGATTCTTGTACAAAAGATGAGTAAAAAATTATGGGTGGCTGCTCTTGACATAGGTTAGGCCCGTAAGGGGCAATTTTAATCTAAGATAATCCTTCTTAACGTTAACGACAAAGTTTCCTAACATTGCTACGTGTACTAATTCACTGACGAGTCAGCGAAAACTACATAACAATGTCCTAATGCTGCGTCCACACCGACCGCGCACTGCAATAGTGCTCTGATTAAGATGGAGCTGAACTGCGCAAAACAGCAGTGAACAGCACAGAGCAGTCTGCGGCTTTTTGTTGTATTGAAAAACCACACATTAATTAATTTTATTATCAATTAAATTATTAGATGGAGTCTGGTGGCGTCAACTTTTCCATTTTTTATTTTCTAATTACACCAAAACCCCTGAACAATGCACACCAGTGTAAAATTCAAAATGTCCACCGTCAGAATAGCATGCGCATGAAGGAACAGATCCTTAGGATGCGCGGTTTGCCGTCCAAACTGACCGCTAGGCTATTTCTTGTTGGGCGCAGCGTGGTGCGGCCGGTGTCGACCCAGCATTGCGTTTATCACCACGTCCTTGCAGCTGCTCTTCAACGACAATTCAATGGCAAGGGCCTTAAAAATCAAATGATTCGCTTTTAATAAGCAAGTGGCCTCACAATGCGCACTGCAATTCATTCGTGAAATTCTTTAGGACAGCCGCTTTCAATCATCTATCAGCATTTAACCCATCCCAGTCACATTCTCATTTCATGAAAGAGCTTCAAAAGTACGTGATCGACAACTTTTCCCTTTTCAAATTGTCACAATTTCCTCTCCAGCCTCATGCACCACGAATTCTACAGAGGAAAAATCAAGGGGACTGTTAAACTATTATTATATAGAAAAATGCACAGTCAAGAAATTCGCTTATGATGGCATATCATCCCCATTATGTAAAGGTGAGGACTCAGCGGGATATGACGACAAAGAGTGCTGGATATCAAGCACCCAGTATTCAGGTGATCATTAATTTTCAAGGCGTTACCACGATGCCATCATTCCGAAATTTTCTATAAATTCACAACTCTTAACTCCATCATTCGTAAATTAGGTGGTCTCCAGTGAACTACCAACTGCAACTTAGTGTTCCTCCCAGTGTTCATAAACATGTTGTCCTGTAGGGCATTTCTAGTTGTCTTGCTGCTATCCAGCGCTGTGGCAGTGGTATGATTTACATTAAGTTACGTGAATTCTTTTAAAAATTATAATTACATTTCAGTTACGTTGCTTTTGTTGTATAGCCAATGAAGCCCAAGGCTAAGAGACAATTAGGTAGTTCTCTGGGTGGATCATCCGGAAGTTCAGCTGGCTTATCAGTAAATGTCAACATTGCCGCAAACTTGCTAATTGATGTAACTGGCCTCCTAAATGGTGTTTTTGGCGCTCTGAATGGACTAGGCAGCGTGGCAGGAGACACCTCGAGCCTCCTTAATGCAGTAAATGGCCTAACTGATAAACTCTCAGCTGTCACCGATGTCGTCAATACGCTGACTGGTCAAGCGAAAAATCTATTAGGACAAGATCCTTCCTCCCTGCTAAATGTATTAGACCCAAGTGCTGTGCAAGGACTTCTAGGAGCCGTTAGCGGTCTAACTACAACTGTTGACATCATTGAAAGTTTATTACCTAACCTGGAAGACCTATTGGAAGGTCTACCATCCGCTGACGCTAACAACCTTCTTTCAGCTCTAGAAGACTTACGGTCTACCCTCGAAAACCTAGTATCCAACGTCACAGGCCTCGTTGGTACCTTAGAAAGTCTGGTTTCCAATCTTGTGAGTTCTCTGCTTAGTCCCACAAAGCAGCTCCTAGGGGGACTTGTTGGAGGCTTGGTTAAGGGTCTTACTGCTAAACTTCAACTCCTTACCAACACCGTTAATGCCCTAGTAAACACATTGGCTGCCCTCAAGGACGGACTAGAATGTCTCAGCGGTGCCGTGAGTGACATAACAGATGAACTTACCGTAAATCTACAAGACCAGGCTGGTGGTGCCGTTGACTCTGTAGTCTCTGTTGGTGGCGGCAATACAGCTGCAGTGTTACCCGGCGTGGTTGACGGTGCTTTGCCCGGACCGTTAACAGAGGCGGTTGGTGGCGCTTTGCCTGGATCTTTAACCGACGCGGTAGGTGGCGCTTTGCCTGGATCTTTAACTGACGTGGCTGGTGGCACTTTGCCTGGATCTTTAACCGACGTAGCTAGCGGCGCTTTGCCTGGATCTTTAACCGACGTGGCTGGTGGCGCTTTGCCTGGATCTTTAACTGACGTGGCTGGTGGCGCTTTGCCTGGATCTTTAACCGACGTGGCTGATGGCGCTTTGCCTGGACCGTTACCCGACCTGGTTGATGGCGCTTTGCCTGGACCGTTAGCAGACGCAGTTGGTGGCGCTTTGCCTGGATCTTTAACCGACGTAGCTAACGGCGCTTTGCCTGGATCTTTAACCGACGTGGCTGGTGGCTCCTTACCAGGATCGTTACCCGACGTGGTTGATGGTGCTTTCCCTGGATCTGGAAGTGCTGGCAGTTCAGGAAGTGCCGGCAGTGCTGTGGACTCCGTCGTCGGTGGCTCGTTATCCGTCTCTGGAAGTGTTAGCAGTTCAGGAAGTGCTGGCAGTTTAGGGGGTGGTAGCTTTTCAAAAGGTATTGGTGGTTCAGGCAGCATTATTGGTTGAGGAATGTCAATATGTATTATTTTCTGGAATTTGGGAATTAAACGAGTAGCTTCAAAATAAAAAATTAATTAAGAATTATGAAGACCTCATTATTTGTCAGAATTATTTACTTTAGCCGAAATGATAATTCCTAAGCGAATTTAATTTTACACATCATACTTGACGGAACCTTTGGAGCAATAGGGACCCGCCCCCAGCTCGCTTTCTGTGGTATAGTAAGCGGTAAAGCTGTTGTCCTTTATGATGTATACGATATCACTGGATGCAAAGAACTTTTGCTACATGGAGTAAAATATACGTATAGTTCAACAAACTCCTAAGTAAAGGGGAGGCATTATATTGACAGCCCGTGTCGTTAAAAGGCGTCCAGCAGATCGCTTGTGGGTCCCAATGTGATTAAAATAGATATCCGACGCTGCTATGGGTGAGTCTGACGAGTCTGAAATACCCTAAAACGAAAATTTCGTTGCAGGCAGAGAGAACTCCTGAGATGTTATATAATTATTTCTGCTGACTATGATTTCTAAACAGGTTCTGTGGTAACTTCAAGACCATATTAAATCAAAATCGAGTCCCGAAGACGGACTTTCAAAAAATATCTTATTGTCATTAAAGTAGCCTACCACGATAACCTTCTCACAAAATTACAGTTGGTTTGACCAAGGTCAATGACGGCCCACCTGGGGGGGGGGTCTACGTCAATTTGGAGCATGACAATTTGGCATAGTCAATTTGACGTACATACAAATTTCGCGTACACACCGATCTCTTGGGTGCCCAAATTTGTTCAAAATTGCAACGGTCATAACAACATATTTCAACAGTCATTGCAAGGTAATAGAACAATGAATGCCTATTAAAACTCTGTTATAGAGCCCTAATGACCTTTGAAGTCGATGGGCCCTAAAACACAAAGAAACCCAACTGTGTTATATGGCAGGGGTCGCCAACCTTGTTGCAATTTTGAACAAATATGTGCACTCAAGAGATCGGTATGTATGCCAAATTTGTATGTACGCCAAATTGTCATATGCCAAAATGACTACGCCAAACTGTCACACACCAAATTGACGTGATCCCCCACCGGGGAAAGCACGGCACCCCGTCAGGCCGTCCTTTGCGATTAAAATGTCTGTCTCGCAGACTCAGTGATTAACGTGCTTGACTTTATGAGTCCCTTGATTGGATGATCCGTCCTCGCTGAGACAAATAGATTTTTAGGGAAGGATAGGCCTTCCCGGATAGGAAGTAAAGCCCCAGTCGAGTGTTATGTGCATGGCGTCATTCACATTTAACCATATCCATATGGAGTTTGCCGAACGGCAACTGTGGTGTGTATAAGAGCTCGTCTTGCGGTGTCGGTGATGCAAAGTGCTCCACAACGGAAACAGCATTAAGTCAGCAGTCGGATGAGTTAAAATATTGTTCGGAATCGTCTGTATGTTCCCAAGAAGACCGACTGGAGTTTTGAAGAGCTTAGCAAATAAGATATTAGTGTTACCCCTAAATATTTGAAAGAGGAAGTTCTACCATCAAATTTCCTTAAAAATTTGAAAGTGCGAGGCTCAACTGAGTGCGCAGCCTCGGTCTGAGGTCCGAAAACAACGTCTGAGCTGTTCCGGGGTAACCGGTTCCTGGCTACCACCAGCTGAAACCCCAAAGAATTCCACTACATATCGAATTAACAATTAAAATCTTCAAAACTATATATGCATAAAATTAATAACAAATTACTGGAAGATCTATGCACCTCGAAAGCAGTCTCAAGTTCAAGATGAGTAAAAAATTTTGGGTGGCTGCTCTTGGCACAAGTTAAGCCCGTAAGGGGCAATTTTACACCAAGATAATCCTTCTTAACGCTAACGATTATGTAAAGCCCCATTATGTAAAGGTGAGGACTCAGCGGGATATGACGACAAAGAGTGCTGAATATCAAGCACCCAGTATTCAGATGATTATTAATTTTCAAGGCGTTACCACGATGCCATAATTCCGAAATTTTCTATAAATTCACAAACCTCACTACCTCATCCGTAAATTAGGTGGTCTCCAGTGAACTACCATCTGCAACTTAGCGTTCCTCCCAGTGTTCATAAACATGTTGTCCTGTAGGGCATTTCTAGTTGTCTTGCTGCTATCCAGCGCTGTGGCAGTGGTATGATTTACAATAAGTTACGTGAATTCTTTTAAAAATTATTACATTTCAGTTACGTTGTTTTTTTGAATAGCCAATGAAGACCAAAGCTAAGAGACAATTAGGTAGTTCTCTGGGTGGATCTTCCGGAAGTTCAGGTGGCTTATCTGTAAATGTCAACATTGCCGCAAACTTGCTAATTGATGTAACTGGCCTCCTAAATGGTGTTTTTGGCGCTCTGAATGGACTAGGCAGCGTGGCAGGAGACACCTCGAGCCTCCTTAATGCAGTAAATGGCCTAACTGATAAACTCTCAGCTGTCACCGATGTCGTCAATACGCTGACTGGTCAAGCGAAAAATCTATTAGGACAAGATCCTTCCTCCCTGCTAAATGTATTAGATCCAAGTGCTGTGCAAGGACTTCTAGGAGCCGTTACCGGTCTAACTACAACTGTTGACAGCATCAAAAGTTTATTACCTAACCTGGAAGACCTATTGGAAGGTCTACCATCCGCTGACGCTAACAACCTTCTTTCAGCTCTAGAAGACTTACAGTCAACCCTCGAAAACCTAGTATCCAACGTCACAGGCCTCGTTGGTACCTTAAAAAGTCTGGTTTCCAATCTTGTGAGTTCTCCGCTTAGTTCCGCAAAGCAGCTGCAAGGGGGACTTAGTGGAGGCTTTATTAACGGACTTGTTGAAGGTTCTGTTAAGATTCTTACTGCTACACTTCAACTCTTTCCCAACACCATTAATACCCTACTAAACATAGTGGTTGACCTCACGACCGAAATACTATCTCGTTACAATCATTTTGCCGTATGGATCTTTGGCCCGGATGGTGGTGACGTTGACTCTGTAGTCCCTGTTGGTGGCGGCAATACAGCTGCAGTGTTACACGACGTGGTTGATGGTGCTTTGCCCGGCCTGTTAACAGACGCGGTTGGTGGCGCTTTGCCTGGATCTTTAACCGACGCGGTAGGTGGCGCTTTGCCTGGATCTTTCACTGACGCGGTAGGTGGCGCTTTGCCTGGATCGTTAACTGACGTGGCTGGTGACGCTTTGCCTGGATCATTAACCGACGTGGCTGGTAGCTCCTTACCAGGATCGTTACCCGACGTGGTTGATGGTGCTTTGCCTGGATCTGGAAGTGCCGGCAGTACTGTGGACTCCGTCGTCGGTGGCTCGTTATCCGTCTCTGGAAGTCTTAGCGGTTCAGGAAGTGCTGGCAGTTTAGGGGGTAGTAGCTTTTCAAAAGGTATTGGTGGTTCAGGCAGCATTATTGGTTGAGAAAAGTCAATATGTATTATTTTCTGGAATTTGGGAATTAAAGAGTAGCTTCAAAATAAAAATTAATTAAGAATTATGAAGACCTCATTATTTGCTAGAATTATTTACTTTAGCTGAAATGAGAATTCCTAAACGAATTTAATTTTACACTATACTTGACAGAACCTACTGTATCTTTGGAGCAATAGGAACTCCCCCCAGCTCGCTTTCTGTGGTATAGTAAGCGGTAAAGCGGTTGTCCTTTATGATGTATACGATATCACTGCATGCAAAGAACTTTTGCTACATGGAGTAAAATATACGTATAGTTCAACAAACTCCTAAGTGAAGGGGCTCCATTATATTGACAGCCCGTGTCGTCAAAAGGCGTCCAGCAGAACGCTTGTGGATCCCAATGTGATTAAAATAGACATCCGACCCTGCTATGGGTGGCAGAAGGGTTAGTAGGCCTAATGATGACAATCACGGATTCTCTTAACGATTTTTCCATCAAGCCAGGTGCGGTGCCAACGAGTCTGAAATATCCTAAAATGAAAATTTCGTTTCAGGCAGAGACAACTCCTGAAATGTTATATAATTATTTCTGCTGACTATGATTTCTAAACAGGTTCTGTGGTAACTCCAAGACCATATTAAATCAAAATCGAGTCCCGAGGAAGGACTTTCAAAAAATGTCTCATTGTCATTAAAGGAACCTACGGTATTCCTAGAGTATGTATCCACATCAGCGAAACTATGTTACCGCCATGGTCAACTACTAGGTAACCAAAAACGAGATTTGTACAAACTGGATATTCCTGGCTACAAGAGATCATTCACAGAATCGATATGTAACTTGTTTGCGGGCGGAGGCCTTCAAGCCGAAGACTACTGCCATTCTTTGCTGAGGAACACTCAATAGTGTTTTTCTGTGGCATTCCTGGCCACATGAAATACAGTAGAATCTCGTTATATCGAACCGCAGGGGACCGTGAAAAATAGTTCGATATATCTGAGATTCGATATATCCAAATCCGGAATTATATGTAAAGCAAAAATTTACTTCGAGCAGGACCAGTGCTCAAGCTTTGATATAAGTGGGAATAAGCAGGATTTTGATATAAGCGAGTTTGATATACCGAAGTTCTACTGTATATGTTGAAATCCAATATGCTGCTTCTGAGTGGAGGCTCTGCATTGACTCCTCCAAAAGGAGTTTAAAGTCAATACTTCTTCATATTGGGAGTCAGTAGTTTATTCTGCCCAGCTAAGAGAGTCTTTTGAAAGTGTGAAAAACGTGTTGATGAAAATTAAAAATGAGGAGCACAACTGGCATGTATGTGGAGATTTCAAAATGATAGGCATGGTCAGCAAGCAGGCTATACAAAAATACCAAAGTTTTTGTGAGTGGGACAGTAGACCAAAAGAGAAGCACTGGGTGAAGAAATCATGGAGAAAAGAAAGCATCTCTTGCCAGGGACAAAAATATTTTGAACAAACCATTGATTGAGCCCACAAAGGTATTACTTCCACCTTTACGTATTAAACTCTGATGAAACAGTTGGTCAAACCATTGCCCACAGATGGAAACTGCTTTCAGTATCTTACAAAGCAGTTTCCAAACATTACAACAGAAAAAATTAAAGCCAGAATTTTTGTGGGTACTGAAATTTACAAACCCACAATTTGAGGATTCTATGAATAAAAGTGAAATATATGCATGGATTAGATTTAGATCTGTTGTTCAAGGCTTCTTGGGAAACAAGAAGGGCAAAAATGACCAATACTTAGTGGAGACCATGCTGGAAAAGTAGAAGAAACTCATATGCAATATGAGTGTTAAATAGCACTTTCTGCACTCCCATTTGAAATATTTCCCAAACAAACTTGGAGATTTTAGTGAGGAGAATGGTGAAAGATTTCACCAAGATATTAAAGAGATGGGACAGAGGTACCAGGGAAGGTGGAATTCTAACTAGATGGTGGACTACTGCTGGAACCTCAAACGAGAGTGGAAGAAACTTCCAAAATGTTCAAGGAGACCAAAGAAAGGGAAATTTGAAGTAGAATAAAAGTACTTCAAATCCAGTCCTCACCAATCCATTTTCTGTATGTCCATGAAATCAGACTAAATATTGTTTTTTTAACATCCCTCTTAAAACTATTATAATTTAAGGAGTCACTTTCATGTAATAATATTTCCAAGATTTCAATCAAAATTCATGTAAATTGAAGAAATTATTAGCGATTTGTGAAAAATCTGTACGTGCCTGAGAAAAACTAACCCATATTTGAAATCAGCAGCCAAAAAGAATTCAGAATCAGTGGAATTCTTGCAATCATCAGAAAATTTTTTTCAAAATGCAGCCCTATATTATCCAACCACTGAGCCACCAAGGCAGAGTAACATGTTCTAATACTGGAAGTAGGAAAAATAGCATTACAAACTATGTTGAGGTCCAAGCAGCAAGGGGATAAGTGAAATGCATTATTTAGAGTCTGTTTCAGAGTTTATTTAGTTAAAAAAAGATACAAACGGAAGTGGAAACTTGGATCTTTTCTAATATCAACAATGATGGTTCCTGCAAAATAAACAAGAGTGGTTTAAGTCGCTCGCGAACATGAATTATTGTCAACTGCCATACAGTCGGAATACGAATACAAAAGATTATGTATAATAAGAAATCGATATTCTTAATGAAAAGAAAGCTCAAAGATAAGCAAGAAGATTATGGATTTTCTGAACTATGGATTGCTTTTTAAATGTGCACTAAGGTGACAACCATTTTATAACACGGGTTCCAAGGCGTTTACTTCTCAGATAACGTGTTACAAGATTGCTTTTGAGAACTAGTTAACAATGCGATATTTCACCTTAATTGTTCCCAAAGCAGATAAATCTCTTCTTATTGTAGAAAGAAATTGTGTTAGACTTCCGTAATGACACCAAAAATACAAAAGATGTAGTGCTTGTCCTTACATAACCCTTTTCCTGCTTCCTTTTCGTGTACAGATGAATCTAGGACTTCACAGCAGATGCAAAGGACTTGAAAAGGGAAGGTATAGTCCACACACCCAAAGAGTGCAGTTGGCAATAATGAACTGGTCCAGTTTTAGGGGAGTAAGGTAGTAAATTAATGCCCATCACTGCTTGGTTAAGTGTGGTCAAGCTAAGTTGAGCATTGCAAAGCATTAAACAAATACTGATTTTTCTGATGTTGATCAAGTTAACATTTCCCTTTGGCTGGCACACAGCTGCAGAAATAACTATGACCAATATATCGCCCTATGTCCATTCAGAAGGACAAGATGGATACCCAACCCTGCCATAGGTGGGAAAAGGGTTAGAAGTTGCTTTACTGTTGTGGCCAACAAAAAATACAGTAGTGAAACATATTTGTATACTTAATAAAGAAACATAATTTTGCAAAATTGTTTGCATCATGAAATTATTTGCAAAATGGTTATCCATCATCACCATAACCTCTTCCCACCTGTCAGGGTCGAGTCTGCAGGTTCTAGCCCTCCACTTCCATCTATCTCCCACCAGGTCCTGGTCCACCCCACCACTACGATATCCTTATAGACAACCTGCTTCCACATCCAGGCCTGTCCACGCCCACTTCAGTCTCCCCCTGCCCTGTGTGCTTCAAACCACCTGCATTTTCCTGGACACTAACCCGTCTTCCCTTTAGCATATTAACTAATTTCCTAACTAAACCCCCTGTTTTGCCAGTAAGGGTCCTCACATTACACGTTCCTAATCTAAGATTTGCCCCACTCTTTCTGAACATGCTCTGATTGGGGGCACCTCGGCCAGGCATCTCAAACTCACAGAATATTGGCAGTGCTGTCTGTGGTGGATGCCAGCCTACCCCAGAGGACACATGGCACATTATCTGCCATGGGACCTAAGGTCCCTACCCCATGATAATGCTGATGACTGATTAAGACAGCCTGGGGCCCATTTGTGAACCCCTAATGGCCGCCAGCACTGGGGTTTTATTCCCCTGCACCATAGGCTGCGAGTTGTCATTCTTTCTTAGTTTCTTACTCAATAACAGGTTGGAGAGTAAGCCAAGCAGCCATAACAGGCCGAACCCTTAGGAGGCTGCTTGCGGGTGAGAAGGAAGTAGGTGTAAAGGATGAAGGAAAGGGGAAATTTGCAGCACCAAACGTTCCCTACTAACCACCGATGTTGGTACTAACGTGGGTTTGCATTGCTTAACTTCAGTGATCTTACAAGAACTGGTGTGTCCAATGCAACTGGGCTGTGCCAAGTTATTGGGATATTTTGAATTTTGCATCATAGGGGGGTGCAGAATTTTAGTTTCCTGCTTGCAATCCTCACCTACCACAAAGCCCAAAAAAGAGATGCCCATTCAGGTCACCAGGTTTGCTTAGATACTTAACCATCAGGGAGCCATGACCTTTGAGTACCAGGACCAATAGGCATTGAGAGCTGACCATGCAGTGTTGGAACAACTCTCAGAGAAGGTCAACCTGGAATGTGAAAATTGGCCCCAGCCAATGTAGGTTCCTCTGGGAGGCGACCTGAAGAAGACGTGCGTTGAGACCCGAACCCCTTGCCCATCACAGGTTGGTCAAGTGTGGTCAAGCTCTGTTGTGCATTACAAAACGTTGCAAAAATTGCATAAATTTAACACTTCACTGTTGTGGCAAACCAAAAATACAGTAGTAAAAAATACTGTTATATTTAATAAACAGTCATAATGTTGCAAAATTGTTATACATCATCATCATCATACCCTCTTCCCACATGTGTCAGGGCTAACCATGATATCTCCAAACAGAACCCCAAGGAGCTAGACGTGCCCCATTTAGTTGATTGATCAAACCGGGTATCCTTTTGATTGAGCTTTCCACTGGAGGTTGCAGCCAAAGTAGCGTGGGGACCAGTAGCGTGTTGGGGACTAAGAGTTGCTATCCCACTCCCTCTGAATGGACATAGGGTGATATATTGGTCACAGTTATTTCTGCAGCCAGTTGCCAGCCAAAGGGAAATGTTAACTTGATCAACATCAGAAAAATCAGTATTTGTTTAATGCTTTGCAATGCTCAACTTAAGGCACGTTTTGGCGATTGACCTGGTCAATTGTGGTTTGACCACAATTTCATGTTTGGTCTGACCAAAAGAGCAGACCAAAGGGGATCGCCAAAACGCTTTGGTCAGACATTTTGAGACCCATGACAAGGAATTCATAAAACTTAAGAAAATAAATTCCCTTAACTTAAATCCACATCCACTAAAATAAAAAAACAATTCCCTAAAATAAAAGAAATGAATCCACTAAACTAAAAAATACAAATTCACTAAAACGAAAACAAAACTCACTAAGCTAAACTAATTCACGAACTAAAAAACGAATTCACTAAACTTAAAAAAAATAAATTTGATAAACTTAAAAAAATGAATTTCCTAAACTAAAAAATTACTAAATTAATACAAAAAACAGATTTGTATAATTCAAACTAATTATCGGTACCTTCCATCATCTGCTACAACTGGTTGGAGCATGCCACCATTTTTATTTTTCTTTGACCAAAATCACAGAACATGCTTTTATTTTGGTCATGTTGGTCATCCTTTGGTCTGACCAAAGTTGACCAAAGCAACTGACCAAACCAGCGTGTGCACTGCCAAACGCATTGTTTCTGAAACAATGTGACCGAAAGTGACTTGGTCAATCGCCAAAA
This sequence comes from Trigoniulus corallinus, assembly GCA_013389805.1. NCBI lineage: Eukaryota > Metazoa > Arthropoda > Diplopoda > Spirobolida > Trigoniulidae > Trigoniulus > Trigoniulus corallinus. Next base: position 14,648,774 of record JAAFCE010001036.1, read on the forward strand.
CGCACCTTTAGCTTGACCACATTTGACCAAGCAGTGATGGGCATTGTAAAGGCATTCATTTACTACCTTGCTCCTGTAAAACTGGACCAGTTCATTATTGCCAACAGCACTTTTTGGGTGCACAGACTATAAAATGAAATTTTTTAAGTAGAAGAGGTGAAGAGGAAAAGAAAATCTCAGGTCATCATCATCACCATACCCTTATCCCGCCTGTGGAAGGGTTGGGTCTGTGAGTCCAATGAACATGCTCTGACTGTTCTACCCCACTGTTCAAGCACCACATTACACAACCAAAATAGAAATTTTTGGCAGGTAAATAACTGCTTTGTTGGTTATAACATTGCATGGTGTCTGACCTTTTGCACAATAACTACAATTCAACAGGAGTCAGGCTCATGCCATTAAAGAAAATCCCAGGTTATCAGGAGTGAAATGTTGGGCGATGGTGGATAAATGGTTAACCCTTTAAACCGCCAATTAGAAAAGCATGCAAGGACATTGCACTCCTTTTCTACACTGAAATCTTATACGTTGAACTCTACTGATGCCACAAGCCGATGATGCATAAGGCTCACTACCAATTATTTGAGATGCAAAAGGCAATTTCTTAGGATAATTTATCCTGAAGAACTTAAAGAACTCCGTTATATATTATTAAAAGTTGAAACCTTCAAAATGATATGTGCATCAAATGAATAACAATTTGCCAGAAGGGGTATAGTCAATAAAGAAATATTTTGTTACTTTCAATGTATTACTTACTGAATCACTGCGAATACCAAATAATAGCAAATTTCCAACTAAGGAGTTCATTCGTCTTTCAATTGTCGAGCGTTGCAATCTTCTGCAGGCTTGAACGCATGCACAATCATATACAAGACTACAATTCGATGTAAAATCTTAGTAAAGTGGGTTTGTTTCCGAGTAACAATGTGGTTAACCGCAAACGTAATCAACAGATACTGTTAACTTTGGTTAAACTGTGGTTTAAATATCTATTTTAACTTAAGTTCAGGCTGAATATCGACCTACTGTTTGCCTACCTCTTCGACTCTCTATTCCGTCAATGTCTGTCTCTCTTTCACACTTCCATTTCTGTATTCAATTCATAACTCAATAGCACCTGGTCCTACCACAGAAAATTAAATGGGCTGCAGATAATTTCATCTAAGAGGATCCATGTGTACAGAGTCCAATGTACGATTTGCTTCAAAGCCATTATAAATATATGGCACCAGATATTTATCAAGGCAAGTGTTCCAATACCAACACAGGTGGATTTTGTCTATTACTGTGATACTTTTCTGAAATCACAAAGTTGGCAGAAAAAAATCAAGGTAATTTTAAGGTTAGGTTAAAAAGATAACTTGGTATAAAAAAATCGCATATGATTGCAGTCACCATTACGTAAAGGAGAAGACTCAGCAGTTTATTATAGTAGGGAGTGCTGACATGAAGCAACCATTATTCTATTAATCATTAATTTTGTAGGTGTCATAACGATGTTATAATACCCAAATTTTCTATAAATTCTCAAATTCCGTTCCACTAGTCACAAGTTAGGTCTTCAGTGAAGTGCCAATTACATCTTAGTATTCCTTCATTGCAGTTATCAACATGATCTCCTGCCAGGCAGTTTTAGTTGTCTTGCTGCTATCCAGCGCAATGGCAGTGGTATGATTTACAATAAGTTACTTGACTTTCTTTTAAAAAAATCATAATTACATTTTAGTTATGTTACTTTTGTTGTATAGCCAATGAAGCCTAAAGCTAAAAGACTATTAGATAGTTATCTAAGTGGTTCTTCCGGAAGTTCAGGTGGCCTAACTGCAAATGTCAATGTTGTCGCAACTTTGCTAGTTGATGTGAATGGCTCCCTAAATGGTCTTCTTGATGCTCTGAGTGGACTCAGCAGCAACGCAGGAGACGCTTCAAACCTTCTAAATGCAGTTACTGGCCTAACTGATAAACTCTCAGCTGTCACCGATGTCGTCAATGGCCTGACGGGTCAAGTGAACAATCTCTTAGGACAAGATCCTTCCTCCTTACTAAGCATATTAAACCCAAGCGCTGTACAAGGACTTCTAGGAGCCGTTACCAATCTAGCCAACACAGTAGAAAGCCTTAAAAGTTTGGTACCTAATCTGGAAGACGAATTGGGAGGTCTAAAGTCCAGTGTTGCTAACAGCCTTCTTCCTGCTCTCCAAGAATTACAGTCAACTCTCGAAAACCTAGAATCGTGTGTCACAGACCTCGTTGGCGGCTTAAAAAGTCTGGTTACCAATCTTCTGAGTTCACTGATTAGTCCCGTAAAGCAGCTCGTTGGGGGACTTGTTGGAGGTTTGGTAAACGATCTAACAAGTAAACTTCAAGGTGTTGTTAGCACCTTAACTGGTCTATTAAACACACTGAGCTCCCTCAAGGATGAACTGGGTTGTCTCACCGATGCTGTCGACAGCATAACGGATTCGCTACAAGATCAAGCTGGCGGTGCTGTAGACTCTGTTGGAGGTGCTGTGGATTCTGTTGGAGGTGCTGTTGATGACGGAGCTGGATCGATTGGTGGCGCTGTTGGTGCCGTGGATTCTGTAGGCGGTGCTGTAGACTCTGTTGGAGGTGCTGTGGACTCTGTTGGAGGTGCTGTTGATGACGGAGCTGGATCGATTGGTGGCGCTGTTGGTGCCGTGGATTCTGTAGGCGACACTGTTGATAATGGAGTTGGATCGATTGGGGGCTCGTTGTCCGGCTCTGGAAGTGCTAGTGGTTCAGGAATTGACGCAGGAGCTGTTTTCTGATGAAACTGGGTTAAGGAAATATTTGTAATCACACCAAAGGGCATTATTTTCTGGGATTTGGCACTTTCTGAATTATAAAATTTAATGTGTAGCACAGGAAAATAAAAAGATCATCCCAGTAATATGTGTGAGGCACTCTTTTTGTGAACCATATTTACCTTCACGTCAACAGGGAGCGGCGAGTTACGTTGGACACACCAGTTCTCGTCTGATCACTGAAGTTAAGCAACGCAAGCCCAGTTAGTACTGACATGGGTGATCGCTCGGGAAAGCTGGGTACTGCTAATACCCAATAATCGTCGCATTGGTGTAGTGTCTATGCAGTCTATGCATTAGAACTACGCAGTGGACGGGTCTCTAATGACCTTGTAGTTGACGGGACCTTAAACACCAACAAACAAATAAACAAAATCGTCTGATCACAAAAGTTAAGCAACGCAAGCCTAGTTAGTACTGACATGAGTGGTCCCTCGGGAAAGCTGGGTACTGCTAATACCCAATAATCGTCGCATTAGTGTAGTGTCTGTGCAGTATATGCATTAGAAATATACAGTGGACGGGTCTCTAATGACCTCGAAGTTGACGGGACCTTAAACTCCAACAAACAAACAAATTCACGTCAACAACACATTTTTACACAGTTTTCAAAATTTATGCAATATGCACATATAAATAAGCACTTGGAATTAAGAGTATGGAATTTGGCCTTAGAACACTTCATCCTTACATTTGACAATTTTCAGAAACAAAAGTCTGTCTTTCCGCATATGTGGACATTTTCAGACCCTCTTGGGGTTAAGGAAGAGCGTCTACGCTAGAGTAAAAACTTTGCCGTTATACACCATCCTCATCATCATCATACCCTTATCCCGCCTGCGGCAGGGTCGGGTCTGCGGATTCTAGCCCTCCTCTCACGTCTATCTCCCACCAGATCCCCGTCCACCCCACACACTACCATGTGCTTTTGGGGAACCTGCTTCCACGTCTTCTTCCGTCTCCCTCTGCCCCGGGTGCTTCCGACCACCTGTATTTCTAAAATGAACCCAAGGAGCTTCTCCTCCCCTCTCCTTACTACGTGTCCATATCAACTCAACCTATTCTCCCTCATTTTTTTCGGCGATGTCCACCACCCCCAGACTACCTCTAATAGACTCATTTTACCAGCTCTCGACACGTCACTCATGAACCTCAGCATTCGCATCTCGTCCAACTTGCATTCTATTTACGTGGCTCTTCCTCACTTTCCAACATTGATCCATATAGCATAGCTGGTCTAACCCCTGCCCTGTAAAACTTCCCTTTCAAATTGATTGGGACCCTCCTATCACACGGGACTCTGTTTGCCTGTCTCCACTTCAACCATCCCCCATTGATTCTATAGGTCACATCCGAAGCTATCTCCCCATTGCTTTGGAACGTTGATCTTAAGTACTTTACCTCCCGCACCGTTTTACCAGTTCGCCCCTAAAAAGTACGTCACCGTTATTTTCCCGTCCTTCCCAATTGAAAGCTAAACACTCTTTGTCTTCTTCATGCTTATCTTTAGCACTCCCTTTTCAATCGATGCTCTAATGTCGTTTTGGTCCTTCTCTGCGTGTGCTCTAGAGTCGCTTGTCTTCCCATAGTATATCGTCGGCAAATATTCACTGAGGGGCCCATTCTCCTACTCCCGTCAGCAGCTCGTCCATAACCAGAATGAAAAGGTATGGACTTCGTGCTGAACCTTACTGACCACAACCTTCACCGGGAAGCGGTTCGGGAATCAGTCCGGGCCCCGGACCGATTATATAAAAAATATTTCAAAAAATGGCTTAGTTGCATTAAAAACTTGTTTTTCGCAGATGTTGTATTAAGGGTAGCTGTATACCTGCTATGACCGCAATGCATAATTATTTCAGAATGAAGAGGGGGGCCATAAAGGTGCTGACCCTAGGGGCCGATGTTCATTTTCGGACTAACCAGCCGGCTTCTGATCAATAAAGCCATAATCTGCTAATTTAACGTCGGCCTATCTCATGGGGCAGTTTCTTTCAACGACGCCGAGTGGGGGGAATCTTCCCTTCCGTCCTAAAGTAACGGTTGCTATCTAAATCTGACAGGGAGAACCTGCAAAGTCTTAAGAAAAATATGATTAAAAATCTTCACTGAGGTCTAAGCGGCAAGGGGACAAGTGAAATGCATTGTTTAGCGTCAGTTTCAGTGTTTATTTAGTTAAAAAATACACAAACGGAAGTGAAAACTTGGATCTTTTCTAACATCAACAATGACAGTGCTGGCAAAATAAAGTGGTTTAAATCGCTCGCGAACATGAATTATTGTCAACTGCCAGTGTCGAAATACAAAAGATTACGTATAATACGTAAAGAAATCGATAGTCTTAATGAAAAGAAAGCTCAAAGATAACCACAAAGATCACAGATTTCTGAACTGCGGGTGCTTTTTAAAAGCGCACTAAGGTGACGGCCATTTTATAACACGGGTTCCAAGGCGTTTATTTCTCAGATAACGCACTGCAAGGGTGCTCTGACAACTAGTTTACAATAATATATATCCCTTAATAGTTTCTCTGAGCAAATAAATCGCTTCTTATGATGCAAAGAAATTACGTTGGTCTTCTGTAATGACCCATCAAAGACAAAGGATGCATTGGTCTTCCTTACATAAATATTTTCCAGTTTCCATTTCGTGTAAGGAATTTGAGACTTCGTAGCTGGTGCAAAGGAGTTGAAAACGGAGGTAAAAGAATGGACATTTTTGAACGTTTAAGGGATGAAGATGGAAAAGAAAACCCTAGGATCTCATTAACGAAACTGCTCATTTGACCTGAAATCCATTGGGTATTTAATTAAAAATATGTCAGGAGGGATAAGCAAGTTCGAAATGACGAATATCAGACAAGACAGTCATTGTTGTTGTTGTTGATGTTTTAGAGCCCGTCAACTACAAAGGTCATTAGAGCCTCGTCCACAGCATAGTTCTTATGCAGAAACTGCACAGACACTACAGTAATGCGACCATTTTAGGGTATGGTAAAGTACCCCCCTAATGTATGGTAAAGTCTCCCCCTTTAACTTTCAAGGGGAGGGCTGTACATGGCAACAGCACATGGAAGCCTTCAGAACCATCCAGTTTACTACTGGCTCTGATTCAGTTGCTTTGTTCTGTTTTTAACTTTAAAATTTTTCAAAAAATAGTTTTTGTGTAAATTTACTAAATTGTGGAATCGAACCTTAAACAGTTATATTGACACTTCCTAGTAATTTTTTCATCATTTGGCAATTGATAATTAAAGATTGCTCCTTAAATATTGTGTTCCAGTTGTCAGAACCATGTAGTTGTGGTTGTTTGTTCAAGAGATGGGACTTTTTCACTTGTTATTGCTGGGATCCTAAATCCTTCCTTTTGAAATTCCCAAATTCGTCCCCGGGACGGATTTAGGACCCTTTTTACGTTCTATAATTTCCCAACCTATTAGACTAGTATTGATTCATATATGATCACGTGTTGACCTTTCTATAATGTGTTTACCACTTCTATGCCTTATTATTATAATGTAGTAGAGCTGAAGTTCTATGAAGAATATCATTCCAAATTTGATACTAGGCTATTTTATTTAAACAGTCAATAAAACGTTTTCTCTCAAGAAATTTATTATGAGAGATGTCAACTGTGTTTTAATGAAATTTCCCATAAAAATAATTCAGTAGATGTTAGCTGGAAAGAGGGGACGGAATTAGGACACCTTTTTAGAAACATCAAAATCTGCGTTCTTATAAGTTTTTAGTTTTTATGGATTAGAAAGTTTTATTTAATAGTATCACACTAGCTATACAAGTAGGTAAGGAGTTGATAAACTTAAATCAGTGTTTAAATTATTTTTCCTGTGAATAATTTTCTCAGAATTCAAGATTTTGCTTAGGGGGACGATATTTGGGCACTTTACCATATTAGCAGTACCCAGTTTTCCCAAGCGGCCACCCATGTCAGTACTAGCTGGGGTTGCGCTGCTTAACTTCAGTGATCAGACGAGAACTGGCATGTTCAACGCAATTCGCCACTCCCACAAGACAGTCATTCCTCCACTTGGCCACTATAACATGATCAGCTCCATTTAGATGGCTATTAGAGTGATTGGGAGGTTGCTAACCGGTTATGAGAGAAAGCAAACCTATAGGACCACTGACAAAACCTTGCACACCACACTGCGCCAAAGTTTGAAATGCTTGCAATGGAAGGGCTAGGTTGTGGGCCTCAGACGAATGCAGTGCACCTCAATAGGAGTTATATGGCGCCCTCGTAGATCTATGAGATTTTTTTGTTTCGTTAGTGTTTTACGGCGCCGTCCACTGCGTAGTTGTAATGCAGAGACTTTGGGTATTAGCGGTACCCAGTTTTCCCAAGCGGCCATCCATGTTAGTACTATCTGGGGTTAGAACTAGCTCGTGTGTCTAACGCAATACACCACTCTCTCTCCCCCCCCCCGTTTAACGGGACAAAGACGGAAGATAGTGAGTGTAAAGCCCGCTTCACAATAACATCGGGAACGAGAACGGCAACGGCCGGGAAAGTTGAAAAAAATTCAACTTTTCCGTTAAACGTAAGCCGTTTGACCAATAGGAGCGCACCTCCACCACAGGACGTACCCGTCGCCCCTCCCCTCTGCACAAAATACGTTTTACGTTCCCGTTCCCGTTGCTGTTGTGAAGCGGGCTTTACAATAATTTGGAGTCTCAGGATTGATCCTGCAGGTACGCGGAGCTACTAAGAGCATCCTACCAAAATCAGACTACACATGTGGCGCTGATCTAAATTGAATTTCATTACCATGGGGGCATAATATCGTTTTGAAATTTTAATTCGTCGCCATAATTTCGCAGTAGCTCGTCTGCAACACCTGGTCGAGAAGAGTGTCCATTTCTGTTCTGCCAACAGAAGCTTTCATCAACAAGGCAAACCAGCCGCCAAGACGGAAGTAAGCCTTATTGTAGAGAAACAAAAGTTCTTTAAAAATAGAACTCTATGCTGTATATCAGTGGTCTTCAAACTGTGTTCCACCAAACCCTGGGGTTCGTCAAAATAAAAATTCCAAAACAAATTATATAGCACTCACACTAGTTGACTAGTGTTTATTATCTAAAAAATATAAAAAAAAATTAGTGATATTTCAGAATGGATCAGAAGCTTTATGTGTGGGCTTTCGATTCTTTCGCAGCGGCGAAAAATATTTCCCCGAATAATTCCCCGAAAAAATCCCTATAGTTCTAAGGGTTCCGTGAGTCCTCAAAGTTTGAAGACCACTGTTGCATGGTAGTTAAAATGACCGTACTTGGAAATGGAAAAGTAAGAATCAGAATTTCCGGTTGATTACAAATGAAATGCCTGGCAGATTTCTTGAAAGTCCTTGAGTTATGTCAATAAATATCTTAGGATCAATTGATCGATTGGTTGACATAGTTTACATCGTTCTTAAGTGGGGGCAAGGAAGAGAAGTCTTGAGGAAAATATTGGCCTATCGCAGAATTATTTTCCGGCTTACAAAGGGGGGTGGCCACATCTACTATGTAGGATCATGACTTCATTTTCCGCCTGATGGCATGTTCATCTTGTCATCCAAAGAAATTTCTAACCTCAGAATCAATCTCACGGCCACGTCGTCACGATCCAAAAAAGTCGACCATAAAGAGATCAGTGTCAGAATGAATGACATGAAGTTGATTTAAGGACCAGTCTTGCAACGTTAGGCCAAATTAGATGCGCAAGGTCATTCTATGGCATGTTTGCTCAAGCGTTTTAGGGCAACGCCAACCTTACGGACAGGAGTTAGCTGACTATTGAAGCATATAACGTAGGCTTTCCTTCCTGTTCTCTCTGTATTCAAAGAATTGTTTGTTTGTATCTTATGGTCCAACATTTATTCCATTTCGGCTGTAAGGCCCGTAATACATTCTAAAAGCGATGGATATAAAAGCCTACTGATATGGGATCAGGAATGTGCGAAAAGTGGCAGGGTTATTTATCGAGGGGGGAACTCCACCAACGCTAGAAAGGGTTCTTTATGTGCAAGTAACACCACGCAGGGCCGCAACTTTACTTCCCATCACATAGAAAGCACACTAGGGGCAGAGGCGGCTCGTAGGGCAGGCAAACCTAGGCGGCTGCCTAGGGCGGCAAATTTCATAGGGGCGGCTGATTTCAGAGGTACTTCCTTGCCATGCAGTCTATCATTCATTTAAAATGTTCATAGTCCTGGGGTTCCCAAATTTCTCTGATTTTTTGGGCCTTTTCTAAATGTTGGTATTGGGACAAATGCCAAGCACGTGAGGGACGCTTGGACAATTTAGAACTGTATTCGATTCAATGGGGGCGGCGGCGATGGACTCACTTGCCTAGGGCGCCTGAAACTCACGAGCCGGCCCTGACTAGGGGCCTCTCGCTCTCTCTCGCCCGAAAGAAGCCAAACCACATCAATAAAGTATTGAACCTGGAATTACTGACGCAGTAGTCGAGCACTCTACCGAGGCGGGTCAATTGGATATGTCGTTAGATGAGAGCAATCGTGTTCAAATCTAACGACTTTGGCAAATGTAAGCAACAACAATACGTTACAACACGCGGCGGTGTTGTAGACTATATTTACAGCAGGAATTATTATGTACTTATAAATTAATGCATCTAAGCACCTGTCGAAATTCACGAAAATTCTTTATCAATTATAAAACAATTTTGAAATTAATTATGTCACAGGAACCAGAAAAAACGTGGAGGAGGGGACAACCAAATCGTGCTGCTTGCGAAAGTACCTAATAAAACATCACCATTATGAGAGATAATCGATAAATAATGCAGCACAGTGAGATGTAAGCTGTGTCAACAGATTTGATTTATTACAGATTAGTCTGATGGAGTTAAATACTGTCTACCGTTATGCAAATATCAGATCAATAACGTCTTTAATTACAATTTTAAAACTAATGAGAAATTCTTTTGGCAATTATGTACTAGTAAGCCGGGTCAATACTTTAAAAAAAAATTAAAAAAAACCAAGAATATTGAATTCTGAGATGTTGTCGAATAACGACAATGTAAGGCAGAAGTTCATCTTTCATCAAAAATAAACTCCCTACGTCACTTCCTGAACCGCTAGCACTTCCAGAGCCGGGCAAAAAGCCACCGATCGATCAGGCTCCAATATCAACAGCGCTGTCTATACAGAATCCAAGGCATCACCAACTTGGTCTTGTTGGGAATCCGTTATGTCGCCGACAGCTTCGGTGAGACACCCTAATTGAGGCGAAGTCAATATGTTTAACATACCAGGAACGATGCCAATCTCAAAAGGCTGACAATCAGACCATTTAAGCCATCAACCCGGTCTGTGACGCTCAATACGGCGTTTCCCAGAGTTAAAAGTACCTCTTCAAGAGCTGGAAGAAGACTGTGAACTACTGAGAATGTTAGGCCTCTCAATAGACCATCCAGAGAAAGTAACAAATCGTTAAAGTCGTGTACGTTTTTGGTAAGATCGGTAACGGCTCCTAGAAGTCCTTGCACAGCGCTTGGGTCTAATATATTTAGCAAGGAGGAAGTATCTTGTACTAAGAAATTTTTCACTTGACCAGTCAGCCCATTGACAACATCGGTTACATCTGAGAGTTGACCAGTTAGGCTCTTTACTACATTAAGAAGGCTTGAAATGTTGCCTGCATTGCTGTCTAGTCTATTCAGCGCATGAATAATACCATTTAGAGAGAGGCAGTCAAATCAACTAGCAAACTTGCCACAATGTTGACAATAACAGTTCTGCCGGCTGAACTTTCAGTAACCATTTAGCTTTTGGGGGAGCGGCGAGTTGGACACACCAGTTCTCGCCTGATCACTGAAGTTAAGCAGCGCTATCACAGCTAGCACTGACATGGGTGGCCGCTTGGGAAAACTGGGTACCGCTAATACCCAAAAATCGTCATCTTAGTGTAGTGTCTGTGCATTCTATGCATAAGAACTGTGCTGTGGATGAGCTCCAATCACCTTGTAATTGAAGGGCCCGAAAACACCAACAAACAAACACCAGTGCCATGAAAAGTATTTGTTTCAGCACTTTACGCTACATACGTATTGAAGCATACCATGTCAAAGACATTAAATTGATTTTTCCCTGTAAGCCGTTCATAAACTGGAAATAAAATGCCTTGTTGACTGGCTATCTTGGCTTTAACCAAGGCCAGTTACAGACAGACACACGGGGAGCGGCTGGACACACCAGTTCTCGTCTGATCACTGAAGTTACGCAGCGCAACCCCAGCTAGTACTAACATGGGTGGCTGCTTGAAAAAACTGGGCCCTGCTAATACCTAAAATCGTCGCATTAGTGTAGTGTCTGTGCAGTCTCTGCATCCGAAGTATGCTATGAACGGGACTCTAATGACCTTGTAGTTGAAGGGCCCTAAAACACCAACAAACAAACAATCAGCTTTTGGCATCATTGGATAGCAGCAGGACTAGAAATGTTTGACAGAAGAACATGTTGATAATTGCAATGCAGGAATGTTAAGATGTACTGTAGTTGGCCCTTTGCCGAAGACCACTTCTGACTGCTGTAGTCAAATTAGAGAATTTACATAAAATTTGGAAGTCATGGCTTCTTGATGTCGCCTAGAAAATTAACTGCCAGATAAATAATGACTGATGTCAGCACTCTCTTCATTAACAACCTGCTGCGTCTTCAGCTTTTCATAATGGCGATATGCCATCATGTGCGAAGTTTTTTTGCCCACTTTTTTTACAGCTTCTTAAAAAAAAATTAAAACCGAGCATAAAAAAAAGCACGCTAAAACACGAACTTCCAACAAATGTGAAAAAAATAAGGGATAAGGACACATTATTCATTAATACAGATCCTAAGAAAATATTTGTGATACTAAAAGCACAGAAGTACCTCTACATACGATTCTGTCGAAACAATTTTTCTCATAGAAATAAAGGAAATAGGATTAATGCTTTCCAACCCTCCCACCACAACACGATTTATATACACAGCAGGGGCGGATCCAGGGGGAGCAATGCAGCAATAATTGCTCCCCCTCAGTGCCTCAATGGGATGCATATTTCATCTGAGGCACGATTCAACTTTGCAACTGATGAGGCATTTTTGAATTGCTGTTCCCATTTCTATACTGCCTGTCCAATTTGCAGTTGGCTGAACCACTGAAGACAGGACATTGTTTAAGGGGTAGTAGAAGACCTATTGTAATTGCTAGCTAGAATTATACTAAGGGAGTTTCATCATCATCTCACCCTTCTCCCGCCTGAGACAGGGTCGGGTCTGCGGGTTCTAATCCTCCACTCCCGCCTATCCCCAACCAGGTCCCCCCACCCCACACGCCTCCATGTCCCTTTGCACCACCTGCTCCCATGTCCGTTTTGGTCTTCTTCTACCTCTGGTGCCCCCAACTACCTGCAGTCCCACAATGGACCTAATAAGCTCCTCCTCTCCCCTCCTCATCACGTGCCCATACCACCTCAGCCGGTTCCCTCTCATCTTTTCTGCAATGTCTCCCACCCCCAAGCTACCTCTAATGTACTTGTTTCTAATCTTGTCAGATCGTGACACCCCACTCATGTAGCGCAGCATACGCAGCTCAGCCATATGCATTTGCCTTTCATGGTTCTTCCTAAGTGCCCAGCACTCTGAGCCATACAGCATAGCGGGCCTAACGACGGTTTTGTAAACTTTACCCTTCAACTTCATTGGGACCCGGCGGTCACATAGGACCCCACTTGCCTAATTATACTAAGGGAGTTTGAATATTTAAAAATATTTGGGGCGCACTTTTTTTGAAGTGTTCCCCCCTCGATCTGCATCTGGATCCGCCCCTGATACACAGTAAATGCAGTATAATATAAGGTGTAAAGAAAACGTTTTTATCAATCTTACGACATTATTCACCGGCCCTTTGGCCAGTGTCACGCTCATGGTGCGGTCCTTCTGTTTCAAAATTTTACATCTCGTACATCATCGTACTTAGCCTAGGGCCTCAACATTACGGGGCTTCAGAACTTAAGAGAAGCGCCTCATAATTTAAAGAGCCTAGGGCCTCTCAATATCTAAATCTGGCACTGACTACGACCATACTGATGGGCAATGGCCACTACCCTAACACCACGTTCATGCTTTTTAATGATCTCATGCTTCTGATCCATGGAGATCATGTGCTTCTTCTTATCAATGCTGTCCTTGGCACACATTTTCTTAGGCCCCCACGATTAAACAGTACGGGCTGTATGTAACGCACAGTACAAAACTTGACAAAATTGGCAAGTGTTGCAAACATTTTAACGATGACTTGAGCTCGTATGTAGGAACAACTTCTCCATAAATTTTTTGCTTCCATCTTGATTTAGGGATCCCGACAATTGGGTGAAAGACAATTCGGTGAACGACAGTTGGGTGAATGACAATTGGGTGAATACGACAATTGGGTTAAAAACTTGTTTTTTAATTTGCTTTTTGCCCCACGTAATCCTACTACACCGCAAAGCACAGCTATCATGCGGGGCTGCGCTACTACAAGTAGCTTTACCACGGTTTACAGTTCCGTCACAGATGTCGGGCGTTCGGCACAAGTGTGCAATTTACGTTCCAACACGTCCCACAGATGCTTGATGAGGTTCAGATCGAGACTATGTGCAGGCTGTCTAGTTCTCGAACCCCCATTTCATCAAACCATGTGCCTACAGCCCGTGCTTTATGGCAAGGTGCGTTCTCGTGCTGAAACAGAAAAGGGCCATTGCCAAAGTGCTGCCGGAGAGATGGGAGTGCCGCATTGGCCAGAATGTCCAGGTAATGCTCTGCGTTGCACCCAACCCATATCATCTAACATGCGAAAATGTTAATTCGACCGGGACAAATGACTGTCGGACAGGGACACAGACCTCAAAATCAGTACATGCCCTGGTGTAGCGGGCTATATATATATATATATATATGTGTGTGTGTGTGTGTGTGTGTGTGTGATAATATGTGAATATATATGTGATAAATGTGATATACATATAGCGGGATACTATTAGGGTTACTACACGGGTTACTGTATATGTCCGGCTACACCAGGGCATGTCCTGGATTGTGTGTGTTGTAAAGCTACTTGTAGTAGCACAGCTCCGCATGACAGCTGTGCTTTGCGGTGTAGTAGGATTATGTGGGGCAAAAAGCAAATTAAAAATACATGTTTTTCACCCAATTGTCGCATTCACCCAATTGTCGTTCACCCATCTGTCGTATTCACCGAATTGTCGTATTCACCCAATTGTCGTATTCACCCAATTGTCGTATTCACCCAATTGTCGTTCACCCAATTGTCCCAACTGCCGTTCACCCAATTGTCTTTCACCCAATTGTCGTAGACCCCTTGATTTACTCGTATGTAGAGGTACTACTGCACTGCAAAGACACACTCAGTATCATTGTAACCTTACTCTGTAACAGGGCCGGCGTGATGGGTGTGCGAACAGGTAGATGCAACAGGGCCCCGCGCATTCGGATTAATGAGCCTATTGATAGAAGGGCTCCGCTTCAATTTTTCACGGGGCCCCGCATAATTAGTTTGCACAGGACCCCGCAAAATATAGCGCCGGCCCTGCTCTGTAACCTTACATAGTAACTTATGGCAGGGTTGAGTCTGAGTTGTAACCAGTAGCGGTTCTAGAATACGCGAGGCCCTGTGCAAATTGAAAGCAAATTGAAAGTGCGAGGCCCTTTCAAAAAATTTGCAACTAGCAAAAGGGAGGCCCCTGAAGTGCGAGGCCCCGTGCATTTGCACAGTTTGCACGTGCCTAAAGCCGCCACTGGTTGTAACCATCCGTTCTCCCTATTTCCAACCAGGTTTCCACCCACTTCACACAATCCCATGAACTGCTGTTACTTTTTTTAACACGTTTACAGTATTTTAGTTCTCGTTTTACGAACATCCACAAGAAATGTTTGGACCAAAAGGTGACAGAGGCAACTACTGCAATCTTCAATCCCTCGTTCCGAGCATTAGTTTGGAGTGCTATGCCAGGTCCAAGCACTAGTTTATCAAGTACGTGTAAAACTATCGATTGAGTATACCAATTTTAACATGAACCCTGCATCAAGCATTAATTGGTACCTTCCATTGGCATTTAACACTGTGTGGATATACAAATTTTAAAATAATGTCTCGAGGCATATAAAAGGTTATTTTAAATGCAAGAAAAGAGACTGTACAGAAATAAATAATGAATTAAAACAGGCCGGCTGTCAATAACATAACAACATAAGAGACTTCAAATAGTTAATAGGCCTAATTAGTTTTAAATGCATCTACTTGACGACAACGCATAATTGACCTCTTAATCGACAGCTATGTAGAGTATATTAGCATATTAATTTATCAACAAACAATTCAATAAGGCAATACGAATTATATGTAAATTATATTCTGGATCGTTTGTACCCTTTCCATATTCGTCTGTCCATGGTCGTTTGTACCCTTTCCATATTCAGGCTGATGGTAAATTGCACTGAAACTTGAATAATGTTGTTAATTGATGATGCTGTTGCAAACATATTGATCGAACAATGGTCAGACACATAGTCTGACAAAACTAACAGAAATGATGTATCATCGATAATCACAAGACAAACCATAATGTCGGTTGGTGTAAGGTTCATTTGGTGACTTCGGTTTATTGATTTTACGCAACGTGTGGGTATTAATGTCATCCACTAAAATTCCAGACTACGACGTCATCATCTTTTGTAGACTTACTAATCCAAATAACTTGTATGAAAGCAAGGATTTTGTCAATAGCCAACGTTTGTACTCGACTAGACAGACACCAGTTATTTGAACATTTTTTGCTTTAGTCACTTCATCCCTCAATAGGACATCGTAACATTCCTCGTGATGCAATTTAATACTAGTCAGTCTGCTCTGAAAACCATTAAGCGACCCACAAAGAATGAGATCAAACACCTGGAATTTTTTCCCAACCAATATTTAAGTATAGGAAGAGGTTTTTTACGTCCATATGACATCATACACCCCACAGTGGACCACGGTCTTATTTCTTCTTCTTCAATGAAAGGCTGATTTGCGGATTTCTTCTAGTCTTATAGAAGCTCTGGCCTATAACAGCACTTGAGGCTGCGTCCTGATTCGACCACTATTGAACTAGTGCATCATAACAGAACCTTGTCATTTACTCTATTAGATGAGCCCAGATTAGGTCTTGGTGTAGAATCTGTCCACTATATTCTGTGATGGGGTAAGCGGCTAAAAGGATTTAAAGGATTGTGTCTGCAGATGGTGACACGAAAAGGCGACTTCATCCGTTCCGAGAAGCCCTCACCTCAGCAGGCACTGACTTAATATTTCTGCCCTTCCCTTCCATGACTAGCGGAACTCAACGACGCATTGGTGACAAGGTTCAATTGTGATCTTTTTGTCTCAAAATCCCACCACTAGCCTTATGTCAGAATCAAATCCACAAGCTGTCGCCTAATGACAGAAATATTATCAAACTTTCTGCTTCTCCATTCCACGTCTACTTACTGAGTATGCCTTATTTACTGTATGCATTAGTTGTATTTCTACATAATGACAATATGATGTCCCTAGGTCAGTGGTGGCGAATCTTTCTTTTAAGACGGGTCACAATCACACGAAAAAAAAAAACAAAAGTTGTCTGCGAATCAAATGCAGAACAAACCCTTAAAATATTAAAAATTAAAAATATTTATTTTATATAATAAATCAGTGTGAAATTTGCTGTAGCTCAGCACTAGCTATGATTCCCGCTCGGGTCACTTAAACTTGCAAGGTGGGTCACACGTTCGCCACCACTGCTCTAGGTGGCTAGTTCGTACACTTTGGTGCATAGTGCTGATCACCACATTTCGTAGAAGGCTAACAAAATCCATCTGAAAAACTGGTCAGCGAAGATCTCGACTTAAGCAAATTAACAAATGAGTGAAATTCGGCCTACTTAAAATTCAAGCCCATGGCTATGAGGTTAATAGTATGAAACTATGAGCACAATAAATGCACCACATTCCAGTCAATTAAAAATGTTCATATGATTTTTGTTTACGAGTAGAAGAAAGCGTTAATTGCATTATAGCATAATACAAAATTCCTTAAGTGCCCCTGCTATCATAAGCATTGATGAAATGCAGTAATGAATAAGAGACGGGATGAGAAGAAATGGAAAGATTCACCATGGAGAAACAGATCCTATAGGTTGTTACTGGGCAGAAGTAAACCTAATGGAGGGCGGCAATTGGCAGGACCGAACCTTTCACAGGCGAGGTAAGGGATGACGATGATGATTTTAATCTTCAAGCACATCAAAACGATGCATTTTGAATAATTATTACCACGTCAAATGGAAATTGTAGTGTATAGGCCTAACGACATGAAATTTTTATTTTTTAAAACGCCCCCTAACAGTAGTTGTTTAATACAGTATCTAAAAACGTTATATTTAACAATAGCAATTTGTAGGTCATCAACTACCTAAATATCAACTAGCTCATTTGGCAAATTTAATGGTTACAATTTACTTGCTAGTTTTAAAGAAATAAGCACACCATCTAATTCAGCGCTTCCCAAACTTTTTTGATCGTGGTCCTTAGGTCCTTAGTGGCTTACTAATCCCCAGCCAAATCCAGCGATTAGTATGAAGAAACCAGATTAGGTAACAAAATCCGTGGCCCACCATTGGGTCACGGACCGGGTTTTATGTAACGTTGATATGACTGACTCAATTTGATATTCAAACATTAATCGCGTAAAAAAATTAGTGGAAAATATTTAGGTCAACTGTATCACTAAATCCTACATTAAGTGCAGCCAAGTTGCGTTGGACACACCAGTTCCCGTGAAATCACTGAAGTTAAGCACAGCATGTCAATACCGACTTGGGTGGTTGTAAAGAACGTTGGGTGCTGCGAATAAACCCTTTCCTTCGTCCTTTCACCTACCTCCTCATCTCCCGCGGGCAGCCTCCTAAGGGTTCGACCTGTTATGGCTGCCCAGCCCACGAAACTAATCCAGTATCATTATCTTCAGTCTCCCGTTTCTGCTTCGAAACGATGGCCTCGTCCGTCCCTGACCCTGCCGTAGGCTAGGTGGAGAAGTAAGAGCATCCGATTTAAACTGTAACATTTTAAAGTGTAACATGATGTAAAGCCAATTTTGTACCCACGGCAGAAATGCTTCGTATCTTTTTTTTGTTCTCGTTCAGGGCAAATTTGGCATTTAGGTGACTCACTGGCACCATACCTGACTCTGGTCAAGAGACCCCCGCCAGTGGTAGTTTTCGGGAAATTGATACCGAACTACCATAAAATCTCACGTAGTGCCTGCGGATTATACGCAAAACATAGGGTCATTTAGTGCGGACTATATGCGAGGGCGGACTATATATGGGTGCGGACTATAAATGAAACCCAGGGTTCTCAATGAAAACTGCTCTTCATTTTCTGAACATTTTATTACACTTAACAACACGACTTTACACAGTACGTCCTTATTTATATGATATTGCAATATAAAATCTTTCACATTTCAATTTCATCGTCAGAGCAATTGACATTTCATGTTCAAATTCATTTGATCCCATTGCCCCAACAAGTTGTACCACTGGCTACAGTAGGAATTTTAAAGTGCGGACTATATTTGAAACATACCCATCGCTAATGCGGACTATATTTGAGGTGCGGACTTTACGTGAGATTTTACGGTATGCTTCCATTAGATAGGAAATGAAACCGTGGTCCTACGTAGTTTTGTCTTTTCTGCCATTCCGACAAAACATTCAGAAAAACGTTGAAATTCATCATCATTACGGATAGAGAGATCGGGTACTTCCTTTTGCTGACACTGAGAGAAGCCAGCTCCTTCACCTGTTTTCCCATCATGGTAGAAAATAGTTCATCCAACGTTCGGGCTTCTTTCACGCAGGACCAGAATCAGAATCCAACCTGCATTTATGGGCTGGTCAAGAAATTTATTTATATACAGTAGAACTCCAATTATCCGAATCAACTGGGACCGGACCCCATTCGGATAATTGGATTTTTTCCGAAAAAAGGGTCTAATTGGGAGAAAAAAAACTTATTTTTAAATAAAAAGAGCTTTTAATTAATTAAATGAAAAGATAACACTTTTACATATTAAGCATACTTAAAAGGGCTGTACATTAGTGCAGTATGTACGTGTACCATACTGTAAATGAAAGTCATTGCTTGCTGAACATCTCGGTCAAAGTAAGCTGTTTGACTGTCAGGATCCGTTTTCAGGCAGCCAAGTACGTTTCCATCGCAGTACGTTTCCTTGTAATTTTTTTTTCTGAAATTCTGAAAGCGATTCGGATAATAGGAGTTCGGAAAATTGGAGTTCTACTGTACCATTTTTATCACACAATTTAATAGTCAAATTTGAAAATATTTGATTTGAAAAGTCACTTGAAAAAAAAATTGAATTGTGAAGTTCTTGCTTTGAAATGAATAGGTTATACAGTACCCTTATTGATTATTTTCTTTAAATTATATACTCATTTCTTAAAACCATTACAAGGTGTCCAATATTTCACATTTTTGAACAAGAAGCAACGATGAATTCACCTTTCCAAAATCAAGGGCCTAGTTTGCCATACACATGACTAGATTACTAAAATAAATCACAGTGAATATGACCTGCAACACAATGAAATGCATTAGATAACGTCAAAAGGATTGTGCACGTATAATGGAGCCTATTTGAATGATGCTATTAATAAAACCCTAGAAAAATCATTTTCGATTAACTTTCTACATATGTAGTCTTTAACGTCTAAGCGTCAAATAAATTACCTTTATATCGCAATTTGAAATTGTCTGATCAAGTCTATGGCCTCCTAGTACTTGAGAGAAATACGCTTTATTTTCATTCAACAACATAGTTTGGATTATTTTAGGCAGGTCATCAGTGAGCGTTTTACTGCTCTAGTGCACATAACTCACAGTCAATGGCATATTAATCCCAAACACGCCCATGATCGTCACAATCTATATCAACTAAGCACCAAAGAAATAAATATTTTGATTAGTAGGCACATAATTTATAACGCTGCCCTGCTCTCAAACCGGTCCCTCTCAAACCATACTGTACATTAATTAATTATACTTCTGCTTTAGATTCATTTAAACAAAAAAACATTTATACATCCTACACCTTGCATTGCCGTTGTCCAGTGTTGTGCCAACAACGTCACCTGAATAAAAATCTTCAAAAATATCTGCACAGATCAATAAAATCTCACCTTAAAGGAGGTATTCGCCGCCTACGTCAATAAATGACCTTTAGAGCAGAAAGAGAGACATTGATAATCCAAAACTGATAACAGAAATTTAAGTGCTATGTCAATTTCTGCCTTATATATATGTTAGATCACTTTAATCCAACTAACAACATCGCGATAAAACTTGCTTTGTCATTAAAAACTTTGGATTAAAACTCATTTCGGGGGTTTCTGGAAGACGAAAGCAATTATAAATAGTCAGTAAAACTCCACAATGCGTATGAACGTCACCTTTAGCGGCTAATTGCGTTGGACAACGCAGCTCCAGCTAGTACTGACATGGGTGGTCGCTTGGGAAAACTGAGTACTGCGAATACCCAAAAAAAATCGTCGTATCAGAGTAGCGTCTGTGCAGTATCTGCATTAGAACTATGCAGTGAACGGGGCTCTAATGGTCTTGTAGTTGAAGGGGGCCTTAAAACACCAACAAACAAAACAAGAAAAAGATTTTCAGGTCGTCCGATGAGGGAACACAAAAAAATATGGAATTTAATTTTAACTGCAATTTTCCTATGCTTGGAGTTAGTTTTTAAACCTAATTCCGTAGTATTCTAAGCCAGTGGTTCTCAACTTGGGCTCCGTAGCAGGATTTTCGGGGCTCTGCGGCCACAAAGCGCTGCGAATCCCTGGGGCACCACAAACGCCAGTCTATCGTTGTCCAGCGATGGACAAGTAGTTAAAAACTGAAAGGATTTCTGGAACAAGGACTTGTTACAGTCATTTCTGTGCATGTTTCATTTTCCAATATTGCTTGAATCAAAAAGGGGCTCCGGCGAACGAACTGGCTACCAGGTAAGGGCTCCGGCGAACGAACTGGCTACCAGGTAAGGGCTCCGCGACTCCAAACGGGTTGAGAACCGCTATTCTAAGCAATCACTGAGAACAAATGACATGAGTCGTGCCCAGGGAGTGACGAAGGTGCTTGTGTTATAAGGGCAGTTATTGTTGTCAGTCCACATTCTGAATATTTAAGAGTAGACTGAGTAGTCAAGTACAATATTGACAACAATTTCACGAAACGATAAAAACGTTAACATCAAAATGTTCGCAATTTCCAATGCAACTCGAGAAAGTACGAAATGCATTTGGGGCCAGTGCACATTGAAAAAATTTCAAATTACATTCTGGTTAAGGTAAAGGATTAAATATATTACTAACTTTTTCGTCAACGAATGGGAAGAACTTAAAAAGAGGTCATAAGGATCTTATTAAAAGAGAAACCTTCAAGTGATATGTGCATCAACTGAATAAAAAATTTCCAGGAGGGCAATAGTGAAGAAATAAACATTTACACAAATTTATTTTTATTAACCCGTTACTTAATAGAATCACTTCAGTTCTTGAACATTGCGAACAGTTGTAGTCTAGAAATAAAATTGTGCATGGACAGTAGGGAGGCCAAGCTGCGTTGGACACACCAGTTCTCGTGAGATCGCTGAAGTTAAGCATCGCATACTCACGTTAGTACTAACATGGGTGGTTGGTTGTGAATATTAGGTGCTGCAAATTCCCCTTCTCATACATCCTCTACACCTACCACCTCCACACCCGCGAGCAGCCTCCTAAGGGTTTGGCCCGTTATGGCTGCTTGACTTACTCCCCAACCATTTGCATAACATAGTAGCATCCACTTGCAAACCAAGAGTTGGATGCAATGCGTTAATTTGTAAACCTGGTTTACGTCAGAACCAACACAACTTTGGCATAGCATTTGATAGGGTCTAATTTCGATCATCATACCGGTTCTGATACAGTTGCACCCACTCTGCACCAAAACAGTTCTCAACTTCAATTGCCCTTTCAAAGTGTGCCGCAGACGCGCTTAACCCTAGATTACAAAACTCCAGTCTGTGTCACACTGTCACAAAACAGTAGTCATTTTGACTACCCTTTTGTTTAATAATTTTTAAAGGGAAATTTTAACTTAAATGAACAATTTTGATTATCACATGATAAAAACACAAACGAAAAATGAAATTCACATAAAAATTTGAATTTCTGACATTCAATACAACCATCACTGTGGTGTTCTCCGCATATGGCATTGAAGTCTAGAATTAGGAATGAATATATTACAGGGAGCTTGGGGGTGGAGAAAAATCATGGAAAAAATGAGGGAGAATAGATTGAGGTGTCATGGACATGTAAGGTGTCCATTCCAGGAATGCAGGTGGTTAGAAGCACCTGGGACAGGGGGAGGTGGAAGCAGCGGTGGGAGGAGGTTGTCCATAAGGATATGGCAGTGTATGGTGGAAGTGCAGATCTAGAAACCCCAGACCCAACCACGCCACAAGGGCATGTAAGAAGAAAAACTTTTACTTTTAAAATGGAAGTGCAGTTGCTCACAGAACAGCTAACACCAATTAGTGCAACTGAGTAACAACTGCTTCCAAGAAATAAAAAAAATGTCTTTATGTAATTGAAATTGACTAATACTTAGAAAAATTAACAAAAGCAAATTTGCTAAATGTTTAAAACTTAAAACCTTTCATTTTTGTCATCCAGGGTAGTTTAGGAGACTCCTGTTCACTATTCTAGAGAATTTCATTTTCACATACGTTGTTACAAAACAATAGTCTACAGGACTACCAACTGCATGTAACTAATAAAATAAAAGTAAAAATATGGGAATTTTGATGGAATTGTACATATGTGTGATATTTAGGAGAGTACACAAAGGCACAAACTTCTAAATTTTTAATTTCTATGAAAACCACGAATTTTCAACATATAGGGTGTCAAAATGACTACTGTTTTGTGATCTAGGGTTAATAGGATCTGGATAAGATCTAGAGAGGAGGTCTTAGATTCTTAGAACCTTATGTGCGACTTTTCAGGAGTGCAGATGGCTCTCAATTCCTTTTCAAGGATAACAATGCTTGTCCACATAGGGCTAACATGATGAATGAATATCATAAAAGTGAGGATATTCAGTGGATTGATTGGCAAGCCAGATCTCCAGACTTCAATCTCATTGACCATATCTGGGATGCACTTGGCAAGGCAATTCGAAAACCACTTCTTAATACCATCCAGTAGCTAACAGCTGTGCGTCTGTTAGAGGTAACCATACCTCCCATTAGTCTCATTTTCGGCATGAGTGTATATATTGCAACGTAAAAATATGACCTTTAAAATTTATCAAATGCAGGAGGAGATCCTCGAGCACATGGGTATTTTGTCTATCATTGTGTTTCTTTTTCTGACACCACAAAATTGGCAGAAAAAAAATCAAGGTAACTCTACGGTTTTAGTAAAAAGATAATGCAGTGTCAAAAAATCGCATATGTGTGCAATTGCCATCAAATAAAGGAGAGGACTCAGCAGGTTGTCATACAAGAGAGTGCTGACATGAAGCAATCATCATTCAATTTGTAGTTAATTTTCCAGATGTGATAATTATTCTATAGTTCTCCAATTTACTATAAATTCTCAAATTCTGCTCCAGGAGTCAAAAGTCAGGTCTTCAGTTGAGTGCCAACTACATCTTAGTATTCATTGCAGTTATCAACATGATCTCCTGCCAGGCAGTTTTAGTTGTCTTGCTGCTATCCAGCGCAATGGCAGTGGTATGATTTACAATAAGTTACTTGACTTCTTTTGAAAACCAAAATTACATTTTAGTTATGTTGCTTTTATTGTATAGCCAATGAAGCCTAAAGCTAAAAGACTACTAGATAGTTCTCTAAGTGGTTCTTCCGGAAGTTCAGGTGGCCTAACTGCTAATGTCAATGTTGTCGCAAGTTTGCTAGTAGATGTGACTGGCTCCCTAAACGGTCTTATTGATGCTCTGAATGGACTCGGCGGCAACGCAGGAGACGCTTCAAGCCTTCTAAATGTAGTAAATGGCCTAACTGATAAACTCTCAGCTGTCACCGATGTCGTCAATGGCCTGACGGGTCAAGTGAACAATCTCTTAGGACAAGATCCTTCCTCCTTACTAAGCATATTAAATCCAAGCGCTGTGCAAGGACTTCTAGGAGCCGTTACCAATCTAGCCAACACAGTAGAAAGCCTTAAAAGTTTGGTACCTAATCTGGAAGACGAATTTGGAAGTCTCACATCCTCTTTAGTTAACAGCCTTCTTCCAGCTCTACAACAATTACAGTCAACTCTCGCAAGCCTAGTATCGAGTGTTACAGGCCTCACTGATTGCTTAAAAAGTCTGGTTACCAATCTTCTGAGTTCACTGATTAGTCCCGTAAAGCAGCTCGTTGGGGGACTTGTTGGAAGTTTGGTAAACGGTCTAACAAGTAAACTTCAAGGTGTTGTTAGCACCGTAACTGGTCTATTAAACACAATGAGCTCCCTCAAGGATCAACTGGGTTGTCTCACCGATGCTGTCGATGGCATAACGGATTCGCTACAAGACCAAGTTGGTGGTGCCGTGGACTCTGTAGGCGGCGCTGTTGATGACGGAGCTGGATCGATTGGTAACGCTGTTGATGCCGTGGACTCTGTAGGCGGCACTGTGAATGACGGAGCTGGATCAATTGTAGGAGTTTTACCCAGCGGTTCTGGTAGCGCTGGAGATTCCGGAAGTGTTGGCGGTTCAGGAAGTATAAGCGGTTAGAAAATCACTTCCATATTCAGTGCATTATTTTGTGGAGTTTGGCATTTGTTATCATTTCGCAATATAATCTTTAGCGTAGAAAATAAAAAAAGTATTATGATACGCTGGTTTTGTCAACATTATATGCTTTTTTGCAACTGAGATGAACAGGGGCGGATCCAGGATTTTCGTCGGGGGGGGGGGGGGTGGAGGGGGGGGGGGGGTTGAGCCATAGGCAGCGATTGGAGAGGGGAGGAGGGGGGAGGGGGTTGCAACCCCAAAAACCCCCCTTTGGATCCGCGCCTGGAGATGAATATGAATGGTGCCACTTCTTAATCTCCGATCAAAAGGAAAGTGCCATGGTATTCTTTTGGGAGAGTTAAATGTTTAGTTCACGTGTAGTGCCTTCATTAATTTTAATATTTGGATGACAAATTTAAAATTGTCTATATTTCGCGCCCCGGGTTTCAGAAAAAATTACCGATGCCGAAATAAAATAACTAAGCAATCAACTCCGGAAATTTTCCACACCAATAAAACCATACTGGCAGGGCCGTTACGAGGGCGTGGCGAAGAAGGCGGCCGCCATGGGCGCAACTGGTTTGGGGCGCAAAATGTTTGTTTTCTGTAATTATTGGGTTACGGGCAAGCGAAAGTTTGACACTTGCCATAGGCGCGTCATACCCCCGTTACGGCACTGCATACTGGAATTGCGAAAGATCTTCATTGATGCACTTCTAAAGATGCACTTCAATTCAAGATTACTCGGCCTACTCCTGCCACAATTAGCAGGTTTTTTCCGTCCAGGCCTCTTGCCGCCTGGAATGAGTTACCCCTATCCGTTAGGGAAAATATCTTTACATGTGCTCACGCGAGATGCTTAAACTCCTGCAAGCACAAGAACCGGAGGATATTTGTGACCTTACTTGAGACGCAGCGGTCCGGACCAACCTCTGGTCCCTCCTTGGGTCGTGCCTGATACTCTTTGTTCTCATTTCAACCTCTAAAGTTGATTTATTGTTTATTCATGTAGTATATTAAAGTGCCCCCCCTTTGGGCGTTTGAAATTAAATAAATAAATTAATTAACATTGTTTGTTGGCGTTTTAGGGCCCTTCAACTATAAGATCATTAGAGCCCCGTCCTCAGCATAGTCCTTACGCAGAGACTGCACAGACACTACACTAAAGCGACGAGTTTTGGGTATTAGCAGTAGCCAGTATTCCCAAGCGGCCACCCATGTCAGTACTAGCTGGGGTTGCGCTGCTTAACTTCAGTGATCAGACGAGAACTGGTGTGTCCAACGCACTTCGCCGCTCCCAATGATTAGTATGTATGGTGACCTTTCGTCCAGGATTTTCCGGGACCGCCCCGGATTTCAGCTCTGCGTCCCGCAATTCGTTTAGTGATTTGTCAAAATAAGTTTAGATTCTAGAGTATTTACCCGTACAAATGGCTAAAGTGGAAACAGGTAAGTGGAGTCCTGTGCGACTACCGGGACGAAATAGATTGAAATGCAAAGTTTACAAAACTGTTGTTAGGTCAGCTATGCTGTATGGCTCAGAGTGTTGGGCAGTCATGAAGAGCCATGAAAGGATAATGCAAGTGGCTGAGATGCGAATGCTCCGCTACAACAGTGGGGTGTCACGAGCCGACAGCATCCGAAACGACAGGTTGAGGTGGTATAGGCATGTGATGAGAAGGAAGTTATTCTCTCCATTATGGGACTGCAGGTGATTGATCGTTGTTTGTTGGTGTTTAAGGTCCCGTCAACTACAAGGCCATTAGAGACCCGCCCACTGCATAGTTCTAATACATAGACTGCAAAGACACTACACCAATGCGACGATTGTTGGGTATTAGCAGTACCCAGCTTTCCCGAGCGACCACCCATGTCAGTACTAACTGGGCTTGCGTTGCTTAACTTCAGTGATCAGACGACAACTTGTGTGTCCAACGCAACTCGCCGCTCCCCAGGTAATTGGTGGCACCCGGAGTAGGGAAAGACCAAAACAGACGTGGGAGCAGGTGGTACAACGGGACATGGATTGTTTGTTTGTTGGTGTTTTAGGGCCCTTCAACTACAAGGTCATTAGAGCCCCGTCCACTGTGTAGTTCTGATGCAGGGACTGCACAGACACTACACTAATGCGGCGATTTTTGGATACTAGCGGTACCCAGTTTTCCCAGGCGGCCACCCATGTCAGTACTAACTGGGGCTGTGTTGCTTAACTTCAGTGATCAGACGAGAACTGGTGGTCCAACGCAACTCGCCGCTCCCACGGGACATGGAGACGTTCGAGGTGGAGATGAGCCTTTTTTCTGGGATAGATGGGAGTGGAAGATAAGAACTCGTAGACCCGAGCTTGCTACAGGCGGGATAAGGGTGAGATGATGATGAGTATTTCCACATATGGATCGTTATTATTTTCGGAGCCTTTCATTGGCGGCATTGGGTATATAATGAAATGACATGCCATTTGAAACATATTTTTATGTGTGGGGAGTGACATATCGGCAAAATACAGTACAACTAATCAGTTGTGCGAATTATTCATACTTTCAATATTTTTTAACTGTATTTATATGTTTCGTTTTCATTTATTTATTTTTTAAGTATTTCTTTGAAAAAGACACTTTGAAAAGAGAAAAAAAAATTCTCTTGGTTAATGGGGGGGGGGAGGTCAATGTCCGGGATTGGCCTGTGGAAAAATGGTCACCCTATTAGTATGTTACGCCAATGGGTTGGGGAGTCGGCCAAGCAGCCATAACGGGCGGGACCCTGTGGAGGCTGCTCGCGGGTGAGGGAAGGTGTAATTACGGACAGTGTAATTATGAAATGTAAGGTGCCTTTTTAATAGTAAAGGGTATGAGAATTACTACCAAGGTGTCAAGGCATAACGTTATGAATGAAGTAAGGTGTACTAAGGAACCTATTTCACACTTCATGTTTTCTACTGGCCTCATCCAAAACACATTCGGGCATTCACCACACCTAGTACACTTCACATTTGTATGTCCTAAACTTTTGTGACGCAGAAACTAAGTAGGGGGCATTTTTGTTACGGTGTTGTCATAGTAGGTGCGCAGCATGTTGTCATCTCCACCTACTCATCCACGCCTGCATCCTCAAACCGCCTCTTGCACAAATATTAATTTGAAACATGCAAATCTCGCAAGAGAATTACGGTCCTGTAATTTTATCAATTCCAAGTGTTAGTGTTACGTGCCTCATAAGCAGTTAATCGTCTAACGACATCATTTTGGAGGGTTGTACACCACTACCTCAACACAATACATCTCGTTTAAACAGGCTGGTTTCCATGATTACCCATCCTAAATGTAAATCTATAAATTTCATTACAGATATAGCAGCCAAATATGGATCTCCGCATCATCAACATCCACTTGTTCAACAACTTGTAAAACTCACATGCTAATATTCATCATGAACGATACGACAGTTACGAAAAATAACAGGGCTTGCAACCAACAAACACGCAGTAAGACAACCTGGAATTACAGAGTGCACAATCGATATCGGATACAAATACCGCTGGAGCCTCTAAAAGTAAGTCCTTCTCTATATTAATCTGTTTACGATTTTCAAAATGTTTGAGATACTTTTGTGAATTGCAATTAATGAACTTCAAGGTCTCAAAAAATATAATTTCATATTTTTGATATGGGAGATCCAGGGCTGACGGAAGAAGCCTTCATAACTTGCACTGCAGGCGGGCGCCATACCGATGTTTCAACAATTACAGGTGTTTTCAACATCATTCACAATAGAGGAGAGGGACGCTTATTTCAGAGTTGCGGGTGGCAAGGTGGGCACTGAAGACCCTATCGCCGCTCCTAATGAGGAGAGTTCATAAAATATGGAATTTTCGGTGTTGAAGTTTACCACTGGAATTTTCCTATTTCTGCCTGTTTCGCCATGATGATTCTCTCCAGTATTTTAGACACGACGAATTATTTACATTTCGGCAAGGAATCTTACTTATGCATGGTGTACCGCAGTTATTTGTCCTAATGCAATGCTCTCTGCAATAAAACTCGCCAACAACAGAGTGGACTTCTACGTGGCGGACAGAGGAGTCCTCACTACGCATGGAGGGGTTAGCTGCATAAGCAGTCATTCATTTCGTGGGTGTAGGGGAGGAGCGAAATAAAATAGCCCCCGCGGACCAACAACTCAAAAATGATGATTCAAAATTTAACTTACAGTGTAGTGCGTCGGGGCCTGGAGTGACTATGACTCTTCTGGGTCCCCTTCATAGATTTCTTGAGTGGTCGGGCGGTGCATCCGTGGAACCCGAGTGTCTATGGTTGTGAAATCCACGGGAGTCGGTTACAGTCTAAGCGCCCACCTCCACGATGGGTTCCCGCAGGGCCACGGCTCTCTGTTGGATCTGCATTCCTTGTGGTGTAACTGGACCTTAATACCGACAGACACAGAGCTTGACCAGATGGTGAGAAAGGCTTTGAGCTGCAGAGTTATGCTGGTGGTTTGCAGACACCTCATATAAATTCTCACATCCTGCTCATACCAAGCTGCATTCTGCAGCCGGTTGCTAGCTAAAGCTGCAACCCTTACACTTATTTATCGTCGGTCTAGTGTTCGTTGGGGAATTCTACCGACGCCAGGGGGTGAGCTCGTACACCTGGAAATTTTTGCCTCATCTACCCGTTGCATAGTAGAGAGGGTTCTTTTACGTGCAAGTGACATCGTACACCAACATGGGGCCTCGGTTTTACTTCTCATCCGAAAGAAGACACATTCGCGGCCTCTCTCTCGCCCGAAAGAAGCCAACCCACCTCGGTCCAGTATCGAACCTAGAACTGGACAGAGAGAGTGAAGGAATAAATTGCTTAAAAATAAAGACTATTTGTAACGTATTTTTTGGCCATTTGAGCATATACAGTACTTAGATGAGAGGAAAATCTAAACACTTCCGATTGTACCTAATTAATGCACCTCAATTTATGTCTTTTGTAGGATGGTCATTTGATGGATCCTAAAGAAAGAATGTTTCTTGAAGCTGCTGAACGGGGCGACAAGCCTACAATGATTAGATGCCTCCAACAACCAGCTCCAGTAAACGTTAATTGTACAAATATTTTGGGACGCAGTGCCCTTCAAATCGCAGTAGATAATGAAAATTTTGAGATTGTTGAGCTGCTACTGAAACAAGATAATATTAAAATCGGTAAGTTATAATGGTAGAAAAAACTGATAATAGCAATAACCACACTAATCCCAAACTATCAACACCAAATTTCTTGAAGACACTTGAAAAACTCTAATAACTGTCCAAAAGTGCAGGGTCAGGTACCCATGACTCCAGTATATCGAAGTAGAAACAGAATGGTGGAAAGCGGGGACAACGGCGGACAGAATCGATAGATAGGTTAGAAAGACTTGGA
The DNA here is from genome assembly GCA_013389805.1 of Trigoniulus corallinus. Lineage (NCBI taxonomy): Eukaryota > Metazoa > Arthropoda > Diplopoda > Spirobolida > Trigoniulidae > Trigoniulus > Trigoniulus corallinus. The sequence goes on from JAAFCE010001036.1 coordinate 14,678,914, forward strand.
GGTAGAACAATAGAAGACAGATGCCAGAAACTCATGGGCAAACACGTACGGCAGGTAGGGTCAGGTGAAGGTTATTTGCGGCCTCTTAACATTCAATCTCCTTGTATCCCAAACAAAGCTCCTCCTCAACAAACCCGAGAACAGCCTCCTAAGAGTTCGGCCTGTTATGGCTGCTTGCCTTACTCCCCAACCCGTTAGTGTAACATAGTAAACATCCAAACATAGTAGTGAATATTATTTCCCACTGTTACTTCTTGGTCATCCCGAACATTTAGATATTTGAAACTGTCAGGGGCAGTAATCAGTCTTTAAAGCAACGAAGCAAATCAGAGAGGAATTGCAATTATTTTCGTAGAAAACACAATTTCAAAGCCCTTCTAATGTTTTGTTCCCGCTATGATTAACGTGTACATGTGACCTACAGGTGATGCAGTTCTTTATGCCATTCGTGAGGGGGACTACAAGATTGTGGAGATGCTCATTAATCATCCTAGCATCACTCCAGAGATGCTAGCCAATGATTGGGCCAAGACTCGTCCAGTTGGAGAGGAGAGTTCTGATTACTCACCAGACATTTCTCCGGTCATGCTGGCAGCCCATTGTAATCAATTTGAAATTCTCCAGGTAAGGAAATGGTGGTAATTATTTATTAACTTTCAATGGTATCATGCTTCCTCGTGAGCATTTTCATGCAGAATCGATTCCTAGCGGAGGTACTAAGTTTCTAGGAGGTAACAGTGCAATTGCAGGCGTGAAAATAAATTCGTGGCCATTATTTGAGTTGCACAACGACAGCAGCACATTTTTACAACAGCAGAATGTCTCATTTGAAGGAAATCTTCAAAAGCAACAAATAGGGATGTTTCACAAACATGGCACCAGAAATAAGAAAATTTTCACAATAGGATATAGAAACACTTTAAAGAAATAAATATATGACTTAACTGAGTACCAGGGCCGGGAGGAAGTCTTGTGGAGCTATGAGAATTTCTCTTAAACATTTAAAAGCCTTAGTCGGTAACCTGAAAAAGTCGACGCCTTAGCCTGCCCTGCTGAGCAGTACTCTAAAAGTCATTATTAATTCTTTTCAAATGCTAAATTCTACGGAGAATGCCTTGTGCAATGTTTTGCGTAATAATAGTCTTCAGGACGTGTTCTCCAAACACTGGGGACAAGAAGTCGGGTGTGATACTGCAAAGTCTACTCTCTTTAAATGCATAATTTCGCTGGAAAAATGGTATAATATTATGGAATTTGCGTGAATATGGAGACCAACCCACTCATTGCTGCCAAGCAAATACACCCCAATGTCAATCTTGCATTTGATGTTTATTAATGGTTTTTATTGATCGTTCACCATCTCTCTTACTCACAGTAACCATTTGTGGAAATGAAAAATTTCAGTAGATGAATTGAACATTACAACGCATAAGCACGCTGTTACACAAAAAAGAAGCATGTAACATTTATAAACTGAATAAGCAGAACTTATTCAGTGAAGATATGTCAACAAACATGAACGGCTTACAGGGAAAAATCAATTTTATGTCTTTGACATGGTATGCTTCAATACTTATGAAGCATAAAGTACTGAGACAAATACCGTACTTTTCATGGCACTGTTGTTTGTTTGTTGATGTTTTCGGGCCCTTCAACTACAAGGTCATTAGAGCCCGTCCACAGC